>CM062294.1:534838200-536038200 GCA_031216915.1 Pictodentalium vernedei | reverse complement strand
AAAGGAAGCCTTGATATACATTATCACTGAATAAAAAATAAAGAGGCTCAAAAGAGCCCTAAGTTGCCAGAGAGCATATTGTCCAACAAAAAAAAAACAGGAATATAAAGTGATGGTTCACAGATTGAATTTCAAATAACAGTACAACATCAAAACAATGAAAGATGTTTCTTTAATCCTTCACCTAACATGAAAAGCAGACAACACTTGCAAACAAATTCTTGAATAGGCCACACAAAGTAGATCTTCTGTTTCTCAGGCCATTATTTGTGATATTGCATGCAGGCGAGCGTTTTTTTATTTTATTTTTTATTTCAGTAATTACTTTTTTGCCATCAAAAGTTCATGTTCTTGGTTCAAGTTTTAGGCCTCATAATCTACAGAATAGCATGGGTGGTGGTGTATTTCATCCTTTGAGTGCAAGAAGACTTTGCAATGCTAAAGCATTGCAAAGCCTTCTTGCACTCAAGGGACAAATTCATCAATTTTTTTAACTTGGGTAAAATATCAGACATAAACCATATAATTTTTATTTTTTTTAAGTTTAAATTGGTTATAAAAAGAGAGCATGCGGCAGCCAAAAGGACCATGCGGGAGGGCCTGAGAAACAGATTTTTTATTTAACTTTTTGTCTCAAAAACATAGGTTATGACCCCCTCATTGGAACAAGCTCAACGAGCTCATTCCAAAGAGGGGTCATAACCTATGCTTTTGAGACAAAAACTGACAAAATAATGAAAATTAATTGGCAATTTTTGTAGATAGCACTGGATGGATTTGCCGTTATGTTGGGTAAAGGGTTAAACCCAAAATCTGTGTAGGCATTTGGAGACAAGGCCTCTCAATCACAAATGATTCTTTGATTTCTTGGTTGGTATTTTTTGAGGAAGACAGAGACAAGGCCTCTTTCAATCTCAAACGATTCTTTGATTTCTTGGTTGGTCTTTTTTCGAGGAAGACAAGACAAGGCCTCTTTCAATCACAAACGATTCTTTGATTTCTTGGTTGGTCTTTTTTCGAGGAAGACAGAGACAAGGCCTCTTTCAATCTCAAACGATTCTTTGATTTCTTGGTTGGTCTTTTTTCGAGGAAGACAGAGACAAGGCCTCTTTCAATCTCAAATGATTCTTTGATTTCTTGGTTGGTCTTTTTTGAGGAAGACAGAGACAAGGCCTCTTTCAATCTCAAACGATTCTTTGATTTCTTGGTTGGTCTTTTTCGAGGAAGACAGAGACAAGGCCTCTTTCAATCACAAACGATTCTTTGATTTCTTGGTTGGTCTTTTTTGAGGAAGACAGAGACAAGGCCTCTTTCAATCTCAAACGATTCTTTGATTTCTTGGTTGGTCTTTTTTGAGGAAGACAGAGACAAGGCCTCTTTCAATCTCAAACGATTCTTTGATTTCTTGGTTGGTCTTTTTTGAGGAAGACAGAGACAAGGCCTCTTTCAATCTCAAACGATTCTTTGATTTCTTGGTTGGTCTTTTTTCGAGGAAGACAGAGACAAGGCCTCTTTCAATTACAAACGATTCTTTGATTTCTTGGTTGGTCTTTTTTGAGGAAGACAGAGACAAGGCCTCTTTCAATCTCAAACGATTCTTTGATTTCTTGGTTGGTCTTTTTCGAGGAAGACAGAGACAAGGCCTCTTTCAATCACAAACGATTCTTTGATTTCTTGGTTGGTCTTTTTTGAGGAAGACAGAGACAAGGCCTCTTTCAATCTCAAACGATTCTTTGATTTCTTGGTTGGTCTTTTTTGAGGAAGACAGAGACAAGGCCTCTTTCAATCTCAAACGATTCTTTGATTTCTTGGTTGGTCTTTTTTGAGGAAGACAGAGACAAGGCCTCTTTCAATCTCAAACGATTCTTTGATTTCTTGGTTGATCTTTTTTCGAGGAAGACAGAGACAAGGCCTCTTTCAATTACAAACGATTCTTTGATTTCTTGGTTGGTCTTTTTTGAGGAAGACAGAGACAAGGCCTCTTTCAATCTCAAACGATTCTTTGATTTCTTGGTTGGTCTTTTTTGAGGAAGACAGAGACAAGGCCTCTTTCAATCTCAAACAATTCTTTGATTTCTTGGTTGGTCTTTTTTGAGGAAGACAGAGACAAGGCCTCTTTCAATCTCAAACGATTCTTTGATTTCTTGGTTGGTCTTTTTTCGAGGAAGACAGAGACAAGGCCTCTTTCAATTACAAACGATTCTTTGATTTCTTGGTTGGTCTTTTTTGAGGAAGACAGAGACAAGGCCTCTTTCAATCACAAATGATTCTTTGATTTCTTGGTTGGTCTTTTTTCGAGGAAGACAGAGACAAGGCCTCTTTCAATCTCAAATGATTCTTTGATTTCTTGGTTGGTCTTTTTTGAGGAAGACAGAGACAAGGCCTCTTTCAATCTCAAACGATTCTTTGATTTCTTGGTTGGTCTTTTTTGAGGAAGACAGAGACAAGGCCTCTTTCAATCTCAAACGATTCTTTGATTTCTTGGTTGGTCTTTTTTGAGGAAGACAGAGACAAGGCCTCTTTCAATTACAAACGGTTCTTTGATTTCTTGGTTGGTCTTTTTTGAGGAAGACAGAGACAAGGCCTCTTTCAATCTCAAATGATTCTTTGATTTCTTGGTTGGTCTTTTTTAAGGAAGAAAGAGACAAGGCCTCTTTCAATCACAAACGATTCTTTGATTTTTTGGTTGGTCTTTAATGAGGAAGACAAAGTACTCTGAGACAAAAATCAACAGTAACTTAATGTCAACTGTTGCTACAGAAACCTGATAATGCTTGCACCCTATCAACATAAAGCAAATATCAAACAGCTTGTCAATGACCCTGAAGCCCATCCCCAAGCTCTACAGACCCTGTACCTCCATGCATTTCTCTCTTTCCTGATGTGCATAAACCATGATTACACTGAGAACTTGATACTCAAAATAAATTAACTGCATAAAAGATGAACAAGAGCGAAGAACCTAATTGATCATGTATCTTCGTCCAATGTATAAAAACATCACAAAATCCAGAGCTCAATTTCTATAATGACACTTCCAAGGGAAATCTAGAGAAATTTTTGCCAATACATTCATGTTTTATTGATGAATTGATATCTCACTGGAAATTACAAAAGATGCATAACCTATACAAGTGTTCTCTCCGATGAGCATGCAGTTATATGTAGACATGAACAAATGATTATAAATTATAAGTATTCCAGGAGATAGTAAAAAAATATATAACGAGCAGTTTGGGCCACACAAAGTAGATCTTCTGTTTCTCAGGCCATTATTTGTGAAATTGCATGCGGGCGAGCGTTTTCTTATTTTATTTTTTATTTCAGTAATTTCTTCTTTGCCACCAAAAGTTCATGTTCTTGGTTCAAGTTTTAGGCCTCATAATATACAGAATAGCATGGGTGGTGTACTTCATCCCTTGAGTGCAAGAAGGCTTTGTAATGCTAAAGCATTGCAAAGCCTGGTTGCACTCAAGGGACAAATTTATCAATTTTTTTTAACTTGGGTAAAATATCAGGCATAAATCATTTAATTTTTATTTTTTTTAAGTTTAAATTGGTTATAAAAAGAGAGCATGTGGCAGCCAAAAGGACCATGCGGGAGGGCCTGAGAAACAGATTTTTTTAATTTTTTTAGGCCTAACGAGCAGTTTGGAGAGAGTTACTCTGTGATTACCTCTCCACCAACAGTGTTCTTTCTGGGTTCTTTTACTTGTTACAGCAGTGTACTTCAAAAATATTATCATCATTATATTAACCCATTACCTAACATGAACAGCAGACGACACTTGCAAACAAAATTCCTGAATAACACATTTTTTTCATTTTTTGCCTCAAAAACATAGGTTATGACCCCTCAATGGAACGAGCTCGAGTAGCTCGTTCCAAAGAGGGGTCATAACCTATGTTTTTGAGACAAAAAATGAAAATACAATACAATTATTGGCGATTTTTTAGAACAGCACTGGCTGGTTTTGACCATTACACTCTCTCCACCTAACATAACAGAAAGACAATCACTGATATCGATGGGTTGCTGGAACATCAGCGAAAAACGTCACAACTTAATCTGTCCACCCCCTTTCATCCCTCAAGATATTATCAAGTCAACCATTAGAGATGGGAAATATACGGAAAAACCGAAACAACATCAATATCATGGGATACCAAATGAAAGTGTCAATGACATTTATATTAAATCTATGTTCAAGAAGAGATAACTTGGTTAGACTGAGCACATCTTTCAGATTTTTGAAAGTGTGCATGCTTGCTTTCTGGTGGTCATGGTTGAAAAATTTCATCAAAGTTTATAAATATAGGAGGAATTGCAGATACACGTACAGTCCAGCAGCTGTGGACTGGAAGCATAGCCCGGTGCTTCATTAATTAAAATTTTGCTGATGATGATTTTTATTACCTGGTAAACACATCAGTGAACATCACTACCGGGGCCGCGGTGGCGTTGCGGTAACTGGTTCTCGTCAGATCACGAAGTTAAGCAATGTCAAGCCCGGTTAATCATTGGATGGGTGACCGTCTGCGTGATCAATTCGGACTCCCGCGTTGTGTCCTTGGGCAAGGCACTTCACCCCGATTGTCCACATGGGGGCACGATGACGCTGTGTACTAAGGTGTACTGCACATCGATGGTGCGCATGTCTTCAACCAATCTAACCCTGCCTGTGCTGCTGTGCGGATAAGTATATGACGTTAAAAACACCAATAAATAAATAGAACATCACCACCCACACATGGATTTCAACCAGTGCATGGCGACCATACTGTATATCGGGTGGACATACAGGTGCACAAATCAAATAGGGTGATAACAAAATGGGGGGGTGGGGGGGGGGGGGAGGGGATTAAAACCTAAATACCCTCCATACCAAATTCTTGTCTAATACTCAACAAGCTAGATGCAATGGAAGTTCGTCAGTCGTCATGTGAACAAGACAAAAATACATTTTTATGGGGTTATTTAGATGAAAATATTGGTGTAGCTGTCTATAACTTTGGTGAGAGTTTAGTGTTGATTGGTTTCATTTACAAGTGCATATTGTGTAAAGCTTATTGGGTACCTTGAAAACAGGAACAATCTTCTCCACCTTCCTACCAGCCAGATTGATATTTGTAACCATTCTTGACTCTTGTGACATATAAAAATCTTTATCTTTCGAATTCTTTTCATATGAAACACTCCATACTAGTCGGCCAAGTTCTTTCCCAGATAGGGTGTCATCAACGACAAACTGCCATTCAAATAAGTCTTGAATTCTGAAAAAATACAGGATAAAAATCTGTAAGGCAGCTTGAAAAACAACCTAACGAAATAAACAAGAGGTGCACATCGGAGATGCAGGCATCAAGTTGAGGTGGCAATCGGAGAGTGTTGCATGTCCATAACCCGGTTATCAATAATATACCATCTGTCAAATGTGGAACCTTCGTTTAAGTTATAATGCTAACAAGTTCAAAATTCGTAAAAATTATTTAATTAAGGCCCATAACTCTAACAAAAAATTGGGCCAGGCCAGTTTTCAAACTCACTTGAGATATTATTACTCACGACCTGTAGGGCAAATATTAGTCAAATCGGACTGGGCTCAAAATAAACGGTGTCGCGTCGCTTTTTGCTATGCAAAACTTTCAAAAGGCTACACAATGTTCAATTATGTATAGCATTTTGCGATACAAGATAATCAACTGCAGCCTATTAGACTGCAGTTGATTATCTTGCATCGCAAAATGTAAATGAAAATTTGCAAACAAATTTGAAAACTAGTTCACTGATGCATTACTTCTGATTGTGGAACATTCCAGGCATAACTCAGATTAACTCTCCATCAAGCATCATTAGCAACTTCATATGTAAGATGAATTCTATTGGTTTAAATTCTTCCTGTTTTTACAACATTTTGCATAAAATGTACATTCAAAATAACTTCAAGCCCATCAAATTAAAAATCCCAACTTCCATTTTGAGAACTCTATTGAACAACCAAGACACTATTTGAAAATATCCAAGTCCATGCAACCCTTAAAGGCAGTTCAGTTGAAAAAAACGAAGTAAATGTTTCATGTGTTGCAGATCATTTGGAAATGGCCAGAAATGGATGGAAACTATTCTATCTACTTAGAAGAATTCAATACAAGACAGCATAACATAACTCTGGTATACAAAAATAGCTATGGAATTTTTACAAAATGCTATTCATTTTTTGGAAATTTGTAGCATTTTGCTTCGCAAAGAAAAAAAGTTATTTTGGGCACTGAAATCGGAGAACGTTTGTCTAAGTTATTGGGCTAACTGTGAGGATGCCCGGACACCCACCCACAGTTACCAAACCATACTTCTCAGTTGTTAAACTCGACCAAAAAGTTGCATGTGTTAACTAACATTCAATTATAGTTTCAGGCAGGAAAGGCATAGGAAGCTATGATTTCCTTTGTTATTCGATAACCCAAATGTCAGAATTTGAAGCCAAATCTACTTCTGCCAACAACTGATTTAAGTGGCAGTTAACAAATTTTGTTAACAGTAATGATCGGTGACAAAATTGGTCATGGACGTGTAATTCAACTAGAGTCAACAAAATAACTTTAGTATGCCCAGTAACATTATTATATTTACTATACATACCAATTCCAGGTATTAACTAAATGAAAATCCCTAAGTCTGGGCCTTCGATTCCAACCATCACCATCAATATGAACTCTCTTTAACCCTTTACCCAATGCAGACGATATCAAAATTTATTATTTCAAATATCATTTTTTAAAATTTTTCAAAAAGTTTTAACAAAACCAAATCATGTGACCCCTCGTTGGAACGAGCTCATCGAGCTCGTTCCAACGAGGGGTCACATGATATGGTTTTGTTGAAATATTTTGAAAAATAATATTTTTTAAACTGCTGAATTTGCATATTACGCATGCGGATGTGGGTGATTCGTTGGGTAAAGGGTTAATCCTTAACCTTTTACCCAAAGCAAAAGATATCAAAATTTATGAATTGGTTGACCACTGAATTATTTGTCAAAGGTGTCTTAAAACATTTGTATTTTTTTCAACGATATCAAGCAATAAGCAAGAGTAGCCACAGTTTAACAAGATTTTGTTCATAAATGATTCTTTTGTTAAAATTTATTGGAGAGTGCCAACAGGGACTCTCCAATAAATTATAACCAAACAATTTTATACAAATTTGTTTTCTTCTTCTGCTGAGCAAACGGACAGATTTATTTATTGAGGTTTTAACAACACTTCCGACAGGCAGGGTCACCTCATGTCAGAGTTTTATGGGTGGAGGAAGAAGGAGTACCCCCAGAGAGAACCAAGCAATGATAAGCAACTGTCAAGACTCCTCAATGTACTAATTCTACACATGCAGGGTTAGTATTGGCTGAAGAAAAAGTGCATCATCGACGTGCAGTATGCCTTAGTACACATCGCTACAATGAAGTAATCTGGGTCGTAATATCACGTCGAGTTGTGGTGGTCAGGTTGCCAGATCAAACGAGCTGCCACAGGCAGTGAGTTTGATCCAGCGATTTGACCTCCTCAACGAGACGTATTGAGATGACCCATATCACGTCACTGTACTGATAAAAGGTTTATTATATGACTTATACTTCAACATCGTATGCCAATGCTAGCATTAACAATTCACCCAACCTTTTTTTGGTAAATTGGATTGAAGTAAAAAAAAAGAACTATTTTTGTTCACACTTCTTTTCAAACAGGTGCACACTTCCAGGGAATCCCCTGATGTGCATGAATATGATAAAAAAAATATCATGAATACAATAAAAAAAAAACTGGACCGCCATTCGAGCGTGCCTGTTCCAGCTCGGAGTAAAGTACTCTCTGCGATCATTACAGCTAGTGTGAATTTGACGCCTCCGTAAATAGTCTGTCATACTATCGTGATACGGAATCAGATTCCACACTGTGGATTTTCCGGGGACCAGGAAAAGATCGTCAAAACAGGAGTGATATTTAGCAGTTAAATTACATAGCAATAAAATAAAATTGGCTAAATTGTTGGTAGGATTTATGTGGACCAAATGAAAAAAAAGATAAAATGCTACCCGAGTGCTAAGTGTTAAGGTGAAAACCTTCCCATCCCACATTTGGTTATCAGCCAGACCATTCAATTCCCACAAATTCAGGCCATTAAAAGGTGTCTCCAATTTACAGAGATGTCCCTAAATTATCTGTCAACTGAAACTCACTTGTAAACAGGCCAGGCTCTTCCAGAGTCAAAGAGATCACCGAGTTCAATTTTACTTACTCGAGTGTTTATCAATTATCTGAATCAGTGACTGGGAGGACATGTCATGCAAACCTGAAAATAAGCAGTCTGACATTTGCAGAATGAGGACCCCAAAGGGTGAATTTGATGATGCTATCCCATACAGTGGGCCAATTTATCCTCTGGGTACCTCTTTCTGTTTAGTTTTGACACCCTGATTCAGATTAAGGTTCACAGAGGGTAAATTGAATAATGCTACCCTGCTGTGCTGGGTAGCATCACTAAATTCACCCTCTGGGAACCTCATTTTACAGATGACAGTCTGCTTATTTTCTGGCTTGGTGTCATGTCATTCAATTTAGTCCAACTTGGACCCAAAGGCAGTAATATAATTTGGGGTGTTCTTATATTACGGCCTTTGGGTCCAAACTTGGACCCCATCCCATAAAAAACTGTTGGTTTACAAATAATAGATGGCAGTGTGATATTATTATCTCCCAAGCAACTATCAGGTTTCTTATATTGAAGGTTAGAATGTTGATACAATTTCAGTAGCACATGATTGGGTTTGTGTTGAGTGCCCACGGGAAGGCCCAGAACAAGTGGCCTGATAGATGTAATGTCCCCAAATTCGGGCACCTCCAGTGTCCCCAAATTTGACCAATCTAAAGGCCTGTATCAGCTTTCCACAAAATGAGTCCCTAATTAGCACCTTGCTCAAATAGTCCAGTGCCGTACACAAACAGCACCATTCTATTTTTCTTTAACTTTGGCTTCCAAAACATCACTTTTGACGAATTCAGTGGGTCAGCTCATTCCAGTGAGATGTCTTAACCCTCCACATATATAATGGTGTCAAAATACTGAAATTTCAAGCAGTCATTTTCCCATAATACAAAGCAGAAGTTCAACCAATTCGATCTTGTTTGACAGAGCTCCCAATTGCATTGTGGGGAAAAAAAATGCAGGTTGAAATTTTAACTATTTTGACATCAGTGTGTAGGTGGTTAACCCTTTGAACACTGGTGGTATCTTCCATGTCAGTTAAATGGCAGAAATTGGAAGAGTCCATATCCATTATTTGGGGGTAGAGCAATTAATATTTTCAACGTGCAGCCTTCAGGCTGCACGTTGAAAATATTAATTCTTCTACCACACACGTTCACTAAGTAGCCATCCTACTTAAGGAAATTATGACATATCATGTTGCTGGACCGAAAAAGCGGTCTCTTGCGTTGAAAGAGTTACGCTTTGTTCTTGAAGGAAAAAATTTAGAATATTCAGTTGTTTAGGCAAAAATAGTGCAAATGATGTGTTAGTCAGGTTTAGTGACTGAACTGGTGGAATGATCAACCCTTTACCCAACGCAGACAATATCAAAGTTTATTATTTTAAATATAATTTTTTAAAAAGTTTTAAAAAATTTCAACAAAACCATATCATGTGACCCCTCATTGGAACGAGCTCAATGAGCTCGTTCCAATGAGGGGTCACATGATATGTTTTTGTTGAAATATTTCGAAAAATTTAATTTTTTCAACTGCTCAATTTGCATATTACGTGGACGGATGCGGGCGATTCGTTAGGGTAAAGGGTTAAGAAATTTGACAGCAGTGGCAAAAAACTTACAGAACCTAATTATCTGTCCTTAGAATATTCTGTCGAGTTGAATGGATGGCAGTTATCTTTAACCCTTTACCCAACATAAAGCCAAAACTGGCCAGCGCTATTCATAAACTTCACCATTCAATCTTCTTTACTTGTTCATTTTTTGCCACAAAAACATAGCTTATGACACCTCATAGGCTATGTTTTTGACACAAAAAATGAAAAAAACATAGTTATTCAAGAATTTTGTTTGCAAATGTCATCTGCTTGTGTAAGGTAAAGGGTTAACACTTTTCCTAAGAACCATATCTGGCCAGCGCTGTCCTCAAAAATCGTAACCCAAATAACATTTCTAAAAGAAATTTTCTTCCAAAAAGCAGATGATGACCCCCTTATTGGACTAGGTTCATCAAGCTTGTTTCAATGTAGGCCATTAGCTATGTTTGGGTAGAAAAAAATGAATATTTTTATTAAAAAAAATTTGGCAAAAAGATGTCTTTTAGTTGTGCTATTCATTATTTATTTATTGGTGTTTAACCCTTCACCCAACGCAGATGATATCAAAATTTATTATTTTAAATACAATTTTTTAAATTTTTGCAAAAAATTTCAACAAAACCATATCATGTGACCCCTCTTTGGAACGAGCTCGACGAGCTCGTTCCAAAGAGGGGTCACATGCTATGGTTTTGTCGAAATTTTTCGAAATATAATATTTTTTCAGCTGCTGAATTTGCATATTACGCGGGCGGATGCGCGCGATTCGTTGGGTAAAGGGTTAACTGGTAGAGGGCTGGAAGCCCATATTTGAGCTCTTATCTAAAGTGCGGGTACCTTACTTAAGGGCTTCAACTTCAGTGGCTGTGCTTCGTATTATCTCTGAAGTGATATTATTTAGTCTGTTAGAATTTGCCTTGTGCACTAGTACTCAAACGATTAGTCGACTAGTCGATGTCGACTCTGGGCAAACCAGTAGTCGACTCTCAATTGTGCAGTCGACTAATCGTCGGAGTTCAAGCTTTTAGGTAAATAGTATCCCTTCTGTACTACTGTCAGACAGTTTGAACAGCAATATTGGGCAATCAATGTATACATCTATTGCCATCTAACAGTAGTGACAGTAGTTTGTTTTAACTGGTACTAGTAGAGTGCTGAATTATTTTGGGCTATCAGGATATGTTATTAATTTGCCTTGTTGCAATTTATGGGAGAGTGCCTATAGGCACTCTCCCATAAATCGCAACAAGGCAAATTAAATAAGACAATATAATTTCACTCTTAGCATAATTAGAAGCACATTAACAGAATAATGTTCCAGTAAGTTGCTGTATATGAAAGCTCAAGTGAAGCCAAATTTGGACCTTCAGCACTCTACCGGAACACCAACACTGTTATAAGGAGACAGGTTATCACCAATGACTAGTCGAAGTCGACTTGACTTTTGGGCATTGACTAGTCGACTTTGGAATTCACTAGTCGTTTGAGCACCATTGTGCACACTCCCATGAATTGTAACAAGGCAAAAACAACTGAACAAATTTTTATGGTCAAAAATAATTTAGCACTCTACCAGTTAATGTCAGTATCTATGGCTATATAATGATATCACAAATATGAATTAAAGTTTAGTCAATCATTGACATCTGTCCTGCCCACATCAAGATGGGTAAAGGTTAAACGGTGATATCAATTCAAGTGGGTGTGGGGGGGGGGGGGGGGGTTTAACCCTTTGCACACTTCGGTCAAAATATCAAAATTCCCCACAATGTAACTTGGGATACTATATAGAATAAATAGGTACTAGGGCTGGTAATTAGGGCTGAAATGATTGGCTCATTTTCATAACCGACTAACCGAGAGCTATAACCGGATAAAATCCAGTTTACCATAGCCATTATTTCACCGAATCTAGGATCAAAGCTATAGGAATTGGAAAGCAGTATTCTCAGAAATTATTCCGTAGTGTGTATGCAAACGAACGTTGTCGAGTACTCGACAACGTTCGTTTGTATACCTACTATGAAATAGTTTCTGCGGTTACTCAGAACTCACGGAAACTGCCAATCAATAACGAAGTCTTGAACGCCAAAGTCGATTATTTTTCAATATATACAACGCTGCTTCGAGGTGTAATCTATCTCAAAGAAGAGGCGGCAGATTTACTACGAATGAGGATCACTATCGATATTTTGAATAACCGGTTGACGTTTTAATTTAATCGGTTAGGTAGGTAACCGATTTCAAACTGGTTTCAAACCAGTTAACCATTTCAGTACTACTGGTAATCAGATTTAAACCATAAATATGATAAGGGTTTTAACCATGAGGCTCTGCCGAGTGATTTAATCTGATTACCAGCCTTAGTACCTGTTTGTTTTATTTATACCATGCTCTTAATAATTAACTTTATCACTTAAAATGGAGAAAAAAAATTATAATTTTATCGCAAACAAATGAGTTTGTTTTGTTTACATATGTTCCGGTGGACAGTATTTCCAGCTGCACGTGAATGCTTGATTGACAGCTAGACATATGGTCAAAGTTGATTGAATTTATCTTGCTTTTTCAGTCAAATTATTATTAACAATTCTTAAATTTTATTTTAAATATTTAATTGCAGGTATTTTAAACTTAATTGGTCATTGCAGGTAGTAGATGGTACCACAAACCGTTGTATGTTGCTGATGACACACAGGTCTATTTTTCTTTTTCGACCATCAATCAAGGATCAAACTAAAGCTCTAGAAACTATTGAATCATGTATTTCGGACATTCGCACATGGATGGTTTCAAACAAATTAATAATAAATGATGATAAGACTGAATTCTTAATAATTGGTTCACGACAGTAACTCACTAAAGTTGACATCAATTCAGTGAAGGTAGGAAATTCTGCCATCAGTGCAAGTAACAGTGTACGTAATCTTGGTGCCTTCTTCGACTCTATCATGTCTATGGACAGATATGTTACAAATATGTGCAATAAGGATATCAGAGGTATATACAAAGTTAAACAGATAAGACAGTTCCTCACCAAAGATCTAGACTCCACAAAAACCCTTGTTCATGCCTTTGTAAATACACATTTGGATTTTTGTAATACCTTACTGTTCAACCTTCCACAATATCAGTATTTTCACCTGCAGATGGTACTAAATGCATCAGCCTGAGTGGTATGCAGGGTATCACGATCTCAACACATGAATCCTGTTCTGAGGGATATGCACTGGCTGCCAGTCAAGAACAGAATAATTTTCAAAACTTTATTATTAGTTTTTAAGACACAAAACATGTCATCAGCCAACTTTGAAGAACTCCTTAATATCAAGAATGTGTGTCAATACAATCTGAGGTCCGATGGTAAAATGCGATTACATGTTCCAAAACATATGTGTAAGACATTTGGAGATAGGTCATTCTCATTTGCTGGCCCTCACTTGCGGAAGAATTTACCAGAACACCTAAAAAGACTGTCAGATGTCAACCTTTTCAAGAAAGATCTCAAAACATACATGTTTCAAAAAGCCTATAAGTGATGTTCTGGACTGTAAGATACTGTATATATTCCGTTTGTATATTTGCATGAGCTCAGTAACATGTACAGTGCCTTATAATATGGTTCTATATCTTCTAAACTATAATTTTGGCGCTATACAAATGTGTATATTATTATTATTATTATTCTGTTTGAATGAAACATCGCGAAGTGCACTACTATAGGTGTAAATTTTTGTAATGGAATTCCCATTGAAAACGTTTTAACCGCAGTAGCTTTACACTGGTAGTGGAGTTAACCCTTTACCCAACAAATCGCCCGCATCCGCCCGCGTAATATGCAAATTCAGCAGTTGAAAAAATATTATTTTTCAAAAAAATTCAACAAAACCATATCATGTGACCCCTCGTTGGAACGAGCTCGTTGAGCTCGTTCCAACGAGGGGTCACATGATATGGTTTTGTTGAAATTTTTTTAAAAATTTGAAAAAATTATATTTAAAATAATAAATTTTGATATCGTCTGCATTGGGTAAAGGGTTAAAAGCGAAAATTTAACATGCAGGCATTTCACAAGTTGTAACATAGGTGAACATGGTATAAAACAATATTTCTGCATAATGGACAACCATGACCGCAGAATGGAGTGACCAAAACATGGAGATAAAGTCAAGTTTAGTCCATGATTAATGCCCATGTTGTCCATTTTTGAGGACTTCCACCCCAAGCATATCTGACTGGGTTCTATTTTATCAATAAAACTAAGCTTGTTTACTACAGCAAAGAAGCACTGCTTCACAACCTGTGGTTCCCACGAGTGATTTAAACAATTCAATCTTATTTGACAGAGCTCGTTGAGCCAGGGACTAGTCATGAACCGATTATCAAAACCTGCCATCAACAGATTACTGGTTATTTTTCTGCCGATTATGCCGATTCTGATGGCTGAAATAGGACACTGAGGAAGATCTGTTGGTGCCTGTTATACTACAGAATTTTGTTGTTAACCCTTTACCTAACGTAACGGCCAAAACCGGCCAGCGCCATTCTCAAAAATCGCCAATTAATTTTCATTATTTTTTTCATTTTTTGTCTCAAAAACATAGGTTATGACCCCTCGTTGGAACGAGCTTGTCGAGCTCGTTCCAACGAGGGGTCATAACCTATGTTTTTGAGACAAAAAATGAAAAAAATTAGTTATTCAAGAATTATTTTTGCAAGTGTCGTCTGCTTTTCAGGTTAGGTAAAGGGTTAAATCATCAATTATGAAAGCTTAATTCCACATAAGTTCTCAAAGTATGCATATTTAGTGCTGGACAATATTAGCCAAAATATTCGCATTTTGGTTGGGGTGTGGGGAAAAGATCGTTATTAACGATACAATCACACGATATTGTTCTCGTGAAGATTGTGTTTTATTCCGGTAAATAATGCAAATACGGTTTTGTTACTGTAAGGATACAATACACGTGGCTGTATTAACCAGGAATATACTGAGCACATTTACTTTGGTGTCTTAAATGAAAAATAATTTTAATGTTAATGTGTTGTGTGAAGTTGTATGACGCATGGTTTATACGTATGTCAATGTATAATTCAATGTTCTTCTTTCAACTTATCTCCCTTGATGTGTTTCTCTAATGTTTACATGAACCATACAACCTTTGGGAAATGATGGCGGTCTTGTACCGATTGCAGTTGGTAAATTCCGTAATATCTATGCTCTGCAAATTCCTAAATTTTCGGCTATGTACTATACAAGTTTTTAATGGGAAAACTTTATTGAAATGGCCAGATATTAAAGGGATTTTTAATAGTCAGTGTTAAATATAGAATAACCGGAAACTGCAAGATTTTAACTGCCGGTTGTCATAATCGACTGGTTCCCCATAAACAGCCGGTTCCGATTGCCGATTCCGATTATCAGTTCATCACTACCAGGGACTGCCGAGAAAGGAGCGTGATCACTCTTACTCGCCATCACTCTCCTAACATTTCACTAAGGGAGCTATTAATCATTCGCCTTCATGATGTGTGTGAAAATTATGTGTAAACATCAAGTCATATATTGCATTTCAATCATCCATTTCCTGATGCAACAAGGAGATGATACTTGCAAAACATTATCTCACCTAACTAAAATCTTTTATTTTTTGCTTAACTGGTAGAGTGCTAAATTATTTTTGGCCATCACAACTGCAACACAGGTCTTTGCCTTGTTATAATTTATGGGAGAGTGCCTATGGGCACTCTCCCATAAATTGTAACAAGGCAAACCCTCACAGACTAAATAATATCACTTCAAAGATAATACAAAGCACATCCACTGAATATGAGCCTTCAATCTGTGGTACCGGCACTTCAGAATAAAGCCCAAATATGGGCTTCCAGCACTCTACCAGTTAAAACATAGCTTATGACACCTCATTGGAATGAGCTCATTCCAATGAAAGTCTTAAGCTATGTTTTTAGAGCAAAAATGTCAAGATAACAAAATTTGTATGGCCATTTTCGGGTATAGTGCTGGCCAGTTTGGACTATCATTTGACGTAAGAGGTTAAACTCCCTCACCAGAATTTTTCACTGTCGCAAAATCAAGATGAGGAGAGTGATTATTCACTCGCCTGCATCCTCTTCCTGGCAGTCACTGTTAACCTCTGTCAAACAAAACTAAATCGGTTAAATTCATAGTTGCATTATGGGAAAATTTTGCTGCTTGAAATTTTGATATTTTGACATTAGCATGCAGAGCGTTATCATACAAAAATATAATTTGCATAGAATGAACACAGGCTCTTGTCAAGAGTCAAATTTGAAATAAACTGAAAAGTGCAACAGTTTCTTATCACAAATGCATATTTGTTCCATACCAATACAATATTGCCCTGTCACAAACCCCAGACAATAAAACGAAAATAATTCCAAGCCAGTAAACATGTTTTCATTATCAACATGAGACACGGAAAACATGGAACTGAATTCTCTACGGTTCTCTTAGAGAAAAATCAATGGTGTAATTTGCATACAAGAACCAGCTCTAATTTGAAATCCAATAATCAAGTCACTGCATGTCAGTTAGAACACTATAAACTCCTCCGACACATTCTATTCTCAATCAGTGCACATCTGAATATGTCAAGTAATTTAGAAAATGACACTACAACCTGATGATTGCATAAATATGTCTGAAAACATGAAAATTTTCTTCTGGTAAATTAAATCTATCAGGAAGTTTTAATAAATTTAATAACGATGACATTTCTGTCAATTATTCAACATTATTACTTGGTGATCCACAATATGACAATTATTTTCGGATTGCGATATTCTGATTTGCTTACAAGAAGATGTGAATATCACGAAGTTCTGTTCATGCAAGGCTGAAAAGCATCAACAGCAGTAACACAGCTACTCTTGTGTCCCCAATAAACATACATGTATGTTTATTAATTTTGGGGAATTTTTCCACCCTGTATGCACCTTATTTGGGCCTGTATGTTTATTAAAATTGCCCTACCAACAGGGAGATCTTCAAATTAGTAAATCTTCACTATTTATTTATTTATTTGGGGTTTTAACAACACTTTAACATCCAAGGTCATATCATGTGTGACAGTTTTAAGGGTGGAGGAAGCCGGAGTACCCAGAGAGAACCACCGAGCAACGACGAGCAGCTGCCAGCTCCTCAACATCGTAACTCCCCACTGCAGCACAGGCAGGGTTAGATTGGTTGAAGACATGCGCACTATCGATGTGCAGTACGCCTTAGTACACGGCGTCATCATGCTCCCATGTGGACAATCAGGGTTATGTGCCTTGCCCAAAGACACAAGCAGGAGTCCGAATTGATCACTCAGAGGGCCACCCATCTGAGGACTAACCTGGCTCGACGTTGCTTAACTTCAGTGATGTGACGAGAACCGGTTACCGCAATACCACAGCGTCCCCAAATCTTCACTAGATTGTGTGGTAGTCTTTTGTTTAGCACAGTGTATTCATTGTTGTAATCATGATGTCCATATAGCTTTCTTTAACCCTTGAACTTGAAAGACAGCTTTTCCAGTCCGGATCGTGATATAACACAACTTCATTAACATGTAGGTAGTGCTGCACGGTGAATTTGTGGTAGACCAATCAAGATTTTCAACGTGCAGCCCCAAGGCTGCACATTGAAAATATTGATTGGTCTTCCCCCATCAACAAATATAGACTCTTCCAACTGATGATACTGAACTGGCGTGGAAGATTCCACCAGGGTTCAAAGGGTTAATAAAACTAACTGCAATACTGGAAAACAAGTTGGCTTTTAGATAAAATTAACTAGCATTACTCTCCCACCCCCTCAGTGGATATCCACCCTGTACTATTATTTGGGTCTGTACTTTTGTTTAATTTGATAAATGTTCCACCCTGTACTTTTATTCCCACCTGTAACAATGTTAAAATCCAAACAAAATAAGAAAACACAAAAACCATAAAATTCTCTACAATATGTTTCAGTGTTTTTCTATTCTACTTTTTGGGGGATGGCGTACATAAAATGTACTAAGCGAGCTCTTATCTGATCAGAGGAGGAGGATTTTAGTCTTACTGGAACATAAAACATTTTTATATTGACAGGAGAGAGAAGCGAAAAGGAGTAGAAATATCAAAAACTTGAGAGGAATTAGTATAGAAGAGATATTCCTAACAGTGAAGACTAATTGCCTCAATTGGACCGGCAGTGGTGAAGCTAAGGGGCCAAATGTTAATGTAGCCACTCTCACCCCACCCCCCTAAAAATTGTATGAAGATTGTGTTGTCAGTTGCGTTCTGATTGTTTTTTAATCCATTCCTGACGGACCAGTCAGATCTGGCCGGTGGATTGCTTCGTAAGTTTGAGACATGCTGCTATATATTTATCTTTCACACACTCTGTGGTCGAAAGGAGCCCACTCAATCCATAAGAAAGTTTACACACAGAACAATTTGTCAATTGTTATTACATGTACTGCAGCGATTATCATGAGAATATCATAGAGGGTGGTTATGGCCGTGAACACAAATTCATGGACCATCAGCATGCAATATGTCTTAGAACATAGCCCCACTGTGACCTCGCATAGGAATCAGGCTTATGTGTCTTGCCCAAGGCCACTGCACAGTTAACGCTGGTCTAGATTGATTGGTTGACCTTTCAGTTTAAAGTCCAATGCTCTAACCACTGTGCCATGGCCATAACTTATCGGTGATGTCAAAATGTGAGCTGAACATACCTGTTATAGTTAACAATACATTATGCCTGATAAAGCAATCCACTTTCAGAAACTAAAAAGTTTTCCAAGGGTTGATGATAGGGACCGGTTAGACATTGGTATTACATGTAGAAAAATATAGGACAATTAACATTACCCACTCGTATTCCCCAATCACCCAGCCACCAATCCATGCCTGAAAATAAGCATCTGTCATCTGCAGAATGAGGTCCCCAGAGGGTGAATTTGCTGATGCTAACCCATACAGTGGGCCAATTCATCCTCTGGGTAACTCTTTCTGTTTAGGCTTGAGACCTTGATTCAGATTACAGCTCAGAGATGGTCAATTTAGTGATGCTACCCTGCTATGCATCACCAAATTTATCCTCTGGGGACCTCATTTCGAAGATGACAGTCCACTTATTTTCTGGCTTGCACCAATCCATATATCTCCAGCACCCATTAAAGTAATTGTAGATTCTTCTCATTTTTCCTTCAGTGACAAATCTATGGCCATACTATTAACATGTACCTGTGTAATTAAAATGAAAGTACAAATGTTGTATAAACTTGATATTTATTCAGCCTGGAAAGAGTAAAGAAAAGAATAAACATTAAGTAAAACTGTTCAGGCATGAGGCCCTCAATAGTACTGTCTTATACCAGTCCTCTTGAACTCACCAGATGGCCTCACAAATCTGGCAATTTTTCAACAGTCACAGAAAAACGTGAAAGAATACAGAACGAAATGTTTTGCTACCAAAACATTCCTTCATGAATAATCAAGCTGTTGTGTCTAGGGCACAGCGAACATTTTGAGATGTGATTTGATTTTGATTTAATTTGAAATCATCTCGATTATTAAAAGAAATGAAAGTGTCAATGACACTGTAGCTCAACTTGTCAAGACAAAGACATGCACATGTATAGTATGTGACACAGCAATGACAAACATCTAGGTAATGACCTGATAACAAAGGTACATATAAAGTATTGTAATGGTCTGTACATAAATACTGACCGTTGCCTGTAACAAATGTATAGGCAAAGTATTGTAAAGGTGGGTGACAGTCAGATGCTAAACTAGAAAAGAAAACTTTGAGTCCCAGAGTGGGTCTGACTGAACCCCAAAATATTTGTTCTCATAGCACAGTGATAACAAAGGCACCCCAAAACACACTCGTTCCTGTCCCAAGGTGAAAACAAAGGTACCCAAGAAGTTTTGTGAAGATCAATTCATAAATACGAGCTGTATAGAACTTGTAACAAAAAACTGATTGGACCTAATTTTGGTACAAAATGGCCACTGGCAGCCATCTTGAATTTTGGACCGTACCCAGAAAAACTCATTATCGTCCCAAGGTGATAACAAAGGTACTCTAGTGATCCAAATAATCATACCCATACGATTATTAAATTTCAATAAAAATTCCAGCCCGTACGATCCTTATTTGAACCCCTACGATTATTAAATTTTGCATTTTCAAATGTTCGATTTAATTTACAATGAAATGTCAATTGCAAAACATGAACTCTCTAATGAAAATCGCATCGTAAAGTTGGCTAAATTTCTCAAGAAAATAGACTTAACACTTGGTTCAAAAGCGCAAATGTTGACGAAATAGAATAAACCTTGCGTCCCTCCAAGCGGTCAGTTCCATTTTATACCGGGCGATTGTCTTCGTAAATTTCGAACACGTCCTTCCCATGTGAGGGTTGTATATGAGCACCCCCATCAAAAGGAGTGAGACATTCTGTTGAAAGAAAAAGGGAGCCTATTCTCAGTCTGCCCAACCACTTTGAAAGTAATGATGACTGAACAGCCCGTCTCTCTCCCCCCCCCCCCCACCCCCTCCCCCCCAATACATACACACAATCGGAGTCTGAAGTTGTGGTGTCCGTAATGTTGGCACGCTCAGTCTTGAAGCGGTACAAAGCTCGGATCGGAAGTATCCACGCACAGTATTCTGGGATTGTTGGGGCTTCCCCATAATTGTTGACAAACATGTGCTCGCTCATGAAAGTGTTTGTTTTTGGGGGTTTTTTTGTTCAATCTTTGAAAATTCTCAGTTTTCATGTGGGAAATGGATGGATATCAACAATACAAAAACACGACAAAATCAGTTTGTATTAAATATTCTATTCTTTCAAAAATGCAGAACAGCGACACTCACCTGGTTAATATATCTGTGATTCAAATCCACTCGATGCCTGTCGTATTTAAATTCTGGGGGGTTCGCCCCACTGGTCCCGCGTGTCCCAAAAAATAGAGGGTAAAATATATATTTCGGACAAAAATGTGGTTCAGGAATAATAACCGAAACCGATACCGGAATCCACTCTTTTTGTAAAAAAAAAAAAAAAAAAAAACGAGTAGAAACCGATACAGAGAGAAAATTTCATAACCTGCCGTTTCTCAACATTTTATTTATTGGTGTTTAAGGTCGTACAAGTATTTGCAAAAAAGGCTAATCATGACCGAAACACGGATATAAACTCAAGTTTAGCCAATCATTTATACCCATGTCGCCCATTTTGGAGGACTTCTACCCCAAGCATTGGTTAGTGGGTCCTATTCTACCAGCAAAACAGGGCTTGTTTGCAAAAGTGAACAAGCACTACTCCACTTCCTGGGATCCCAACAGGGAAGCTTCCAACACTAATTTCAGCAAATTTCATTGATTGCCACTCTCATGCCTGCATTTTCCACCCCCTACTATTATTCAAACCCCCTACTATTATTAAAATTCCGAAATTTTTCCATCCCCTACTATTATTCCGACTCCTACTATTATTTGGATCACTAGAGTAACCAAGAAGTTTTGTGAAGATCGGTTCATAAATACAGCCTCTACCCTGAGCCGTATTGACATGTGTGCTCACATTGTGCAAGTTGCACTGAATAAGTCACAGTTCATCTAATTTGCATAATTTCTGCACGAAAAAAACCCCTTAGAATATGTGATGTATTCCATGTTACTAAACATTCATACAAAAATTTATTCAAATCAGAACTTTCATACAGAAGTTCTGTACAAAAGACTGATTGCACTAATTTTGGTACAAAATGGCTGCTGGTGCCCATCTTGAATTTCGGACCACACCCAAAAACACTCGCTCTCATCCCACGGTGATAACAAAGGTACCCAACAAGGTTCGTAAAGATTGGTTCATAAATATGGCCTCTAGTCTGAGCTGTATAGAAGTTGTGTACAAAAAACTGATTAGACCTAATTTCGGTACAAAATGGCCACTGGCAGCCATCTTGAATTTTAGACCGCACCCAGAAACACTCGTTCTCGTCCCAAGGTGATAACAAAGGTACCCAAGACATTTCGTGAAGATCAGTTCATAAATACAGACTCAAGTCTGAGCCGTATTGACATGTGAACTTAATGTGTGTAAGTCGCACTGAAATATCAAAGTTCATCTAATTTGCATAATTTCTGCACGAGAAAGAAACCAGTATTATATGTGATGTATCCCATGGTACTAAACATTCACACAAAAAATTATTCAAATCAGCACTTTCATATGGAAGTTCTGTGCAAAAATCTGATTGCACCTAATTTTGTACAAAATGGCTGCCATCGGCCATCTTGAATTTCGGACCGGACCCAAAAACACTCGTTCTCGTCCCACGGTGATACCAAAGGTACCCAAGAAGTTTTGTAAAGATCGGTTCATAAATACGGCCTCTAGCCCGAGCCGTATTGGCATTTGCACTTACAGTGCTGAAATTAACACCAAAAAACATCAAAATTAGTCTAATTTGCACAATTTACGCACGAGAAAAAAACCTGTATTATATGTGATGTACCCCATGGTACTAAACATTCATACAAAAAATTATTCAAATCAGAGCTTTCATATGGAAGTTCTGTACAAAACACAGATTTCTGCATCACCGGTACAAAATGGCGGCTGGCAGCCATCTTGAATTTTGGACCGCACCCAAAAACACTCGTTCTCGTCCCACGGTCATAACAAAGGTACCCAAGAAGTTTCGTAAAGATCGGTTCATAAATACGACCTCTAGCCCGAGCCATAGCCAATTGTTGACGTACGGACAGACGGACGGATGGACAGACGGGCCATGACAATAGCTCAAATTTGACTTCGTCAAAGTTGAGCTAAAAATAGGCCGATGAAATCGTCAGATGTGTACCCATATGCACAACTAGTAGAAAGCTGTATGATGGAGGGCCACCACGGATGCCGACATTATGTACACCATACAAGGTATGGGTACATATAGAAATGGATTGGAGGAGTGTTTAATTTGATGGATAAAGGGTTAATATCTCTGGATCAAATTATCAGATTTACATAAAAAACTATACAGCACATCAGTAACCTGAATAAATATATAAAGTAACATGACAATCGGATTGATATTTTTTGAGTTATCTCAAGCCAAAGGGATTGGAGGAATTTTCAATTTGAAGGTAAAGGGTTAATATCTCAGGATTAAATTATCAGATTTACACCAAAAACTAAGCAGTTCAGCACATCAGTAACCAGAACAAATATAAAGTAACTTGACAATCCAAGCAATATTTTTCAAGTTATCGAATGCTTAAGGGATTGGAGAAATTTTCAAATCAAAGAATAAAGGGTTAATATCTCAGGATCAAAATAACAGATTTACACCAAAAACTATACAGCTCGGCACATCAGTAACCTGAACACAAACATAAAGTAACTTGACAATCCAAGCAATATTTTTCAAGTTATCGAATGCCAAAGGGATTGGAGGAATTTTCAATTTGAAGGATAAAGGGTTAATATTTCGGGATCAAATCATCAGATTTACACCCAAAACTATACAGCTTGGCAAATCAGTAACCTGAATACAAATATAAAGTAACAAAACAATCCAAGCAATATTTTTCAAGGTATCAAATGCCAAAAAGATTGGAGGAATTTTGCTTTTTGAAGGATAAAGGGTTAATATCTCAGGATCAAATTATCCGATTTACACCAAAAACTATACAGCTCAGCACATCAGTAACCTGAACACAAATATAAAGCAACTTGACAATCCAAGCAATATTTTTCAAGTTATCGAATGCCAAAGAAATGGATACGGACGCTGGACGGACAGACGGTACACCAAAAACTATACAGCACAGCACATCAGTAACCTGAACACAAATATAAAGTAACTTGACAATCCAAGTAATATTTTTCAAGTTATCAAATGCCAAAGGGATTGGAGGAATATTCAATTTGAAGGATAAAGGTTTAATATCTCGGGATCAAATCATCAGATTTACACCAAAAACTATACAGCTCGGCACATCAGTAACTTGAACACAAATATAAAGTAACTAGACAATCCAAGCAATATTTTTCAAGTTATCGAATGCAAAAGGGATTGGAGGAATTTTCAATTTGAAGGATAAAGGGTTAATATCTCAGGATTAAATTATCAGATTTACACCAAAACCATACAGCTCGGCACATCAGTAACCTGAACACAAATATAAAGTAACTTGACAATCCAAGCAATATTTTTCAAGTTATCGAATGCCAAAGAAATGGATACGGATGTCGGACGGACAGATGGACAGACAGACGGATGGACAGACAGACAAAGGGATGGACAAAGGATGGACGAACGACGGATGGTCACCCCGGATGCCGGCATTATGTGTACCATACATAGTGTGGGTACACATAAAAATTGAATCTCATCTAGTTTTGTAAGTCATATTTTTACATTTTTTTTTTGTTGTTGACTTTTTTAATATGACAAATCACCTTGTCCCTATATCCCGATAAATTCTGTCTTTTGATTGGTTAAATGGAGATAAACATCAATAAATAAATAAATAATAATAAATAATATGGAGATTTAATACCTGGATCTCTCATTTAAACACCTCGCCTGCGGCTCAGTGTTTAAAAACCGCCATCCCGGCATTAAATCTCCATATTATTTATTATTATTTATTTATTTATTGATGTTTAAGGTGACATATTTATGCACAATGGCTAATCATGACCGTGACAGTTTTACGGGCGGAGGAAGCCGGAGTACCCGGAGAGAACCACCGAGCAACGACGAGCAGCTGCCAGCTCCCCAACATCGTAACTCCGCACTGCAGCACAGGCAGGGTTAGATTGGTTGAAGACATGCGTACCGTCGACGTGCAGTACGCCTTAGTACACGGCGTCATCATGCCCCCACGCGGGCAATGGAGATGAAGTGTCTAAATTTCCATATACCAAACATGTTGACAGAGATAACTTTTTAGTGTATTTTTCTGAAGAACGAAGCTGATGGCAGCCAGCCTACTAGATACTAGATAACTCAAATTTTGTCAGAAAATTCCTTAACCCTTTACCTAACGAACCGCCCGCATCCGCCCGCGTAATATGCAAATTGGGCAGTTGAAAAAAAATAATTTTTCAAAATATTTCAACAAAACCATATCATGTGAACCCTCATTTGAACGAGCTCATTAAGATCGTTCCAATGAGGGGTCACATGATATGGTTTTGTTAAAATTTTTAGAAAAATTTTAAAAAAATTATATTTAAAATAATAAATTTTGATATCGTCTGCGTTGGGTAAAGGGTTAAAATGTCATTTGAAGTGATAGCAGAGATTGCGTTTCTGCACAATATATCGCCCCTTGAGTGTATTAACCCTTTACCTAACGTAACGGCCCAAACCGGCCAGCGCTATTCTCAAAAATCGCCAATTAATTTTCATTATTTTTTTCATTTTTTGTCTCAAAAACATAGGTTATGACCCCTCGATGGAACGAGCTCGTCGAGCTCGTTCCAACGAGGGGTCATAACCTATGTTTTTGAGACAAAAAATGAAAAAAATTAGTTATTCAAGAATTATTTTTGCAAGTGCCGTCTGCTTTTCAGGTTAGGTAAAGGGTTAAGGCACCATCTGCAATGCTAAAGAATTGCAGATGGTGCCCTGTTAAACTCAAGGGGCGATATATGGCATTTTCTTCATCAACCTTGGTGATAACTTGTCAATTCTCATTTCAATCTAGTTCTGTTGCTAAGATAACTGCGGGGTGGGTTGTTACCACTGGAATATTAAGAACAGAAAATTCAAAACACAAATGTTTTGGTAGTTATACATTCCAAAGGATAGCTTCGAGTAATTTGAAAGTCAAAGTGTCAGAACCCTGCCTTATACAATTCTAATAATAATGAATGTACGTTGCACACCAGATCTATGACCTGGCTCATGGCGAAATCTCTGTGCTAAATACCTTTGGTTGCAATATGAATAAATTGCTCAACCTTTCAGAAACAAGAAAATTGAACTATTTATTTATTTATTGGTGTTTAAGGTCACATACTTGTTTGTGCACAATGGCTAAATATAACCACAACATGGACATAAAGTTAAGTTTAGTCAATTGTTTATAACCATGTTGCCCATTTTAGAGGACTTCCACCACAAGCATTGGTGACTAGGTACTACTTTACCAGTAAACAGAGCTTGTTTACCACAGTAAACAAGCACTGCTTCACTTCCTGGGGTTCCCACAGGGGGAAAATGAAGTTGCGGTTCGGTGCTACGAAATAGTCTAAGCAGTACACATATTGACAATGGCTTCACAGGGTACAGTGCAAGTCAAAATAAGTTGAAGCATAACCGCAATAAACTAAGTATACTGCTGCTTCTACACTGATAAGATCAGAATCTGACATCATTTTCACAGAACTTTCCAGAAAATGATGTCAGATTCTGGTCTCATCAGTGTAGGAGGAGAAAGATACATAGTTTATTGCGGCTATCCTACAACTTATTTTGACTTGTACTGTAGGTGTACAGCACTAGTAAGATGACTATACATGTAAGATGACCATACATGTAGTATCGTAACAACTGGGAAGAGGATTTGGTTTGAGATTCAATTCAGTTTCAAACCTTTTGTGTGATTTGATTCAAGTGAAAAATCATGATTCGGCGGGCTCAAGTTATGTCTGAGAGCTCATGCATTTACTGAATATATACTCTCCCAAAAAAGAATACTCTCCCAAAAAAGAAAGTGTGCATGCTAAAAAATAACACTAAAAAAAGATATATATCATTTTCATTCATGGAAATTTTATTCAATCACAGATGAATCAATTTGTGATCAACACAAGAAATTTCATTACTCTATGACGAATACTCTTGGTGCCATGGAGAGTCGAAGACACTAAGGGTCAAACACAAAAGTCACACACTCAATATCTGGTATGACCTCCATCTGCATCGACTACTGCTGTGCATCTACGCCTCATGGAAGCGAACAAGTTAGCATGGAAGTGTTGTGGGATGTTGTTCCATATTCTGATAAGCTGTCTTTGGAGTTTCACAAGCATTGACGGTGCATGGGGAAGCCGGCGTAGCTGACATTTCATTTCGTCCCATACGTGCTCAATGGGTGAGACGGGCCAGGGAAGAACATCCACTTGTTGTTGCTGCAGATACTGTTGAACAACACAAGCTGCGTGGGGTCGGGCGTTGTCCTGCTGTAGAATGACACCGGGGCCGTGACGTTGCAGAAATGGGACAACAGGCGTAAGCACTTCATCACGATATCTGGCTGCATTAAGATTGCCATCAATAATGACCAGCTCAGTTCTGTTACGGGCAGTGATGCCACCCCACACCATGAGAGACCCTCCCCCATAACGGTTTCGCTCCACGACACATGGATCTGCGTAGCGTTCGTTTTGACGTCTGTACACTCTCTGGCGGCCATCTGATGATGAAAGATGGAAACGACATTCATCTGTGAATAAAACACGTCGCCACCAGTGTAAGGGATGCCTGAGATGTTGTCTACACCACTGCAGTCGAGCACGACGATGACGTAACGTCAAAATCGGACGAATTGCAGGTCTTCGAGGACGTAAGCCGTATTCTCTCAGCCGGTTGATTACTGTTTGAGGATGTATCCGTCTCAGGTTTGGGATGTTCCTGGCTGTCGTCAGTGCCGTTTGTTGCCGGTTCCGGAGATGGACGACACGGATATACTGATCTTGTGCAGGGGTGGTAACTCAGGGTCTCCCGGAGCGGGGTCGATCTCGAACGTCATCATGTTGTGCAAGTCGATGGACTAGCCTGTCTAGTGTTACGGTGGCAGTTCAAATGCTGGGCAACCTCTCTGTGTGTTCTGCCAGCTCTAATCATACCCAGGGCAAGGCGACGTTGATTCATTGTCAATCTTGGCATGCTAATGTGGAGTCGTTTTAACAGCAGCGGAAGTTTGAATGTGAACGATAGGAAGGCCTTACTTTAGTGTTTAAATACCCAAGGATTCACACTGCTGCATGAATTTTCAGACTCTCCACGTGCAAAACATGCCTTTTCACAAACGTGCAGCACTTCATTTAACGTTAATGCAATTTTAACGGGGAAAGCTGTTTTTGTGTTCAATATAACTTATTCATGAACATGTTAACACTCTTTACACCTACGAAATTATTTTTTTGGAGTTTGATCAATTTCTGCAATGCACACTTTCTTTTTTGGGCGAGTATATTTTTAGCATATATAAGGTGATACTATAATAGAAGAAATAAAGTCAAGACTTTAAATTGTATTTCTTCATTACTGTCATTCTCTATTCCCATGATTACACAGGGTTTACTTTATCATATACGCTTGTACTTACACTTTGCCTTACACGAATAGCACATGACATCAGCTGTGACTACAGAATAATTAAACATTCCATTTTTCTAAAGCATACATTATGGCCCATTAGTGAATGCTCTCAATGAGCTTCTTCCATATATGATGTTTTCAAGGTCAAAATGAAAAAATAATATATTTTAAGGGCAATTTTGGTGAAGAGTGCTGGTCCTTTTTTGCCAATATTTGCCTTCCCACACCTCAAGATCTGTTGTATTCGAACCAAGATTCCTTTCTGCCATCAGGATAATGGGTATTTTTATTAAACATCATGCAATTATGATAAAAAGCATGTGACAAAAGGAATTGAAAATTCTCATGTACTTTACAATGCAGGGTTCCTGCAGGTAAGGTCTCATCAAATTGAAGGCTATTCAAAACCGTTTCTCGATATATTTCAGCATTTTTCAAGGCACTACAATATCCAAATTCAAGGATTTTCAAGGCCCCATGGGGGAACCCTGCAACTGGCCTGTCATTTTCAAAATGAAGGACACAATGGTGGCCTGCCTTAAATGAAGTTAGGAGGGCCATTTTTGGTCCACCTTAATTTGATAGGAGAGCCATCGGGGTCTGTTCCTGAGATTGGTAATTTTACTATATCTTTGCATCTTATTGTTTGGCTTGTGCAAAAAAGTATCTAATGGTGGTTTGAAAAATACAATAATTTCTTACTGAACATGTCAGGATTTCTATCTGAATTATGTATGTAGTCAGAGAATTATAGTCTGTATCCAATAAGTAAGCAAAATGGCTACCAATAAGTCTCTATGAGACCCCTACAGCTGGCCTCCAGCTCAAGCCGGAGGCCAGATGTAGGTGCCTCTCAGAGGCTACAGTACAAGTCGAAATAAGTTGTAGCATAACCGCAATAAACTATGAATACTGCTGCTCCTGCACTGATAAGATCAGAATCTGACATCATTTTCTGGAAAGCTCTCAGCGATACCTTTCCAGAAAATGATGTCAGCTTCTGGTCTTATCAGTGTAGGAAGAGAAAGATACATAGTTTATAGTGGTTATCCTACAACTTATTTTGACTTGTACTGTAGCTACCAGTGAGCTTTTCCAAAGAGCACGATTACATATTAAGATGAGTGATACCAATCACCGCTACTAAACAAAGTTCACTTTCGTGGCTCTCCTTGTATGTTGCAAGGAGGGCATTTACCACAATCGTAAATTTTAGTTTAGGAGAACCACTGAGAGCGAGAGTGGTTGCCCTCCTTAAAATGACAGGCCTGCTTCAATGATAGTCGATTTCCAAATTTGAAGGGCTCCAGACCTGTTCTCAAGGTAGTAAGGAAAACTCCTGTACTGGAAAACTGTTTGATTATCAGATAAATTTGTGACTTTATGTCTTAATTTGTAGCCCTGTCATTGAACAATGTACATGTGGGTTAACTCAAGTATAACAGATTTATTCCGACTGGCTGAGTGTATGGCATCTCATGTATTTTGATGACTGGAGATACAAAAAACAGGTTTGTGTCATTTCAGACACCTGAATATACAAGTAATCTTGATGTTATAGAGACATAAACAAGAGGTCCCAGGGGGCCTGAGGGAGCTCACCTGACATGGTAGCCTAAATATCAACCCAGGGAATTGATTTCAACAAGTTGCATCTGCCCTAAGAAAAGCTTACACCAAATATCCAAAAATTCTGACCAGTGGATCTAAAAAAACAGATTTTTAAAGAATATCCCTCATACTGAACTAAGTAATAAATCGGGCTCCCACAGGGAGCCCAAATATGAACCCAGGGACTTGGCGTGAACAAACATGAATCTCACCTCCAGTGGGATGCTGTGTACCAACTATCAAAAGATTCTGACTGGTGGATGTGAAGAAGATTTTTTAAGAATATTCCTCATATTGATCTAAGTTATAATTCGGGCTCCCACAGGGAGCCCAAATATCAACCCAGGGACTTGGCTTGAACAAACTTGAATCTTATCCCCCCTAAGGATGCTGCATACCAAATATCAAAAGAATTCTAACTGCTGGATCTGAAGAAGATTTTTAAAGAAAATTCTTCATTTTGAACTAAGTTATCATTCAGGCTCCCACAGTGATCCCAAATATGACCCCAGGGACTTGGCTTTAACAAACTTGAATCTCACCCCCCTAAGGATGCCGCACACCAAATATCAAAACATTCCGACTGCTTGATCTGAAGACTTTTTAAGAAAATTAGTCATTTTGAACTAAGTTATAATTCGGGCTCCCACAGTGAGCCCAAATATGAACTCAGGGACTTGGCTTGAACAAACTTGAATCTCACCCCCCTAAGCATGCTGCATACCAAATATCAAACGATTCAGATTGGTAGATCTGAAGAAGATTTTTCAAGAATATTCCTCATACTTCACTAATTTACACATTTGGGCTCCCATAGAGAGCCCAAATATGGGCCCAGAGTTTTTATTTCAATAAACATATGAAACAATCTTCCAAAGATGTTATATGCGAAATCTGAAAGCTTTTGGAGCAGGGGTTTGGGAGAAAAGTAGTCTTAAATGTTTTTCCCATTACCCACAAGTGTTAAAAAATGCTGACTCGGCACTTTTTCAAAGTCCAAAAAAAGTACCCCATGATAAAACCGATAGCAATTTGTTTGGACCATTCCATTCTGTTGGTCCTAAGGAAGCTTCACATCAAACTCAGTGCTGTGTAGTTTTGGAGATATGGGCTTTTTAATTTTTTCTATTTTTAGCTCCTGCGGTTCCCATGGGGCAACGGAAAAAAAAAAATTTGGACATAAATTAAGTACTTATGACCTAATAAGCCCTCATATCAAATTTGGTTCAAATCTGCCACTCGGTTTGGAAAATAGAAATTTTGAAAATTTGGGCGGGGCAAAAATTCTTGCCCCTCTCATAACGAAGGCAAATATAGCTCTTCGAACTTCTCTTGAACAAATCTGAGTCTACACCTCAAAAGGAAGCTGCACACCAAATATCAAGTCTCTGCTACTGCTGGTTCAGAGAAGATTTTTTAAGATTTAAGCACACTTTTTGGGCATGGCCCTACCGAGGGTCGAGGCAACTTGATTTGAACAAAATCAAATTGCGATGTCATAACAAAATATTATCTCAAATATCAATTAAATTGGTTCAGCAGTTTGGGAGGAGAAACCGCAAACACCATGTTCACTGACAGTGAGTGATCACTATAGCTCTACTGACTGAAAGTCAGGTGAGCTAAAAATTTGGACTTGCTGGAATCTTTGTGAAGTCGTGACAGTAAGAGTTAAATTCAGTAAAGGACTGTCTCCATATGAGATATATAACATCAAAAAGGACTCTGATGAGTTTACATTAGAACAAAACTAGCAAATCAAGAGATATAGTGAAAAAGTTGCAAAGATAAAAAAAATTCCTCAGGTAGTTGAAGCATAATACACCATAATTCAACCTACAGGTGATTAAAAAAGGTATGTAAAGAAAATAACTCAACAAAAACTCAAAACATGAAAACTAAGTGGCCATGCTTGAAAAATGTTACAAAAAATTATTCAATTATTTTCACACCTGACTATAAATAAATCATCCCAACTTCCAACATACATTGGCTGATGATAACCTTGTAGAAACCTGTACTCAATGAAGCTGTGGATATCACCTGGCAAGAAAGTTTAAGAAACAGTTGTGAAGCAGACAAGCCATCTATCTGGTGAACTCATTAAGCCTTTACCCAACATGAAAAGCAGACGACACTTGCAAAAAAAAATCTTGAATAACTAATTTTTTTCATTTTTTGTCTCAAAAACATAGGTTATGACCCCTCGTTGGAACGAGCTCGACGAGCTCGTTCCAACGAGGGGTCATAACCTATGTTTTTGAGACAAAAAATGAAAAAATAATAAAAATTCATTGGCGATTTTTGAGAATCGCGCTGGCCGGTTTTGGCCGTTACGTTGGGTAAAGGGTTAATGTTATGAAGTAAACATCAAGTTCCCAGATATACTGTGGCTAACCAAGAAAATGTCTTCATTTGTTAACCTTTATACTGCTGGAAACATAAAACATATTTATACTGACAGGAGGAGAGAAGGGAAAAGCAATAGAAATATAAACAAGAGGGCCCAGGAGGCCTGAGGGCGCTCACCTGACATGGTAGCCTAAATATCAACCCAGAGAATTGATTTCAACAAGTTGCATCTGCCCCTCCTAAGAAAAACTTATACTAAATATTCAAAGATTCTGACCAGTGGATCTAAAAAAAAAAAAGATTTTTAAAGAATATTCCTCATATTGAACTAAGTAATAATTTGGGCTCCCACCCAGGGACTTGGCTTGAAGAAACTTGAATCTCACCTCCAGTGGGGTGCTGTATATCAAATATTAAAAGATTCTGACTGGTGGATGTGAAGAAGAAGATTTTTGAAGAATATTCCTCATATTGAACTAAGTTATAATACAGGCTCCCACAGAGAGCCCAAATCCCAACCCAGGGACTTCGCTTGAACAAACTTGAATCTTACCCCCCTAAGGATGCTTCATACCAAATATCAAAGCATTCTGACTGCTGGATCTGAAGAAGATGATTTTTAAAGAAAATTCCTCATTTTAAACTAAGTTATCATTCGGGCCCCCACAGTGAACCCAAATATGAACCCATGGACTTGGCTTCAACAAACTTGAATTTCAGCCCCCTAAGGATACTGCATGCCAATTATCAAAGCATTTTGACTGCTGAATCTGAAGAAGAAGAAGATTTTTAAAGAAAAATTCCTCAAAATGAACTAAGTTATAATTCGGGCTCCCACAGGGAGCCCAAATATAAACCCAGAGACTTGGCTTCAACAAACTTGAATCTTACGCGCCTAAGGATGCTGCATACCAAATATCAAAACATTCCGACTGCTGGATCTGAAGAAGAAGATTTTTTAAGAAAATTCCTCATTCCGACTGCTGGATCTGAAGAAGATTTTTTAAGAAAATTCCTCATTCCCACAGCGAGCCCAAATATGGACCTAGGGACATGGCTTCAACAAACTTAAATCTCACCCCCCAAGAATGCTGCATACCAAATATCAAAGCATTCCGACTGCAGGACCTGAAGAAGAAGATTTTTAAAGAAAATTCCTCATTTTGAACTAAGTTATAATTCAGGCTCCCACACAGTGAGCCCAAATATGAACCCAGGGACTTGGCTTGAACAAACTTGAATCTTACCCCCTAAGCATGCTGCATACCAAACATCAAAAGATTCTGATTGGTAGATCTGAAGAAAAAGATTTTTAAAGAATATTCCTCATACTGCACTAATTTAAACATTTGGGCTCCCATAGAGAGCCCAAATATGGACCCAGGGATTTGATTTCAATAAACCTGTGAAACAATCTTCCAAAGATGTTATATGCGAAATTTGAAAGCTTTTGGAGCAGTGGTTTGGGAGAAAAGTAGTGTTAAATGTTTTTCCCATTACCCACAAAGTGTTGAAAAATGCTGACTCGGCACTTTTTCAAAGTCCAAAAAAAGTACCCCATGATAAAACCGATAGCATTTTTTTTTACCATTCCATTCTGTTGGGCCTGAGGAAGCTTCACAACAAATAAGAATTCTCAGTGCTGTGTAGTTTTGGAGATATGGGCATTTTAATTGTATTCTATTTTTAGCTCCTGCGGCTCCCATGGAGCGACGGGAAAAAAAATTGGGGCATAAATTAAGTACTTATGACCCAATACGCCATCATATCAAACTTGGTTCAAATCTGCCTCTCGGTTTGGAAAATAGAAATTTTGGGCGGGGCGAAAATTCTTGCCCCTCCCATAACAAAGGCAAATATAGCTCCTCGAACGTCTCTTGAAGAAATCTGAGTCTACACCTCAAAAGGAAGTTGCACACCAAATATCAAGCCTCTGCTTCTGCTGGTTCACGAGATTTTTTAAGATTTAAGCACACTTTTTGGGCGTGGCCCTACCGAGGGGCGAGGCAACTTGATTTGAACAAAATCAAATTGCGATGTCATAAACTATTATCTCAAATATCAATTAAATTGGTTCAGCGGTTTGGGAGAAGACGCAAACACCATGTTCACAGATGACGGACGGTGAGTGATCACTATAGCTCTCCTGACTGAGAGAGAAGAAGATATGGCCTGATAGCAAACTCTTCGGATAAACCTTTTGTAAACAAACATCTGTGGTGGGGACAAGGGTATAAATGCCATCAGAGAGAAGATATGGCCTGATAGCAAACTCTTCAGATAACCCTTTTGTAATATATGAACCACCAGATATCGATATCAAAATGTGGCTGCTTAATATCAAAGAGAAATGCCATCTTGGCAACTTGCCACGGGTAGCAGGATTTCAACGACATGCAATGCGATTCACCACCAATAACAAGATTTATTACTTCATTGCAAACAAACTTGACATCCCATTCCCACAAGAGAGACACTGTTCTGTGGCATTTTCTGGAGACCATTTATCATTTATTATCTCAACGTCAGGCAGAAAGATTTTACTATAGATCTTACCGAACATACACAGTGAGAAATCTTCAACATATGGATTGTCCAATCAACCAATAACTAAACTTCTGTACAAAATCATCAAATTGGCATTGTTCGTCTAGAATTCAGGTTATTTATTACCTTCAAAAATACTTTCAGCAGACGAGAAATAGTCTCAGAATCACTCTTAATGCATCAAAATTTTTTTTAAAAATTCCTGGACCAAGACCGCTGCCTACAGGCGGATGCCCCCTTCCATATACCCTCCCACCTTTGGCCTTCAGGTTATGCCTTTGCCCCCCCCCCCCCCAAAAAAAAAATGTGTGCTGCTCCCCCCCCCCCATCCCCTTCCAAATTTGAAACCCTGGTTCCGCCACTGGAGACTGTAGAAGTTTTGAGAATCGATCTGAATCCAAATCCTTTCACTGATTTGATTTGATTTGAAATCTGTTGGGTTATTCAGGACATTTGGGGTAGAAAAACGAATCTCTGCAAAAAGCGTCAAAGGATGATGTATGTCCCACTTGTTGGCTTCACATGAACATGTGACAGTACACAATAACCTAGTACACATATACATGTATTAAACAAAATACCTCCGGGATATATTGGGGAGATAATTTATGATAACCAGTAAACAGACACAACCAATGGAAATGAGATTCAATTTGATATAAAATTCTTTGTCTCATTCTCCCTGAAGGATATTCTACTTTCAAATATTACAGTACCGCCGCCATGAACTGGTCACTTTCCATGGGGTGGGCAGTATTTCCACGGATGCAATAATAGTATATTGCAAACACTGATTACAGAAATAATCATCAAAAATTTAATTAATGAAGCACCGGGTATAACCCGGTGCTTCATTAATTAAAATTTTGCTGATGATTTTTATTACCAGCTGTGGGGTCACAGTAACCGGTTCTCGTCAGATCACCGAAGTTAAGCAACGTCAAGTGCGGTTAGTAGTTGGATGGGTGTCCATTTCAGCGACTGATTCGTGCTCCTGCGTTGTATCCTTGGGCAAGGCACTTAACCCCGATTGCCTACATGAGGGCACGATGACGCTGTGTACTAAGGCGTACTGCACGTCGATGGTGCGCATGTCTTCAACCAATCTAACCCTGCCTGTGCCGCGGTGCAGAGTTCAGAGTTACGATGTTGGAGAGCTGACAGCTGCTCGTCGTTGCCCGGTGGTTCTCTCCGGGTACTCCGGCTTCCTCCACCCGTAAAACTGTCACCGACATGATATGACCCTGGCTGTTAATGTGTCATTAAACCCTAATATAAAAAAAAAAAAAAATTACCAGCTGAAGGCATGCATGGAAATCACTGTCCATGTATGGATTACGACCAGTCCATAGTGACTGTACTGTACAAAATTTTAGGTATAAATTTAACCTTACTGGAATTCTTCGACTAGGCTATCATATTTAAACAAAAACCCATCTAGATCAATGAAAATATAGATGGATATACAGATAGGAGGATCGCTGTAGTAAACATTCAATACCATTCTCCTCACACAACAGGTCTAAAAATTCAAATTCAACCCACCCTTTTATTCCTTAATTGTAATTGTACTCAAACATGACCTAGACACTCATAGCATATATCTGCATATCAAATACAATTCCATTCTTTATGTTCTGTACAAAGTTTGTAATGAAATTTCATTCCTCACCAATTTTAATTCTCAAAAAATCACCATGATCCATAAAAATCTAACTTAACCCTTTACACTAATGCAACAGTTACAGTGCATGGAGAGAGGATTGTAACTAAATCACCTATAGAATGGAGGGAGTTATCACCCAAAGTGTCACTTTCGAATTCTGCACATATAGACAAAAAACACAAGCAATGTTTCAGCCAATGCACCACTGGGTTTAACCTGGCTGATCTGGTCTTGTCAATGGAACTGAACAGGGCAACCCAATTTATTACATGACAGAAGATATTTCAAAATTGAAAACTGTCGCCTTGAAAGTCTTCATATGTCAGTAATGTAACATGAGCCTCATTTTACAGGCATGATGGGGGTTCCAAAAAGATGAGACTCTATAGTTTCACGGTTACCCCAAATTCATGGGAAAACTACAGTGTATTGACAAGCTACTTGTGGTAGTCACATAATAAGAGCAAGCTTTCAATTAATGGACCCACTGAGTAAACCTACACCATATGATTCCATTCTATACACAGCTTCAAGGTAACTGCGCGAAAATTAATAAACAGCTGCGCCATGAGCGCATGATATGCCCGTTATTAATTACAAGGGGGAAGCACACAATATGAGTGTACATTTGAACTTGTCAGGGTTTTTTTTTATATTCTTGTACAAAAATCATAACAACATACTGTGTTCAATAATTTAAAAATAAAATTATTTGAATTTCATGTATATATCTTATGTCTATAGAGATAACTTAAAGAAAAAATCAACGATTTTCTAAGTAATGAAGTCCCATAACTCTGGAATGACTAAACGAACAGCGACACCAACCAAAAGGGAGCTTCGTTCCATCAACATAAACCACTTACCAAAAAATCGTGAAAATCTCTAGAAGCATTCTCGAGTTATCGTACGACGTGTAAAAAATCAACAATTTTCTAAGTAATAAAGTCCCATAACTCTGGAATGACTAATCGAACGGCGACACTAAATGAAAGGAAGCTTCCCTCCATCGATATACACCACCTACCCAAAAATCACGAAAATCTCTTAAAGCGTTCTTGAGTTATCGTACGACGTGTGACCGGATGGACAGACGGATGGACGGACGGACAGACAGACAGCGGTATATCATAATACGACCCGTTTTTTAAAACGGGCGTATAAAAATGATAGGTGCAATATTTGTCATACAATCACAATATTCCTACTGCTTATTTTGGCTGAGTAACCTAGCTACAGTGCAGCCGCTGTGGACTGGTCACTTTCCAAGTCAGAAAATAAGCCGTCATCTGCAAAATGAGGTCCCCAGAGGGTGAATTTAGTGATGCAGCCCTGCACAGCAGGGTAGCATCACTAAATTTACCCTCTGTGAACCTCAATCTGGATCAGGCTCTCAAAACTGAATAGAAGGAGGTACCCAGAGGATAAACTGGCCCACTGTATGGGATAGCATCACCAAATTCACCCTCTGGGGACCTAATTTTCCAAATGTCAGACTGCTTATTTTCAGGCCTGTCACTTTCCAGGGTAGGTAATATTTCCATGGACACAATAATATTAGATTCCAAACACTAATTATAGGAATAATCATCAAAAATTTAATTAATTGAAATTCTGATGATGATTTTTATTACCTGGCAAATGCGTGCATGGACATCACTGCCCATGCGTGGATTATGACCAATCCATGGCGGCTGTACTTTAAGCTGTGATTTCCTTTTGATTTGTGACTGAAAAAATCTACTATGTTCTGAAGATATTTTTATTTAATTACACAGCTGTGGTGATTAACAGATGAGGATTTGCGCCCCCATCCTCTTGCCAATTAGTTGAGCACACAATCGGAATATTGTGAGTGCTGATGTCAGATTGTCACAACCAAAAGGAGTAGTATGATCAAGAATATATAGAATAGGGTTAATTTTTCAGTAGTCAGGTTGATTGGTTCGTTGACCTCAAGAGCGTGTCACTGTGTGTATCAAATAAAAAATATGTCAGCGGAACCAAGTTAACAGCGCAGCGTCTTTGATCAATGATCAAGGATGCCACACTGTTAACTTCTTTCTTTTGAGGTCGTATCTCATAGAGTCATCACACGGCTCGTGGCATGTGCATCGTTAGCAGCTACCAAGGGGAAGATCAGACCAATCATGATTCCTGCCAATCATTGTGGAAACTTATTCAACTTGTTACTACTTGTATGAGATTGTGAGTCACATAAATATGAACAATTCTGATAATGTGGTGTTCCATGTAACCATCGGCACAAACCGATGTTCAAACACTTCTACCGATGGCTTAACATCGGTCAATATCAGATGCGATTGCCAGACATCGGTTAATCACTACACATTTAGGGGAAAAATTTAAGATTCCAACACAGAAAGTTTTAACAAACCTAACTTATATAATTTCAAAAAAAAAGTCTTAATAATGGATGGCAGTTGAAAAAGGAAAACCACAGCAAAGTGAAGCAACCTCAACCTCACTCAATCTCCTTCTAACCCATGATGTAGAAGAACTGAAGGAGATGACAAAATTAAATATACAGTGGAACCCTGTTAATTGAATAGCCACTTTGCCAATGAAAATTATTCAATTAACAAGAGTATTCAATTAACAGGGATTGTTTCACTTTCCTGTGTTCTAGAGATGAACTTAGCATTTATTCTATTATATTTTGTTTGACAGAGCTCCAAATGCTCTGACAAACAAGATATAATAGATTAAATGCCTGTATTGGATGTACTGAGGCCGAATAGGTCTATAAAAAGAGGAAAACTGGGGAGAGGCAGGGTAATTTCTCGACATGTTACAAGATTTTTTATTCAATTAACAAGAGTTTACTCTATAACCTATATTCAATTAACAGGTCAGATTTGTACTGGAGGCATGGTATTGTGTTGGGATATCATATTCAATTAACAGGGATATACAATTAAGAGATATCTAAATAACCCTTTACCCAACGAATCGCCCGCATCCGCCCGCGTAATATGCAAATTGAGCAGTTGAAAAAATTAAATTTTTCAAAATATTTCAACAAAACCATATCATGTGACCCCCTCATTGGAACGAGCTCATTGAGCTCGTTCCAATGAGGGGGTCACATGATATGGTTTTGTTGAAATTTTTTGAAAAATTTAAAAAACTTATATTTAAAATAATAAATTTTGATATCGTCTGCGTTGGGTAAAGGGTTAAGTGATCTCTACTGTATAGACTTTCACCATATCCACTGCTTGTGTTGTTTTCAACACAAAAGACCCACAGAGTATTATTTATTTATTATTTATTGATGTTTAAGGTCACATATTTATGTACAATGGCTAACCATGACCGTGACAGTTTTACGGGTGGAGGAAGCCGGAGTACCCGGCGAGAACCACCGAGCAACGACGAGCAGCTGCCAGCTCCCCAACATCGCAACTCTGCACTGCAGCACAGGCAGGGTTAGATTGGGTGAAGACATGCGTACCATCGACGTGCAGTACGCCTTAGTACACGGCGTCATCGTGCCCCCACGCGGGCAATGGAGATGAAGTGTCTTGCCCAAGGACACAACGCGGTTGCTGCAGGTGGGATTCAAACCGAGGACCTCTCGGCTTGCAGCCTGCAACTCTACCTACTGAGCCACCGCGCTCCCCCACAGAGTATCAAATCAAATTCAAAGCACAGTACATGTACACAAACACACACACACAAAAGAAAAGATTCTGATAACATTATTAACATTTCCTACATAAAATTATGACATGGAACTTGTCCTATAATCTTTCTCTCACCATGTGGCCTACATTTTCAGAAAACATGCAAAGAGATTGCTACTCTGATGAAACAGAAAAAAGTACCTTCATTATTTTTATTGCCTCATAAATGTTTGAGGAGTGAATACTCAAGTGTTTACATAGATATACAAATGCAATTTTCCTAGCAGTTTTGTGTAGATGAACTACAGAGGTGGTATAGGGTAACCTTTGAAAAAAAAAAATCTCATAAGGCCTAAAAAAATTAAAAATCTGTTTCTCAGGCCCTCCAACATCCCCTCTTTTTATAACCAAAGTAAACTAAAAAAAATTTAAAATTAAATGGTTTATGTCTGATATTTTACCCAAGTTAATTTTTTTTTATAAATTTGTACCTTCAGTGCAAGAAGGCTTTGCAATGCTTTAGCATTGCAAAGCCTACTTGCTCTCAAGGGATGAAATACACCACTACCCATGCTATTCCGTAGATTATGAGGCCAAAAACATAAACCAAGAACATGAACTTTTGATGGCAAAGAAATAATTATAGAAATAAAAAATAAAATAAAAAAACGCTCGCTCGCATGCAATTTTACAAATAATGACCTGAGAAACAGAAGATCTATTTGTGTTGCCTAATCCTTTAAATATTTTGATCTGGTTAGCGGACAATTACAAAAATATAATTAGCAAGTAAGAAAAAGTATTATCTTAACTCTTTGCCTGTTGAGAATCTTTTTAACATTTTTCATAAAATCTCGTCATGGCTGCTTTGAAGGTATTCAATAATCATCAAATATTTAATTAATGAAGCACCAGGTACAATTCGGTGCTTCATTAGGCCACACAAAGTAGATCTTCTGTTTCTCGGGCCATTATTTGTGAAATTGCATGCGGGCGAGCAGTTTTTTTTTTTATTTTTTATTTCAGTAATTACTTCTTTGCCATCAAAACTTCATGTTCTTGGTTCAAGTTTTAGGCCTCATAATCTACAGAATAGCATGGGTGGTGGTGTATTTCATCCCTTGAGTGCAAGAAGGCTTTGCAATGCTAAAGCATTGCAAAGCCTTCTTGCACTCAAGGGACAAATTCATCAATTTTTTTAACTTGGATAAAATATCAGACATAAACCATTTAATTTTAATTTTTTTTAAGTTTAAATTGGTTATAAAAAGAGAGCATGCGGCAGCCAAAAGGACCATGCGGGAGGGCCTGAGAAACAGATTTTTTAGGCCTTAATTAAAAATTTTGCTGATGATGATTTTTATTACCTTGTAAATGCATGCATGGACATCACTGCCTATGCTTGAATCACGACCAGTCCACGGCAACTGTACTGTACAGTTAGTGTTTGGAATAAATAGTAATTGATGTGATGGAGCAAACTATTGATTTAAAAGCTACAACAATGGAAATCATGCTCAGAATTATACTAAAATACAGTCTGTCCAGATGACCAGTGATGACATTTTGTTTCAGAAGAATTTGTTACAGCAACAAGACTTATATACGGTGTCTTCCCACTAGACCAATTCCCTTTAGGCCAATTCTAAAAAGACCAATTCCCCTTAGACCAACTACATGTACATACTGTTATTGATTAACCCTTTACCCTATGCAGACAATTTCAAAATTTATTATTTGAAATACCATTTTTCAAATTTTTTCAAAAAATTTCAAAAAAAACATATTATGTGACCCCTCTTTGGAACAAGCTCAACAAGCTCATTCCAAAGAGGGGTCACATGATATGGTTTTGTTGAAATTTTTCAAAAAATAATATTTTTACAGCTGCTGAATTTGCATATTACGTGGGCGGATGCGGGCGATTCGTTGTGTAAAGGGTTAAGGGTTGATTTAGGATAATTAAGAAAACATTTATTTACTGATAAGCACTTTATTTGATAAAAACAAAATATTTATACACATAACATACAAAAAATATAGGTTTATAACATTTCAGTTTATAAAATATCAACAAGCCAGAAAATAAGCAGACAATCATCTGAAAAATGAGGTCCCCAGAGGGTGAATTTGGTGATACTACCCTGCACAGCAGGGTAGCATCACTAAATTTACCCTCTGTGAACCTTAATCTGAATTAAGGTCTCACACATAAACAGAAAGAGGTACCCAGAGGATAAACTGACCAACTGTATGGGATAGCATCAGCAAATTCCCCTTCAGGGGACCTCATTCTGCAAATGACAGACTGCTTATTTTCAGGCTTGAATATCAATAACATTAAATACATTTATAAATATTTATAGAGGATCTCAAACGAGAGATGTTTGGATATAAGATTTTTTGAAACGAGTTTGATGAATTTGATTCACAACCAAGCCAGAAAATAAGCAGACTGATATCTACAAAATGAGGTCCCCAGAGGGTGAATTTAGTGATGCTACCCTGCATAGCAGGGTAGCATCACTAAATTTGCCCTCTGTGAACCTCAATCTGAATCAGGGTCTCATAACTAAACAGAAAGAGGTACTCAAGAGGATAAATTGGCCCACTGTATGGGATAGCATCATCAAATTCACCCTCTGGGGACCACATTCTGCAAATGTTAGACTGTTTATTTTCAGGCCTGTTCACAATGCGCCTTTAAGCGAGTTGTGAATCGAATTCATCAAAAGAGTTTCAAAAAATCTTATATCCAAACATCACGAGTTAAAGATTCTGTATATCACATGAATTTTTGAATGTTTTTTACACTTTTTATTTAATTCATTGTCGCTAAACTCTCACAAAACAACTGACAATCAGTTCGTTGGCTCAGACACTTCACACCATGACGTCATGAATGCGCTTTACTTGCACCTGTTGTCGTAATTGACGTCATGTGAACTACGCACAAGAATACAATGCTGCTGCTGCTATGGGACCATGCGGCGATTAGACACTAGTTGATAATCAGGAAATAAGACATGGGTTGTTCTGTCGAAATTAACGACGTTTCATGTGATATATAAATATATCAAATTATTGATGTAGAATTATTTTAAAAGTAGAACACATGAGCTGGTCTAAGGGGAATTGGTCTTTTTGGGAATTGGACTCGTGGGAATTGGTCTAGTGGGAATGAACCTGTCAAATCAGCATTAATATAAAGAGATTAAATTATTAATGTCAATTGGAAATTGTCTCTTCATTATAGTATGAAGTACCTTCTAGACAGAATCATTAAATCTATTGATCGCCAACAAGCCTGCTTCAATCATTATTCATATACTTAACATTAAGTTCTAAAGACTCATTTGTACAAAATTAGTATACACTTCAATCTTTTTTTGTTGGGTAGCCAAGTGATAAATATTGAAATTAAATCCTTTCTTACTCAATTTTCATGTATTTTATGCATGATAAGTCTATTAACTTTGTTTATTGACATAAAAAATAAGAGATGGCATGACAAGCCTTATAAATTGTTGTTAAACTGATTTAAGAATTATTACTTGATTGTAAACTCAAATTTCTTTCAAGTGTCTTCTAAATCACTCCTTTCAGTCAAAATATTTAGTCTAATTGTTAAATTCACCCTTGAAGATTCTAATCTGGTAACTTTGCTAATTTTCATGACATATACTTTGTAGAGGAGCAGACCATGACCAATATAATATGGAGGTGTATTTTCCACAAGCATACACAGTACTGTGATCTGGGCAGCCTGATATTCTAAACAGAATATCGGTATCAGTATTCAAAGAAGTGCCGCAGTGTACTGGTACATCAAAAGACTGTTCAAATATCTGAACATATATACCACAATCGGGACTTAAGCCATCACATTGGAACAAATTAGTATGCCTTGATGATGCAGTTCGAATAACCCTTTACCCAATGCAGACAATATCAAAATTTATTATTTTAAATATTAATTTATAGAATTTCTTCAAAAATTTCAACAAAACAATATCATGTCCTCGTTGAGCTTATTCCAATGAGAGGATCACATATGGTTTTTATTGAATTTGTTTTTATAAATTTGAACAGAAAATAATTAAAACAAGAGCAACGCTAACGCGTGTGCTAATGTCCCCGAAGGTAGCCAAGTCGTACTCACATGTGGATAATCAGACAACAGCTTCACTGCTGCTACATTGCAGAACAACACTACATTGCAGAACAACAGTAAGGAATGGCAAAGTGCCAATAAAATTATTATTACTTATTATTACTTATATTTTGTTAATATGTTTTGTAACAACAGACAACAGCTTCACTGCTGCTACATTGCAGAACAGCACTGAGGAGTCAGTAATAGAGAAAAAGTTATAAAAATAATTGCAGATGACTTGAATGGTGCCATACTGAATAATAACTGAAAGAGGCAAAAATAGGAATAGTACATACCTTTGTTAAAAATTCTCAAACCAGTGAAAAAGTAGAACTGGTCTTGCATCTTTTCCAAGTGAAAAAGGGGGCATAACTGCATGAAAAATTGCCAAGTCAAACCTCAAATTGAAACCAACCTGTACTTTGACATGAGTAATCAGCATATAAAATTTGAAACTCATCGGTTCAGCCAAACAATTTTAATTGGTAGGAAACCAAAAAATCATCAATTTTCAAAGTAAATAGGGGACATAACTCCTGTAAGATTTGTCGGACGAAACCCTAGGTACAAGGGCATCCGTTCCCCCAAGCTGTCCTATCACCATACCAAAGAACATTAAAATCCGACAACTGATGTTCGAGTTATAATACAAAATGTTTGTACGGATGGATGGAAAAAGTAAATAAGGGACATAACTCCTGTAAGATTTGTCGGACGAAAGCCCAGGTACAAGGGCATCAGTTCCCCCAAGCTGCCCTATCACCATACCAAAGAACATTAAAATCCAACAACTGATGTTCGAGTTATAATACAAAATGTTCGTACGGATGACCGGACGGAAAAAGTAAATAAGGGACATAACTCCTGTAAGATTTGTCGGACAAAACCCTAGGTACAAGGGCATCCGTTCCCCCAAGCTGCCCTATCACCATACCAGAGAACATTAAAATCCGACAACTGATGTTCGAGTTATAATACAAATTTGTACGGTGCTTTTGTAAATAGCATTGAGCAGGTAGCCATTATGATAGGTCAACGGTTATTTATTTATTGGTGTTTAAGTTAACATATTTCTGCACAAAGGTAAATCGTGACGACAACATGTATATAAAGTCAAGGCTAGCCAAACGTTTATACCCTAGAAAATAAACGGTTAATTATTTATAACTTTCGAGATATTTATTTATTTTCTGATGAAGAAAGTGCTATACCTATAGGTAATCGGTTAATTGCTTATAACTTTCAAGATATTTTACTAATGCAGAAAGTGCTACACCCATAGGTAAACAGTTAATTGTTTTATTTATATATTTATTTATTGGTGTGTAAGGTCACATATTTTTGCACAATGGCTAATCATGACCACAACATGACTATCAACTCAAGACCAGGGGTGAGCGTTAATAAGCCATGTTGCCAATTTTAGAGAGGGTTTGCACCTCCCAAGCATTGGTGACTGGGTCCTATTTTACCAGTAAAAACAGAGCCTGTTTACCGCAGTGAACAGGCGGTTAATTGTTTTAACATTTGAGATATTTATTTATTTACTGATGTAGAAAGTGCTTCGCCATCACCGCAGCAAAAGTATAGTCAAATTTAGTGTATTGTTTAAGAGACTTTTCCCAACCCAACCCACCCCACACCACCCATTGGTAATAAGTTCCTTTTTTACCAGTGAAATACAGCACAGTAATCAACCACTGTTCCATCTCCATGAGTTCTCATAGGGAATATTAAATACAAACAATATATGGCTATACTGTGACTGCCGCACAACTATAAAGTCAAATTAGCCAATCGTTTATGCCTGGGCACCGATTACAGGGTCCTCTTGTAAACCAGAACATTAGCCTACCAAAAAATAAAGTACTGCTCCACTTACCAGGTGGGAGTCCCAATAAGATTTAAACTGATTAAAAACTGGCCTTTCCGCAAGAGTATTTGGGTAATCTCAAAATTCCCCAGCTTTACAGACCTCATCGACCTCATCGACCTTAGGACTTCCAATATAAATATTGAATCCATTATATATACTACAGTAGAATCCTCTTAATTGAATATCCATTTTGCCAGAGAAAATTATTCAATTAACAGGAGTATACAATTAACAGGGATTTGGTCAGTTTCCTATGTTCTGGGGGCAAACTGAGCATTTATTCTATTATAGAGCTCTGTCAAACAAGATATAATAGAATAAATGCCTGTATTGGATGTAGTGAGGCCAAAAAGGTTGATAAATAAGGGGAATTTGGTGCGTGTCACAGTAATTTTTTTGACATATTACAAAAATTTATATACAATTAACAGGAGTTTACTCTACAACCCATATGCAATTAACAGATCTAATTTGTACTGAAGATATGGTAAATGGTTTTGTGTTTGAAAATTATATTCAATTAACAGATATATACAATTAAGGGATATCCAATTAAGTGGGCTCCACTGTATTATAATTAACCATAATCAAGTAGAGTGCATGAAGCCACTATATGGGCTGTACAGAAAAAGTGCTGAACGCCACTTTTGTGGCTTTATACTGTGTGCATTTGCTTGTTGTTTGCCTAGAAGTAAAGATGTTCCTACACAATTGTTTTGTTTCAATTTACTGGAGTGCTAAAATGCACTCTAATAAATAGTAACTATTGATGAACAAAATCTTGTTAAACTAAGGTTCCCTTGTTGGCATAGGGCCCTGCGAATCGGGAAATTTATGTTCGAATCGAATCTCGAATCGAATCGGGACTGATGTCGACATCGAATCGAATCTCGAATCGAATCGGGATAAACTCGAGAAATAATTATAACTGGCATTATCTTGTGCAGAGATGTCCGGAAAGCACTGCGGGAAGAGATCGTTGACATAACTTGACAACTTGGCGTTGTTTTAATTTTCTTTCTCGTTGAATGGCCATCCAGATGTTCACTTGGCCCGACAATAAATTCAAGACATAAATATGGACAAATTAAGGTGTTACTGCCCAGAGACATTTAAGACAAACCACTAAATTGAAACATGAGCCTTAAAAGCACAAATGTAATACAAGTGGCACATTAATTCCCATGGGTTGAAGTCAGCTACAGCCGCTAACTTCAGGTACGTTAGCATGCCTAAATACATTATTGTTATGTTTGGTTGTTTTTGTATTATCAGAATTTAGGTCTTGTAGATTTCGGTCCGTTCTCAACTCAGTAACACAGTATACATCAAAAACAGCGAAGGCGTTAAACTGTGTTAGTTTCTGCATTAGTTAACTCGAATAGTGACGCAGTGCTCATTCACACAAATTGCTTTTACTTCATTCCAACTTCCAAGTACCAACTCCGAACAATGCAAAGAAACTACAGAGGTTTTCCTCCCACAGTTTTCTAACTTAATAATGGGAGCGCTCCAGGCGACATGTCTCCATTATTGTGTTAGAAGATTCCGGGACTGGGAGCAGGCCTTAGGCCCATAGCTGGATATTTCGGTTGTATAGATGGGCGTGAACATGTTACAACTTGGACAGAGCCGCTGAGCAAACGGGATTCCGCGAATAACTCTCACACGAATTCCTGGAAATCTATAAATAGCGAATTTGCGATGTGTCGTTTTCTGGGAATCTGAAACTGAAAGTGAAACGACAGAATTTTGCAATGAATTTGACTATTTTCCTGACAGAAACATTAAAACTAGAAGAGTTCGCACCTTATTTCAACTGATGTCGACATTGTCGAACACTGATTCATTTTCCTCGAAGCTTCGTTTGACTAACGAATCGGCAAACTATTCGAGATCGATATACGAATACCAAAGCGATGTCGACATCGAATCGAATACTCGAAGCTTCGCAGGGCCCTATGTTGGCAGCAATGTATCTTTTAAAAAACACAGTGGAAACATGTTAATTGAAGAGCCACTTTGCCGGTAAAAAATATTCAATCAACAGCAGAACTCAATTAACAGGGATTGGTCACTTTTCTGTATTTTAGAGATGAACTGAGCATTTATTCTATTATATCTTGTTTGACAGAGCTCAAGGAGCTCTGTCAAACAACATTTAATAGTTTAAATACCTGTAGTTGAATTACTATGGCCAGATCAGTCTATAAACAAGGGGATTTCAGTGAGTGTTACGGTAATTTCTCAACATATTGCAAGATTATTTATTCAATTAACAGGAGTGTACTCTATAACCCATACTCAATTAACAGGTCAAATTTGCACTGGAGGTATGGTAAATGATTGTGTGTTGGGAAATTATATTCAATTAACAGGGTTATTCAGTTAATAGATATCCATTTACCCCTTTACCTAACGAATTGGCCGCATCCACCCACGTAGTATGCAAATTCAGCAGTTGAAAAAATATTCATTTTCAGAAAATTACAGCAAAACTATATCATGTGACCCCTCATTGGAATGAGCTCAACGAGCTCATTCCAATGAGAGGTCACATGATATGGTTTTGTTAAAATATTTTGAAAATTTTGAAAAAATAATATTTAAAATCATAAATTTTGATATAGTCTGCATTGAGTAAAGGGTTAAGTGGGCACTGTACTCGTCTTTCAAAATCACCTTTGAAAAATAATTTAAAACTCTACCAGTTATAATAGAGCAAGACTTAATTTATTAAAAGTACATGTATAACAGTAAAATCCCCCAACCCCTCCTTGTTTTTGTTTTCTTTTAATCCACTCACTTCATGTTGTACACTGTATGTATCACTGTTTAGACCCCTGTTGTTATACAAAATTTTGTAAACTCATTGACGTCACATGCAGTTCATCTACACTAACAATCTAAATATTATCAAGATATCGGGAAAAGAAATTCTCATGTTTTCTCTTCATTCATTATTAACTGACTGTTGGAAAGTTCTCAGTGGACGACATGCTCTCCAAATCCAAATGATACAGTCTGGAATACTCAATGAAGAAAATAAATGGTAAAGTTTTCTTGAATTCATACAAATACATATTGTTAAACTCTGGTTCTGTAGATCAGTGAATTTCAGTGCCTTTTAACTCTTTGCATGCTGCTGGTGGATATTCCTGCCCAGCACAGGGTTTCTCTTGTCACTGATATTAGTATAATTTGGGCATATTTAAACATACAATTAAAACTAGAAGTCCTGTCACAAACTGTGCGCTTATCTAGGCTTAATTGTGCGTAGGAATTGCACGCAATTGTCATATTGAATAGCATCCAAAGCATGGCAGGTTCTCCTGGATACTCATAGCAAGGACATGCAATGTTTCTGCCGATGGACCTCTGGGTTACCCGGAGGTCCATTGGCTGAAACAGTGCTTGTGCACAGGTCATATGTACAGAATTTGACAGCCTTACTATTGTCATAACGCTTAGATTAACGGGCAGATCAACGTGCTATTTGTGCGCATTTCATGACAGGACTTCTAGTTTTAACTGTATATTCCTCTATAAATTGAATGGATTTTTCCACCCATGATTTCTTGTTATATTTAGATTAATTTTTCATCAACTCTAGTCATGGCTGCTTTACAGCAGCCATGACTAGATTTGATGAAAAAATATCTTGAAAATACTCAGCGGGTTAAGAGTTAATGCTTACCATGAACAAAATTCCAATAACTCGTTTACATTCAGGCTTACAAATGCATAATTCCAAATTACTGTTGAGTTGTGTGATGCACAGGATTACAAATGCATAATTCCAAATTACTGCTGAGTTGTGATGCACAGGATTACAAATGCATAATTCCAAATTACTGTTGAGTTGTGATGCAACTTGCGATAAGTTTTGAGGTTGCACTGATTTTACTAACAGATTAATGTCAATTGCCACCAATGTTCACGCTGGCCCAAATATTTGTGGTGCCAAATTTGTAGCCAACTGAAATTTTTTTTGGTGCCAAACAAAATGTTTTGGGGCCCAAACCTTCAGTGTGTGAAAAGAAATCTGTCTAGACACATTTTAAATTTGGCACACATAGAACAAGGAGAGTAGTTTACTATAAAACAAATGAAACTCAAATCTTTTGAGAAAGTATAAGAAAATGGGAAATGCTTCTCAGTGATTGCATCCCTGGGTTGCGACTGAAGGCCAAATGACGAAAACTTAGCCTGCATCATTTCCTTCTTTCTCACAGGATGTGAGTTACTGATAGGGTGGAAACACCACCCAGCAGGTGTTTTAATGGTTGCAACCCTCTCTTAATTACCACATCTGCATCAGTGAACATTTCCAGAAGAGACATGTTAACAATACGCAATAATTTAACTTGAGACCATTTCTTGAAGGCATCATCAAAATTGAATTCTATTATACATAGGCCTTCAAGAGAAATTTACATGAGAACCTGTGAGAACATGCACTTTCTTTTCACAGTGAACAGTTGACACCAGTACACAAACTACCAACATTCAACGCCCTTTCTCAGTCAAGATCGGACGCTGCCGGTATACAAAATAAATGCTCGGTCAAACTACGAATAATTGGAAAAAGTTCTAATTTAATATTATTTATTTATTGGTGTTTAAGGTCACATATTTTTGCACAATGGATAATCATGACCACAACATGAGTATCAACTCAAGACAAGGGATGAGAGTTAATAAGCCAAGTTGCCCATTTTAGAGAGGATTTGCACCTCCCAAGCATTGGTGACTGGGTCCTATTTTACCAGTAAAACAGAGCCTGTTTACCGCAGTGAACAGATACTGCTTCACTTCCCGGGGTTCCCACAGGGAGGAAAAGTTCTAAAGGCCTATGCCTAATCGCACTTTGGCAATGATGTCATGTACATGACGTGGAGAGTGTATTGTCACTAAATCATTCGCAGAGTGGAGATTTTTGAATTTGTTGCAAAGCATAACCAGCACAAGCAAAGTTTCAGCCAATGGACCTCCGGGTTAAACACGGAGGTCCATTGGCTGAAACATTGCTTGTATTTTTTGTCGATATGTACAAAATTTGAAAGTTATAGCTTGGGTGGTAACTCCACTCCACGGGTGATTTAGTTACAATCCTCTCTCCATGTAGTGTAAGCCCAAGTCTTTTTTCGCTTCACATTTATTTATTTATTTATTTATTTATTTATTTATTTATTTATTAGGGTTTAACAACACTTTCAACAGCCAGGATCACCTCATGTCGGACAATTTTGTGAGTGATGGAAGACGAAGTTCCCGGAGAGAACCACTGAGCAGCAGCTAGCAACTGTCCGACTCACAAACGTACAAACTCCGCACAAGCAGGGTTAGCACTGGTTGAAGACAAGTGCACCATCGATGTTCAGTACGCCTTAGTACACAATGCCACCGTGCCCCCACGTGGGCAATGGGGGTGAAGTGTCTTGCCCAAGGACACAACGCAGTTACCGCAGGTGGGATTCAAAACGAGGACCTCTTGGCTTGCAGCCTGCACCTCTACCTACTGAGTCACCATGCCCCCCACCCATTCAATTTACCAGATGAAAATTTGATTAAACGAGCCTTAATTCACTGGCAAGAGAAATTCTGTGTTGGGCAGGAATATCTGCCAGTTGCATGCAAGGAGTTAACCCTTACAGGCCTAATTCCGACTTTAGATCACATTTTGTGCGACAGAACAGGTGCCCCTACATGCAGGTTAATTCATAAGTTACATTCTAAGCACCTTGGTAGCTGTTTTTAGGCAAGTCTTGGCTGCCTATATAGGCAGCCAAGACTTGCCAAAAAATAGTAGCAAATTCGCAGGATGCAGACTGCCCATGTATAGCAAGAATATGTAAAAATCTCTGGGCCACCAAGGGTTGAAGCAGGTCTTTAGATTACCCCAATTTCACACCTTTTACAGGGGTCGTGCCCAAATTAGAGAAGGTGTTAAGGCATTGAGAAAAATATATAAATTATCTGTGCCTATTCTGTATTTTAGAATAACTTCCATAATAATATGACCATAGAAACACACAGAAAGGGCGGATAATAAAACATAACAGGATAAAATTATTTCTGGTTTTAATGTGCCCAAATTAGGCCAAAACAGAGTCCCCAAAATAAATTAATTTTAAAGGCCTGGTTAATTTATTTATTTATTTATTTATTTATTGGTGTTTAAGGTCATATACTTATGCACAATGGCTAATCATGACCGTGACAGTTTTACGGGTGGAGGAAGCCGGAGTACCCGGAGAGAACCACCGAGCAACGACGAGCAGCTGCCAGCTCCCCAACATCGTAACTCCGCACTGCGGCACAGGCAGGGTTAGACTGGTTGAAGACATGTGTACAATCGACGTGCAGTACACCTTAGTACACGGCGTCATCGTGCCCCCATGCAGACAATCAAGGTTAAGTGCCTTGCCCAAGGACACAATGCAGTTGCCGCAGGTGGGATTCGAACCGAGAATCTCTTGGCTTGCAGCCTGCACCTCTACCTACTGAGCCACTGCGCCCCGGCCTGGTTAAAGTGAAGAAATTGATAATACCAAAGTGAAAATACAAGACCATGTTTTATAGTTGCCACAAGATATCTTCTCCATAGTAACAACGTGGATATAAGCATTGATTCAAACTTCCTAAACATTCTGTCTTTTATTGATCTACAAAACATAGTTCAGCAATTTTCAAAGTAGCTTTTTCCAAGATAATGATATTTCTGTAATGAATATTTTATTGATTTGATGATGCTGCCAGTTGTTAGATGCGTTCAAAAGATTGTATGAAATGAATTCAAATGATCACACTCAGTGACACTTCTGCTTGAAATCACAGGTGATGAAGTTTCCAGGGAGTCACAAGAGTGAGATGATCAGATTTGCATCAGAATCTGTGCAAAGGAATTTGATGAATTGGTTTTACCATTTCTGTAATAACAAAGGACATCTCTTCTGTTCAACTGTCTCAGTGCTGGAAGCCATGATCAGTGCTTTAGTACAGGGTTTTAACTAGAAACTGTTTTAGCACACTAAAACATATGTCTCCGCTTCCTTTCTATTTAATGCACTGCAAATTATATATACATGAATAATATTGACAATCATGACAAATATCTAAGGTCTATGTCAAAAGACAAAAAAGTTCTGGTCCGGACGAAGTTTTCCTCAAAAAAGCACATAAATCTGACCTTCAGGTCAAAGGTCAAGGTCACGTGAAGGTCACTATGGTACGTGACACACCAGCTCAGGGTGATACATTCACATGCCAAATATCTAAGGCCTAGGTGAAAAGACAAAAAAGTTATGCCCCGGACAAAGTTTGTATGAGAAGAAGAAGAATAAGCACTAAAACAATGTCTCCCTTCTGGGAAGGGAGACATAACAAGTAGAAAATATATGGGAGGGTGGGGGAGGGCCTCCCCCACCCTCCCATGTATTTTCCACTTGTCCAAGGGGTAGCGAAACTGAAGTTGTGAAAGAGTGACTTTGGTTGGTCTATCTCTGTCTCATCGGACACATCACTAGAAAATTTCAAGTCTTATTGTTCACATGCCTCATACCTATCACAACTGAGATAATCTATTATGATTTTTTAAGAGAAGCAATTTCATGGAAATTCACTCCGGGGTACATGAAAAAGTAAACAAAGTACTATTTATTTATTTATTTATTCATTTATTGAGGTTTAACAACACTTTTGACAGCCAGAGTAACCTTGTATCGAAGGTTTTACTGGTGGAGGAAGCCGGATAGAACCACTGAGCAACAGCCAGCAACTGTCAGACTCCCCAACGTACTAACTCCATACAAGCAGTGTTAGCATTGTTTCAAGGCAAGTGTACCATCGACGTGCAGTACGCCTTAGTACACAATGCTGCCGTGCACCCACGTGGGCAATTGGGATTAAGTGTCTTACCTAGGACACAGCATGGTTGCTGCAGGTGGGATTCGAACAGAGGACCTCTCGGCTTGCAGTCTGCATCTCTATCTACTGAACTACCACACTCCCAAACAAAGTACTAGATGCATGTGTATTTTGAGCAGCTTTAGAAGTATGGCATCGTGTATGAAGTCCTGTTCAACCAATCGTTTAAAACGACCAGTAAAACCGAGCTTGTTTTTCACACTTCCCAGAGTTTCCACAGCAGAAGTCACTATTTTTATGATATGCCAAAGTAAAATGTCAAGTCAGTCACGGGTGAATAACTTGCCTATGTTATTATTATTATTTATTGGTGTTTAAGGTCACATATTTCTGTACAATGGCTAATCATGACCACAACAGTTTCACGGGTGGAGGAAGCCAGAGTACCCGAACAGAACCACCGAGCAATGGCGAGCAACTGTCAGCTCCCCAACATACGAACTCCACACAAGCAGGGTTAGCATTGGTTGAAGACAGGTGCACCATCGACGTGCAGTACACCTTAGTACACAACGTCACCGTGCCCCCACGTAGGCAATGGGGGTAAAGTGTCTTGCCCAAGGACACAACGCGGTCACCGCAGGTGGGATTCAAACCGAGGACCTCTCGGCTTGCAGCCTACACCTCTACCTACTGAGCCACTGCGCCCCCAACTTGCCTATGACCCTGGCTACTGGGTCATATTTTATCAGTAAAACTAAAAATTATCAGTTGAGCAATAAGCCCATGGCAGTTTTTCGTGGTAAGAAGTCATCCAACTTTCAATGTACTAACCAGGTTCAAGCGGGATTGAGTCCCGTTCACACTGATTGAAGACACAATATTTTCGAAGATACAGTTAAAACTAGAAGTCCTGTCACGAACTGTGTGCTTATCTAGGCTTAATTGCGCGTAGGAATTGTGTGCAATTGCCATATCGAATGGCATCCAAAGCATGGCAGGTTCGCCTGGTTACTCATAGCAAACACAGGCAATGAGGTCCATTGACTGAAACATTGCTTGTGCACAGGCCATATGTTCAGAACTTGATAGCCTTACTATGGTCATAACGTGTAGATTAACGCGCAGATCAACGTGCTATTTGTGCGCATTTCATGACAGGACTTCTAGTTTTAACTGTAAAGTAACACAAGTGTGGAGCTGTGGAGCGAATCCACCACCTTTTGATCCAATTCCAATGTACTAACTAATCAATGTGCCACTGGACTGATCAAGGTCACTTTCCGTATCTGTAGATATCTGATACCTACAACATAGGCATGAAGTTTAGTTTAGAAAACTTTTTATTCCTGTGCTGCCTTCTTTGGAGGGCTTTCACCCCAGAAATTAGTAACCATGTACTATTTCACAAGTAAAACCTGCTTCCCACTGTGAACAAACACTGCCCCGTTCCCAGGGTTTACAACAGGGATCTACAGTATGTGAAGAGTGGATTGTAACAAAATCACCCACAGAATGGAGTTATCACCAAAGTATCACTATCAAATTCTGTACACACATGTATGTACAAAAACAAAAAAAAATCCAGCAAGAGGATCACAGATCCAGAAGTCGAGTTTTGACATTAAATTCTGAAGAAATAAGGCCAAAAAAAAAAAATCAATTGATTCTCAGGCAATTTTTTTTTCAAATCAATGAGGGAGGGAGGATTTTATTTTTATTTTTTATTTTTATTTCTTCCAGATGGTGAGAAAGGATTGAGAGGCAAAAGTCACTTTCTGATGTCTGTTTTTACCTGAAAAGCATGGAAAGTGCATATTGTAAAATGATATACAAATAATACTAATTTTATTGAAAACTAAAACTGTTTTTCTTTATTTTCTGATATCACCACTTTTTTGTATTTAGAAACAGAACTCTGACTTCACTTTTAAACTTTTACAAAGCAGAACTATTTTATGAATACTGGATATTATTGACCACCCTCGTATTAAATTGGTATCATTGTGAGTTATTTTGATTTTTAGTATGACCCATGGTGAGCGTGTTCTTCTCTGTAACAGAAGGTATATTCTTTTTAAAAAAATATTTAAAGTGTTTAAAATAAATTTCAAGTTCATATAAGAAGCTGGGTCATTCATGGTTTCTGAATACCCTAACTGAGTTGAAAAGCGTAGTTAAAAAAGTTTTCGATATTCTTCGTAAATTAAGCGTTATTAACAATTTGAGTTAATTAATTTCTTTGGTAAATGACAAAACATTTCAGTTGTCTCCCTTCCCGGCTGCGCTGGGTAATAATACACTGTTCAGAAAACTGACAATTTCTGCCAACCATCTTTCACTGACACGTGCGATTGGTGCTTTGAAGGTCTGCCATTCTTATCCATCCAAATACCTGTGATTTCTATTGTAGCCTTATTACATTTAACCCCCTTCCAACAAACTTCACAAGTTTTCAAAGAAAAACATTCAATGCAAATTGCGGGGCGAATTTCAATGCAGCCAATTTTTCAGTGGAACAGAGCGTAACCGCAAGCAATTTCGATATGGACGAACTGTCTCCAATACATTTTTTTTGTTTTGAAACGGTGGTTAACTTTTAATAAATTCTAATTAACTCGATGCGTGTCTTCTGTAATTCGTTGTTTTGTCTGGTACTTTGTTTTTAAATAGCCATTTTGTGCTGGTTGCTATCAGTTGGGGCGAATTGTTCGAACGACTACGCCATTGCAATTCTTTTCAGAAATATAAAATTGGGCTAGTTTTGGCTATTTTCATAGCCGTGTGACGGACTTTAACAGCAACCGTGTTTTCTGTTTTTTGCGAAAGCGTGTGTTTTTAAAAAAATAAAACATAAGAAAATACAGTAAACTGCCATGTCTCCCAAGGAAGTTTAGAAGGGCGACTTGAATTTCGCCCCCAATGTAAGCCAAGGCCAGAGGCTTTCACACTTAACACACGCCTGTGTATATTTACCTGTTTATTCGTTGGTTTTGGGCCTTAAAACCAATAGTCCCTTTTCAATTTCCTTGTTTCCTATTTTCTTGCAATGACGGTCCAAATAAAAAGGCCCAACGCGGGCCATTTTTTTCAACGCGGCGGTGCCTGAGAATCAATTCCTTTTTTTTTTTTGGCCTAAGCTATTTACAGTAACAGTGACCTAGACCTTGGAGTCCCAGACTCCGAAATCAATAGGTGTCTTCCCTTCCTAAAAATTAACCTCTGGTATAAGTTTGGTAAAGGTGCGTCAAATAGAACTAAACTTATTGCCCGGAAACCAATTTGTCACAAAATATTCTATTGATAGTAACAGTGACCTTGACCTAGGGGTCCCAGACTCCGAAATCGATAGGTGTCTTCCCTTCCTATAGGGTAACCTGTGGTATAAGTTTGGTGAAGATACACGGAATAGAACTAAAGTTATTGCCCGGAAACCAATTTGTCACAAAATATTCTATTTATAGTAACAGTGACCTTAACCTTGGAGTCCTTGACTCCAAAATCAATAGGTGTCTTCCCTTCCTATAGGGTAACCTCTGCTATAAGTTTGGTAAAGGTGCGTCAAACAGAACTAAAGTTATTGCCCGGAAACCAATTTGTCACAAAATATTTTATTTATAGTAACAGTGACCTTGACCTTGGGATGCGAGACTCTGAAATCGATAGGGGTCTTCCTTTCCTATAGGGTAACCTCTGGTATAATTTTGGTGAAGGTGCATCAAATAGAACTAAAGTTACTGCCCGGAAACCAATTGTTTACGCCCGCCGCCCACCCACCACTTCATCAAACTATAAGTCGAGTTTGACTTCATCAAAACTCGACTAAAAAGAAATAATATTTCAGCCAATGGAAACCCGGAGGTCCATTGGCTGGAACTTTGCCTGTGCTTGTTATGCTTTGCAACAAATTTGCAATTATTACCAAATCTGCACTCTGCAGGTGATCAGCCAATCGACCTCCGGGTATAACCAGGAGGCCCATTGGCTGCAACATTGCCTGTGCTTGTTATGCTTTGCAACAAATTTGCAATTATTACTTAATCTACACTCTGCAAGTGATCAGCCAATCGACCTCCGGGTGAAATCAGGAGGCCCATTGGCTGGAACTTTGCCTGTGCTTGTTATGCTTTGCAATAAATTTGCAATTATTACTTAACCCCCTGCACACTGATGTAAAAATCTAAAAATTTCAAGCTGCTAATTTTTCCCATGATGCAACTAGAAATTTAATCAATTCAGTCTTGTTTGACAGAGCTCATTGAGCTCTGTCAAACAAGACTGAATTGATTAAATTTCTAGTTGCATTATGGGAATAATGGCTACTTGAAATTTTGATACTTTGACATCAGTGTGCAGGGGATTAATCTCCACTCCGCATGTGATTTAGCGACAATACACTCTACACATACTGTAACTCCTAAGTTTCCAATAGTTTTGTAAGTAAACTTGGGATTCACCTCCATGATTGTTTGACTAACATAATCCATTGTATGATGGATTACATATTTAGCTTCTGATGGCAAAATGCCTCTAGCACCTGGAAATGTTCAGTGTACAGTTTAATCTGTGATTTAGCCACATCTTTTCTATAAGAAGAAATCAAATTAATCCAGCCATGAATCAGATAGGGATTAGGTGTACATTAAGAAGAATAAATAGCATCACAGTCAAACATGATAATCATTATCTTCTACAGTCTATTATTCTGTAAACACAAACAGAAGTCAGACTGAATGTAATAGTACTGTCAGAAGTACAGGATGGGAGAAATTCAGCTGTGTCAATAATAGGGATAACAAGTGGTTCTAAACATACCTCATTCATGATCAATGCCATACTCTTCCACAGTAGCCAGCAAAAGAAATGTCTTTTCAATCACAACATTGTCTAAACTCACATTAACTCTTAACCCGCTGAGTATTTTCAAGATATTTTTCAGCAAATCTAGTCATGGCTGCTCTGAAGCAGCCATGACTAGATTTGATGAAAAATTCATCCAAATTTAACTCAAGAAATAAATGGTGAAAAAAGTCTGTAATTTACAGGTGAAAATGTGATTAAATGTGCCCAAATTCCACTTATTTCAGTGGTAGGTGAAATCCTGTCCTGGGCAGGAATATCTACCAGCAGCATGCAAGGAGTTAACCCTTTTCCTAAACAATGGTTAAAACATGACCATGTACAGTACATGGAGAGTGCATTATCAATATTTATTATTTATTTATTGGGGATTAACAACACTTTCGACAGACTGAATCAACTCGTGCCTGACAGTTTTACAGGTGGAGGAAGGCGGAGTACTCAGAAAGAACCACCAAGCAATGGTGGGCAACTGTCAGGCTCCCCAATATACTAACATGCAGGGTTAGCATTCAGGCCTGGTCTTTTCAGGAAAGCTATAGCTCTGGCCCTCCATTGCTCCCACAAAATCAGTTTAAGGAGAGCCATAACTGCTCTCCTTAAGAGCTGTAATAGCTCTCCTTAAACCTTTAATTCCCTTATTAATAACAGACTAAAGTATAGAATAGCTCTGGCACAGGTTTAGGGGAGCCATAGTAGCTCCCCTAGATTTTTCAAAAGGCCGGGCCTGAGCATTGGTTGAAGGCAAGTGCACCATCGATGTGCAGTATGCCTTAGTACATAATGTCACCGTGTCCCCACGTGGCAATGGGGGTGAAGTGTCTTGCCCAAGGACACAAAGCAGTTGCCGCAGGTGGGATTCGAACCTCTTGGCTTGCAGTCTGCACCTCTACTTACTGAGCCACCGCGCCCCAAGTAATGGACATGGCCATGTACAGTACATGGAGAGTGTACTATCAATAAACCACCCGTGGAGTGATGGCTTCTCTCAAACAATAAATACTAATTTGTTGCAAAGCTTAATTATTATAAGCCAAGTTTTAGCCAATGGACCACCGGGTTAAACACGAAACAGTTTCAACAAAACAACAACAACAAACTAAACAGAGTTCTCTGAACCTATATTCCAAACAACTGTTTGTGGTAGAAAAAATTTTCAGTGAATATGCATACCATATTAATATACCGATGGTTGTAGTAGCGATTTCTAGTAAATCTTGGTCACCTAAGTCAAACAATATAGGCTCGAACACAAAAAAGTGCCCTGTTGAAATTTCACTATTGTTTGCAAAACTTCCACTTGCTACGTGTTGAGGCATCTGTTCAGAGATCACTAAACTTGTCAAAAGTTGGAAACAGGCCCTTGGCCCATTACTTAACCCTTTACCCAACGCAGATGATTTCAAAATTTATTATTTTAAATATCATTTTTTAAATTTTTTCAAAAACTTGCAACAAAACCATATCATGTGACCCCTCTTTGGAACGAACTCGACGAGCTCGTTCCAAAGAGGGTTCACATGATATGGTTTTGTTGAAATTTTTCGAAAAAATAATATTTTTTCAGCTGCTGAATTTGCATATTACGCGGACGGATGCGGATGATTCATTGGGTAAAGGGTTAACAAATCAGCCAACATAAGACCGCATAATTTACAAAGTGAGGAGGTGAAAAAATATTATCTTTTATTCATTTGAACATGCTACTTGAGCTTGTTCTAATGAGGGTCACATGATATGGTTTTGTTGAACTTTTTTGAAAAAATAATATTTAAAATAATAAATTTTGATATCATGTGCATTGGGTTAAAGTTTAAAACACTATGCTTGCATAAGAGCAAGTACTGTTAACCTTAAGCTTAAAGGCCCTTTTCTGACTTTTACGTCCTTAACAACAGCTACCCTTAACATGCAAACATGAGGAGATCCTGCTGAGAATAGACATATTACCCTGGCAGTGGTTTCTAGTCAAGTCTTGGCTGCCTAAATGGGCAGCCAAGACATGACTAGACATCACTGCTTAGCCACTGGCAATGTGCAGGTGGTGGTCTAACAGGTATTCAAGAAATATGTCCAGGCTCCTAAGGGTTAAGTATCCTGCTCAAGGACACAACACAACTGATTCTTGCTTATTTTCTCAAGTAAAGGGTTATTGATTTATTTATTTATTTATATATATTTCCTGGAGAGAAGCACCGAGCAACAGCGAGCAACTGTCAGCTCCCCAACATACCAACTCCACAAAAGAAGGGTTAGCATTGGTTGAAGATAGGTGCACCATTGATGTGCAGTATGCCTCAGCACACAGCATCACCATGCCCCCACATAGGCAGTGGGGTTAAGTGTCTTGCCTAAGAACACAGCACAGTTGCCACAAGTGGAATTCGAATTGAGGACCTCTCGGCTTGCAGCCTGCATCACTACCTACTGAGCCCTGCCCCCCCCCCCCCCCCCCCCCCCAAGTAGAGGGTTAGCTTTTCAGAATCTGTATTTAAGTCCACCATCAACTTTTTCAATATTATGTTCATTACAAACCTAGGATATTTTTTATTAACTTAAAAAAGAACAGCCTCATCAAATATAGTGGATTAAACAAAAAGAAACTAACGCTCAGTCAGATGGGTCAGTTGGCATTCAACTCCCACAATGAATTCTTCAATTATTTTCCACCTACACACATAACTGGAAACAAATTGAACTTGAATTGCAATTTACATTTAAATTTCTGAATGATAAATAGAGATTCAGGCCTGGCATTTTCAGGAGAGCAATTTATTCGCTCACCTACTGCTCGCGTTAAAAAACTTAGATGTGAGTCTTCCATGGAAGACGTGTGTCGCCTGGCGTTTCAGACAGAATTCTAAGTGGAAAAGGGGCATAACTCTGGAAAAAATACAGCAGATCAAAAAATAAAATAGGAGGTGCACAATGCCATGATGTGATAAAGAATCACTGAAAGTTTCATCAAAATCCATTCATAGGTTAAAGAGGAGTGGTGGATAAGAGAAAGTGTGACGCGTACGACGCAAGACGACAAAAGTAATCCCTATATGTCGCTCCCCACTTCGTGGGGTGGCGACACAAAAATAAGGAGAGCAAAAAGAAGCCCTCCTGGCCTTATTTATTAGTTATTTATAAGGGTTTAACGACACATTAACAGCCAAGGTCTTTACATGTCAGTGACAGTTTTTCAAGTGGAAGAAGCCGCAGTAACAGGAGAGATCCACCGAGCAACCACGGGCAGCTGCCAGCTCCCCAACATCATAACTCCACACTGCAGTACAGGCAGGGTTAGATTGGTTGAAGACATTCCCAGTACGCCTTAGTACACGGTGTCATCGCCCAAGGACACAATGCGGGAGTCTGAATCGACCGCTTAGACGGTCACTTATCCAAGGACTAACCAGGCTCAACGTTGCTTAACTTTCCTGGCCTTATAAAATATTGATAACTATAACTGCCTATTCCTAAAACCCACATCTTTTCAGATCTCTGCTATGTTAGTGGTCTCTGTGAGATGGCCACACTGCCCCTCCCACACCTCCGGGCCTTGCTCAGAGACTACCTTGTTAACAGCACCGAATAAAATGTACAAAACCCACTAGGCAGAATTCATTCATAGAAAAACTTCATTTTGCCACTTTTAGCTTTTGTAAGGTAGAGGAAAGGTTGAGGAAAGCTATTGAATGCCTAGGCCATACGAGGGGGAGCGATTTTTAGCCTTCCTGCATTTTGCAGAATGCCAGGCCTGCAGATTATTACAATGGTCAATTACTGATCTGGGTCATTAGATTCCTCAGAGTTGAGAAGACCAGATCAGTCAGGTCAAAGACGATGCCATAAATGGGGCAGTAAATTCCACACATAATTCTTTGTTTCCACTGTAAGGAATGGATTCCTTGATCAAAATTGGCTCATGGCAGCATCACAGATATCAGAATACAGGAAATCTGATAACTGTCTGATCCTGGCATTATAGAATTGCCGGTTTAAACTCCATTGGATAAGGTTTGGTGTTAAACTTAGTTCTATATACTGTTGGGGTTTTTATTCCATGTTTACTACTGCCATGCTAAAAGAATGTTGGAAAAATGTTATTTGCATCCTGTCTTGTTGATGGCTTATACATATTGTTAAACTCTGGAAAATTGTCTCTGTTTGAAACCTCTCAGACAGACAGCTTTATATTTTGATTAGCAGTATCCCAGACATCCGAGCATTCAACAGACTCTCACTGATGAACTCTCTTCAATTCCATCATGTCTGATGATTTTAATTAATAATATTTTAAAACACTCGTATGTTTCAAGTTCCATTTCAAAATATAAACAAATGCTAAACAGAATATAAACATTGGTATTGAGAATGTGCATACATTTGTGGCAGTGCTGGGCAAAATCAAAATCACACGATAAATGCCCTAGTGATGTCTGTCAGCCAAGAGCAGAGCATAAACCCTTTACCTAACCTGAAAAGCAGATGACACTTGAAAAAATAATTCCTGAATAAGTAATTTTTTTCATTTTTTGTCTCAAAAACAAAGGTTATGACTCCTCGTTGGAACGAGCTCGTTCCAATGAGGGGTCATAACCTATGTTTTTGAGACAAAAAATGAAAAAATAATGAAAATTAATTGGCAATTTTTTAGAATAGTGCTGGCCGGTTTTGGCCGTTACGTTAGGTAAAGGGTTAATGGCATATCAGCTGAGGATGCAATATGCATTGCAAAGGCTGATATTATCAGTTACACAGTTTGGTAGTGACCTAACATGGTATATATGGGGTCAGTTAATTCCATATTGGGCGAGAGTGAAGCTCTAGCCCAATATGGAATTAACTGACCCCATATATACCATATTAGGTCACTACCAAACTGTGTAACGAATATATCTTACCGACTACCTTTTTTATAATGAATTAGACTGTACAATGACTGATAAATGGTAAAATTCCTTCTTGTTAATAATTTCAACACATTTTGTTCTAATTAACACAAATAAATATATCAAAACCAACAAAAATGACTGCGTTTCTGTGACTTCCAGAATTTTGATTCGTTCACAAATGAAGAATCAGATAACACTGAAATTAATGTACATGTATCTTATAAATTGCCAAGAATTAAATCTTAATTCTTGTTTATTGTAAGGTTATGGATGATTGTAACATTTCCATAATAAACATTGGGGTTTGATTGCACTGTGTTTACAGCAGTGCAATTTTGAATTGTGTCATTTTTTCTTTGCGATAGTCTCTTAAAATATTGGCACATCTTTTATTAGCTTTAATGGTATTGTCCGCATTCAGCTTAAGATGTTTTGCATCTACCTCCTCGTCTGTCGTCTGCACGAAGCGTTTATTGTTTTCCAACATTTTGAAAGATGAACGAACAAAGGGGAGAATACTCTGGTGGTCAGTTGCATATGACTTGCAACTGACGGTATATGGTTTTATATGGGGTTTGCATGTGACATTTGCAAACCAATGAAATTCCCATATACTTGTAGAAGGTAAGATTATTTATTTATTTATTTATTTATTTATTTATTTATTTATTTATTTATTTATTGGTGTTTAAGGTCACATATTTCTGCACAATGGCTAACCATGACCGTGACAGTTTTACGTGTGGAGGAAGCCGGAGTACCCAGAGAGAACCACCGAGCAATGGCGAGCAACTGTCAGCTCCCTAACATATCAACTCCACACAAGCAGGGTTAGCATTGGTTGAGGATAGGTGCACCATCGACGTGCAGTACGCCTTAGTACACAACGTCACCGAGCCCCTGCGTGGGCAATAGGGGTGAAGTGTCTTGCCCAGGGACACAACACGATTGCTGCAGGTGGGACTCGAACCGAGGACCTCTCGGCTTGCAGCCTGCACCTCTACCAACTGAGCCACTGCGCCCCAAAGAAGATAAGATATAATATGATTGTGGACAAAATCTTGGTATCAAATTGTTAATAGGAATGTTTCAATGTATGAACATGTGCATGATTTATAATACATGAAGATCACAGTAACCAGAATATGTTGTTGTTTGTTGGGGGTTAAAGTCACATATTTATGCACCATGGCTAATCGTGACACAACATGGAGATGAAGTCAAGTTTAGTCAATCGTTGATCAACATGTTGCCCATTTTAGAGGACTTTCACCCCAAGCATTGGTGACTGGGTCCTATTTTACTAGTAAAGCCGAACTGGTTTACCACAGTAAACAAGTGCTGCTTACTTCCCGGGGTTCCCACGGGGAAGTAACCAGAATAAGATATTCCACGAAACTATCATATTATGCATGTACCAGGTTTGATTATCTTGAATAAACTTATTAATATTATTTTCATTCATTTTTCTTCCCCCAAAACAAATGATATTCCCACTCCCACTCGTCAAAAACGGTATTAAACTCCCTGCATTGTATTCCACTCTCAACGATGATGGACTATTTTTTATTTTATTTTATTGTTTACAAATCGGTTGAGTTAAATCAATTATAAAGGGTTGTTTTGGGAAAATAAATAAGGAAAAAATAAAATAAGAGGCAGCTATGCCTAGATAGCTCCACCGAGGGTCACGTTTTAGGGGAAGCTGAATACAAGACAAGAATCCAAGTGTTACTGCTTGCGACCTTAACTTTCATGATATGACACTGGGTCAAAGTTACGACACAAGGTTAGGTTATGGGTAACAATGGTGTAAAGTATGAACAAGATCTGTCACACAGATTCAATTATACAGACCAAACAAAGGCTGCATAACAATATCAAAGTCTTGTTGTCTGTGACCTTGACCTTGATGGTATGACCTTGGATCAAAGTCATGAACACTTTTGTGTCATGAGAAACAAGTGTTTGACCACCGAGGTGGTATTAGTCCCCTACGGCGCTTTTGTGACATAAGGTGTTTTTGTCACAGAAGACACTAGAGTATATAAGCATCTTGGATTTTGAAAAAAAAATATTGAGCGACCATAATCCCCTCACAACCCTTTATCCATGTACCATATATGAAAGGCGTAGCTTGAACCATGTTGGAGGGAGGGGTGGTAACATAAAATAGAGAAAAAAGCTTAAAAAACACAACAATAATGGCCGCCATTCTGCCATCTTGGATTTTGAAAAATAAATATTGACTGTGCATCATCCCCTCAGAACCATTTATCCCTGTACCAAATATGAAAGGTGTAGCTTGAAGCATATTAGAGGGAGAGGTGGTAACAAACAGACAGACAGACAGACAGACAGACAGACAGACAGACAGACAGACAGACAGACAGACAGACAGACAGACAGACAGACAGACAGACAGACAGACAGACAGACAGACAGATGTTAGATTTTGAAAAAAAAAATTGAGCGTGCATAATCCCCTCACAACCCCTTTATCCATGTACCATATATGAAAAGTGCAGCTTGAACCATGTTGAAGGGAGCAGTGGTAACAAAAAATAGAGAGAAAAGCTTAAAAAACACAACAGAAATGGTTTCCATGGCGCCATCTTGAATTTTGGAAAACAACAACCCTCTATCCATGTGCCAGATATAAAAAGTGTAGCTTGAACCATGTTGGAGTGAGGGGTGGTAACATAAAATAGAGAAAATAGCTTAAAAAACACAACAAAAATGGCCGCCATGCCGCCATCTTGGATTTTGAAGAAAAAAAATTGAACGTGCATCATCCCCTCCCAACCCTCTATCCATGTGCCAAATATGCAAAGTGTAGCTTGAACCATATTGGTGGGAGGGGTGGTAACATGAAAATAGAGAAAAAAAGCTTAAAAAACTCAACGAAAATGGCTGCCATTCCGCCATCTTGAATTTTGAGAAAAAAAATTTTGAGCATGCATCATCTCCTCAGAACCATTTATCCATGTACCAAATATGAAAGGTGTAGTTTGAACCATGTTGGTGGGAGGGGTGGTAACATGAAAATAGAGAAAAAAAAAAGCTTAAAAAACACAACAAAAATGGCCGCCATTCAGCCATCTTGGATTTTGAAAAAAAAAATTTGAGCGTGCATCATCCCCTCAGAACCATTTATCCATGTACCAAATATGAAAGGTGTAGCTTGAACCATGTTGGTGGGAGGCGTGGTAACATGAAAATAGAGAAAAAAAGCTTAAAAAACACAACAAAAATGGCCGCCATTCCGCCATCTTGGATTTTGAAAAAAAAATTTTGAGCGTGCATCATCCCCTCAAAACCATTTATTCATGTACCAAATATGAAAGGTGTAGATTAAAGCATGTTGGAGGGAGAGGTGGTAACATAAAAAACAGAGACAGACAGACAGACAGACAGACAGACAGACAGACAGACAGACAGACAGATGGATGGACGGACGGACGGACGGACGGACGGACGGACGGACGGATGGACGGACGGACGGATGGACAGACAGACAGACAGACAGACAGACAGACGGACGGACGGAGTGCAATCCTATAGTCCCCTTACGGTTCCCGTAGGGGACTAATAATTGTACCAACTATGAATAAGATCTGTCAATAGTACAAAGTTATATGAACCAGACACAGGCTTTATAACAATATAAGTGTTGCTGCCTGTGACCTCAACCTTGAGGATATTACCTTGGATCAAAGTCATCACACACCTTTGAGTCATGATAATTGTACCAACTGTGAATAAGATCTGTCGATCACACAAAGTTATAGGGCCCATATAAGGGATGAATAACAATATCCAAGTTTTCCAGTCTGTGACCTTGACCTTTATGATATGACCTTGGATCAATGTTGCGGCACAACTTTGAGTCACAAGCAATAATTGTACCAAGTATAACAAGATCTGCCAATTAGATCAAATTATATGGACCAGACAAAAATAATGATGACCGCTGGATAGGCAATGGACGGATGGGTGATGGATAACTTAGCATTGGAAAAGCTCCACAGACATTCTGTCGGGTGGAGCTAATATTCTGTGGTTAAGAAATTATGGCGCCAACAAACAGATGTCAAAGTTTTTCTAAGTGTTACCTTATCATAGGACCTGTGACCTTAACCTTGAGGGTCACATACCATATAATAATTCATGACACACTGTCTTGTTATTTTACATACATATTGGTATAAAGTTTCATTAAAAAATATTCAGTGGTGAAGAAATTATGGCCCGGACAATTAAATGCCAAAGTTTTTTTTAAATGTCACCTTATCATAGGGCCTGTGACCTTGACCTTGAGGAGCACATACCATATTATAATTCAAGACACACAGTCTTTTGATACTACATATTAGTATAAAGTTTCATTAACCCTTTACCTAACATGAAAAGCAGACGACACTTGCAAAAATAATTCTTGAATAACTAATTTTTTTTTATTTTTTGTCTCAAAAACATAGGTTATGACCCCTCGTTGGAATGAGCTCGACGAGCTCGTTCCAACGAGGGGTCATAACCTATGTTTTTGAGACAAAAAATGAAAAAAATAATAAAAATTAATAGGCGATTTTTGAGAATAGCGCTGACCGGTTTTGGCCGTTACGTTGGGTAAAGGGTTAAGAAATTATGGCCCAGACAAACAGAAGTTTTTCTAAGTGTCACCTTACCATATGGCCTGTGACCGTGACCTTGAGGGATATATACCATATTATGACTCGCGACACACCGTCTTTGATATTACATATTGGTATTATAAAGTTTCATTAAAAAACTATTCATTGGTTAAGAAATTCTGGCCCTGACAAACAAAATGGTGACACTGGATGGACGAATGGACGGACAGACAGATGGACGACAGACAACTTAGCATCAAAAAAGCACTGCTGACTTTGTCAGATGGAGCTACATAATAAATACGAAAGTTCACAGCTTGGATTCAAGTACGATTTTATCCTCTTGTGGGCCGCACTGATTATTTCACTCGGCTAACACCTAAATAAACCTCCGTACTTGAACCCGAGCAGTGAACTATTGTCGAAATGGCTTTGCGAAATGGTTTTCTTCTGATGAGCACTTTTCCTTATAAAATAACATACAGATCATAGTGACCAATTTATAGCATGTGAAAGTCAACTACCCAAGTTGTTTCATTTTTGTCTTCAAGTAAAAACTGGGTTTCAAATTAAAAAACAAAAGGTTGCACTACCCACAATATATGTGGTATGCCTTAGTATATAACTGCACTCTCATTTCAAGTGCTAATGAATCCCTATTGTAGTTTCATGATTTTCTCTTGACAAAATATAAGTGTCAGTTCCTACAATATTGTATTAAACTTATCTGAGAGTCAACATCCGCTCTAGTGAGCTGTGAGAAAAACTTTATAAACAAAATGGTGCAGCTACAACTATGGGTGTACAATACAGAACAGCCACAAAGGACAAACACTAATTCATTCCTGGAAATGAGACGGGTGCGAGTGCAATTGCTCCCGTCAGCACCCGTTATTTCTATTTTACGGGAGCTAAAAAATGCACTCGTTGAAAAATAGTGTGGAGCACTAATATGCTGTAAAGGCATATAAATTTGTGTTGTTTTGAGAAAGCAGCATCCAGTGGCAAGTTACTGTCATAATTCAGCAATTTCTTATACATTTAAACCTTTGGAAACTCTAGTGGCATCTGCCATGCAGTTCAAGGACAGCAATTAGAAGAGTCCATATTCATTATGTGGGGTAGACCAATCAATATTATCAACGTGCAGCCTCGGGGCTGCACGTTGAAAATACTGATTGGTCTACCCCCACACATTTACTGAACAGTCATCCCATTTAATGACGTTATGACATATCATGCTCCTGGCCGGAAAAGCAGCCACACAGGTTCAAAGGGTTAAGGTTTCTAGTGTTTGGTGATAGTATTCCCTCGAAAAATTCATATACAAACATTTTACGGGTGCAAATTACTCTCGTCTCTGATTTCGCGGAAGCTTAAAACTGCACCCGTCAATTTTGTTCATTTCCAGCAGTGCTAATTATAGGAACAAATGTCAAAAATTTAATTAAAGAAGCACCGGATACAAACTGGTGCTTCATGAATTGAAATTTTGCTGAAGATGATTTTTATTACCTAGTAAATGCATACATGGACATCACTGCCCACGAGTGGATATACAATACATGATAACATTATTCATTTATTTATTGATGTTTAAGGTCATATGTTTATGCACAATGGCTAATCATGACCGTGACAGTTTTACGGGTGGAGGAAGCCGGAGTATCCGGAGAGAACCACCGAGCAACGACAAGCAGCTGCCAGCTCCCCAACATCGTAACTCCGCACTGCAGCACAGGCAGGGTTAGATTGGTTGAAGACATGCGTACCATCGACGTGCAGTACGCCTTAGTACACGGCGTCATCGTGCCCCCATGCGGGCAATGGAGATGAAGTGCCTTGCCCAAGGACACAACGCGGTTGCCGCAGGTGGGATTCGAACCGAGGACCTCTCGGCTTGCAGCCTGCACCCCAACCTACTGAGCCACCGTGCTCCCACATGATAACATACAGTATCACATAAAAATTAATCTTCAACCAAATAGATAAGCAAAGTCTGATTAGTGCTGTAAACAAAAAAGTCTTTCAAAATTTGATATTTTTTAAATGTTTTGCTCCCAAAACATAACATATGACCCTCTTCAGAACGAGCTGGAAGAGAAAGTTCCAACAAGGAGTAAAAAGCTATGTTCTGGGAGTCGCGATCCGATCAAAATTGTCTTTTCCCAGCAACACTCTCACCATTTCATAAAAGAATATGTAAGAATATTTAAACTGATATGCTGTTTTTTTATTTGTTTTTATTGATGCAGCTTTGAATTCACCATGTTTTCTTTTGTTTACTGATGCGGCGTTGAATTCACCATATTTTCTTTTGGAAATCTTCATACACTGGGATAAGTGTATCATGATCAAATCTCAATCTGATTAGGAGATAAACGTCTCTTGTTGAGCTAGACATTCAGGAATTTGACTATGGAAAACAATGTACAAGTGGTTTTCCATAGTCAAATTCCCAAACGTCTAACAACACAAGAGACGTTTATCTCCACTGTAATTCCTGTCATCGTTAGAAGTGAAAAAATTCTCCAAACCCATATTATTTGATCTCCAAACCCATATTATTTGAAGGCCAAACCCACATTATTTGAAGAAAAACATTCAAAACAATGTCATTTTCGATCTCGGTCTATTTGCCCTGATCGAATTTACAGGGTGTGTTCGATCTCTTATAGGAGTGGTATAGTGCTGTTGCTCACGCGTAGCGTGGATAGAGACATGTTCTAATTGACCCACTTCCGGCAATTAGAGCATGGTAAGAGTGAATTTACCCGAGATTAGAGGATGGAGCCGACCGGCTCTCAGCCAATCAAATTATGGGTTCAGAAAGAACAAGGTCAAATTTAACTAATGAATTACAATGAAAAATAAGGCCACTTTTATAATATTTATTTATTTATTTATTGGTGTTTTAGGTCACATATTTATGCACAATGGCTAATCATGACCGTGACAGTTTTACGGGTGGAGGAAGCCGGAACACCCGGAGAGAACCACCGAGCAACTGTCAGCTCGCTCCCCAACATACCAACTCAACACAAGCAGGGTTAGCATTGGTTGAAGACAAGTGCACCATCGACGTGCAATACGCCTTAGTACACAACGCCACCGTGCCCCCACGCGGGCAATTGAGATGAAGTGTCTTGCCCAAGGACACAACGTGGTTGCCGCAGGTGGGGTTGAAACCGAGGACCTCTCGGCTTGCAGCCTGATTCTCTACCTACTGAGCCACCGCACTCCCCACTTTTATAATAAGAATACAGTATAGGTTAACCCTTTACCCAATGCAAATGATATCAAAATCAGGGCTCGCCTCGAGTAAAATGGTCGGGGCCTATAAAAAGTGCCCCACATATTGAGGTCAGGGCCTTTTTGGGGCTGATTTTCCATTTTGTCCATTATTGTTAGTGCTTTTTTGTGGAAAATGTCGGGGCTTGAAAAAAAGCCCCCAGCAAGTGCTCCTCAGGGCTGATCTCGGGGCCTGGGCTGATCAGCCCCAACTCAAGGCAAGCCCTGCAAAATTTATTATTTCAAATATTATTTTTTCAAATTTTTCAAATAATTTCCTTAAAAACATATCATGTGACCCCCTCATTGGAACGAGCTCGATGAGCTCGTTCCAATGAAGGGTGACATGATATGGTTTTGTTTAAATTTTTTGAAAAATATTTTTTCAACTGCTGAATTTGCATTTTACGTGGGCGAATGCAGCCAATTCGTTGGGTAAAGGGCTAATAGGTTTCCAAGTGATATGGAACACTGGATATTTAATAACCCTTTACTAAATGCAACTCTAGATAGAATGTCACTGTTGTGCAAGGGATTCTATTTGACAACAAATTATACTGAGAGTAGTACACTAATGTGGACAAGTAGAATTCCAGAGCAACACATGATTAGCTTAGTAGAGATGACTCACTGCAGAGAGATCAATATCAGGATGAATCTCATTAGCATTGTTTCCTGCCATGATTCTTGGGTTAATTTTCCCCCATGTCTTCAAATTTGAAAAATCTAACCACTAAATCGATACAAATGTGACTTCACACAATCAACCTGTGGCACTCAGATTCCTTATAAATGGCAGAAAGTAGAGAGAGCATCAAAACATCCAACTGAATTTGAATTAATGAGTTGCTTTCATGCACCAGAAGAGAAATTAATCTTCTTGGGTGATAAATAATGACAAACAACAGCATAAAGGGTACATGTAATAAAAAAAAAAGCAAGACACAGTACACACAGGGAGATCTACCATATTGCTCCATCAATGTGTAGACATCTGACCACACCCAAACTTGCTTGTTCTTCAGAAGTGCACTCAAGGGTAGGGCTGTCACGATTCTTGAATTTAGGAATCGATTAATCGTCGCAAATAATCGATAATAATCGATTAATCGTACCTAGATGACCCCCTTCTCCCTCTCCTTGAAGTCGTTAAAAATGAAGTTCAAGTCAGTTGACCTACCTCAAGTGAACAATGAAGACGATCCTCTGTTAGGTACATTCAAAACTTTGATATTCTGAGCTTTTGAACAGTCAGTGTAATAATCATGACTGGTCAGCAGCTGCGAACTTCACAAGTTCGCAACTGCCAACTGGTCTTGATTATTACACTGACGGTTCAAAGGTTCAGAACATCAAAGCTGTGAATGTACCTAAAAGACAAATGCTTCTAACAGCTGCTTAAGGTTTAACGTCGACATTCTTGACCTTTTACCTTTAGAAACAATAGGTTTTTCATCAATTTTTTTTAAATTATTAAATGTTTAAAACGGTGTAAAATTTAACGTTATTATTTATTTATTTATTGGTGTTTAGGGTCACATATTTCTGCACAATGGCTAATCATGACCATGACAGTTTTACGGGTGGAGGAAGCCAGAGTACCCGGAAAGAACCACTGAGCAATGGCGAGCAACTGTCAGCTTCCCAACATACCAACTCCACACAAGATGGGTTAGCACTGGTTGAAGACAAGTGCACCATCGACGTGCAGTACGCCTTAGTACACAGTGCCACCGTGCCCCCACATGGGCAATGGGGGTGAAGTGTCTTGCCCAGGGACACAACACGGTTGCCGCATTTGGGATTCGAACCGAGGACCTCTTGGCTTGCAGCCTGCACCTCTACCTACTGAGCCACCGCGCCCCCCTAAAATTTAACGATTCTTCGACAACTAAAAATACTAATCGATTTCAGCATGACCGTTCGACAATCGATTAATCATGACAGCCTTACTCAAGGGATGAAATTCTCTTTATTATTTATTTCTTTATTTATTTATTGGTGTTTAAGGTCACATATTTCTGCACAATGGCTAATCATAACCATAATATGGATATAAAGTCAAGTCCAACTAATCATTAAATCCCATGTTGTCTATTTTAGAGGACTTCCATTCCAGGCATTGGTGGCTGGGTCCTATTTTACCAGTAAAACACTGCAAGTTATTGTGATGAATTGACGGTAACATGATCTGAGGTTTGCGGCTCGGAGCTTATTGTTCAACAGAGACGCAAAGCGTTGAGGTTGAACATATGCTCTGAGCCGCAAACCTCAGACCATGTTACCGTCAATTCATGACAATAACGTATATGTTCCAATGAAACACGAGAGGCTTACTTACTAAACTTGTGATTGTTAAAAGTTGCCTTATTCAAGGCAACTTTCACCGATCACAGGTTTAGTAAATAAACCTCTCATGTATCCATGACGGCAGAGGATAAATAATCAATAAACCAGATAAACTCATTCCATCTTAGTTCAAATCGTAAATCGGTTTGTAATTTAAACAACACTTCATCCGGAACACTGTCTGCAGCACACGTGAAACATCCAGAAAAATGAAGCGGCTTGCTAGTCACTCCGTTGATGAAGCAATAACAAACCGGACGTCATTTGACATATTTTGCATTGTGACATCAGGCGGTAACATTTGCCACTTGAGCCGTAAACACAGAATATACTAAGCGAGCTCTCGTCCAGAAAGAGGAGGAGGATTTTAGTCTTCTTGGAACATAGCTTGCTAGCAGAGTAAACAAGCAGTGCTTAACTTCCTGAGGTTCCCATGGGGACTCTTTATTATTAACCCTTGGATACGTTTGTATGTCTTATGATGTACAAAATCAAACAGCGCATTGATACTTTTGTACGTCTTAAGACGAACGGTATCAAACAGCGTGTTGATACTTTGTGGTCATTTGTTTTGTTATTATTTTTTGATTTTTTAAAAGTTTTAACCTCAATTTCTATTTTCTCCCGAATACTGCTCAATGACAACAGTTGAGCCAAATGTTATCAAAGCTTAAAACACTAATATAATCCTGTTGTCAAGACTTCTTAACTGGTTGAGTGATAGAAGCCACTATCAGAGCTTTCAAAAATGAGGATACCAGAGCAAAAGCCATCACTTTCCTTACTTATATTTCATATTCAGTCAAACACAAATAATATTTTCTTTATATGAATTTGTTTTATTACAAATTATTGGAGAGTGCCTTTGGGCACTCTTCAATAATTTATTATAAAACAAGTTTTGAATAACAAATTCAGACCACCAAAAATAATCTAGCCCTAAACCAGATAATCCCCAAGGTGAAAAATATCTTGTTATTTGTACCTTCCAATGTTTGACGTCGCATTTTGAAAAACTTTGAAGAAACTGAATTCCCAGGATAATTAAAGTCTCAAAGGGTTAAAGAAAATATTAAATAAAAGTCTATTGTAAATGCTTCAAATTTCATGTTAGCATCTTAGCACATTATCTACAAAAATCCAATCAATGTAGTGTAGATGGTAATAATATTCTGGCTGGAATTGGAACAGAAAATGAGTTCTGGATAGTTCCATCTAGACCATTGTCTAGAGCATCCCTATTTCATGGGCCACTGTTTTGTGTACTTAATGGTTCATGAACTGCCAATTACCTTCTTGGATAAGATTATATACTGGACTTGCAAGAAAGGTGATGCAGGGTTTCCAGAGAAATTTGTTGTAAGGGAGGTGGGGGAAACTTTTTGTTGATTTTGTGGTAAGTACCAAACAAAAGTCTCATGCCTTAACCCTTTACCCAACGTAACGGCCAAAACCGGCCAGCGCTATTCTCAAAAATCGCCAATTAATTGTTTTATTATTTTCCTTTTTTTCTCAAAAACATAGATTATGACACCTCACTGAAACGAGCTCGCGCAACAAAACCAGTGAGAATCCATGTAGATTCTTGCTGCACCTCCTCTAGGATTCGTATAAAAAGTATCACTGAACGAAATATTTGAATTAGAGTTACCTACCTTCAAATGTTGTGATCGGAAATGATGCAATCTCTAAAAATAAACAGCCTTGGGAAAATATATAGTTTCAATAACCGTTTGAAACATTCTATTGACAACATTATTGTTGAAATTCCAGATAAATAAAAAGGGCGATTTGATGACTTTTCGACCTAAAAAATACAATTTACTTCTGATGTGTTTTTGTTGGGAATTCCTTGAAAAAAATGTGCATGTGACCGATACCTCCATTCCTGTCAGTTTTTCTCTCTTATTTGTTGCATGATGCACAACCCCTCCCCCCCCCCCCTCCCCCCCCCCCCCCCCATTTTGGGTCAGAAAAAGTCGTCTGAAGGGCTACACTTGACAAAGACATTTGAATGCGAAAATTAAAGTGATCATATTTTTTTTTGCCCACACGTTATAATGATCGCCTATGGGAAAATGTTAAAAAATTTATAGTAATTTATATATTTTTTATACTTACCAATGACCCAGACATAGCTGGTGCTAACTCTTAAAATATAGGGCCAAACACAAATTTTGCCCCCCAATCCCCAAAATTTGCATCTAAAACTAAAGAAAACATGTCCTGAAAGGCCCTCCACACCTCGCCCCCACTGCGCATGCGCAGTGTCAAGGACGTTCCGAAATTGGCGCCATTTATCATTCTAATAACCAGTGCCTGGTAAGCGCTATGTACTCAGCGGGGAGGCAAGAGTTCCCAACTCCTGGGAGGGCCATCCCCGTCTGGGTCATTGGTAAGTATAAAAAATATATAAATTACTATAAATTTTTTAACATTTTTATACTGTACCAATGACCCAGACATAGCTGAATAGTAAAAAGGCTGGAGGGCCAAGGACATAGAGCAAAATGGAATACGCTCAATAAAATAAAATAGAGTCATCCCCTGTAGGGAAAAGAAGTAATAGGCCTTACATGTATCTTTCTTATTTATGATAAATTAGAAAGATACAACACCTTCCAAAAATTGAGCTTCATACATCCATGTACTCTATTAATATCCAATAATCCTTATACTAATAATTTTTAAAGTAAGCCAATAATAAAGTAAGTCTAGAGAATAGAGACTCTTATACTCCTAAAAGTGTGTGAGAATTGCATAATCATGTCCGTTGACATATGCAATATTCAAAAGCTATACTTTAAAAACTAAGACTTGAATGAATTTTATAAACTTAAACTTCTCACTAAACAACCATCCCAATAACTGCTCAGAATTACTAACTCCGGAGGAGGTATCCCCTTGTTTTCATAGTAAAAACAGGTGACCCAAGGGAACACCCTCCCCCCCCCCCCTTTTTCTTGCCCTGGGTCAAATAGCCCAGAGCGAAGAGGGCAGCCGAACGGAGACACTGCCGAAACAGACAGCCTACCTAGCTATAGTAGCAACTGTTAAGTGAATGACATTCTGAGCAGTAGATAATAGACCTAACAATAGAGGCCTCCAGAAATGGACTCGATATTTCTGAGATAAAATTCATGAATGGATGGCTGAGCGCAAGGAGCAGCCTTCAAAAATCTATAATAGCAACACTATTAATGTAAGCCCAAGAAGTAGAAGAACTCTTACTTCATGAGCCGAAATCTTAAGCACAACTGCTAAGCCAATGATATACCATAAGCAGTACGCTAGTTAATAGAATCCATTAACAATAAAATGGAGCGTAACGTCCTTCTACTAGACATCAAAGACAGAAGAAGCTTACGCCCTTGTAATAAACAGATATCTGTTTATAAATACATAAACTGTACCCGGAAAGAGTAAAGGCCTATGCCCATACGAAGACGGAAGGACCTTAAAATAATAGGTTCCGGATAATAGGAGCCTAACTCTTATGCAACAATCCAACCTAAATAGTAACGGAAGTATTGATTCCGAAACTATGAAAGTGAAAATCATCCATCGATAGTGCATGAAACTCACTGACTCTACAGTAAAGGAGAAACCAACAGAATTACTGTCTAAAAGGTCAGAATTTGAAAACTACTGTTTCCAGAGGCTCAAATGATTACTTAGCTAAATAAGAATCGAAGTTAAAATCCATATAGGAATTTAATCTAAGGATTCTAAGTCTATTTATCAAAAAGTTACTAACTGACTTAGATAAAGAGACAAAAGACTCAATTGTAAACTAACGTAGAGTGCATAGGTATGAGGTAACATAAACCTATAACCTAAATAACAACAGGCTGCAGTAGATCTTGTGAAACAAGTATACTAAAAACTAGCAATGCGTAGTATGGAGGGATCAACCATATGAACATAATGATCCCTACACCACGACGGAAGAGCCTCCACTTTAGTCGCAGAGAATAGCGAAGAAGAGGATCTCCTATAATAAGAAATCGCGTCCAAAGCTCGTCCAGTACAGTGCTTACAATGCAATACGGACCACACAACGGAATACATGAAGGTTGCGACCTTGCTGGTTGTGATAAAGATGACACGATTTACCCAGTGAAAAAAGATCCTCACATAGAGGAAGATTTCACGTTAAGATCCACAGTAGACAAGAGAGTAAATTACTCATGATCTCTGTGAAGATAGAGATGCTATCAACAGAAATGTATTGTGGTTGTTTATCTTAGCAATACCTGCTAAAACAACAGCGCCGGAGGATACGCGTATCCTATCATACCGTCCTATAGATCAATAGAGCGTTAACAGTATTAGCTCAGAGATCTGGACAAGCCAACACATACGTCTGCAATTGATTAGCAAGCTGTGTCATAAATAAAACATCATTGGGCGCTCCCATAGATAGCAAATCTGATTAAATACTTGTTTGTTGAGAGTCCATTCTGACAGCAACAAGCGACCCGTAAGAGAACGGGAGTGCGATAAAACAATCAGACGACCCAGAATATGACGGACCAAAACTGAACTTGGTGTACTATAACCAACAGACGGATTCTTTCCATTAAATTGAATAACGGAAACGAAAGAGTGCCTCCCTGGTTCCGGAGATACGCCACTACTGTCGAATTAAAGGACAGGAATTTGGGCATGCGTTTCTGAATAATGTTCATGCAATGACATAAAGCAAGCCTAAAAAACATTATTCCGCGGAAGTTAAACTGATAGCTAAAAGACTGCGGAACCCAAAGACCCTGGCACTTCGAATCCGTAGGGATCAGTATATATCCCAATCTGTTTGACTGGCAACCGTCATAACAGCCACACTAGGGTCCGGCAACTGCGGCGGCACTCTCTGAGTCAACCACCGAATGTTTGCCCCAGTCTGAATCTCTTGTAACACTAGATAGACAAGAGAATGTATAAATCAAGCAATTCATGGATTGCCGGAAAGTTGCCGTCGAAGAGAAGCTCCTCCGAGAACGAAGCGACTCTGAGAGAGTTCTTAACCTACTATCCACGCGTGGATGTAGCTAGGGCTGCATCACGTCTAACCAACTCCAATCAGCCACTGAAGGGCGGAGTTATACGTGAACAAACTACTGCCCTCAAAAGAAATTACATTGAGAATAATATCCCGTAAATCTTTTCTTGAAGACGTAATGATAACGCCTCAGTAAGGCGGATTACGTATAATAAAGCGTCTAAGTTAAGTCTACTATACATAATGTCGTTCCCAACATTGAAATTGGAAAAGACATAAACGGCGAAAAAGAATATATGCAGTCTTTAATCACACCGTCTAGACGCATATGAACTCTCGGTATGCCCTGCTCTGCCAAAATAAACTATATGAAAAAAAGATAAAATGGCAGAAATGAGCCACGCGGACAAGAAACTAAACTATCATGCTTAGTAGCAGGCTTGTATATATATATAATATATATATAGCGTCGAAAAATAAAACACATGTTGTAATGACAATATTGGACTGCGTCGGTAAGTCAGGGACAACAGGGGTTCCGCGAGGGGAAAATTTTTGGGTCCGGTATTGGATAAAAAATAATATACAGACGCCGAAGGGGGGGGGGTTGAAGAAAATTTTGATTTCTAGGTGCTCTCTGGTGGTCTCTGGGAGCATTTTTCTCGCAAAAATGCTGAATAATTGAAGATGAAAACATGTATTTTTTTCCTCTGCAATACTCAAATTTTTTACAGAACATACAATACTACGACATTTGGTCCAATTTTTCATAAAAATACAAACGCAAAACAACACGAATCCACGAATTCTGACAGTGACGGCGCCACAGCGACTGCGACCTTGACTTCTTTTTTTACGCAACCCAATATGCTCCAACGTATATAATTGAAAATGCAGAACGAAACGAAATTTGTTTTCGTTTTAAAAGTTTAGTCAAACGAGCATTTTTTTTTCTAAATCGACCCTACTTTGTTGGGGAAAAGTCGTTTGGCAACAAGGTCGTATGGCACCACAGTCTATTCGCCCCATCGGTACTGGATTTGCAGCATCGGTGGTCGTTTCGGACCAGTATGATCATCTCATCATTATGGGATGCACCCAAACCGTCCCCAAGCCGAACCGTCCACACACTATTTTACCCAAACCGTCCCCAACTATTTCACCCAAACCGCCCCCTGGGTCAGTTACTCCAGTTGGCCGACGTAACCCGAACCGTCCCCATGACCGAACCGTCCCCACTATTTTACCCAAACCGTCCCCATTATTTTACCCAAACCGTCCCCACTATTTTATCCAAACCGTCCCCAGTTGAATAGGGAATGGGTCCAGTCGCCACCAAGCACCAAGAATTTAATAGTATGACTTGCAGTGATCAAGGTGATAATTACTTCACTAATCGATTTAGCCGGGATTAGGGACGGGATATATTATTGACAAAGAAAGCCGCACCAAAACGGAGAATATTTCTCCTCTCTGATTTGGTGTGAGTTTATTTGTTTCGTCTGAATTGAAATGTAAGCGTGTGGGCGAGATATAAGTCGGTGATGGGACGCGGTGCGATGGCAAATTGGGGTAAAAAGCATGTGGGCGAGATATAACTCGGTGATGGGACACGCGGCGATGGCAAATTGGGGTAAAAAATAAAGAGAGTACCGGTATAACAAAGAATGAAGCCAAGCAAAGTATAAAATTAAACATCCAACACGTTCTCATTAAAAAGACATCAGTCAGTAAAAACACTACCTTGTTTGATGTATTGTGCACAGTGTTACAAAAACAACGGAGTTGATTTGTGTTCTTATTGTTTATACAGGAGACAATATACAGTACAAACAACCAGTAAAAACAAACACACTTCAAAGATTTCAAAGACATTCACTCTAAAATTCTAGAAACAACAAATAGAATAATATCATTTGTGTCTGTGATCAGGTAGTGGTGAGACGTATCTAGAGTTTTTGTGTAAAGCTATTCGAGCTTTGAGGATTTTTAACGGATTCTTCATTCTTTAAATGTTTTTTTCGGATTATTTATAAAAAAAAAACGTGAGTACTAAACCTATAATTTTGGTCGTCAAAGTGGGCCAGGCCGCCACCAGATATCGGGCCAACTCGCCACTGGTGGCGAGTTGGCCCAATGGCGACTGGACCCGTACCCGTTGAATACATGGCGAAGTTACTGTATTTAATGTAATGTAATTCACAATCGGATATAATTTTATTCATTATTATAATTTGTTGGATTTGATAATTCTCTTTTGGGTAAGTGGTTTTGCATAAAATAAATCTGTATAAAAATAATAATACTAATAATAAAAAAATGACGTGGGGACGGTTTGGGTTTCGGGGATTGAGGACGGTTTGGGTAAAATAGGTGGGGACGGTTTGGGTTGCTTAGGTGGGGACGGTTCGGCTTGGGGACGGTTTGGGTGTTATCAGTCAAACAGTTCGCTACCCGAATTCCGAATTGTCCTGTTGGACATCCTTTAATAATGTCGCTTAGGACCATACGGAATTCAGATTGCGAGTTGACAAACCATATCACTAGAGAGCGATTTTCAATCTATGAACCTTTTGGTTTGTATAAACGCGGAATCTACTGCTCCTCCTTTCAATTCTATCCACAAAACGTTCAAACATACCAACAGTAAACAGTTCACTGTTGATACGTTTGAAAGCTTTGTGGATAGAAAAGAGAATGGACACCACGGAGTTAACATCATCGAAACAGTTTGAAAATAAAGACTCCTAAGAGAACAGATCATATCGCTGGGCAGTGAGCGAGACCGCCTGCTCCCAACAAAAGAAATTTAGCTAGTATGTCCCCACCCGTGGGCGACAAACGTAGAAAAATACTCCAGTTTAGTTTTAAACACCCATGAAACGTCCCAGTGATGGTAACCTTTAACAGCAAGGAGATGACTTCAACAGAAAGACTGGAGAGAATAGAACAGAACTCATTACAGGTAGCCCGCGAGACCGCGGCTATCCACCAAACTGTAAACGGAATGTTTTTCACTTACCAGTGGCGGATCTATAATTTCAGTTTAGTGGGGGCCCAGAGAACAAGGAATTCCGCCATTTTCCCACGAACTACTAGTTCGTGGGAAAATGGCAGAATTCCTCGTTCTCTGGGCCCCCCTCCCCCCTAAACTTAAATTAGCCCAGCTCGAGTAGGGTGGGGATGGTGTAGCCACTGTATGACTGTGGTTATGGCAGGCGCATAGCCAGGAAAAAATGGGGGGGGGGGGGGCGAGTTATATATGGGGGCATAGCTAACAGATGCCGCAGGCCTCTGTTCCGAGCACCGAAGGCACGAGAATTAAACGGGGGTCGGGAGGGGGTTCTCCCCCAGGAAAATTTTAAAATTCTAGACTCCAATGGCGCGTTCTGGTGGGTTTTGAAAGTGAATATTTGTCTATTTCCCTCTTTCTCTCTTTCTACTGGTCAAAACATCGCTGGATTTCAGGTGACAAAGTCGTCGAAAGATTAATAGCTGTTAAGCAATTGCAGAAAACGGACGCTGGGACTTTGACGGATGTAATTTGCAATGCTTTGACTGAAAAACAAATTGATATTGAGCAAGTTCGTTTTGTAGCTTTGGACGGTACAAACGCGATGTCGGGGGAAAGGACGGGACTTCAGCGTAGAATCAGGCATCTGTCGCCGTTTTCAATATACATAAACTGTCGATGTCACAGACTGGCCCTGACATTTGTTCATTTACTTCCGAAATATGAGGGATTTAAATATGTTGATACCACATTCAGGCATTCCGCCGGGCAGTTTTTCGGCATTATTGAATACATTTACGAAAAACGTATAGAGGAAAAAACTCAACTTCTGGGGGAAAAATTGCTGCTTGATTTTGGGGGAATGGGTCCGTTTACCGGACCGAAAAACTGCCCGGCGGAATGCCTGGACAATGTCCCTGTACCGATCGAAAAATCCGAGTCCAATGACGCTATAAGTCTCTTATCCAAGATCGCAGCAATGAAGTCCGAAAAATAATCACTGGAAGAAATGCCAGAAGATATGAAAGGCATCTTCCGATACTACTAAAGGGAAAACTCGAAATCTTTCGAATCCCTTTCGCCATCCTGTCGGACCCTATAAAGCGTTCGGTCGTCCGTAGCTTGATGCAACCGCGGACCGCACCGACCCAGCGCCGTCGGATAATTCCTGATTCGACCGAGAAACCGTCAATTGCTGGGATGCTGCGAAACAACTGTGCTAACTCGGATAGCACGTCCGTCACTGAGGCCTGAGGAGCTGCGGTCTTACGATGCATTGCCGCAGGAAGCTCCGAGATCGTTACCCCGTGCATACTACCAATATGCGAGCGAACGGAGTGTATAGGCCTCGTGTCCCTTGGCTACCGGATGGCGCGACCTATTCGCTGTGGAATCACTGAATGCCGAAACTGATCGGATACTCGAGGTCACGCAGCCAATGTGCGGTCGTGTGCCCTGCTGTGAGGATGAGGAAGCATTAAAGACAGTCTCTCGGACTGTCAATATAACGGAGCGTCCCGAGCAACGGACATATGCTCCGAATGTAAAATATCTGAACCACAACATGCGGTCCCCTATGTTGTTGGCTTCCTCCGATCTGTCCTCAATCTGCCGTCACTGGGTGAGTACTAAAGTAATTAAAGTGCTCGCATCACCCAAATCTCCTTCCTAGACCGCAACGGACGAACCCGGCAGCCGAACCATTCGATGAATGTACGCTACACCGGGTGAGCTAGCGAATGTCACTCCGTAAGCGATAGACATATACCATGAGCACTTATTGCCGCTAACTCTTCATTAACTATGACGACAGAGGCACACTTTTGAAAGACATCTCCATAACTCTTCGAACAAGAAACCAGAAATGCTTGGATAGCAAGCATAAAATAATAATATATATAGCGTCGTTCAATAATTCGAAAGTTTGTGTGACATTATTGGACTATGTCGGAACTGAGGGACGAAGTCCCTGAACCGAACCAAAAATTTCTAAGTCCACCGACGCTATCAGTTTCTTATCCGGCATCGCAGCATATGTTGTTCCGAAAGGGAAAGCTTGAAATCCACCGAATCCCTTTCGGTATCCCGTCGGATCGGATGAAACTTTCGGACGTCCGTACCCGCTTCCGCGGAGCGTCCCGACCCAGCATCGTCGGATAAAATATATGCGACAGATTCAGTTGATGCTGGGATGCTGCGATAAACTGTGCTATTAAGGAAAGCACGTCCGTTCCCGAGGCCTGTGCAGTAGCGGACTTACGATGCATTGCCGCTGGAAGCTCCGTGTACGTTGACTCCCGCACACTTCCTATGCGAACGTCCGGAGTCTGCAGGCCTCGAGTCCCCGGCTACCGACCCAGCGCTGTCGGATAATTCTCGATCCAACACCGTTTCTGTCGGCTGCTGGGATGCTGCGATAAGCTGTGCTATGTGCACAAGAATGTCCGGCGTCGAGACCTGCGGAGGCGCAGTCTATCTGTGCTTCGCCGAGGGCAGCTCCGCATCAGATGGCTCCCGCATACTTCCTATGCGAACGTCCGGAGTCCATCGGTCTCGAATCCCTGGCTGCCGGATGGTGTGACCTGGTCGCCGAAGAATCCTTGATCGGCGAAGCTGGTAATATATCGGCGGTCACGCAGCCAAGGTGCGGTCGTGTGCGCTGACGAGAAGAGGAAGCCTTAGCAGTCTCAGCGGACTGCCTATACAACGGAGCGTCCCGAGCGACGGACGTATGCTCCGCTAACAACACATTTGTACCACAACATCTGGGGCCAGATGTTGTTGAACGAGAGAGGGGCCTCTCTCGCTTGCCGTCCGGATGGACCGGAACGAGCTATGAACCGGACTAAAAGGCTTCCTCCGTTCTCCCTCCAATCCGCCGTCACTGGGTGTGCATTAAGTTAATTTTATAGTGCTCGCATCACCCCAAAATTCCTTCTAGACCGCAACGGACGAACCCGGCTGCCGAACCATTCGGTGAATGGACGCTACACCGGGCGAGCTAGCGGACGTCAAAGGCCGTCGAACCTACTAGGGTCCTCTTAGGCAATTGGCGTATTACATGAGCACTTTTCCGCTAGCCCTTCATTAATTGTGACGACGGAGGCACACTGTTGGAAGACATCACAGATACATCACCCTAATCTTGATCGTCTGAAATAGAAATTGATAAAGTAGAGTGACCCTGCGGGGAAAGGACCGGAGTGTCCAAATCCCCAACAACATACCGTGACATACGCTTCCCATATTGTCATCGAAATCATACGATACAGAACAGGAGTTAATGCGAGTACACTGACCACATATAGAATGATAATAAGGTCAGAGGAAGACTTCCTCTTAAAACAATTGATCAATATCCTTTCAATGTGAAAAGAAAACAAGTCCTGGTACTCGCACTAACCCCTGGCAATCAAATACATAATAATAATATGATCCATTAATATAGAAAAAATAATTGAAATCAAAATATTTTGAAAAAATATTTTTTCAGAACAGCCCAAGTTTCTGAAAAGTAACGTTGAGCCCCAATGGATCCCAAGCCTAAGTGTGGACAAAAATTTTAAAAATATTTTAAACAATTTATTCAACACTTACGAACAATAATAATGTATCTAGTTATGATTAAAATAACATAAAGATATTATTATTTAGAAATCCCCCCCTCACACAGAGGGCTGTTGTAAATGTAAACAATGAGTGTAAAAACACTAAAATAAGACTCCAGGCACCCAGGCCCGAAATCAGTTACCAAAAATACACCATCTGATGCAAAACAGAGACTTCCAGGGAAGAAACTGCAGAACATCAGATGGTAGATGCAGAACACAACGCCTAACCACCCGTAGGTGAAGACGTAAACATGGGGAAAGAACAGAATTCATTCTGTTATTAAGCTAAAACTCCCAAGAAATTTTAGTAATAATAATTACAGAAACTATGCCAAAAGCATGGGAGAATAGCAAGGGGGAACTTAAAGGACAGGGAGAGAGGAAAAACACTTGAAAAAACAGTGTAACTAAATAATCAGAATGACAACAAAATGGCTGCTGCCTTGAAAATAGGTAACTTAACATAATTTCATTAAAAAATTTTAAGTTACAGCCCTGATAATATTCTGTCACACATTCTTTTCCTCTCCTCCTTTTCTATCCTCCTTAGAATCACCATTTCACTAATATTTATGTGTCTGGCATCATTTAAACTGAGATTTAAAAGCACAAAGATCAGTCAGATGTTAACTGATGAAGGGCCAAACTTAGAAATGGCGCCAATTTCGGAACGTCCTTGACACTGCGCATGCGCAGTGGGGGCGAGGTGTGAAGGGCCTTTCAGGACATGTTTTCTTTAGTTTTAGATGCAAATTTTGGGGATTGGGGGGCAAAATTTGTGTTTGGCCCTATATTTTAAGAGTTAGCACCAGCTATGTCTGGGTCATTGGTACAGTATAAAAATATTTAGTTCTGTGATACCAAAAAGAATGGAGTCAATTTAACCCTTTACCTAACACAGCAGCAGCAAATTAACCAATACAAGGCTAACATGACCTGAACATGCCTGGTATTCTTAAAAATGCAGGAGGGCTAAAAATGGCTCCACTCACATGGCCTAGGGGAGCGATTAGCTTCCTCAAGCTTACAAAAGCTAAAAGTGGCAAAATGAAGTTGTACTATTAATGAATTCTGCCTAGTTGGTTTTGTACATTTTATTTGGTGCTGCTATCAAGGTAGTCTCCGTGAGATGGCCACACTGCCACTCCCACACCTCCGGGCCCTGGCAAGGCCCGGGGGTGTGGGAGGGGCAGTGTGGCAATCTTACAGTGACCACTAACATAACACAGATCTTAAAAGATGTGGGTTTTAGGAATAGGTGGTTATGGTAATTATTATTTTCTAAGGCCAGGAGGGCTTAATTTTTTTTAAGGCGAGCAGTAGGCGAACGAATAAATCGCTCTCGTGAAAATGCCAGGCCTGCCTGAAATATTCTGACAATTTGTCAATAAAATTGTACAAATATGGCTCAATAAGCTGCTTCCAATGCCATCCATATTTGTAAGGTTTTATTTATAAATATTGTTTATTTTTCAAAAAATTATCAAATTCAGTTTATGTTTAAAAAATTAAAAAGATGAGTTGGGAAAAGGTTTAACATGTATTCTCAGTATACAACAAGGGTTCAACAAGGTGGCCTTATGGGAACCTATGATACTCATAGCAGGTATGGTTTCTTGCAACCATTACACAAGATTTCAAATGGATTCTCAAAAATTTAGATGAAATAAGCCCTGAAAGGGTTTGGACATCTATATAATTCATATTATATGGCACCACATACTGTTATGATGTAGTGATCGAAAATCAATTTTACCATCTTTTCAAAATATGACAAAATCATCAATTTTTCTCTGGAAACACCTACTTTTTAGAAAATGCCCACCTACTAGAAATGTTCAATCTATACACAAACAATAGCTTTTTCCAAAGTCCCACTCAATACATCCATCTAACTAATTGAGTGAAATGTTATTCTTACAGAAGGTCAAACTGCCTTCTATCTGCCAGTCAACTGTTTCTATATTGATTGTACATTCAATGGACTGAAGAAATTATCCAATGTATGTTGGCATTTTTTCCATCAAGTAAAATCGATTGTCTTGGCATTTATCAAATATCCCAGACTGATTCCTAATCTAATATATATACTTCAATCTTTAACCCTTTACCCAACGAATCAGCCGCATCCGCTAGTGCTCAAACGACTAGTGAATTCCAAAGTCAACTAGTCAATACCCAAAAGTCAAGTCAACTTCGACTAGTCATTGGTGATAACTTGTCTCCTTATAACAGTGTTGGTGTTCCGGTAGAGTGCTGAAGGTCCAAATTTGGCTTCACTTGGGCATTCATATACAGCAACTTACTGGAACATTATTCTATTAATGTGCTTCTAATTATGCTAAGAGTGAAATTATATAGTCTTATTTAATTTGACTTGTTGCGATTTATGGGAGAGTGCCTAAAGGCACTCTCCCATAAATTGCAACAAGGCAAATTAATAACATATCCTGATAGCCCAAAATAATTCAGCACTCTACTAGTACCAGTTAAAACAAACTACTGTCACTACTATTAGATGGCAATAGATGTATACATTGACTGCCCAATATTGCTGTTCAAACTGTCTGACAGTAGCACAGAAGGGATACTATTTATCTAAAAGCTTGAACTCCTCTGACTAGTCGACTGCACAATTGAGAGTCGACTAGTGGTTTGCCCAGAGTCGACATCGACTAGTCGACTAATCGTTTGAGTACTAGCATCCGCCCGCATAATATGCAAATTCAGCAGTTGAAAAAATATTATTTTTCAAAGTGTAAACAAAACCATATCATGTGACCTCTCGTTGGAACGAGCTCGTCGAGCTCGTTCCAACGAGGGGTCACATGATATGGTTTTGTTGAAATTTTTTGAAAAATTTCAAAAAATGATATTTAAAATAATAAATTTTGATATCGTCTGCGTTGGGTAAAGGATTAAAACAGTACAATTTATTACACTCAACATTTCGACAACCACTGTATCTTCCTCGGGGTGATTGAACAGTGGAGTCCACTAAATTGGATATCTCTTAACTGAATAACCCTGTTAATTGAATATAATTTCCCAACACAAAACCATTTACTATGCTTGTTTTGTCACGTTTTTTTTCTCCAAGGCCCTGAAAGGAGCTTTGATAGATTTGATAGAAATGAATGAAAGATGTACAGTTAAAACTAGAAGTCCTGTCACGAATAGTGCGCTTATCTAGGCTTAATTGCGCGTTGGAATTGCACGCAATTGCCATATCGAATGGCATCCAAAGCACGGATGGTTCTCTTGGTTACTCATAGCAAACACATGCAATGTTTCTGCCAATGGACCTCTGGGTTACCCGGAGGTCCATTGGCTGAAACACTGCTTATGCACAGGCCATATGTACAGAATTTGATATCTTTACTTGGGCCATAACGCGTACATTAACGCGCATATCAACATGCTATTTGTGCGCATTTCAAGACAGGACTTCTAGTTTTAACTGTACTTTCTGAAAAGTTATTTTCAGCATTTTATGACAAATGTAACTGATAATGCACTGCAGTGGAGCCCACTCAATGGGATATCTCTTAACTGAATAACCCTGTTAATTGAATATAATTTCCAAACACAAAAACCATTTACCATACCTCCAGGACAAATTTGACCTGTTAATTGAATATAGGTTATAGAGTAAACTCCTGTTAATTCAACTTAATTGAATAAAAAATTGTGAAACATGTCGAGAAATTACCCTGACTCTCCCCAGTTTTCCTTTGTTTATAGACCTATTTGGCCTCAGTACATCCAATACAGGCATTTAATCTATTATATCAAGATATAATAGAATAAATGCTAAGTTTATCTCTAGAATACAGGAAAGTGACACAATCCCTGTTAATTGAATACTTCTGTTGATTGAATAATTTTCACTGATAAAGTGGCTATTCAATTAACCCTTTACCCAACGCAGACGATATCAAAATTTATTATTTTAAATATCATTTTTTGAAATTTTTCAAAAAATTTCAACAAAACCATATTATGTGACCCCTCGTTGGAACGAGCTCGTTCCAACGAGGGGTCACATGATATGGTTTTGTTGTAATTTTTTGAAAAATAATATTTTTTGAACTGCTGAATTTGCATATTACCCGGGCGGATGCGGGCGATTCGTTGGGTAAAGGGTTAACACCCTGCACACTGATGTCGAAATATCTTAAGTTCAGGGTGCAAATATTTCCCATAATGCAACTAGAAATTTAACCAATTCAATCTTGTTTGACAGAGCTCAATGAGCTCTGTCAAACAAGATTGAATTGGTTAAATTTGCAGTTGCATTATGGGAAAAATGGCTACTTCAAATCTGGATATTTTGACATCAGTGTGCAGGGGGTTAACAGTGTTCCACTGTACAATGGAGTTGGACTTTGTTGGAATGTAAACATAAGAGCATGACGTTGCCTTGTTGACCGTTAATGGAAGTCAGGGGACATGCAATTTACGGTGTGATCCCACACTGACCTGCCCTGGGTGGTCATCTTCCCGAGCTACACTTACTCTTTTACATAGTAGAATGTTGTACACCGGTCATACCTTACATTATAATATTAATATGTCTACATTTGGCCTATAACCTTTCACCATGAAGTTCGAAGGTGAAGGAATTCGCAACATTATCTGAATTATAGGATGGTGGGGTGGAGGATTTATGAAACCTGGGGGGGGGGGGGGAGGGTGTAGGAGTGCATGTGTTGTAAAAATATTTGAAATAGTCGGGTAAGTCGAGACCATGAAAAGTCCAAGTGTATTAGCAACATTGAGATATGCCTCTCTGCTTGAACAGCCATTCTCTGTAGTGTGTGCCTACCACTGATTTATTGGCAGAATACAAATGTTAAATCTTTCAATACTTTACGACTGTAAATAAATACATGAAGGTTTTCTTATGCAGTTTCGCCTCATTATAAACTTAAATATATGAATATAATGGACACTGCCATTTCTTCGTAATCAAAGTGTGTTAACAATGGACGTATCTATAATTGCTGAACAGATTTGAACCTTATTTGTCAAATATGTAGAATAGGGCTGCACAGTATTTGAAACTGAATACCAGTATCGGTATTAAAAAAAATACCGTGGTGTACCAGTGTATCGAAAGACTGTTCAGATATCCGAAGATACGTACCATAATCGGGACTTGAACAATCACAGTCGGAAAGAATCAGTATGCCTTGATGCAGTTCCAATAAAGCTTTACCCAATGCAGACGATATCAAAGTTTATTATTTTAAATATTAGTTTATCAAATTTTTCAAAAAATTTCAACAAAACCATATCATGTGACCCCCTCATTGAAGGGGTCACATGATATGGTTTTGTTGAATTTTTTGAAAAATAATATTTTTTCAACTGTAAATGGATATTATTCATTCGGGACTGCAGTTTAAAAAACTTGAGACATCTTGAAAATTAAATTCTGGGTAAATAAATAATGACGGTAAACTGATATTTTTGTAATAACACCGGTATTCATTTTTTTTTTTTTTTTTTTTTATTAGGGTTTGGTTTAATGACACATTAACAGCCAGGGTCATATCATGTCGGTGACAGTTTTATGGGTGGAGGAAGCCAGAGTACCCGGAGAGAACCACCAAGCAATGACGAGCAGCTGTCAGCTCTCCAACATCATAACTCTGAACTCTGCACCGCAGCACAGGCAGGGTTAGATTCGTTGAAGACATGCGCACCATCGACGTGCAGTACGCCTTAGTACACAGCATCATCGTTCCCCCATGTAGGCAACTGGGGTTAACTGCCTTGCCCAAGGACACAATGCGAGAGCACGAATCAGTCGTTGAAATGGTCACCCATCCAATTACTAACCGCCCGCGATGTTGCTTAACTTCGGTGATCTCACGAGAACCGATTACCATGACGCCACCGTGCCCCCACACCGGTATTCAACCAATAATGGTTGGAATACCAGTATGTATTGGTTTATCGATATACCATGCAGCCCAAATGCGGAATCCAGATATTGGCAATATAAATACTTACCGATCAGAAGATGAATACCGATCTGGCTCAGTAACATATGCAGTAACAGTTGCCATCCTTTGTTTTTCATTCATTTCTACATAAACACTCCAAGGGCTGTTTGGTTTGGAAATGGTATCGGTGACTTTTAATCCTGGTCTCACACGAACTCTACGAAAATTTATGAAAAAAAAAAATTACTTGAATTGTCATTCATTGTATCTACACACATAAACATATTAGTAAACAATGTTTCAAATAAACAAGGGCAACGCAAAGCATGGCATATGCCCGCGACAGGGTCATGATGCCATGGAGAAAGATTTTCTTCCAAATCGAAAGAGTGAAGAAGGGCCATAACTCTGGGGAAAATTATTGGATGGAACCTGTTCATTGTGCATATCCATTCCATGCAGGTCTATCAGCATACCAAAGGAGATCCAAATCTGACAGATGGCTTTGAAATTACAATTCAAAACGTTTGTACAGTGTCAAGGTGATAGCTAAAAGTTGCGATTATGTTGTATAAAAGTGTATATATCTTTGACAATTTTTCTCGTTCGGGCCAAGGTACCAGAATGTACGTTTATATAACGGACCCTGAAAACCAATTTGTCACTCAAATTCTGCTAATTAGGCAAGAAATTTTATGTCCATTAGGGCGCATTTGTTGAACGCCACATGGGCTATCTGATAACTGATCAAAGGAGTATTCTTCGGTAATCATTATCTGCGTAATTATGACCACTTAATAGGTGGTTGTTGTAGAAAACAGTACATTGCATATGTTCTGGACACACACCCATATTATGCAGCTAGCCTGTCTCCAAAATCTCAAAAGATACCAAAGTGCTAGTTTTTCAAAGGAACTTTAAAGCGAGTATTAAATTAAGATAGATCTGAGTAGCCAAGTTCAGGAGAAGCGATTAAACTGAGAATTAATGTTCTGGCTATCTAAATAAAAATCGGGGGCTTTCTCGAAAAGTTCATTCCAGCCAATTCCAGTTGGAAGGTTGTAAGGCTGTGGGTCATTGCGAGTAGATGGGGTGGTCCAATGCTATTGGTTAGAGGAGGTGCCGCATCGGTGTCAGAGTATAGGCACGTTGTTATGTAGGGGAGCCACAGAGCTCATATTTAGAATAGGAGCAGTCGCGGGTCAAGTCGGTGGCCATATATGAGAATAGGATCAGGATCAGGAAGTACGAGCTGAGGGAGCTATATGCATTTAGGTAAACGGCATTACCTGTTTTAGAAGGCAAGCCATACACAGGCAGAGTAGGCTTTGCCTGTACGAACATTATTATTCTGAGACAAACGTAGAATTTAACTCCATTGGTGGCGAATGCTTGTCTGAAAAGCGTCAAGTAAAGTGCCAATAAGCTAGCGGCCATGCGACAGCAGTAGTAGAGTGACATTCCGTCACCTGTTAAAGCAGAGGCGTCCGATAAAGTGACAATACGCTAGTGGCCGTGCGATGGCAGTGAAAGGGTGAAGTGATGAGGAGATCAAGGAACCAATACCAGCAAAGAGGAGGAAAAACCAGCGACAACAGAGAATTCAGGCCCACAAGTGACTCAAAAACTGTGGGTAGGGGTGACTGACATTTTGTTTTCTTATTCTTTTGGATTTCATGCAAATCGGAGAATGTTGGTTCAAGTTATTGTGTTAACAAGCTCAAAATTCATAAAAAATTACTTTTTAAAGCCCATTACTCCAAAAAATCAGGCCAGGCCAGTTTTCAAACTTGCTTGAGATATTATTGCAAAAGACCTGTATGGCAAATATTAGTCACATCTGAGAACGTTTGTTCAAGTTATTGTGCTAACGAGCTCAAAATTCATAAAAATTGATTAAGGCCCATAACTCTAACGAACAAGAGGCCCCATGGGGCATGAGGCACTCACCTGACAATAGTTGTTTAAAGAAGGATTAATTAATTAGCATCTATAGCTAGTTAACACTACAGAGCAATGAAATATTTTTGAATTATTTATAACTCTACTGTCCATGCCAGATGATTTTTTTCTGGTACTGGGATGCAACCACAGATGTAATGCCCAGATTGTCAGTAATGCAAAACTAAGGAGTCCAAATATCAACCTAGGAACTTGAACAAACTTGAGTCTGAGCCCTTCCCTTCCACAACTAGGATGCTATGTACCAAATTTGAAATAGTGTTCAACCGATGATCGGAACCGGCCACCACAATCGGCCGATTAAGGGCAGTCGGATGACAACGGCAACGGCTCCTGGAACATCGGTTCAACCGATTGTTGCCAAACACTTTGTGATTTTTCTGAATCGCATTTTATTATCTTCTGCAATTGTTCAATTGTTAATGTAAAATGATGTCGATGATACCATTCAATAAAGTTGTGAAACAACCACAATGTGTGTTCCTAATCTCTCCAGAAGCCCCTTTACGGGATATACGTGTTAAACGAATGTAAAGTTTACAACTGAGCACACCTGCAGCAATGGCCAGTTCATAACGGAAAAGTGAAGGATGGACTCCATTGACTCAGGTCGCAGTAAAATTACCAGTTGCGCGCACTTGGTTGGTAAACGTGGCTCTGAGAGCCACGTTTACCGCTCAAGTGTGCGTGACTGGTAATTTTACTGGGACCCCAGTCAACAAAGTTTAACACTTTGAAAAATGTTCAGTTTAATGTAGTTCTTTCGAGCCTTGACTTGTCTTGTAGTGCACGGTATTACAATCGGAATCGGCATCAGAATCGGCCGATTGTGGGCTCAAATAACCGGTAATCGGTCAGCGACCATTTTTGGTAATCGGTTGGACACTAATTTGAAAGCATTCTGACTGGTGGATCTGAAGAAGATTTTTAAAGAAATTTCCTCATATTGCACCAAGTTAAAATTAAGGGCTAACACAGGGAGTCCCAAGTATTACATGTACACCAGGCACTCAATTTGGACAAACTGGGATCTCACCCCTCTAGAGATATTATATACCAAATATGAAAGCATTCTGACTGGTGGATCTGAAGAAGATTTTTTTGAAGAAATTTCCTCATACCGCACCAAGTTAAAATTCAGGCTACCATAGGTAGACCAAATATTAACCCAGGGACCAGATTTGAACAAACTTGAACCTGAAGAAGATTTTAAAAGAAATTTCCTCATACTGCACTAAGTTAAAATTTGGGCTACCGCAGGGAGCCCAAATATCAACCCAGGCACTCGATTTGGACAAAATTGCATCTCACCCCTCTAGAGGTGTTGTATACCAAATATGAAAACATTCTGACTGGTGGATCTGAAGGAAGAAGATTTTTAAAGAAATTTCCTCATATTGCACTAAGTTAAAATTCAGGCTACCATTGATAGCCCAAATATTAACCCAGGGACCCGATTTGAACAAACTTAAATCTGATTCCCCTAGAGGTGTTGTATATCAAATATGAAAGCATTCTGACTGGTGGATCGAAAGAAGACTTTTAAAATTATTTCCCATATTGTCAAAGTTAAAAATTCGGGCTCCTGTATTAGGCCCGAATTTGAACCAAGGGGCTTCATTTTAACAAATTTGTATCTGCCCTCCCTATGGATTATGTATACCAAATATCAAAAGATTCCGATTAGTGGTTCTAGAAAACATTTTTTGTACATTTTTGCAAATATGCTGACTCAGCATTTTTTTGATCCACTCCCTCCCCCACCCCCCTCCACCCCTGCCCCCCCCCCCCCCCCCCCCCCACAGAACTGATGGCAATATTTTTTACCATTCAATTCTACTGATCCTAAGGATGTTTCATACCCAATAACAGTTCTCTGTTCTGTGCGGTTTGGGAAACATGAGCGTTTGAAAATGTTTCTCTTTTTAGCTCCAGGGGTTCCCACGGGTACACCAGAAAAAAAATCTTTTTGTATGAAAAAAAATCTTTTTGTATGAATCAAGTACTTCTGACTCAATAATACCACATACATAATTTGGTTCAAATCAGACCACTGGTTCAGAAAATAGAAATTTTGGATGGACCCAAAAATCTTGCCTGTCCCATTACAAAGGCAAATATCACTCCACGAACTTCATTTGAACAACTTGATATTATACCTCAAAAGGAAGCTCCATACCAAATATGAAGTCATGGACTGTGGTGTTCCCCAAAGAGCAAAGAGAATCACTTTGGGAACGAAGTGGAAAGCTCATGTGTACTACATGTACTTTGTAATCCATTACTTCAATGCCATATTACATGTCCATGTATTACATTATTCAGCATGTGTGTATTGGGTTAATAATTACTCCAGACCTGATAACAAAGGTACATGTAAAGTAGGGCTGCACGGTATACCGATAAACCAATATATACCGGTGTTCAAACCAATATCGATTGAATACCGGTGTAATTACAGAAATATCGGTTTATCGTCATTATTTATTTACCCACAATTTAATTTTCAAGATGTCTTGAGTTTTTTTTAACTGTAGCCCCGAATGAATAATATTATCCTTTATCCAAGGAATCGTCTGTTTGTGCCCTCGTACATATGTAATATACAAATTTCAGCAGTTGAAAAAATAATTTTCAAAAATTTCAACAAAACTATATCATGTGGCCCCTCATTGGAACGAGCTCGTTGAGCTCGTTCCAATGAGGGGTCACATGATATAGTTTTGCTGAAATCTTTGGGAAAAATCTGATAACTTAATTTTGAAAATAATAAATTTTAATATCGTCGGCGTTGGGTGAATTTTTTTTTTCGAACCGCATCATCTCGTTTCGACTGTGATGATTCGAGTCTCGATTGTGGTTCTTGTGTTCATATATCTGAACAGTTTTCGATATACCGGTATACCGCGGTATTTTTTTGAATACCGCTACCGGTATTCAGTTTTGAATATCGTGCAGCCCTATTGTAAAGTATTGTCAAGGTCTGTACATAAATACTGACCATAGCCTGTAACAAATGTACACGTAAAGTATTGTAAAGGTGGGTGACAGTTTGATGCTAAACTAGAAAAGAAAATCTCCATGGGGTTAATGTTGCAATGTGGATCCTTATATGGTGCACCATAAGCCAAATGTTAGCAATTGTTTTGGCCTGTTTGATTCAAATCCTTCTAAGGTTGATTCATACTAATTCATAAATATTAGTCCAGTCCTTCTTAAAATATAGGTATTTGAATTTTTTATCTTTTGCTCATAGGGTTCCCACGGGTGAGGAGGTTTTATTTTTCTCATTGGAAATAGAAAATCAGGTTGTGCTAATAATGTTTACCCTCCCCAAACAACACCAAATATTAACACAGGAACTTGGCTTCAATACATTTGAATATACACATACTAGGGATGCTGAATTTTATTTTGTCTGGTGTGTTTGGAAAAGAGTTTTAATTATCTCCCTTTTTGAGTTCCCAAGTGGGTCTGACTGAACCCCAAAATATTTGTTCTCATACCGCAGTGATAACAAAGGCAGCCAATAAATTTATAGCAAACATTACTGACACAAAAAATCTCCTTTTAATACAGGTTCTGTACAAAAAATGTAACACACAATTTCCGTAAATATGACTGCCGACAGGCATTTTGAATTTTTGCCCGAGCCCAGAAGCACCCGTTACCATCCCATGATGATAACAAACGTATTCCTATTCTGTGTAGTTCTGTACAAAAAACTAATTGCACCTAATTTTGGTACAAAATGGCCACCGGCAGCCATTTTGAACTTTGGACCACACCCCAAAACACTCGTTCTCATCCCAAGGTGACAACAAAGGTACCCAAGAAGTTTTGTGTAGATCGGTTCATAAATACAGCCTCTAGCCCAAGCCGTATTGACAAGTGCACTTACTGTGTATAAGTAGCACTGAATAAATCAAAATTCATCTAATTTGTATAATTTCTGCACGAGAAAAAACCTGTATTATATGTAATGTATTCCATTTTACTAAACATTCATTCAAAAATTTATTCAAATCAGAATCTTCATATAGAAGTTCTGTACAAAAAACTGATTGTACCTAATTTCGGTACAAAATGGCTGCCAGCACCCATCTTGAATTTCGGACCGCACCCAAAAACACTCGTTCCCATCCCAAGGTGATAACAAAGGTACCCAAGAAGTTTCGTGAAGATCGGTTCATAAATACAGTCCCTAGTCCGAGCCGTATTGATATGTGTACTTACTGTGTATAAGTAGCACTGAATAAAACAAAGTTCATCTAATTTGCATAATTTCTGCACGAGAAAAAAACCTGTATTACATGTGATGTATTCCATGTTATTAAACATTCACACCAAAATTTATTCAAATCAGAACTTTCGTACAGAAGTTCTGTACAAAAAACTGATTGCACTAATTTCGGTACAAAATGGCTGTTGGTGGCCATCTTGAATTATGGACCGCACCCAAAAACACTCATTCTTGTCCCACTGTGATAACAAAGGTACCCAAGAAGCTTTGTAAAGATCGGTTCATAAATATGGCCTCTAGCCCAAGCCTTATTGAATTGTTGACGGACGGACAGACATCCAGATGGACAGACGGACGACGGGCCATGGCATAACTTCAAATTCGACTACGTCAAAGTTGAGCTAAAAAGTGGAACAGTATACTACTACACTACTCTTGTGTGCCAAATACTTGTACAAGTACATGTACAATTATAAAAAATTCACCCTGTATTATTCTTATTCGGCCCTGTATGATCATTAAAATCACGATTGAAATGAGCATACTATCCATTCAGACCGGCAGTCACAAGACGATATACAGGTAGGGTATTAGTTAACATGCGAGCACATGGTAGGCACGTAAACAAATTAAAATTGGTGCCCAATATCTGGGTCACACAATGGGCGAGTGCATTGTGTGTAATGAAGTGGTTCACAGCACTGTCATGTGGAGTCTGGCTGTTTCTTGAATGACTGACCGGCACCCTCGATAACACAATGCAACGTTTTGGTTCTAGTGATGATGTCAGTCATGTTGTCTTTCTTCCGGGGCACAATATGAGTGTAAAAGATGTTCAACATTATCATTAAAATTACGCATTTTTGTCATCGAATTTGAACAACAAACAAGAGGCTCCATGGGGACTGAAGAGCTCACCTTGAACAGAACACGAGAGTGTAAAAGATATTCAACATTATCATTAAAATTACGCATTTTTGTCATCGAATTTGAACAACAAACAAGAGGCTCCATGGGGACTGAAGCGCTCACCTTGAACAGAACACGAAATAAACAGAGTCCAAGAATGAGTCTACATTAAGCAATCCATCTCTATAGGATACATTGTCAATCCTTGAGCCCCTCAGGAGTGACAAAAATAGTCCGAGCATCATGCCTTTTCTTCAGTTGATCATAATGTAAAATGTGGAGATCCTCAATGAAGCCCCTTGATACAACCTATGTGGATTAATCTTATTTACACACCTCTAGAGGGTACTGAATACAGAATTTCTAATTCTTCAGCTACATGGCCAATTCCAGTTCCCAGGAAGCCCAAATATTAACCTAGGGACTTGGTTTGAACAATCTTGAAACTGACCCTCATAACAATGATGTATACAAAAATTAAAAGATTCTGACAGGTGGTTCTGAAGAAGAAGATTTTTAAAGAATATTCACCGTATTGCCCGAAGTTAAAAATTTGGTCTCCTCTATTGAGCCCAAATATGAACCAATGAGCTTTATTTTAACAAACTTGTATCTGACCCCCCTATGAATGCTGTATACTGAATATCAAAAGATTCTGACCATTGGTTCCGGAGAAAAGATTTTTAAAAATTTTTGCAAATATGCTGACTCAGCATATTTACAATGCCCTCCACAGAACATCCTAACATAACCGATGACAATTTCTTTTTATGATTCACTTCTACTAAAGATGCTTCATGCCAAATAATAGATATCTCTCTGTTCTGTGTGGTTTGGGAAAAATGGGAGTTTGAAAATATTTCTATTTTTAGCTCCCAGGGTTCCCATGGGGATGCGGGAATAATTTCTTTTGCCATGAGTCAAGTACTTATGACCCAATAATATCACATACCAAATTTGGTTCAAATTGGACCATCGGTTCAGAAAATAGAAATTTTAGGCGGGTGCAAAAATCTTACCCCTCCCATTACAAAGCCAAATATTGCTTCACAAACTTCGTTTTGAACAAACTTGATTCTACACTTTAAAAGGAAGCTCCATAACAAATATCAAGTCATTGTACCTACTGGTTCATGAGAAGAAGATTTTAAAAATATTCTGGAGCATTTTCCCCCACCCTCTCCCTATTGGGCTGGGCATGTTGAGTTGAATAAAAATGCAATGCCCCTTCGGGACCTGTCCGACCATTACTCACACAAACGTTCTCTTGAATTGGCCCAGTGGTTTTGGAGAAGACCAAAACAATGTGTTGACGGACGACAGATGGATGGAAAACAGGCAGACGGATGACAGATGGAGAGTGATGATGGCCCCCTCAATAGGAAATCCTAGCTATGCACCTGGGTAGCATTACCAGATGCCACCATAAATTCCAAAGGCTGATTAAGCAATTCAACAGGATGGCCAAAGAAACCCACCAACCACTGACCAAGAACAAACTTATCAACACAGATATCTCAATATCCCATCAAAATAAATTCTTTAGAACTGATTCCATTGATAGACTGAGCCATCTATGACAGGGTTCCCACTCAAATGAACTAGAGGTACTGTGAGCAAACTCACAAAGTGATACCCCCAGCGCCTGAAATGTATAAGTTAGATTACCTCCCCTTGGAAATGTCAGAACGGAATTATATTGCTTCATGCACATCTCAATATGGAGTTCTTCCATTGTGTAACGTTTCATGAAAATTCTTCAAACAGTTTAGGAGGAGTTGCACTTACAAGGATGGACAGACAGACAGATAGACGGACGGACCCCTTGGAAATGTCAGAACGGAATTATACTGCTTCATGCACATCTTCATATGGAGTTCTTCCATTGTGCAAAGTTTCATGAAAATTCTTCAAACGGTTTAGGAGGAGTTGTGCTCACAAGAATGGACAGACGGATGGACGGGCAGATGGATGGACAGGGTGATTCCTATATACCCCCCAAACTTTGTTTGTGGGGGTATAAAAAAAAGTCCTTGAATTTTAACTCCTTCCTTGAGAAGGGCATGACCATGTTTTTATCCTTGAAAAGTACTTGATTTACCACCACCTTCCTTGAAAAGTACTTGGAATTAAATTTACCTACAATTAGGGCTGCACGGTATATCGATAAACCAGTATTCAAACCAATATCGATTGAATACCGGTGTAATTACAAAAACATTGGTTTATCGTCATTATTTATTTACCCACAATTTAATTTTCAAGATGTCTTGAGTTTTTTAACTGTTGCCCCGAATGAATAATATTATCCCTTTATCCAAGGAATCATCTGCTTGTGTCTGCGTAATATACAAATTCAGCAGTTGAAAAAATAATTTTCAAAACTTTCAACAAAATTATATCATGTGACCCCTCATTGGAACGAGCTTGTTGAGCTCGTTCCAATGAGGGGTCACATGATATAAGTTTGGTTGAAATCTTTGGGGAAAATCTGATAAACCAATTTTGAAAATAATAAATTTCGATATCATCTGCATTGGGTAAAGATTTTTCGAACCGCATCATCAAGGCATGCTAATTCGTTCCGACTGTAATGCCTCGAGTCTCGATTGTGGTACTTGTGTTCATATATCTGAACAGTTTTCAATATACCGGTATACCACAGTACTTTTTTGAATACCGATACCGATCTTCAGTTTTGAATATCATGCAGCCCTACCTACAATAGAGATGGGCGGTTAACCAAAAATTTGGTTCAGTTTCGTTATCAAAACCGAAACCGAAACAATTACAGAAAACCTGTTGTCGTGGTTTTCAACTTCAATGTTGAAAAACTCTAATCAGGTTTTCTCTTCTCACAATAAAGAGAGAAACAACCTAAAGTTAACTTTGTTTTCAAACTTCAGAGTCGCTATACCCCTTTTTCAGAACAGCTGCACCAATTGGTATTGCATTAAAGCGTGGCATTTACCGCAAAAATAGGCGACAAAATTACTTCTTACGCATGATGGTTTAAAGTTTAAACATTCATCTGTTTATCAAATGCGATTTTCCACCTGTACTATTAAATTGGCACACAAGAGTAATCATGCCTCAAGGCTGCTCTATGGTTTTCAACCAATCACATCCCATGTCATAAACCTCCGATGACACTTCACCCCAAACATAACCAATGTACTTCCTGGTTTAATTTGTCCCTAAAACGATTGTTTTAATTGATTAATCCACTTCACAATCGGTTGGTTTTCTTCTCTCTTCTCAAAAAACATCACATATTCAAGTCTTCTTGAAAAAAAAAAAAACAGTGCCATGGCATTGCGATAACGAGTGTTATCATTAAATTGGCACCTGCACAACTGTTTCAGGCCAGCAACTTTTTTTCTAGGTTGGTCGGCAATGGGAAACAAGAATGGCTTTTTTTTTTGCCTTATGGACCAAACTTGTCAAGCTTGTTCCAATGTTTTGGAGGCAAAAAATTTTTTTGCTAATGTCATCTGCCAGTTAAAACTAATGTAAAGAGTGTGAACTACTACAGTACATGGAGAATGTATTATCACTAAATCACCCACAGAGTGGAGATTCCACCTGGACAATAATTGCAAATTTGTTGGAAAGCATAACAAGCACAGGCAAAGTTCCGGAGGTTAAAATGGAGGTCCATTGGCTGAAACATTGCTTTGTGTTTTTTGTCCATACATGTATGTACAGAATTTAAAGGTGATACTTTTGGTGATAACTCCACTCCATGGGTGATTTAGTTGTAATCCACTCTCCACGTACTTTAACAAAATATACAATGCAATTGAAAAGGGCATATTTGCAGTCAAGCTGGTGATGGCTTTTTCAGGTCAACTCGCCCTCGAGTCAAACAAGTTGACCCGGGAAAAACTTTTTTGAAGATTTTTTTTTTTTGGAGGGGGGGGGGGGGTGGGGGGAGGGGGGGGGTTGCTTTGTTAAATCACGCATTATAAACTGAAAAATGAAAATTGATATCAAAATAAATGAAGTACTTAGCATAAATTTTGACTTGACCCGAGGGTGGCTTAACCCGAAGGCAAGTTGACCCGTTCCCACAGGGGGTCCCTTCAACGGCCGCATTCCCCTATCTAATATTCCCCTATTGAAAATACACACAGGTTTATTCCTAACGTGTGAGAAGTCAAACAGAACAGTCTAACAGAGCTGAATTGTGAAATGATACCCACATGATAGCAGGCATTTTCCCCGACGTCAAATAAATCAGGGAACTCCAATAACTGATTGGGCAAACCAGTGATGGTACAAGTCTCAATATCCCCACATGGTGACGTATTCACATAGATTATCACAATGAAGAATGCCTGTTTCTGTATCCCCACTTTATCTGTGTATTTAAAAATAACCTTTTCAATTTTAACCAATGAGAAAAGAGAAAGCACCCGATTTGTGTGTGGTATTACAACATGGCTGCGTCCATGTACACAGTGATAGTGCCATAATATATTTGACGCACTGGGCAAGTTGGATTGTTAAATTAATGACACAGTTGTAATAAAGGTTTTCATATTTCATTCTGAGCACTACACATTTTTACCTGTCGGAATTCAAACCGGAGGAAAAAAATTGCAGATGCATATGCGTTTTTGCCGATGCAAATTCAGTGCTGGACCCACGGCAATTGATTTGTTTTGCTAAAGCTAATTTTACGAATTTCTAGGGGTGGTGTTCATAAATTTCCCCTATGACCAAAACGGCCTCGTTTTTTTTACCCTAGCTGAAACACTGCCTTATGACACATTTTTGACGGACGTTTCGTTCCATACTAGGCGATACGTTGATTGGCGCATCACAGTTGAAAATAATCGGTATAACGGTATACCGCGGTATTTTTGGTGAATACCGTGATATTTTTTTATCCCAATACCGCCCAGCACTAGGGAGGAGTTGGGGAACATATATTCAAACCTGGCCTGTATTACCAGCTAGAGAAAATACACATATCAACTTTGGTTGAAATCAAATAATCAAAACTGGAGTTATTGGTTGGAAACCAATTGTTTACAGACAGATGGATGGACAGATGGATGGTCGGACGAAAGTCATGACTATAGCCCTGACTATCATTAGTCAGGCGAAAAACGCATTTTGTACCAAAAAAAATATTGCTTAAATGGCCCTGGGTGAGGAGGTGGTAGGGGTGGGGTGGGGGAGAGTAGGGGGGCGGAGTTGGGGGATGGGGTTTTAACCACAAACTTTAACCAAAACTTTAAAAAAGCATTTAAGAAAAAAAAGTGCCCGATTGGCCCCCGGTGGGGGGTGGTGCAGGGGGAGGGGGGGTACGTGAGTTTAAAAAAAGGTTCCGCATGTAGTGACTGTAAATAGTTCAAAATGCATATTGGAGAGAAAAAAAAAATGCCTAAGGGGGGGGGGGGGGGTGGAGGAAGGGGGAGGGATGGGCAGGGAAATAACTTCAATCTTGACCTAGAGACATGTACTGAAAAGAATTGAAATCCGTTAACTTTTGTTTAAGTTATGGCATAAAGAAAGTTTGGACAGACGGATGGACTGACAGACTGATGGATGGACTGACAGATAGATGGACGAAGCGAGCTCTGTGCTATATCCCTCCCTTGTGGGAGGGGATAAAAAGTAATAAAGTATGTGGTAGAAACCTAATTTGAAATTTAGAGAAACTAAGTTTGAAAAGCATTGTGAAAAGGGTTAAATTAATGCCAATATTATTTGAAACCATTGTGAACAGCTTCAGTAGACCTTGCCAGAAATGAAAAAAAGAAATGACGTTGTAACAGAGTGGTTGGAGAATGAAAGGTAGAACCTTGAAAAGCAGAACTTTAATCCAAAACTTTAAGCTGGGAATACTAAGTAAAATTGATTGGCAAAAAAGTGTTAAATATTTCCTAAAACCGATAAAAGAAATCATTGATGTAAATGGAATCATTAAGTTGTATTGACCCTGCAAGAATTAGAGTACGAAAGTATGAGGCAAAGTCTAATTTCAAATACAAAGAAAGTAAGTCTGTCAACATGTTTAAAAGGGGTTAAAATCATGCCGATATTAATGAAAATCACTGTAGAAATGTTCCGTAGACATTGTCCCAAATAAGAAACAGTGACATTCCAATAAACTGTTTGAAGAATTCAAGGTGTAATTTTAAAACAGCTCCCCACAAAAAAACTTGAACCAAAAACTTTAACCTGGAAGTTGTAAGTTAAATTGCCATACAAAAAAGGGTTAAATATTTCCCAAAATCACATGAAAGATAAAAAAATAAAAACAAAATGAGAATGATACAATCAATAGTAATATCAATTTAAAAGAAAAAAACTTTAAGGTTGACTAAAAAACTTTACACCACAAACTTAAACCAAAACTCCAAATGCTAACAGACAGACAGAAGAAAGTCATGACTAAACAGAAAAAAAAAAACACTTGAACCTTCAGTAAAAAACTTTAACCATAAACTTTAACCAAAACTCTAAATGTTAACAGACGGACAGACAGATGGACAGACGGCCGAAAGTCATGACTGTAGCCCTCCCTGTAAACAGTCGGGCTAAAAAGAACATTTTTGACTAAGTAGAGACTGTAGATTGGTCTGAAAAGGTTGATAGATTTGGCCCTGGTCCAAAATCAAATCAGTCAAGAGTTGGAAATCCCTCGTCAAGCATATCTTCAGTGAACAATGCCTGAGGGTTCAAGATAAAAATGTTACTTGACTCTCATATAAATTATTAATCACTGTCATTCAAAATACAAAAATATGTGATGTTGATGCATGTATAGGAGATGAATGAGTGAAAATATAGCAGACAATTGACTTTAATCTCATCCACTTCGGTTTCACGGACAGACTGGAGGGTGAATGAATACATATACAGTTAAAACTAGAAGTCCTGTCACGAATAGTGCGCTTATCTAGACTTAATTGCGCATTGGAATTGCGCGCAATTGCCATATCGAATGGCATCCAAAGCACGGCAGGTTCTCCTGGTTACTCACAGTAAACACATGCAATGTTTCAGCCAATGGACCTCCGGGTTACTCGGAGGTCCATTGGCTGAAACATTGCTTGTGCACAGGCCATATGGACAGAATTTGATAGCTTTACTATGGCCGTAACGCGTACATTAACGCGCAGATCAACGTGCTATTTGTGTGCATTTCAGGACAGGACTTCTAGTTTTAACTGTAATTGCCAAAAGGAAGACTGTCCACTCCACTCCTCAAATTTATTTATTTATTGGTGTTTAAGATCACATATTTCTGCATAATGGCTAATCATGACCACGACAGTTTTATGGGTGGAGGAAGCCGGAGTACCCCATTTTACTTTTCCTCAACCAAGAAGTACCTAACTGCAGTGCTTCTGCTGGGGGAAAATAAATGAGACCGTATAATGGGGCAACCAAGCGTCGTCGCTATCACAGGCCGACCACGGTTCAAATCGTGGTAGAAAAAATTTTAATTTGTGAGTCCCAAAACCCCCACTTCATTGCATCTGAGGGATTTTGGGAGGAGGGGGGGTTCCCAGCGATAAATGCGTAGGTTTTCACATTTCACGAGAGCCAGTGATTGCGTAAGAATAAGGACAAATGAGGAGAAATTCAGGTGAAAAATCCTTCATTTACACAATAAAATAATCAGTGCTGTCGTTTTGAGGAGCGCTGTTGCACTCATGATTTTTCGCACTTGTAAATTGGAAACAAGAAGCTTTCTTTTTCACGCTTCTGTAATTTTCAAGATTCGAGATTCCATTGCATTGATTAAAATACACAAATAAGGTGTGAACAGTAGGGATGGGACGATACGCTTGGGTCACAATACGATGCGTATCTCAATACACCATTCACGATATGATTGCGTATCGCGATAAATAGCAAGTATCATTGTTTCCCTATTGCTATTGCTGTGTCACCGTATATATGGACGTAGAGCACAGAAACAGGGAAACAATGATACTTGATATGTATCTGCCTACCTGGACAGTCCTTCGATTTGGGGAAACAATGGCGAGTGATATTTAGCTCACCTCAAATTGGACTCACACATGTGATCATCACCCAAGTGAAGACGTCACTCCATTTCATTGTCGGGGCAGTTCGATTCGTTGTCTCATGGATGATATGCAATGTACAATGAAATCAAATTGTGTGTTTTATGTTTGACCGGTGTAATAAAATAAGAAAAAAATCTATATATGCATTATTGGTGTTTGTGTTTTTATTCTCCAATACTCCATGGACCAAGGTAAAAAGGACAAATGTCATGTTGACTGTGAAGTTTTAGGATTATTCGTCATGCTTCAAACACGTTTCCAGAAACGTCAGAATTTTCTGAGAAACAGCCAGTAACAGCCTGAGTTACATCCCCTGTGTGAGCTGTCCCACCAACTTCCCAAATCCACAGCCTCCCTCGATAAAAATCGCAGCTGAAAAGCTTGCTTGTCACAGTGAACCCGGTTTGCATGAAGTCCCACATCAGCCACTCTGGCGTTTTCATTCCATGAAACATTTTTATTAAAACCTGATCACCAAGTGAGGCCAGGCCTCACCTGGTTACGACACGATATGGGCAAGTTTCGTGCTGGGTCGTTCTGTTTTGTAACTTGACGAGGTTGCTATTGTTGATGTTTTCAAAATCGTTGGTGCGGTGTATTAGCTCCCTTGATGTGCAACCACGATAACTGAATGACTCTGTGCGCAAATCGAAATGACAAAATGCTTTTCTGTCAAATTATCAATGCTATTAGCGCCGTGATTCGTGATGCGACACTGCTCATTTGTCTCCCTGGGTTTGCCTGGAAGTATGGCGAAAGTTGTTTGCTTTTATTAGTGAAAACACGCACCTAGTTGTGATGCAGGCTCCCAGTTGACATACAACTATGTCCTGCGAGGCCCCAACACACACTTTGTCTGGGTGATAAAACTGTATCGCAATCCCGCGATATTTGGCCTCTGTATCGTGCACGTATCATGACGGGTCGGGTCGTATCACGATGCATCAGTGTATCGGTGAATCGTCTCATCCCTAGTGAACAGTATACATGTACCTGCAAGCTGTCATTTTAATTAATGCTGACAATGGGAGTACATCTACAGAAGTTAGTTCATGCGTTTTCAATACCTGCTTGTTTTGGGTAAATATTGGGAGTAATAAGATTGGTAAGAAAACAAAAGTCACATAATGATATTTACCACTGAATGAAGTTTTGCAACTCGCATTACGAAGTGTACATATTTTCCAAACAAATTGCACCGTTTTGTCACGTGACACATTTAATATTCAATGAGGTTATTGGTTTACAGTTTGTCTAGCTTTTCATTGGGGGGTTGATTGAGTTATGTAGGACTCATGAAACAATTGCGTCATCAGAGGAGAGTAGGCTTGCCATGATTGTGCAAAAAGTTGACTGATCGTCGGTCGTGCTGATTGATCGACCTTAAATTTGAAAGTTGACTTTTTTTACCCCCGCATGTATAACGACACAACTGCCTTGCCAGAACGTGATCACGCTGTATATACATGATGGGAACTTTTCTGGATGTATAAACGACAGTGGCAGACCATATGGAGGTAAAGGGGGGCGGCCCCAGGCCCCTCCCCCCCCCCTCCCACCTCAAATAAATTCTAAGTCTGATTCGAAAATGTTTGCAGAAATTACCTCCCACTTTAATGATTTTTTTTGGGGGGGGGGGGGGGGGGGGGGGGAAATATGAAAGTTATTTTCAAGTATTACTGCTCTAGTCATGTCAATAACATGTCCGTGTTTTAAACATCATTTCCAATAACCATTTTTTGCTCATAAATCTTTTATTTTGAACAACACGAAATGAAACTCGATGCGTTTGATGAAATTTCAGTATTTTGCATCACAAAACTAGAGTTAGCTCCCTTGGGATACTCTTTCGTGTTGGAAATCCGAAAATCACAACGTTTCCCGCCATTGATAAATTATCGTGAGTGTGTGTGCGGAAGGGGAGGGGGATTGTGACAAACACGGCCACACACCCTGTTATACCTAGCTTTAGGACCATTCAGCCATCTCGTTTTAGTTGATCCTTTGTTAACCCTTTACCTAACGTAACGGCCAAAACCGGCCAGGGCTCTTCACTAAAATCGCCAATTAATTTTTCATTTTTTTGTCTCAAAAACATAGGTTATGACCCCTCTTTGGAACGAGCTCGTCGAGCTCGTTTCAAAGAGGGGCCATAACCTATGTTTTTGAGCCAAAAAATGAAAAAATTAGTTATTCAAGAATTTTGTTTGTAAGTGTCGTCTGCTTTTCGTGTTAGATAAAGGGTTAAAAAAACGTGGTCAAAAAAGTCGACTAATCGTCGATTTTGGGCTCTGATTAATCGACTATGGAATTTCATAATCATGCTAAGCCTATAGTAGAGTCACCTTTCTAAGAAATCATCAAAAGAAGCCTGGAAATGGCAATTCTACAATCTGTGAATCCATTATTTCTCGGGGAACGGGCAGGTCAGGGTGAATTTTAATATGTTGATAAATGTCTGGAAGGGTCCCTGGTGAGGAAATCTGGTTGGTTGACAGCCACTGTGCCGGTATAACGGAAATCCTGCTAACAGGAATGTGGCTATAATGAATGACCACTAGAAGATTGCTACCAGTCTCCATTTACCTACATGCAGCTTTGGTGATGCAACAAATGACATACATGTATAAGAAATAATTATCGCATGTGACCAATGTAAAACTTGCAGTGTGCTTGCCAAACCATATTTTGTGATCGTATTTAACAATCACAAACCACCATTTTGTTTTCAATGTCCATCTTTTCAAGTTTGCCAAGCCCGTCAGAAAATTGAAAAGAGGTGGATGGCGTAGAGTCACACAGCTTGAACATGTAAAACTCCAGAGAGTCAGGTGCCGGGGAAATGTATATAGGCCTGGTAAAACAAAAAAAATGTATTTACATGCACACAACAGTATTATGGAGAGGACCCGCCGGCCTCAACATTTTTTCCTAGTGGAAGCACTGCATATACACATGTATACTAGTAATCATGTTTTTAACCTTTTACCCACATGAATAGTCAACAACAAATGAAAAAAATTAGTAACTAAAAATTTTCATTTTTTGGCCTCAAAATCATATTTACTGACCTCTCATTGGAACGGGCACAGTGACGCATGGGAAAGGCGCGTGATCGCTCTCGCACAACATCGCTCACGCAAAGATTGTCCAAGGTGCACAAATAATCGCTCTCCTCTATTCTTGGGTGTGTTTTCATCCTTTTGAGTTGCGTTAACAGAAACATTCAATTAAGTTTTGATGTTGGGAAATTTTTAAGAATCACTCACAATTTGAAGCGTTTAAAGTACAATTCCAAACAATTTCCCTTCCGTCATTACGATCATGACACACATACGACATGCTAACAGTAAGAGGGTTGAACAGTGACAACTCGCCTAGAGCTTACTCTCGACATAAAACGAACACGCATGTTCAGATAAAAAAAACGGTGGCCATTCTGAGATCTGAGAAACATTTTAATACTTCCATATTTTTTTATCAAAGACATGCAGAATGTTGCCCCGTACCTTATTTTCTCTTATACATGTGACACCTGTCACTCCAATTCACCAGTGACACGAACTAATGTGCCTGATTTCGAATTCACGCATCCATTTCCCATGATTTTAATAATCTGCCATTTAAAATCCAGAACTAATTTTAGTGGATTACATATATTTTCACCGTTAAAATTTCCATCCGTGTTCAGTTGTATTCATACATTCGTTTCAAAAGATGTTTGTCAGTTAAGTTAAACATTGAAATCAACACTCTCAATCAAAATCGCTCTCCTCACTTTTTTCACTCTCGCAAACTTTATTTGGGGTGAGCGATTTTCCACTCGCCTCCATTTTGCTCCCATTCGTCACTGCGGGCATATTCAAATGAGGGGGTCATACATTTAAGCTGTTTCAAAGACAAATACTGCAAAAAATAATAAAATCTTAATTGTGATTTTTAAGAAAAGCACTAGTTGGTCTTTTCCACATTAAGCTGGGTAAAGGGCTAAGCCTTTACCTAACAAATCGGTTACATACGCCACCGTAATATGCAAATTCAGCAGTTGAAAAAATATTATTTTTCAAAAAATTTCAACAAAACCATATCATGTAATCCCTCATGTGAATGAGCTCGTTCCAATGAGGGGTCACACAATATGGTTTTGTTGAAATCTTTTTGAAAAATTTGGAAAAAATAATATTTCAAATAAAATCTTTGATATTGTGTTGGATGGGGGGGGGGGGGTTGTCAAATGTCAACGTTCTTGAGACAAAAATAAAGGTGTTGAAAAGATCAGTTACATGTACTTTACCTCATAACAAACTCCTTGAGTTTGGAACCGGCTTCCAATCTCACTGGTACTTGAAACTTGGTACCTGGATAAAATGTTTCCCATGGAATATAGACAAGAAGCTGTTGGATTTTTCTCTCTGTAAATCCTGATAAACTTGGTGATAAGTTTATAGTTGCCAGAAACTCTTTTGTATTGCTTCGTGAATTTGTGAATACTCTTTCTGGAACTATAGAGTTTGATGCACTGGCACATTCTGAATTTTGATCTACTCTGGAAAATGAATAATAGACACCCACAACAGTGCTGTTGGAGTCCCACCATTCTAGAGGCAGACTCAAACTTGACACGCAGGCATTTTTCTCACCAATTATACAAACATCAGAAATCTGGCGATCTCCAAAATGTGCAAAAACCTGGCCACACCACTTCTGAGTTTGCCTGTAATGCATCATGACTGCTGGTGACCGACCTTTCAGTGGTATAGGAGTTGCATGGACTAGAACTTGAAGCACTGGCCTGTCAATGGTTACATCTTCTGAAACAATATGTGCACTGACATCCATGTTGTATAATACTTGTTGATGCATATTGGATGAGCTACTTTGATTGAAGTTGTGAATATCTTCAAGAAGTTCATTGGGAACTGACTGGTATACCTCAAAGGGGCCATACTGCGCCAGTATCTTGTGGGAATCGGATGGGTTTGTGATTATAAATGTCTCTTTTTGAATGTCTGGATTGCTGAGGTGGTATTTGTCATATGAAGATTTCAGAAAGTAGCCATCACTTGGATTATCAAATGAAATGTCCACTCCACAAATCACAGATAGACCTGAAGAGAAAACAACAAAGAATAAAAAATAAATAAATAAACATTAGACCACACAAAGTACATCTGTTTCTCGGGCCATTATCTGTAAAATTGCATGTGGGCGAGCGTTTTTTTATTTTATTTTTTATTTCTGTAATTATTTCTTTGCCGTCAGAAATTCATGTTCTTGGTTTATGTTTTAGGCCTCATAATCTACAGAATAGCATGGGTGGTGGAGTATATCATCCCTTGAGGGCAAGATGGCTTTGCAATGCACGAAATATCCCCTAATTTCATCCATTGGATAATGAGAAGACTTTTTTTTAAATTTGAAGGGACTGTCCACCACCCTCCTGTGAAAAGCACAGCAGCAACCGGATTTAAACAAAACAAAAATGTGAAGTCACAATAAACAATTGTCTCAAATTCACTGAAATTGGTTCGGAGGTTTTGGACAATATTTTGTGAATACAATGTCTACATACAACAGGTAAACTGTGTAAAGATGCCGGACAAAGAGGAAACTTAACCTGACCTTCAGGTGAGCTAAAAACAAAACACCTCAGCCATTTCACAACCGCTACAATCAATCATATTTTAATAACGTTTAACATTGAAGATTATAATTGTATAATATGTAGCACTGCGTCGTTATCTTGTGTTTACCAAAGCCAGATCGCGTGTGTCGATGACATTGAATTTTACCCCATTTCACGAAATTGAAGAACACGAATAATTTAAATGTCCGTCAATTATAGATGACCCATTGATTTGGTGAAGAGATCATAAAGCCCTCCTACCAACGTTGGCCCGCCGATATTTGGCGATACAGCAATATCAGCTTCATCCGAACGCCTATTTTCCATGTAAGGGCTGGTATTCGAGCAATGGCGGATTCTTTTTCTATAGATACGGTCGGAGCGATTGTATTCTTAAATGAAAACACCGCTGAATGTTAGAATGTACGATAACCTGCAAGAACTATATTAACTACTCGTCCCCCGAATTCCAATGTGTTCTACATGTATGTGTCAGTAGGCACATGGAACACATTGGAACTCCAGAGACGATTTGTATGTAATAAAAATGGCCGAAGTTATTAAAATTTTGTTCATTTTAACATTTAACGTCATTTAGCTTGTTAACGCAGAATTTTTTTAACATGTTAAGGAAAATTTTAACTCCTCCCAGCCCTGGGTTTGGGGCATTCCTGAAGAAAATTATGATAATTCCATGTTTCAAAATTAATTCTGGTGCCTATTGGTAGGCATATTGAAGGTTCAGAAATGCCATGTTTTATGACACAAATATAGGCCAGTACAAATTCTATGTGTCACAAGTGACAGGTGAAAAGAATTCTAGCCTGTCACAGAGAAATTCTACCTGTCTGAGACAGGTAGACAGGTGTACATTTCGCGACTGACCTTGTAATACAATGTTCTACACCCTACTATTATTTATTTCAGCAAAAAGGTCCACCCCTTACTATTAATTACTAATCAACTAACCACAATAATTTGGAACACAATAGTACACACTATTATTATAAGGAGTATGGAGACTGCACAGTTGCCACATTACTTGCAAGGTATCATGACAGCAGTTTGAATTTCTTAAAATTACGCGATTGTTTTTCAATGAAAATCGGGCGATATGCAGAAAAAAAATGCAGACAGTGTTGTCCTTTCCCCAAATGCTTTCCCAGGCCTCGAAATAAAAGCCCTAGATCGTAACCTGTTAACAGGTTATGCTCTAATAACATGGTCGTAACTTATAAATTATGGCATAATCACTTGCGAGAATATCCATTTCTGTCGACCTGTCGCCTTCTCAGTTTTTACAGGCGAATCATGTTGTGCAACTTTATCTTGAAAGTGAATAGCAGCAACCCACATGCGATCTTGCTTATGCAAAATTGTCATGAGTTGTTTCTATTTATATTTGTGCAAGTTCTGAAAAAAAGCAATTAAACAAACTGTGCCGACCGTGTCAAGAAAGATCACCTACTTTGATGGGAAAACTTGCCAGTGCTGGAAATAATGCACTGGCTGTACAATATTTATTTTGTGGTTACCTATAATTTGTTCGCGGATTTCACCATTGTGATAACCTCAGCCAACCCAGTCCTGGAAATGAGACAGGTGTGAGTGCAATTGCTCCCATCAGCAACCGTGTTTTCTATTTTACGGGAACTAAAAAAATGGACTAGTCGGAAAATACTGAGGAGCACTAATACACTGTGAGGGCATATAAATGTGTGTTGTTTTCAGAAAGCAGCACTCTGTGGCCAGTGGCAAGTTACTGTCATAATTCAGCAATTCTTTATACATTTAACCCTTTGAACACTGGTGGTATCTGCCATGCCAGTTCAATGGAAGCAATTAGAAGAGTCCATATTCATTATTTGGGGTAGACCAATCAATATTTTCAATGTGTAGCCTCTTGGTCGGGTTGCACGTTGAAAATATTGATTGGTCCAGGGCTTGATTTAATCTGAAAATTTTGAATAGCAATTTACTATTCACCCTGGAAAATTGATTAGCAGTTGATCCAAAAGCACTTGAAACTAATAAATCTTGAATAGCAAAATTCAGAAATTGGAGAGCAAAGTGCTATGCTAATCCAGTTAAATCGAGCCCTGGATTGGTCTACCCCACACATTTACTGAACAGCCATCCTATTTAATGACATTATGACGTATTATTTCCTGGCTGGCGAAGCAGCTGCTTGAGTTCAAAGGGTTAACCCTTTACCCAACGAATCGCCCGCATCCTCCCGCGTAATATGCAAATTCAGTAGTTGAAAAAATATTATTTTAAAAAAAATTTCAGCAAAACCATATCATGTGACCCCTCGTTGGAACGAGCTTGTCGAGCTCGTTCCAACGAGGGGTCACATGATATGGTTTTGTTGAAATTTTTTGAAAAATTTCAAAAAATTGTATTTAAAATAATAAATTTTGATATCGACTGCGTTGGGTAAAGGGTTAAGGTGCCTGGTGTTTGGTGACAGTATTCCCTCGAAAATTCATATACTAACATTTTACGGGTGAAATTTACTCTCGTCTCTGACTTTGTGGGAGCATAAAACTGCACCCATCCATTTTTTTCATTCCCAGCACTGGCGTAACCTGAACTATCATTCGCAGTTTATTTTCAGGCTTGCTGTCATGTCGCTGCATCATGAAGTGTTTTGATTTTCTAGCTTTGTTCTTGGATATCTGAAGCACATTTACAGTACGTGGAGAGTATATTATCACTAAGTCACCCGCAGAGTGGAGATTCCACCCAAGCAATAATTGCAAATTTGTTGCAAAGCCTAACCAGCACAAGCAAAGTTTCAGCCAATGAACCACCGGGTTAAACCCGGAGGTCCATTGGCTGAAGCATTGCTTGTGTTTTTTGTCGATATGTACAAAATTTGAAAGTTATAGCTTGGGTGATAACTCCACTCTGCGGGTGATTTAGTTACAATCCACTCTCCACATACTGTAGGCATGAGTTGTTCTCCTGAAATATTATTTTATTATCAATATCAGTTCTGGGAGGTATATGGTAGCAGCCTTCCTGGAACCATTGGTGCCTGCTGTCAGCTCAGCATATCTTTTATGTGTTCTATACATAACAAGCTTCACTTTATGCATATTTAATTTGAATTTAGGGAATATCACTATATCAGAGTTGGGAATTTCAAAGTAAACAAATTTCCCGTTATACTTATATTACAGCACCTTAATTTGTTACAAGAGAAGCATTCAATCTGATAAAAAATATTAGGGAAGTCTGTGGAAGATATGGTGAGCGGTTTGGGCACGTGACCGCCCAATTGGGTAACTGCACCTGTCAAGTGTCATTCAAGAGTGTCTCAAATTACATGTTTCCGGTTACAACTGTATTCTTAATTTATTTTGGGCATAATTTATTTACGAAATGCTCATCTCTTAAATGTTCCGGAATAGGATCAACATAGCAGCAATAAACAGTTATTCTAATACATTAGACTCAAAATGAGTGTAAGAATATCGGACAGTCTCCTAAGTTCTTCTCAAGTGACAGATTTCTTTGAAATATTTTCCATGTGTATTGCGGTTATCATCAAAGTGCTACTGACTGTCAGTCTCGAGTTTCACACAAACATCACTTACCATGGGCGTAAAGCCACGCAATAATTAGGCACGTGTGCCGTTTCATCTCCATTTTATAATTCCTACATTACTGAATTATATTCCGGTCTTGTTGGTACAAATAATAGAGATCACACAAATATTTAATGCTAGAAAATCATTGTCTGTCAAAAGAAATCATCCAAATTTCACTTCCAAGTGATCATCCATATTGCCGGAACTACATTCGGGAAGAAACAGTGAATTATTGCGCGGGTAATTTGATAATTTATTATTGTGAACCACACACGGGAGGTTTGACCCAGGGAGATTGACTTCAAAGCGAAGCATTAAGCCCCAATTATCCTAAAATAAACTGCTCAGAAAACTTGAAACCCGCTTTAGCAATTAGTTCACTGGAAATGAGGCAAAGAACTATATATTTGACCTTATTGATTTACGAAATTACTTTTAAATAATGCAACAGTTGTGTCATCACTTCGCTTTCACCATTTCCAAATTGTATTTCTTTAGCTCAGCCTGTCCATGACACATCATTTATTGTGGGAGGTCAAGTCTAAATATTTTATCTCCAGCTGTTGAGCCCATGAGGGCAACACGAATCACCTTACATTTGTAAACAGCTTGATGTCTTCACCCCGCCCGCAAAAAAAATCAACACTTCACTGTCACTTGGTCCACATGCTTCCATAAGAATTGGACCGGACTGGTCCGCAGGCCGTGCCTGGGGTGGGGGTATTCTATACGATATGTTTCAACCATATGAGGACTGCCCTGTCCATACCTACATAAACTGATAGTCGCCGAGCTTCTATATTAATTTTATGTCGAACACGTTGAGAAAATCAATGGTAGGGTACAAGTTTAAGGCCAAAAGCTGGCGGCTAGGTCCAGGTAGACATATCGGCCTAGAGAAACACCTGAACTAGCACCCGTTTTGTATGCCTACTAAGCAAACCACATTAGCGCTTACACCCATCACTGAGGTCGCTTTAACCTATTTTATTCAGATGCCGCCTAAGTTCAACCCAGAGGGTGGACGTAAAATGTGCAGACATTGTCTGGGGTAAGCTTAAGCTCACATTACCGCCAGAAGAAAATAGAACCGGTAAGTGAACGAGAGGCGAAGATGACTTGTCGCCTAAAGTCAGGTGCGAACGTTTATCTCGCAACATTACCCCACCCATCTGCGCTGCTTTGGGGACCCGTTAGCCCGCCCTCTGAATGTAATAATAATAATAATAGGCCTAGGCCTTCTTGCGTCTCCTCCCGAATTGCAACGTCCCTGTACGGGGAGGCCTACACCAACCCATCACCGGCGGGCAGACCTACCACCTTCCCACTTTCTTTCCTAATCTCCCAGCAGTTATGCAGACACAAGCTGTTTACAATTCCCCCATTGTCGCTTTCCCAATCGCCCCAACTATAATATTAACCCCTTCCCTCGACCCTCACGTTATCCCTCATCCCTTTATCTCATGTTTTCATCCCATTCTTCCATTAATGGTATGAAAACATGACATTGCCCCGAGCCAAACCCCTTTTATTTAGACTAACGAATAAATCGGAAATTTAAAATATTCAATTCTGTGTCATGTAGAACTATTTACTCGCCTTGCTGCGTACACGTGTGAAAGCTGGAGACGTGTCCACTCTCTAATTTAGCATTAGGCCTATATAGCGGTCTCTCAGGGTCTATGGATTATTCTACTGAACAAGTATCCGGGGGGGGGGGGGAGGGCACCCTATTATGTAATGAATACACCGGGGAAAGTTCTGTGGGTTTGACACCCTTTTTCCTCGCCTAAAGTTACCGATTTTTGCTGCCCAGCTCCAAAGACTTTCATCTCATAGGTACTCCACAGAACCTGGTGCACCTCCTCTGCTTCTGCATAACCCGGTTAACGAGCTTTTTGGTACCAATTCCAGCTCTCGAGTTTCTATTGCAATCCTAGAGCACCCTTCCCAGGGAAACTGTCCGCTCCCCCCCCCCCCCCACACACTTCTAGATCTTCAGTCTCTAGAAATAACTTTTCCTTAGTTTCCTTACCTTCCTTATCCATCCTGACTGAATGCTAGAGCCCATACATAATTAAATGTTAACGCCACTGTTTAGAAGGTTTAGCAGATAATTCCCTTTCCTGAAGCCATTCTGAATTTCCTCCACATTCCCTTCTATTCGATCACCTACTGTACTCTAATCTCCCGTACAAGATCTTACAGACGACTTTCCAATGTTGCTACTGACAAAGATTCCCGGTAAAACATTTTCTCATCTTTCTTTTTGGATGCGGTGTCAGTTAATGTTCTCTCCACTCTTTGAGAGCCTCCTGTTTTTTCTTCTACGACTTGGCTGAATATTGCTGTGAAACGTTCAGGTCTGTGCATAGCAGTAGTAGGAGAGGGACTGATCGTACCTCATCACTCGGACTTTTGCCGGAGCAAAACCGACTTTTTCCTGAGCAACTTTTTTGTCTTGTGTAAAACTCGGCTTTATTATACGCTAAACGATAGATTATCGAAGAAATTACGGAAAGATAGAAATCGTGTCCCCACTATGAAGATATAGAAAATTTTCACTTTCACGGTATCAATCAAAATGGAGGCTTTCAAAGCATCACCTCAAGGTGAATACGAGTCAAATTATCACTGGAAATGATCAATTTGTTCTAAAAACGTCTAATGAAAAGTAAATCTAGTGTGTTTGAGCGGATACCGATCATTTCACATATTTGGACTAGAAACCCGCCAGCTGAATCAGATTGCAAGACGCTATCTGTTCCGGGTATCAATCAAATCACTTCCGCGTTTCAATGATTCAATGCCCGGTTTACTTTCATGCATCAATTCAAGGTTGAAACGAGTGGAATTACCAGATTCTTATAAAAAGCGTATAATAAAAAAATCTAGTGATACCGAAAATTATATCATTGTGGCCGAGACGCAAGGTTATTTTCGATCGCGCAAGCGCTCACGGAAAATAAACATTTGTCTCAGTCACTCATGAGATAATTTTCAAAAACACAAGATACACTCATCTATCCAGCTTGGTTTTTTTTACGAATAGGCTGAATATTGCTGTGAAACGTTTAGGTCTGTACATAGCAGTAGTAGGAGAGGGACTGATCGTACCCGATCACCCGGGATTTTGCCGGAGCAAAACCGACTTTTGCCTGAGCAACTTTTTTTTCTTGTGTAAAAGTCGGCTCTATCCAGCTAGATCCGGCACGTGGTGTGCGTACCGTACACAAAATTTCCTATAGTGCATGTGAACAGTGGTGGATGTTCTCACATGGTTTGGGGCATGTAACATGGGTAGGCCTATGTGGAGGAAGATTGATGGGGAAGGTGAGATTTGTCTTGAAACTTTTCCCCGGAAAACATTTGACATTCCAACTGACGCCGTGACATCATTGTACGAACGCGACGTCATGGAGATGTTGACAGCTGGTCGTACTGGAGGATCCAGACTAGAATGACGAGTTATGCCCCCATGGCTTGTTACGCTTCGCTCTACATCGGAAAGAGTTTGAGACAGATTAATCAGTCTAGATCCAGACGGGCTTGATTACCAGGACTTTTGGTGGAGCCACCAGTTTTAAATTCCAATTAAAAACAGACTTTTGGTAGAGCTGTCCCATACCCAAAGCCACGTGAGAACATACATATTATAACTATACATACCGTAGTATTCTATATGTACAGTAAGTATACCCCATTCCCAGGGACGTAAATCATGGAGAGGGGTGGGGGTAGGGGGTGTTACACCCCTCAAATATTCAGATCTGTTCGCAGGGCAGCGAGTAGAGCAGGCATCTGCCCGGTTACCACGGTCCACAGCCCACGCAACTGCTGCCCTGCCAAGGAATTATTTACCAGAATGTTGCCCTATCTCAAAGAATAGAGCTGAACAGCTAGGGCACGCTAGGCACCTGATATACCATGGTCTTGTACAACTTCCATCTCAGCTCATATGCCGCTGCCCATGCAAAAGGAGGCCAGGGTGTCCTTATAAATTCAACAATTCTGTCTAGAATATATTCATTTATCTTCCTGTGTGGAGTGCCCTTCCCTGTAGGGCACCTGATATCATATGATATGCAGGGCCATATGCGCTGACAGTTGGGCAGAATGATGCCTCCCCCCCCCAATATCCTTCGGACGTTACGGGCATGCTCATGTCGGATCTAGCGAGATAGACCTGACCTTTTACACCAAGAAAGTTGTTCCGGCAAAAGCCATGTTAATCAGGTACGCTCAGTCCTTCTACTATTGCTATGTGCAGGCCTAAGCGTCTCACACCAGTTTTCAACCTGGCCATAGAAAAGCAGTGCGCCACTCTCCTACTACTTATAGCTTCCCCTTTTAAGAATTCGTTTGGAATTTCATCTGTTCCTAAAGCTGCAAACGTGATTAAAGTTCTATATGAATTCTGAAAGTCTGTAGGCTGTCGAATATGAGAGTTGCAAAAGGCTGCACGGGTCCACTCATTGCCATGCGTTTCGCACCACTGCACATTCTATACTGAGTCAAAAAAGAAAGTATAATAAACTTTGAGGAGCAATTTTTTTAGTATTATCGACTTTAATCCCAAACAAATTATTGTAGATTCATATTTCGAGTCTAGCTGTATGAATTTGCATAATTTCGTGTTCTTACTGTTGCCAGCGTCACATCAGGACGTCGCAATTCAGACATGGGGTGAAATGAAAAGTTCACAAATGCAGTCAATAGCGTGTATGTCCACCGTTTGCCTCTTGGATGGCAAGACGTCGACGGCGCATGGACCTGATAAGTCTTTAGATGTCAGCCTGTGGTATTGCGTTCCACTCCTGCCTTAGAACATTACGTAAATCACCTAACGTCTGAAGATCATGAAGTCGTACCCGACGATCCAGTTGATCCCAAGGAAGCTCGATTGGCGACAAATTTGGCGACAGTGGCGGGCAGGGAAGAAGTTCGATGCTCTGCTCCTTAAGAAAGTCGCGACAGATACGCGCCACGTGGCATCGGGCATTGTCTTGCTGGAATAACTGCAATCCGACGTTAGCGTTGAACGACGGGACAACAACAGCGTTAAGAATTTCGTCCCTATATCGCTGTCCATTCAGATTACCATCGATGAAGATCAACTGCGTTCGATGGTGCAAGGAAATTCCCGCCCAAACCATTACACTACCCCCACCGAAACGGTCGCATTCCCACACGCAAGCATCAGAAAACCGTTCTCCTCGTCGGCGATACACTCTTGCCCTACCATCAGCGCGCCGTAGACAAAATAGTGATTCATCACTAAAAAGAACTGTGCTCCAACGCTGCCGAGTCCAGTGAACACCCTGACGTACCCATTCCATTCGGACGGTACGATGACGCTGGGTAAGGATTGGTCCGTGGTATGGACGCCCACTTCGGATGCCGTGTTCAGCGAGTCTGTTGCGGACAGTTTGTGCACGGATTCTATTGTTAGTTCTACCAGGAGTAATTGCTGCTGTCCTCGTCGCCGGAAAGAAGCGATCCCGCAAGTGATACGTCCTGATGTGGCGATGAGTGCAGGGGTCGTAACTCTTGGTCGACCTGAACGCGGTCGATCGGCAGTAGATCCAGTGGTTCTATACCCCACAACGAGACGTAAATAGTGGCCACAGTGACTCCGAACGCAGCAGCGAGCTCATCTGGAATCACAGCCTCATGCATACCAACCTCTGATTTTCGGTTAACCTTGGCATTTTTTAAAATGTCGGAAGACAAAAACTAGCGTGTTTTCTCAATAACCCAAGCCCTCTAGCACAACATAACACAAAGGAAATCGTCGGTCACCCATTCAATTTGACATTCTCGGGTAGCACGTGCTATTGTGAAACCCGTAGCAAAATTGTATACGGTTGGGAGGACAACAACATGTCATTAAACTATTTGCACGACTTCTTGTCCACGAACATGCAGCATTAGAACTGTTATATTTCATCCTTTATGCTATTTGTTCACATTTGGTTCTTTTATACTTTCTTTTTTGACTCAGTATATATACGAGTATAAAATTGACAGTTCACTGTTATCGCAACATCATCAAGACTGACTAAAAATAGTGGTTAAATAAGATGGCAACAAAGATCAGTGGTAATATGTCACGTACACACTGTGCATATTGGCGGAGGGGAGGGGATAGAAAATGGAGCGCGAATGGGACCGATTAAAAGTACACACTGGCATCCCGTTTTTTATGTTTTTACACACAACAGTTTTTTATTTCATATTATTAATATCACACCATTCCGGGAAGTAGACTGTAGCATTACTTTTTTAGAAGAGTCCATATTCATTATTTGGGGGAGACCAATCAATATTTTCAACGTGCATCCCTGAGGCTGCACGTTGAAAATATTGATTGGTCTACGGTTCATTCCCACTGGACCAGTTCCCTTTAGACCAATTCCCACGAGGCCAATTCCCAAAAGACCAATTCCCCTTAGACCAACTGATGTGTTCTACTTTTAAAATAATTCTATATCAATGATTTGATATATTTATAAATATTTATAAATGTATTTAATGTTATTGATATTCAAGCCTGAAAATAAGCAGTCTGTCATTTGCAGAATGAGGCCCCCAGAGGGTGAATTTCCTGATGCTATCCCATACAGTGGGCCAGTTTATCCTCTGGGTACCTCTTTCTGTTTATGTTTGAGACCTTGATTCAGGTTGAGATTCACAGAAGGTAAATTTAGCGATGTTACTCTGCTGTGCAGGGTAGCATCACCAAATTCACCCTCTGGGGACCTCATTTTTCAGATGATAGTCTGCTTATTTTCTGACTTGTTGATATTTTATAGATGTTGGGCAGATTTTTCATAACAATTGTTATAGTAATCACACACTTACAAAGTCTGTGATTCTTTTTATTATTTTTTTTTTATCTAATAAAGTGCTTATCAATAAATAAATGTTTTCTTAATTATCCTTAATCAACCCTTAATCAATAACAGTATGTAGTTGGTCTAAGGGGAATTGGTCTTTTGGGAATTGGCCTAAAGGGAATTGGTCTAAAGGGAATTGGTCTAGCGGGAATTTACTGAACAGCCATCCTATTTAATGACGTTATGACGTATCATGTTGCTAGCCGTAAGGATTCAAAAGGCTAAACAACAACAATAAATAAATACCACACCCATGTTTCAAGATAACAGTCTCTACCTCTATTGTCCAACCTTTAGAAATTGTTTATAGCTATATAAACATAAGACGGACAGAGCATTTTGTGTGGAGTGGAGCCCCGTCTTGAGTGAAGCATGCACTTCCCTAGCGGCACAAAAATACAAAAACGATTTTTTTTCAAAGTTAAATGGAACCATTAAAACAATACCACCACTCAAAATATTTTTATTGTACAAATAAATGTAATTTTCGCTCTCTTCCAAAGTATTAGTATGTCCTTCATTTTCCTCATCAGCATGTGATGTATTTTTTAACTTGCAAGTAACCTCCAAATGGCGTCGTTTTCGCAAATTTATAAGACAAAGAGAACAAAAAATGTCAAAATCTTAAGCAGAAATGGAACCACAAACAGGCTGTTCGTGGTTCCATATCTGCTTAAGATTTTGATATTTTTTTGGTTCGGAACAGCGAGCTTTATCAATAAGTACCCAATACAATTTTATAGAGCATGCTATGAACTATTTAACCCTTTACCTAACGTAACGGACAAAACCGGCCAGCGCTATTCTCAAAAATCGCCAATTAATTTTCATTATTTTTTTTCATTTTTTGTCTCAAAAACATGAGTTATGACCCCTCGTTGGAACGAGCTCGTCGAGCTCGTTCCAACGAGGGGTCATAACCTATGTTTTTGAGACAAAAAATGAAAAAAATTAGTTATTCAAGAATTATTTTTGCAAGTGTCGTCTGCTTTTCAGGTTAGGTAAATGGTTATTAACTTATATCCGTCCATTCTGCTGAAAAAACTGTCATTGTCGAAAAAGAATGTTTTTTTTTATTTTTCTACCATAGACCCTGAGAGACCGCTATAGGCCTCTAATGGTAAATTAGAAAGTGTTCACGTCTCCAGTTTCCACTCATACGCATCAAGAGTAAAATAGTTCAACATGACACAGAATTGAATATTTGAAATTTCCGATTTATTCGTTAGTCTAAATAAAAGGGGTTTGGCTCAGGGGCAATCTCTCACTGAGACTGACCCATCACCCACACTCGTTGAACTTTTTCTTGTTGGCTTGCAGTGTCGTCCCAAACTACTATGATGTCGTGACATTTCAAAGTTTTACCTTTTTCAACATATTGTAGGCTAGGCCATGCCTCTTGATTTTATAGGCTAAATATTCGTTTTTCTCTGTTCTGCAGAGGGGGTGGGGGTGGTGGGGGGGGGGGGGCGTCAATTTTTTTCCAGAAACAAGGCTGGGGTGGGTGGGTACGTCAGCTGCTCCGCAAACACGTTTTTTCCATACCTTGAAATTGTTTTCCTATCAGCTCATATCTTTTAAATAAGTGATGCATATTGATCAGGGAAGCTTGTGTAGGCTTTTTGCCATCACTCCATCTCCTCTGGGTTAACAGGGGGGGGGGGGGGTGGTGATTAGTAGTACAGAATGGGGGCAAGCAGTATAAGAATGTGGACAGACATTCACCGTTCCCCATCACACCATCAGTGGTTCACAATTTTGTAAAAAGTTAAAGCAATTTAAATGAATTGTCATTTTTCATATGACTCGTCTGTTTTATTCACTTCAAAACATTTGTTATTTTGTTTTCATATTAATCAGTGATAAATAAAGCCTTCAATTTCATTGGCCAATTTCAAAAATAGACAATTTGATTGGCTGAACAAAATACAACTGGGCCACATTTTCATAATTTTCATAATTAGAGTTGGAAGCTTTCATTGGTCAATTTCAAAACTGGACAATTTGATTGGCTAAACAAAATACAACTGGGTCACATTTGCATAAGTTCAGTAGGGAGAATTTACGTTATCTGTCCTATTTAGGGTCGGTTATATTGTATTAATCTTTTACCTCCAAGAAAAACGCCATTCATTTTTTTTTTATATTTTCACTTTTTGCTTTCAAAACATAGGTTATGACCCCTCATTGGAACGAGCTCGTTCCAATGAGGGGTCATAACCTATGTTTTGGAAGCAAAAAAAGAAAATTTTTAGTTATACGAGGATGTTTTTTTCCAAGTGCCGTCTGCAACTCAAGTTAGGTGATGGGTCAAAAAGTCATACTAAGTGGCTATAATTTATGCGTGTGTGTGTCATATGATAAATAGAATATGAAATGAGTGTTTTTCTCATATAATATATATGAAAGTCGTCCGAATTTTCCGTTTGGGCTCGCCAGAGGCTCGCCCAAGCGGAAAATTCTTAGACTCGTTTCATAAATATTATATGAGAAAAACACTCATTCCATATCCTCTATTTATGTAATCTAACAAAAATGTAATCTAACCAGATCTGACAATAAAAGGACTCTTCTCACCGTGAATAGTAGACATGATACAGTGGCATAATGCCATTTCCCAATGCAACTGACTACTTTCGTGGATTCTCATTATGTAATTACGAATTTCAGTCATTAGCATGTATGTGCAAAATGTAGGGTTGTCATTGATCATTCAAGCCTTGGGCTTAGTGGGTAGCCTTCAAACCAATTCCCTTCAATTTCTGATATACTGTTAGAAAAGGCTAACATCGTAACTCCGCACTGCAGCACAGGCAGGGTAAGATTGGTTTTAGACATGCGCACCATCGATGTGCAATACGCCTCAGTACAATCGGGGTTAGGTGCCTTGCTCAAGGACACAACGCGGGAGTCCGAACCGATCGCTCAGACGGTCACCCATCCAAGGATTAACCAGGCTCGATGTTGCTTCGGTGATCTGACGAGAAACGGTTACCGCACCGTCACCGCGCCCCCAGGTTATCTTATAAGAGAAATGAAATGAAATTCTTTTAAAATAAAACTATAGCAATATGCTGCAACAAAGAATAAAATTAAATCATAGAATAAAGTGTGTTGGGATCATCTGAGTCAGAAAGAATATGCTTGTGTATTATGTTTCAGTGAGATCAAGCTGAATATTGTAATAACCATGCACTTGAAAAGTTGCCGTCCCTGTCACTGGTCCTGTACCATATTTTGAGCAAATAGGTTCCAAGCCCCTGAGCTGAATGAACAGCCTCCAATATATTGTAGGATAACACTGACATTCATTGCGTAAAAGGTAATATATAAATCACAGCGGCGTCACTCGACACACCATAGCCCTCAAAATTACATAATGCATCCTGACCAAATTTGGAAAGATATGGTAGACCTTTTCAATTTGACGTGGTCACCATTTCTTTCGCACTTTCACATCTGAATTGCTAAAATGAATCAACCAAAGCTTACTAATCGCTCCATCAAATGATGCATTACTCAATTCGCCCAAGGTGCAACAGTGAAGTTTATGAGGAGTGGATTTCTGATACCAAAGAATCACCCTTCATCATATTGACTATTGACAGGTTCAATACAACATTGAGCTAACTGCCTCTACGAAGTGTGCACTTGATAATGCTTAATAAATTCATATAAGACTGATGGAACTGAAATTGAGTGTAGAAATGGGTAGAAACAGAAAGAAATCAGTAGAAATAGTAGCAAATGCAGTGGTGAAACCAGGTAAAACAGCAAAATGTTCAACATATTTCACACCTGTTCCTGCTATACCTGTCTTAATACTGTTAAGGAAGAATGTCAGTATATGCTATATACTCGCCTGATTACCCATGTATACATTGACTGTCAGTGTCTGTGAGAAATTTTGAATAAATTCATAAACTTGCCAAGAAATGGGATCAAATTCCGACCAATCTTCATTAGCTGGATGTGGGTAGATTAAATGTCGGGAATGGTTACGGAACAATACAAACCATGTTCCAGCAAAAATACCAATTGAAATTACCAATCAAAACAGTTTATGTGCGATTTATTTATTTATTTATTTATTTTTTTTTGGGGGGGGGGGGGGGGGGGGGCTGGGTACCAAATTTCAAAATGGAAAAAAATATGTTTTCCTTCAAAAAAGGGGTGGGTGGGTGCTCAAGGGTCGGAAAAAAAAACTGTTTGCGCCATATACATTTTTTCGAAAATGGTACATAAAAAAGCAACAAAAAATAATAAATAAAAGTAATTTTAAGACCCCCCCCCCCCTTCCACCCCACCCCTCCCATCCCACCTTCCCTCATTGAAAAATTACTCAGAAACCAAATGTGGGTTTCTTTTACCGTAGCAATTATTTGGACCACGTCTAGTGACCTATTTTAAAACCTGACGTCAATATTACGTTAACCGAAGTAACGTCACGGAAAAAGCGTTTGCTTTTTCAGATGAAAGCATTTGCATGGAAGAAATTTTCAATACATTATCCTAATAGCCAACAGAACTAGAAGCAGACTAGAAGACCCACAGAAATTCCAGGATGAGATTGGAAGGCTGGAACCACGGAATTCTGTTATTAGCTTTGATGTGTTTGTCTTTTGATATTATAACTGCTTCGCCGCTTAAGGTAGATATATATCAGTATTAACTCTATATTAGGCCTATAGTTTCGTCTCTTTATTTTTCACCACCTCGTCAGACGTGACGACGTTGGCGATTTCTACGCAACTCACAGAAAATAACCCCCAGTGCTTCAATGTCGAAATACCAAAATTTCGAGCTGTAATTTTCCCCATAATGCAACTAAGAATTTAACCAATTCATTCTAGTTTGACAAAGTTCAATGAACTCTGTCAAACAATATTGAATTGGTTAAATTCGTACTTCCACTTTGGGAAACATTTACTGCTTGAAATTTCGATGTTTCGACATCATTGTGCAGAAGATTAACTTATTCATTCAATCGGGGATTGACTTGGGCGTTAAAAATAACAGCCAGCCTTGGAGCATACTTTATAAATCGAAAAACCTGGATAAGCGGGATAAACTACTTATCAATGTAATTATAATACCTTTTTATAACGATCTTATTGTCGTGTAACAGATCGAGTGAGAAGTGCGGGAGCCGAGGCACGAACCGTCGACCTCTAGCACACAAAATGACCGATTTACCACGATACTAAGAGATCCGGGCCAACCAGGCTGGTAGATAAATGACCTTTATACCACAACCGCTAGAGTTGCAAGCTTTCATCTGTGTCGTCTGTAGGTTTTATGCATTTAGGGCCTGGTTTCTTTCTTTGTTGATATAATTAAAGTTGTTTAATTCTGAATTTATTTATTTATTTATTGGTGTTTTTAAGGTCACATATTTCTGCACAATGGCTAATCATGACCATGACAGTTTTTACGGGTGGAGGAAGCCGGAGTACCCAGAGAGAACCACCGAGCAACGGCGAGCAACGGCGAGCAACTGTCAGCTCCCCAACATACTAACTCCACACAAGCAGGGTTAGCATTGGTTGAAGACAAGTGCACCATCGACGTGCAGTACGTCTTAGTACACAGCGCCACCGTGCCCCCGCGTGGGTAATGGGGGTGAAAATTCTGAATTAATAGAAAAAAATATTTTTATTACACCACAATAAATGTTTCTTTTTTTGTAAAGGATCGGAGCCATGTCTTGACTATCTAAGATGCATGCAGCCACCACTTGGCTCAAAACTATGACTACAACTCTCAAACCTTTTAACACAACGGGGAAAATAGGATCTTCAAGTTAACCCTTTACTTGACATGAAAAGCAGACAACACTTGCAAACAAATTTCTTGAATAACTAATTTTTTTAATTTGTTGTCTCAAATACATAGATTATGACCCCTCTTTGGAACGAGCTCAATTTTAAATTTGAGCAAAAAGAAAATCAATCAATTTGAAGACCAGATCTTCATATTGAGGAGAATATTATGTATTAATTTCTTTATATTATTATTTCTTTATTTTATCATTGGTGCTTAAGGTCATCTCCAGCATCTCTGACCATAACATAGCTGCAGCAAATGTATGGTTATGAAGTAAGTTTAGCTAATCCTTCCAACATGATATGACCATGTCTGTTAAAATTGTCATTAAACCCCAATAACAAACAAACTCTAGGCAATCCTTTACACCTATGTTGCCCACTTAAAGGACACCCCCCCCCCTCCCCAGCAGGCATTGGTTACAGATCCCTATTTAACAGCAAAACAGAAATTGTTTACCACTGTAACCAAGCACTAACTTATCTGTAAGGAAATCGTGACCCCCCATCAGAACATATTAACAGGCAAATAAATACAAAGGCTACAACATGTTAGTTCACCAGTGCAGCATGCAATGCACTATACCTAGGTAAGGTATCAATGATGCCAAGATATCAAAATTTTAAGCTGGAGATTTTAACCAATTCACTCTTGTTTGACAAAGTCAACTGAGCTCTGTCAAACAAGATTGAATTAGTTAACCCTTTACCTAACGCAACGGCCAAAACCAGCCAGCGCTATTCTCAAAAATCGGCAATTAATTTTCATTATTTTTTTCATTTTTTGTCTCAAAAACATAGGTTATGACCCCTCGTTGGAACGAGCTTGACGAGCTCGTTCCAACGAGGGGTCATAACCTATGTTTTTGAGACAAAAAAATGAAAAAAATTAGTTATTCAAGAATTATTTTTGCAAGTGTCGTCTGCTTTTCAGGTTAGGTAAAGGGTTAAATTCATTTTTGCGTAATGGGAAAATTTGCTTTGTAAAATCTTTTGACTTCAGTCATCATCAGTGTTCAGAGGGTTAAAGGTATTGCCCTGTGCCCCAGAACAGGGATAATTTTTGGTATCTACAGGGGTCATTTATGGGACCCTCTCCAAATGACATTTGGGCATGATTTTTCCCAATTCTTAACCCTTAATTTCCCAATCTCACTCAAACAAAAATTTAATGCACAACTGAACTGGGTAGTCATTAGGCCTCTGAAAACCACTGGTTTTCTGACGCCGTATGACCACCAAGTTCAGGACACTAAATAATTATACATTAAATTTTAATTGCTTACCTAACAAAGTCCCTTCAAATGTAAATGACAAGATCTTTAGTAGTATGAAAATAATTTAATGGAGCCGACAGAGATTGTGTGAAGATGATTGCATGTAACTGTTTGTTACAAAACTTACTTGTAGTATACATGCAGTTGCTCAGGTATCGGTTTTAGTGTTCTCTGTTCAGTTCAACTGTAAAATTTCTTAGTCTTCGTATGTTTTTTTCCACTCCAAAACAAATTCCCAATTGGAGTCCCCATGACACAGGTTTTACCAATGGCATGTACCCCGGACCTTTCCCAAAGAGGGCAGAATAATCTCTGCAGAAGCACTTCAGGGCAGGGGGTCAGACCCCGGGAAATTGACATTTACTCATATTAGCAGCTCCGTCATGACATGCCAAAGCATGCATGTCTTGAAGGCCAAAGGCTGAAATGGGGAGCTTGAGAGGAAGTGTCCCCCTCCCATCGGGAGGGGGCACCTCTTCCCAAATTCCCCAACTGATTTTTGAAAGCTCCCAGAATGGATCTGGGGTGTATTTTAGTTTTACTTCGAGAATAACTCATTAAAAAAAGAGTGACGAACATGGGAAGGGCCTTGTCTGTCCCCCTCTCACCCATGGTCTGAAGGCAGGGAGGGCAGCTGCCCCCTTTGCCGTTTGCTTCTGACATCCCTGGGTATTGCAGAAGGGTAACCAGTAAAAATGATCACTTAATGGGTATAGAATCATTTTTGGTTGAACTCACTTAAAATGGCTTCTATGCAACTATAGCATAATATGAAAGGCAAGTTACGCCAATATCTTTTGATTATGTTGCCAGTTTTAGAAGGATTTCCTTGGTCAAGGTCCCATGACACATGTAAAGTAGAAATTGTCCACATAGAGAGATTTTTTCTGCACTAAATGGCAATATGGAAATATTCCGACCTTCAGCACAACCATAAAATCAATATTTGCCTATCACCTAACCCCCTACACACTGAGGTGGATTATCTAAATTTTATCTAGTACATTTTTCCCACAATGCAACTGGGAATTTAAGCAATTCAATCTCGTTTGACAGAGGTCATCAAGCTCTGTCAAACAAAGATGAGTTGGTTAAATTCCTAGCTGCATTATGGGAAAAATTAGCTGTTTGAAATTTCAGTATTTATTTATTTATTTATTTATTTATTTATTTATTTATTTATTTATTTATTGGGGTTTAATGACACTTTCGACAGCCAGGGTCAGAATTTTGACATTAGTGTGCAGGGGTTGAGGTAATGTGACACCTTTTAACTGGTTTGGTGCTAATAGATATCATGACAATTGAAAAGTGCAGAAAGCCACTTTAGTGGCAATTTCCCAATATTGCGACTTGGAATGCAACAAACTCAATCTTGTTTGGCTCAGCAGCCAGTAGGGATGTGGACTGGACTGCAAAAACCGGTATGGTCCATGGTCCAGGGCCAGACTACAGACCAGTCCAGATTGCCATCATTGGACTGCTTTGGACCGGTCCACACATGGTGGTCTGGTACTGGACCGGTTCGCAGACTTTAATACATAGATGTACTATGTCTAGCTTTAGCACTGAGGTTATCAGGTACAATAAGCCGTTTTATAAAATCAGACATTGCCACTTTAGAGAATTTAGATGTTTAGCGGGACAATTTCTAAAACACATTTCATACAGCCATCGTCTCTAACTTGACAGCTTGCATCCACAAGGGCAAAAACAATGATCTTTGATGAAATGAATAAGTGTTTTACAGAAATATCCTCTTTAACCTTTGATCTCTGAAATTACGAAACTGCTTATACAATTACCATGTTCTCGATATTTGGGCCTATATCTGACACACTGGGTAATTTGGGTAGTACCCAATGTGTCAGAAAAAGGCCAAAATGTCGAGAACATGGTAGTTGTATAGGTGGTTTCGTAATTCCAATGGGTAATGGTATGCATGTTGCTATTGACCAATCTCTCTGGAATATGTCAGGCGCCAATGCTAAGAACAAAACGTTTTTGTGTTAAAAGACTTGAAGCATTTGCACTATCTATCTTTAAGTTCTTAACCCAATCATATACTATATGTTATATAGTATATGATTGGGTTAAGAACTAAAAGATAGATAGTGCAAATGCTCCAAATCTTTCAGTACGAATAACATTTAGTCTGTAGTTCATGTTTCTGCTAACCTCTACATGCTATATCAGTCCTGGAAATGAGACGGGTGCGAGTGCAACTGCTCCCATCAGCACCTGTGATTTCTTTTTTATGAGAGCTAAAAAATGCACTCGTTGAAAAATATTGTGGAGAACTAATATACTGTGAGGGCATATAAATGTGTGTTGTTTTGAGAAAGCAGCACTCGGTGGCCAGTGGCAAGTTACTGTCATACTTCAGCAATTCTTTATATATTTAAACCTTTGAACACTTTATACATTTAACCCTTTAAACACTAGTGGTATCTGCCAGGCCAATTCAATGGTAGCAGTTAGAAGAGTCCATATTCGTTATTTGCGGTAGACCAATCAATATTTTCAATGTGCAGCCTCAGAGCTGCACGTTGAAAATACTGATTGGTCTCCCCCACACATTTACTGAACAGCCATACTATTTAATGACGTATCATGTTCTCTGTAAAGGAAAAGCAGTCACTCGGGTTCAAAGGGTTGAGGTTTCTAGTGTTTGGTGACAGTTTTCCCTCGAAAATTCATATACTAACATTTTACGGGTGCAATTTACTCTCGTCTAATTTTGCGGGAGCTTAACCCTTTACCCAACAAATCGCCCGCATCCATTCACGTAATATGCAAATTCAGCAGCTGAAAAAATATTATTTTTCGAAATATTTCAACAAACCCATATCATGAGACCCCTCTTTGGAACGAGCTTGTCGAGCTCGTTCCATAGAGGGGTCACATGATATGGTTCTGTTGAAATTTTTTGAAAAAAATAAAAAAATGATATTTAAAATAATAAATTTTGATATCGTCTGCGTTGGGTAAAGGGTTAAAACTGCACCCATCAATTTTGTTCATTTCCAGCACTGCTATGTGACATATAACACATGCAGGATAGTGGGAAATGTGAACTACAGACTCCACAGTGAGTCACAGTCACAATTTGTAAGCAACTTCTCTATAATGATGGATATGAGAAAATATTTTGAAATACACAACACATTTCCACAATGTGCATACAATGTATTATATAACATGCCCAGAGTTGCCAACCTTGCCCACCAGATGGCAGTAACGTGATGCTTTCTTTAGCACAAACACGTATACCAATTCAATCATTATAAAATATCTTAAATGAAGCAAATGTGTTAAAATCTTAATTTTGTATTACCAAAAGTAAGATTTTAACACATTTCACTTCATTTAACCCTTTACCCAACGCAGACGATATCAAAATTTATTATTTTAAATATCATTTTTTCAAATTTTTCAAACAATTTCAACAAAACCAAATCATGTGACCCCTCGTTGGAATGAGCTCATCGAGCTCATTCCAACGAGGGGTCACATGATATGGTTTTGTTGAATTTTTTGAAAAATAATATTTTTTCAACTGCTGAATTTGCATATTACGCGGACGGATGCGGGCGATTCGTTGGATAAAGGGTTAAGGTATTTTATAATGATTGGACCGGTTCGGAACCATTCCAGGCAAGAATATTGGGCCAACTCGGGTTGGACCGGACCAGAATGGACCACCTCTCCACTGGACCAGAACACCACTGGTGGTCCGTTGTGGTCTGCACTACTCTGCATCCCAAGTAGCCAGGGTTATATTGTGTCGGATATATCTTTAGATAAATGGACCGGACCAGAATGGACCACCTCTCCCATGGACCAGAACAACACTGGAGGTCCGGTCTGGTCTGCACTACTCTGCATCCCTAGTAGCCAGGGTTATATTGTGTTGGATATATCTTTAGATAAATGAATTGAATTATAAGAAGTAAACGGCAGGCAAAGAGTCACAAGTTGGCCTTAACCCTTTATGCAACGAATCGGCCCGTATCCGCCCGTGTAATATGTAAATTCAGTAGTTGAAAAAATATTATTTTTCAAAAAATTTCAATGAAACCATACCATGTGACCCCTCGTTGGAACGAGGTCGTTCCAATGAGGGGGTCAAATGATATGGTTTTGTTGAAATAATTTGAAAAAATTGTATTTAAAATAATAAATTTTGATGTCGTCTGCATTGGGTAAAGGGTTAAGATTAACTGGCAGGGTGCTGAATTATTTTTGGTTGCGAAAATTTGTGCACATGTATTCTTCTTGTTACAGTTTATGGGAGAGTGTTTTAACAAAGAAAATCCGTACAGAAAGAATAGTTTTAATCCAAAGATAAAATGGAGCGCATCCGCAGAATATGTAGCGATTAAGTTGGAGTACCTGCATTTCAGATTAAAGCCCACATATGGGCTTCCAACACTCTACCAGTTAAGAATTAACTCCTAGCACCCTGTTAGTTTGATACAGAACAGCATGAGTTAAGATAAAATACGTGAACAAGTAATGTCCATGTACTTCATGTTTGACACAGCTCACTGCTCTCAGCTAAACTAGGAAATACTGATCAACTTCATTATACACAAGTAACTTGTGAGAGAAGTGTTCTGATAAATGTAGGTACCTTACCATTTTAAATTTTTTTTTATTTATTTCCATGAAATAATTAACTTAGAAACAGTTGGCCTAGCCCTCCCCCTTCCCCACCACACACACGAGATTCAGCAGTTAAAGTTAAATACAGATAATATACACATTTGCTAGTAGTGTAAACTGATGTTCTGTCAAGTCCTAAACTGTCCTCAAATAACAGCGTTAGTGCCATTTGGGGTGTGTTTTTGAAAAATATTACTGAGCAAGAGCCACCAGCCCCTATCATTGGAAGGGGGGCTATTACAATCCCTGATGGGTACGGGTGTGGGATGGGAAAATCTCACCCGAGGGCAAGATATTTGGCCAGACACGAGGCTTGCCAAGTGTCTGGACCAAATATCTTGTCCTGAGGGTGAGATTTTCCCAACCCACACCCGTACCCATCAGGGATTATTTTTCTCCCCCACCATACAGCGTTAGGTTAGGTTAGCCAGATGTAATCGGCAGTCACATGCTGATATAATCAACTTATTTGGTATTCGTTGTTTTGAAAAACTAATGACACCATCGGAAAGAGCATGCAAACGTTATCTATGTACCAAGGGTATATACCAGAAAATCAATTAGGAATGGTGGCATCTTGGGGTTTAACCCTTTACCTAACGAATCGCCCGCATCCGCCCACGTAATATGCAAATTGAGCAATTGAAAAAATTGAATTTTTCAAAATATTTCAACAAAACCAAATCATGTGACCCCTCATTGGAACGTGCTCATTGAGCTCGTTCCAATGAAGGGTCACATGATATGGTTTTGTTGAAATTTTTTGAAAAATTAAAAAAAATTATATTTAAAATAATAAATTTTTATATCGTCTGCGTTGGGTAAAGGGTTAACCCTTTACCTAACGAATCGCCCACATCCGCCCACGTAATATGCAAATTGAGCAGTTGAAAAAATTAAATTTTTCAAAATATTTCAACAAAACCATATCATGTGACCCCTTATTGGAACGAACTCATTGACCTCGTTCCAATGAGGGTCATATGATATGGTTTTGTTGAAATTTTTGGAAAATTTTTTAAAAATGATATTTAAAATAATTAATTTTGATATCGTCTGCATTGGGTAAAGGGTTAAAGAGTTTTAGAATCAAACTTTAATCACACGGCATTCCGATGACGTCAAAATGAATTAGTTGGTAGCAAGAAACTGATACGATATGCATAACGTCATAATAACGTTATAAATGTATAACGTCACATGGGTGGGGTGGGATACATCTGTCTCTCCCTGCTATCGCACCCAGGACACACGTATGTTACACATGCAGTGGGGGGGGGGGGGGGGGGGGGGGAGGGGAGAAACTGCTTTCCATACCCTTTCCAGCCATGTCTCCAATAAATGGCGGCATCATATACAGTACGTGTTGAGTGTAATATCACTAAATCACCTGCAGAGTGGAGATTCCACCCAAGCAATAATTGGAAATTTCTTTCAAAGCATAACAAGCACAAGCAAAGTTCCAGCCAATGGACCTCCAGGTTAAACCCGGAGGTCCATTGGCTGAAACATTGCTTGGGTTTTTTGTCCACATGTACAGAATTTGAAAGCGATATTTTGGGTGATAATTCCACTCCATGGTTGATTTTGTTACTATCCACTCTCCACAAACTGTACGGCTCCCTAAGATATGTTGGTGCCCCCTCCCCCTAAAATATTCCTGGCTATGCACCTGCGAAAGGGATGGAAATTTCTGTCTTTTTTGTTCAGTAACAACAGACTGAATTAACCCAAACTGTGATGGGGGAAATATGGGTTATGTTTTCTGTAAGGACGTACCACACTAAATTACTTTACCATTTGACCTTTTACCTAACATGACAAGCAGACGACACTTGCAAACAAAATTCTTGAATAACTATTTTTTATTCATTTTTTGTCTCAAAAACATAGGTTATGACCCCTCATTGGAACGAGCTCAACGAGCTCGTTCCAAAGAGGGGTCAAAACCTATGCTTTTGAGACAAAAAATGAAAAAATAATAAAAATTAATTGGCGATTTTTGTGAATATGGCTGGCCGGTTTTGGCCGTTATGTTGGGTAAAGGGTTAAACTTTGACTTGGTTCTCTGCCTCTCACAAGATTTTTTCAGGCGATTGCTCTCTCACTACAAAATTGTTTTAGAACCCCGCCCCCCTCTCCCCCCAACTCAACCCCACCTACTTCACCTATAGACCCAAACACATTAACAAGAAACCATAAGGTGATAATCACAACACCAGTTCACTCAAGCATTGGACAAGTACCTCCCACTTTATTTGCACACCACTGACGTCAGACTCCATACACAATTTTTTCATCAGGGAATGACAGTCTTGACATCTATTACCATTTAAGGGCAGGTGTGCCATGATATTTTCTCTAGGATATCTTCCCTTGGGAACATATCCAATGTTTACCCCCCCCCCCCCCCCCCCCTCCCCATTCCCATCTCCCAGGAGGAGTTATCCTGGAATAGCTCTTCCCCTCCCCACCAAGAAAAAATAAAACTGACCCTTTACCTGACGTAAGGGATTGATTGATTTTTTTATTTTTATTTAGCTGTATACAAGTACAAATGCATATAGTTGTACCAGCAATGTTAATAAAAATAATTTTTGCATGAAAGAAAGATATTCACCTTCAATACTACCTTCATGTTCAACATAGCGTGTTAGTAGTATACCGCAGGGAGACAACATAACCAGATTGGCTGTCTTCCTGTTGTCTCCCATGATTACTTTATGTAACATTTTAAACCAGATTGTCAGATAGGGTTCATTCCCACTAGACCAATTCCCTTTAGACCAATTCCCACGAGGCCAATTCCCAAAAGACCAATACCCCTTAGACCAACTAATGTGTTCTACTTTTAAAATAATTCTATGTCAATAATTTGATATATTTATAAATGCATTTAATGTTATTGATATTCAAGCCTGAAAATAAGCAGTCTGTCATTTTGCAGAATGAGGTCTCCAGAGGGTGAATTTTCTGATGCTATCCCATACAGTGGGCCAGTTTATCCTCTGGGGAACTCTTTCTGTTTATGTTTGAGACCTTGATTCAGGTTGAGGTTCACAGAGGGTAAATTTAGTGATGATACCCTGTTGTGCAGGGTAGCATCACCAAATTCACCCTCTGAGGACCTCATTTTTCAGATGATAGTCTGCTTATTTTCTGGCTTGTTGATATTTTATAGATGTTGGGCAGATTTTTCATAACAATTGTTATAGTAATCACACTCTTTCAAAGGCTGTGATTCTTTTTTATTATTTTTTTATCAAATAAAGTGCTTATCAATAAATAAATGTTTTCTTAATTATCCTTAATCAACCCTTAATCAATAACAGAATATAGTTGGTCTAAGAGGAATTGGTCTTTTGGGAATTGGCCTAAAGGGAATTGGTCTAAAGGGAATTGGTCTAATGGGAAGACACCTCATATAGCGTTTCATTCAATATATTTTCAAGTCTAGGCTAGTATGATGGTGGGGGGGGGGATAAACATGGCATGACATGGAAGTTGTGACTTGATTCACCTGGTAGCTCGCCACGAAACATCTCCCAACAAAACTGGCTAGCATTATTCACAAAAAATGACAATTCATTTTTCATTATTTTTTCATTTTTTGTCTCAAAAGCATAGCTTATGACCCTTCATTGGAACAAACTCATCAAGTTATAAGCTATGTTTTTGTTGAAAAAAATTAGTTATTCAAGAATTTTGTTTACAAGTGTCATCTGCTTTTCGTGTTGGGTAAAGCGTTAAATTAAAACAAAAGTTAAAGATTTGAATATTTATTTACTTTCCTTGAGCATTTTCTTCCTTTTAACAATTAAAATATGTTTTAAAATGTTTAACACCTTGAATGTCACATTAAAAATGAGCTATTAATTGAAAATAGAATATGTTTTCATTTTTGGAATTCACTAAAAACAAACCCAACGAGGGTTCTCAAGTTGAGTTTGAATAGTACTGGCTGGTTTTGACCATCACATTGGGTAAAGAGTTGATATAGATAACATTTTCACTAAGGCTGTACAGTGCACAGGGTTAGTTAGTCAGTTAGTAATGAAATTTTTTTTTATAACCAGAAAGTGTGACTAACCCTGTGCAGTGCACAGGGTTAGTCACTTTTTCTGGTTAAAAAAAAATGCTAACTGTCATATCACATACTACATGAAAATATATAATGACTAAGGTTGTAAAAATGCTTTGGGTAAGTTAGTTACATGTCGTTACATAGGGTGCTGGATTCAAGGAACTATTGGAAATACTTATACTGGATTGTGGAAATTTTTTAAAGTGAATTCCAAAAATGAAGACATATTCTATTTTCAATTAATAGTGTGTTTAAAGTTCATTGTCAAATTACCAAAATGTTGCCCATAATGCAATGAGAAATTTAGCCAATTCAAGTTTGACAGAGCTAATTGAGCAGAGGGTTAACAGGGATCTACTTGATGAGCCATCATGCAATTACACATCTATTTGTATCAAAAGGTATGATAAATGAGTTGGTGTTTGATAATGATATGCATTCAACAGGTGCATTATATTAACCAGTATTTGATTAACCAGAATTCATTGTATTTGTGACCAAGTCAAAAAACAGGAGATAAAACCTAAAAATGATTTTAAAAAACTGTTTCTCAGGCTCTCCTGCATTGTCATCAAAACAATGATTTTGACTGCTGCATGTTCTCTTTTTATTACTTATTCAAATTGAAACATATAAAAATTAATTGGTGCATGTCAGATAAATTTCCCCCAAGTTAATAAAATGGATAAAATATACCACTACACCATGTTATTGTGTATATCGTGAGGCCAAAAACATAAAACAAACAAGTTTGTGAACCTCAGAGGATAAATACATAATAATTACAAAATTATAAAATAAAATAAAATAAAAAAAACAATCACCTGCATGCATTTTATAAACAAAATGGCCTGAGAAACAGAAGATCTGCTTTGTGTGGCCTAACATTTTCCAAATATGGTATAAGGGAAACAACTGAATAAAATTTATTCTTTTATTTTTAGTATTAACATAACCTGCATTGATTTTGAAATAATTATTGATCATCAAAATCTTGAGTTTGGAGAGGAAAGATAAAAAAAAAGTCTTGAACACTTTACCCAATGCACAGGATATCAATATTTATTATTTTATTTAATGTTTTTAAAATTTTTTTTCAAAAATATTCAACCAAACCAAATCATGTGACCCCTCATTGGAATGAGCTCATTCCAATGAGGGGTCACATGATATGGTTTTTCTGAATTTGTTTTTATTTATTTATTATTTATTTATTAGTGTTGAAGGTCTCATACTTATGCACAATGGCTAATCATGACCGTGACAGTTTTACGGGTGGAGGAAGCCGGAATGCCAAGAGAGAACCACCGAGGAACGACGAGCAGCTGCCAGCCCCCCAACATCGTAACTCCACACTGCAGCACAGACAGGGTTAGATTGGTTGAAGACATGCATAGCAATACACCTTAGTACACGGCGTCATTGTGCCCCCATGTGGGCAATTAGGGTTAAGGGTTAAGTGCCTAGCCCAAGGACACAACGTGGGAGTCCGAATTGATCGCTCAGACAGTCACCCATCCAATGATTAACCGGGCTCGACATTGCTTAACTTCGGTGATCTGATGAGAACCGGTTACCGTAATGCCACCGCGATACCCCACCCCCACCCCTCTCCCCCCTCCCCCCCCCCCCAAATTTGTTTTTAAAATACACGTTTTTCAATTGATTAATTTGAAAATTACATGTGTGGATGCGATCGATTCATTAGGTAAAGGGTTAACCTTTTACCTGACGTAATGTTTAACCATATTCTCCAGTCATTTTCACAAAAATTGTCATTCAAATTTTATTGGTTTTTTTCACATTTGTCTCCAAAAACAGAGCTAAAGATCCAATAATACAAGATTTTTTCTAACTAGAAGACATATGCAAAAATATATCTGGAGTTACTAGAAACCTTAATTATTTTGCCTAAAAATGTAGCTTTTTGACCCTCCATTGAAACTGGTTTGATAAGCTCATTCCGTTGAGTGTCATAAGTATGTTCTGAAGGCAGAAATTGAAAAAAATACTAAAATTTGCAATGCGATTTTTATGAACAATACTGACATGTATGGCAATTATGTTAGGTAAAGGATGATTTATTTATTGGTATTTAAGGTCAGTTTTAACATCTTGAGCCACATAATGATGACAACGTAATACTTAATGGCTTGGACAAGTGGTCTGAATTCCCACCAGTCTATAGCTTCCAACGTGTCCAGTGGCTGAGCAGTAATTTCTAGTTTAGTCTTGGCTACCTGTTATGACAGCCAAGCCTTTTAAGAAACCACTGCCCATGTAATTTGTCTATTTTAAACAGGTCCTCCTCATGTTGGCATTTTAAAGGTGCATTTTTTGAGGTTGTAAAATTCGGAAATAGACCTTTAAGAGTTAAGGTTCGCAAATATTTCATACTTATATTATCCACTTTAGAGAACTTCTTTTCACTGCCACTGTAAAGAAGCACAGATCCATTGACGTCTTCTCGTTTGTCCCACAGCTATTGGTCAGGGGAGAAGTGTGATAATCCCTCAGATCAAACATTTTCCGACTAATGTCTGTTTCTGATTGAGGTGTGGTTTTGCAGTTCACCAATCTGCGGAATAGGCGAGTAATTAACTCTGTTCAAGTTATTACTTCCCAAATAAGCCGATTTGATGCGCATTCACTGTAAAGTCTGTCATTTTGGACAAATGACTAAATTATTTGTTTATTTCATAAAACTTTTGGCTCTTTCCAGTAATTTTATGAAATGATGAATAATTTAGTGATTTCACGAAATCACTGATTTCATAGTCGAACTGTAATATATTATCAGTCCTGGTAATTCATCCCTGTTTCCTCAGCAAAAACGTTGCTGTGGAAAACTGGTGCGTCTACGGCAATTGCTGTGAAGCCTGTTCGATTGTGCAAAAATCATCAGGGGGCAGAGCATAGTCTCAATTGCCATGTATATGTAGTATGTGGTGAAGCGAAAACTTTTAACCCTTTACCCAACGAATCGCCCACATCCGCCAGCGTAATATGCAAATTCAGTAGTTGAAAAAATATTATTTTTCAAAAAATTTCAACAAAACCATATCATGTGACCCCTCGTTGGAATGAGCTCGTCGAGCTCATTCCAACGAGGGGTCACATGATATGGTTTTGTTGAAATTTTTTGAAAAATTTCAAAAAATTGTATTTAAAATAATAAATTTTGATATCGTCTGCGTTGGGTAAAGGGTTAAGTAACTTTAACATGTGAAAGTAGTTTGAGATACATGTGTATATAATCACAATCAATGTGCAGAATCTTTCACTCAATTAGATCATGCCAGTGTCATGAACCATGTGAATGCTGAGAAAAAAGTCTTGGAAGTAAGCAGGTGACTTGCTCAATATGTATGGTATTAGTGAAAATAAGATCCATCATAACCACAAACTAAATATCTCACTGCTTCAGTGTTGATAGTACCAGAATCTGACATCAGTTTCTGGAAAGCTCTGCAGAAGAAGCAGAACATGTAGTTTCTAGTTGTTATGCTGCAATTTGTACTGCAAATTGTAAGATTAGCAACACAGCGCAGTGCAACCCACATGGTTTGGTTCCTTGTATTTAACCTGGAAGTTGTGCAATTTCTACCACCACAAGGCTTTCTGAAGAAGGCATACTCAGCAGTATTTTTGCTGTGGATAGTTTTCCTTTCCTCAGCATTTTCTCGGCACTGCTGTCTGATGAGGGTGAATTATCAGGGCTGTATTATATACATCTTACTAAAATTATATAATATTACCTACTACATAAAAATTTACTAAAATCCTGTTGAATGTGACACAGAGTCCAAATAGTCTAATAGTCCTATATCACCTCCCCAGAATAGTACTATATCACCTTCCCTTATAGTCCTATATCACCTTCCCTAATAGTTCTATATCACCTTCCCTAATAGTCCTATATCACCTTCTCTGAATAATCCTATATCACCTTCTCTGAATAGTCCTATATCACCTTCCCTTATAGTCCTATATCACCTTCTCTGAATAGTCCTATATCACCTTCCCTAATAGTCCTATATCACCTTCTCTAAATAGTCCTATATCAACTTCTCTGAATAGTCCTATATCACCTTCCCTTATAGTCCTATATCACCTTCTCTGAATAGTCCTATATCACCTTCCCTTATAGTCCTATATCACCTTCCCTAATAGTCCTATATCACCTTCTCTGAATAATCCTATATCACCTTCTCTGAATAGTCCTATATCACCTTCCCTTATAGTCCTATATCACCTTCTCTGAATAGACCTATATCACCTTCCCTTATAGTCCTATATCACCTTCTCTGAATAATCCTATATCGCCTTCTCTGAATAGTCCTATATCACCTTCCCTTATAGTCCTATATCACCATTTCTGAATAGTCCTATATCACCTTCTCTGAATAGTCCTATATCACCTTCCCTAATAGTACTATATCACCTTCCCTAATAGTACTATATCACCTTCCCTAATAGTACTATATCACCTTCCCTAATAGCACTATATCACCTTACCTGAATAGTACTATATCACCTCCCCAGAATAGAACTACATCACCTCCCCTGAATAGTTCTATATCACCTTCCCAGAATAGTACTATATCACCTTCCCTGAATAGTCCTATATCACCTTCCCAGAATAGTACTATATCACCTTCCCTAATAGTACTATATCACCTTCTCTGAATAGTACTATATCACCTTCTCTGAATAATCCTATATCACCTTCTCTGAATAGTCCTATATCACCTTCCCTTATAGTCCTATATCACCTTCTCTGAATAGTCCTATATCACCTTCCCTAATAGTCCTATATCACCTTCCCTAATAGTTCTATATCACCTTCCCTAATAGTCCTATATCACCTTCTCTGAATAATCCTATATCACCTTCTCTGAATAGTCCTATATCACCTTCCCTTATAGTCATATATCACCTTCTCTGAATAGTCCTATATCACCTTTCCTAATAGTCCTATATCACCATTTCTGAATAGTCCTATATCACCTTCTCTGAATAGTCCTATATCACCTTCCCTTATAGTCCTATATCACCTTCTCTGAATAGTCCTATATCACCTTCCCTTATAGTCCTATATCACCTTCCCTAATAGTCCTATATCACCTTCTCTGAATAATCCTATATCACCTTCTCCGAATAGTACTGTATCACCTTCCCTTATAGTCCTATATCACCTTCTCTGAATAGTCCTATATCACCTTCCCTTATAGTCCTATATCACCTTCTCTGAATAATCCAATATCACCTTCTCTGAATAGTCCTATATCACCTTCCCTTATAGTCCTATATCACCTTCTCTGAATAGTCCTATATCACCTTCCCTAATAGTACTATATCACTTTCCTAATACTACTGTATCACCTTACCTGAACAGTACTATATCACCTCCCCAGAATAGTACTACATCACCTTCCCTGAATAGTCCCATATCACCTTCCCAGAATAGTACTATATCACCTTCCCTGAATAGTCCTATATCACCTTCCCAGAATAGTCCTATATCACCTTCCCTAATAGTACTATATCACCTTCCCTGAATAGTACTATATCACCTTCCCAGAATAGTACTATATCACCTTCCCTGAATAGTCCTATATCACCTTCCCAGAATAGTACTATATCACCTTCCCTGAATAGTCCTATATCACCTTCCCAGAATAGTCCTATATCACCTTCCCAGAATAGTACTATACCACCTTCCCAGAATAGCACTATATCACCTTCCCAGAATAGTCCTATATCACCTTCCCTAATAGTCCTATATCACCTTCCCTGAATAGTACTATATCACCCTCCCAGAATAGTCCTATATCACCTTCCCAGAATAGTCCTATATCACCTTCCCAGAATAGCACTATATCACCTTCCCAGAATAGTACTGTATCACCTTCCCAGAATAGTCCTATATCACCTTCCCAGAATAGTCCTATATCACCTTCCCAGAATAGCACTATATCACCTTCCCAGAATAGTCCTATATCACCTTCCCAGAATAGTCCTATATCACCTTCCCAGAATAGTACTATATCCCCTTCCCAGAATAGTACTGTATCACCTTCCTTATAGTCCTATATCACCTTCCCTGAATAGTCCTATATCACCTTCCCTAATAGTACTATATCACCTTACCTGAATAGCACTATATCACCTTACCTGAATAGTACTATATCACCTCCCCAGAATAGTACTACATCACCTTCCCTGAATAGTCCTATATCACCTTCCCAGAATAGTACTATATCACCTTCCCAGAATAGTCCTATATCACCTTCCCTAATAGTTCTATATCACCTTCCCTGAATAGTCCTATATCACCTTCCCTGAATAGTCCTATATCACCTTCCCAGAATAGTACTATATCACCTTCCCTAATAGTTCTATATCACCTTCCCTAATAGTCCTATATCACCTTCCCTAATAGTCCTATATCACCTTCCCAGAATAGTCCTATATCACCTTCCCAGAATAGTACTATATCACCTTCCCAGAATAGTCCTTTATCACCTTCCCTAATAGTCCTATATCACCTTCCCAGAATAGTACTATATCACCTTCCCTAATAGTCCTATATCACCTTCCCTAATAGTCCTATATCACCTTCCCAGAATAGTACTATATCACCTTCCCTAATAGTCCTATATCACCTTCCCAGAATAGTACTATATCACCTTCCCAGAATAGTCCTATATCACCTTCCCAGAATAGTCCTATATCACATTCCCTAATAGTCCTATATCACCTTCCTAGAATAGTACTGTATCACCTTCCCTAATAGTCCTATATCACCTTCCCAGAATAGTCCTATATCACCTTCCCTGAATAGTACTATATCACCTTCCCTAATAGTCCTATATCACCTTCCCAGAATAGTCCTATATCACCTTCCCTGAATAGTCCTATATCACCTTCCCAGAATAGTACTATATCACCTCCCCAGAATAGTACTACATCACCTTCCCAGAATAGTTCTATATCACCTTCCCAGAATAGTCCTATATCACCTTCCCTAATAGTCCTATATCACCTTCACAGAATAGTCCTATATGACCTTCCCTGAATAGTCCTATATCACCTTCCCAGAATAGTCCTATATCACCTTCCCAGAATAGTCCTATATCACCTTCCCTGAATAGTCCTATATCACCTTCCCAGAATAGTCCTATATCACCTTCCCAGAATAGTCCTATATCACCTTCCCTGAATAGTCCTATATCACCTTCCCAGAATAGTACTATATCACCTTCCCAGAATAGTCATATATCACCTTCCCTAATAGTCCTATATCACCTTCTCAGAATAGTACTATATCACCTTCCCAGAATAGTCCTATATCACCTTCCCAGAATAGTTCTATATCACCTTCCCTGAATAGTCCTATATCACCTTCCCTAATAGTCCTATATCACCTTCCCTGAATAGTCCTATATCACCTTCCCAGAATAGTCCTATATGACCTTCCCAGAATAGTACTATATCACCTTTCCTAATAGTCCTATATGACCTTCTCAGAATAGTCCTATATCACCTTCCCAGAAAAGTCCTATATCACCTTCCCAGAATAGTCCTATATCACCTTCCCAGAATAGCACTATATCCCCTTCCCAGAATAGTACTGTATCACCTTCCTTATAGTCCTATATCACCTTCCCTGAATAGTCCTATATCACCTTCCCTAATAGTACTATATCACCTTCCCTAATAGTCCTATATCACCTTCCCTAATAGTCCTATATCACCTTCCCTGAATAGTCCTATATCACCTTCCCAGAATAGTCCTATATGACCTTCCCAGAATAGTACTATATCACCTTTCCTAATAGTCCTATATGACCTTCCCAGAATAGTCCTATATCACCTTCCCAGAATAGTCCTATATCACCTTCCCAGAATAGTCCTATATCACCTTCCCAGAATAGTACTATATCACCTTCCCTAATAGTCCTATATCACCTTCCCTAATAGTCCTATATGACCTTCCCTGAATAGTCCTATATCACCTTCCCAGAATAGTCCTATATCACCTTCCCAGAATAGTCCTATATCACCTTCCCTGAATAGTCCTATATCACCTTCCCAGAATAGTCCTATATCACCTTCCCAGAATAGTCCTATATCACCTTCCCAGAATAGTCCTATATCACCTTCCCAGAATAGTACTATATCACCTTCCCTAATAGTCCTATATCACCTTCCCTAATAGTCCTATATCACCTTCCCAGAATAGTCCTATATCACCTTCCCTAATAGTACTATATCACCTTCCCTAATAGTCCTATATCACCTTACCTGAATAGTACTATATCACCTCCCCAGAATAGTACTACATCACCTTCCCTGAATAGTCCTATATCACCTTCCCAGAATAGTACTATATCACCTTACCTGAACAGTACTATATCACCTCCCCAGAATAGTACTACATCACCTTCCCTGAATAGTCCTATATCACCTTCCCAGAATAGTACTATATCACCTTACCTGAACAGTACTATATCACCTTCCCTGAATAGTCCTATATCACCTTCCCTGAATAGTCCTATATCACCTTCCCAGAATAGTCCTATATCACCTTACCTGAATAGTACTATATCACCTTCCCAGAATAGTCCTATATCACCTTCCCTGAATAGTCCTATATCACCTTCCCAGAATAGTCCTATATCACCTTACCTGAATAGCACTATATCACCTTACCTGAATAGTACTATATCACCTCCCCAGAATAGTACTACATCACCTTCCCTGAATAGTCCTATATCACCTTCCCAGAATAGTACTATATCACCTTCCCAGAATAGTCCTATATCACCTTCCCAGAATAGTCCTATATCACCTTCCCTAATAGTCCTATATCACCTTCCCTAATAGTCCTATATCACCTTCCCTAATAGTCCTATATCACCTTCCCAGAATAGTCCTATATCACCTTCCCAGAATAGTCCTATATCACCTTCCCTAATAGTCCTATATCACCTTCCCTAATAGTCCTATATCACCTTACCTGAATAGTACTATATCACCTCCCCAGAATAGTACTACATCACCTTCCCTGAATAGTCCTATATCACCTTCCCAGAATAGTACTATATCACCTTACCTGAACAGTACTATATCACCTTCCCAGAATAGTACTATATCACCTTCCCAGAATAGTCCTATATCACCTTCCCAGAATAGTCCTATATCACCTTCCCTGAATAGTCCTATATCACCTTCCCAGAATAGTACTATATCACCTCCCCAGAATAGTACTACATCACCTTCCCAGAATAGTTCTATATCACCTTCCCAGAATAGTCCTATATCACCTTCCCTAATAGTCCTATATCACCTTCCCAGAATAGTCCTATATCACCTTCCCAGAATAGTCCTATATCACCTTCCCTGAATAGTCCTATATCACCTTCCCAGAATAGTCCTATATCACCTTCCCAGAATAGTCCTATATCACCTTCCCTGAATAGTCCTATATCACCTTCCCAGAATAGTACTATATCACCTTCCCAGAATAGTCCTATATCACTTTCCCTGAATAGTACTATATCACCTTCCCAGAATAGTACTATATCACCTTCCCAGAATAGTTCTATATCACCTTCCCTGAATAGTCCTATATTACCTTCCCTAATAGTCCTATATCACCTTCCCTGAATAGTTCTATATCACCTTCCCAGAATAGTCCTATATGACCTTCCCAGAATAGTACTATATCACCTTTCCTAATAGTCCTATATGACCTTCTCAGAATAGTCCTATATCACCTTCCCAGAATAGTCCTATATCACCTTCCCAGAATAGTACTATATCACCTTCCCAGAATAGTCCTATATTACCTTCCCAGAATAGTCCTATATCACCTTCCCAGAATAGTCCTGTATCACCTTCCCTAATAGTTCTATATCACCTTCCCTGAATAGTCCTATATCACCTTCCCAAATAGTCCTATATGACCTTCCCAGAATAGTCCTATATCCCCTTCCCTAATAGTCCTATATCACCTTCCCAGAATATTCCTATATGACCTTCCCTAATAGTCCTATATCACCTTCCCTAATAGTCCTATATCACCTTCCCTGAATAGTCCTATATCACCTTCCCTAATAGTCATATATTACCTTCCCTGAATAGTCCTATATCACGTTCCCTAATAGTCCTACATCACCTTCCCTGAATAGGCCCGTATCACCTTCCCTAATAGTTCTGTATCACCTTCCCCAATAGTTCTATATCACCTTCCCTGAATAGTACTATATCACCTTCCCTAATAGTACTATATCACCTTCCCTAATAGTTCTATATCACCTTCCCTAATAGTCCTATATCACCTTCCCTAATAGTTCTATATCACCTCCCCTAATAGTTCTATATCACCTTCCCTAATAGTCCTATATCACCTTCCCTGAATAGTCCTATATCACCTTCCCTAATAATCCTATAGCACCTTCCCTGAACAGTCCTATATCACCTTCCCAGAATAGTCCTATATGACCTTCCTAGAATAGTACTATATCACCTTCCCTAATAGTCCTATATGACCTTCCCAGAATAGTCCTATATCCCCTTCCCTAATAGTCCTATATCACCTTCCCAGAATATTCCTATATCACCTTCCCTAATAGTCCTATATCACCTTCCCTAATAGTCCTATATCACCTTCCCTAATAGTCCTATATCACCTTCCCTAAATAGTCCTATATCACCTTCCCTAATAGTCATATATCACCTTCCCTGAATAGTCCTATATCACCTTCCCTAATAGTCCTATATCACCTTCCCTAAATAGTCCTATATCACCTTCCCTAATAGTCATATATCACCTTCCCTGAATAGTCCTATATCACGTTCCCTAATAGTCCTATATCACCTTCCCTGAATAGGCCCGTATCACCTTCCCTAATAGTTCTATATCACCTTCCCTGAATAGTACTATATCACCTTCCCTAATAGTACTATATCACCTTCCCTAATAGTCCTATATCACCTTCCCTAATAGTTCTATATCACCTTCCCTAATAGTTCTATATCACCTTCCCTAATAGTTCTATATCACCTTCCCTAATAGTTCTATATTCCCTAATAGTCCTATATCACCTTCCCTAATAGTACTATATCACCTTCCCTGATAGTTCTATATCAACTTCCCTAATAGTTCTATATCACCTTCCCTAATAGTTCTATATCACCTTCCCTAATAGTTCTATATCACCTTCCCTAATAGTCCTATATCACCTTCCCTAATAGTTCTGTATCACCTTCCCTAATAGTCCTATATCACCTTCCCTAATAGTCCTATATCACCTTCCCTAATAGTTCTATATCACCTTCCCTAATAGTTCTATATCACCTTCCCTAATAGTTCTATATCACCTTCCCTAATAGTACTATATCACCTTCCCTGAATAGTCCTACATCACCTTCCCTAATAGTCCTACATCACCTTCCCTAATAGTACTACATCACCTTCCCTGAGTAGTACTATATCACCTTCCCTGAATAGTCCTATATCACCTTCCCTAATAGTCCTATATCACCTTCCCTAATGGTTCTATATCACCTTCCCTAATGATTCTATATCACCTTCCCTAATAGTTCTATATCACCTTCCCTAATAGTTCTATATCACCTTCCCTAATAGTCCTACATCACCTTCCCTAATAGTCCTACATCACCTTCCCTAATAGTCCTACATCACCTTCCCTAATAGTTCTATATCACCTTCCCTAATAGTTCTATATCACCTTCCCTAATAGTTCTATATCACCTTCCCTAATAGTCCTACATCACCTTCCCTAATAGTTCTATATCACCTTCCCTAATAGTCCTATATCACCTTCCCTAATAGTCCTATATCACCTTCCCTAATAGTCATATATCACCTTCCCTAATAGTTCTATATCACCTTCCCTAATAGTTCTATATCACCTCCCCTAATAGTCCTATATCACCTTCCCTAATAGTCCTATATCACCTTCCCTAATAGTCCTATATCACCTTCCCTAATAGTCCTATATCACCTTCCCTAATAGTCCTATATCACCTTCCCTAATAGTCCTATATCACCTTTCCTAATAGTTCTATATCACCTTCCCTAACAGTTCTATATCACCTTCCCTAATAGTTCTATATCACCTTCCCTAATAGTTCTATATCACCTTCCCTAATAGTCCTATATCACCTTCCCTGAATAGTCTTTTTACCTTCCACCCAATTTTTGGTCACATAGTCCCTAAACTTCTCAATTGCAGGACTCACTGGAGCATCTTCTAATGTCTGCCACCGAGCATCACTCACCATTGAAAGGGGCACAAATGGGAGAGCTATGGCCTGTCTGACCAATAAATTTACATCCTCATTGTCCTTATATTGAACTTGCAACCCACACTTTTGAAAATTTTTCTGTATTTGTATTTTATCCTGTATACTGTTAACCCTTCACCCAAATTACATGGTAGCAAAATTTGTTACTTTTATTATTTTTTCCCATAATTTGTCCAAAAATTTCGACAAAACCGTATCCTGCAACCTCTCATCAGAACTGAGCTTGATAAGCTTGTTCCAATGAGAGGGTCACATGGTATGGTTACACAATGTGGCTGTTTCATTAGGTAAGGGGTTAATAAATTATCTAAATCTGTATCTAAGACTCTAACATTGTTGGAATGTGCTGTACCAGTTGAAAAAATGCTGAAAGATAAGCAAAATAAAACTTTATCTCATGTTCTTTACTTCACTAGCCATACCAGCCTAGAAACGGATTCCTGGTAAGCTGTCTATGAGGGCTTTCCATCATTAGAATCATTGTCAAAATCTGATATCACAAATGGAATAATTAAACTTACCAGAGAAAACTTAATTCACTTCTGCAACATTGGGGTAGATGAATTGTGCTGTGTATAAATATGTTTGTTTATCGGTATGTAGGGTATCATTCAGCATTTATGGATGGTTATATGATACCCACTACTATAATATTAGAACGTTTCTTTTCATGTTCTATCGGTCGATAGTACCTGAGTTTGTGTGATTTCTGAAATAAAACCTGAAGCAGCTTCACTGCTTCAGGTTTTATTTCAGAAATCACACAAACTCAGGTACTATCGACCGATAGAGCATGAAAAGGAAGCTGCTTCAGGTTTTATTTCAGAAATCACATAAACTCAGGTACTATCAACTGATAGAACATGAAAAGAAACGTTCTAATTATTTTATTATGCCGAACAAAAGTATGTTCATTGTTATAATGTTAAGCGTTAACTGCAGCATGCCATCAGTCTTGTAACAACAATGTAGTCGAATCCAAAAACATGACGTCATTTCGAACGAATGACGTCTCTTCGAAAATGACTTGTCACAAGTGCCGTCACTTTGGGAGTTTCTATATCAAGAAATGCCAGTGTTTACAGCTGTTCATGTTATAATTCATTGTTAATGCTTGTGTGATAAGTGGTATAAATTAATGGAATATAAATTCATGTTTCTCGGATGACGGCAGTTGATAGAATTAAGCGGAGTGAAACAATTTATTTTGAACTTGAGGCGGAGGTTCAGTGAGGACGGGGATTACTAAACTTGTGGAAATGTGGAAATGGATTGAGGTCATAACTCATATTCAGGATTCACTGAGGTGGTGAACAACACGTGAGTTTTTAATATTTCTGATTCTTTTGAATTCATTTTTTGCAGTTAAAATTGAAAACACCCCCACTGAAGATGCCCATTTGTTGGTACGTTTGTGTCTACCGGTGACGAAAAAAGTTAATCGAACACGGAGCCAGCATTTGGTGTTGAGAAATTCCAATCGACGCTGATCAATGGAAGTGGAGCTTACATTTTCTTCGTTCTCTTGTCTCCAGGGAAAATGTTCCGATAGTACCCGTGTTTTGCCCCAAAACTCCAGTACTATGACTTTTAGAAGGTGTCAAATTAACCAATCACGGCAGATGTTTCAAACGTGAGGTATAATAAAAATCTTTAAAGTTAAGTGTTGCCAATTGTTTATATCTATGTTGACCACTTCAGAGGACTTTTACCAGAAAAAACACTTTATCTACCACATTAAACAAGCACTGCTCCACTACATCAGATTCCCAAAAGGAAATCATTCATAATTAGGCTATTAAAAAAACATCTTGTTTCTCAGGCACCTTCCTCATCATAGAAAATCTGCCCCATCACCTTTTTTTCACCTGAAGATCTCTTCCATGACACTATTTTGCACTTCTAGGACAAATATTTAATTAACTATATCTTGTTTGACAGAGCTCACAGAGCTCTGTCAAACAAGATACAGTAGGTTAAATTTTCAACTGCATTACAGGAAATTTTCACTGCTGAAAATGTTGATTTGCAATATAATAGTGAAAGTTGTTCCAACTATTTTCAAAACTGTTTTATGAATGAAAAAAAAAGAAGCCTCCCTCCCTCATCATAAAATTGAGGAAAAATTGTCTGAGAAACAAGTATTTTTTTTTAAGGCCTTAGAGGAGTTCATTTAGAACAGATTCTTCGTCTCCTATTTAAGTTTACATCTTATTTTTATGTACTGCACGTCGATGGTGCGCATGTCTTTAACCAATCTGTGCTGCAGTGTGGCGTTACGATGTTGGGGAGCTGGCAGCTGCTCGTCGTTGCTCGGTGGTTCTCTCCGGGTATCCCGGCTTCCTCCTGCCATAAAACTGTCACTGTCATGATATGACCTTGGCTGTTAAAGTGTTGTTAAAGCTTAATAAATAAATAAATAAATCTTATTTTTATGTCCTTGTAGAATGTCACAAGTAAAGTAGAAGACACAGTTGGAACATTAGAAGAACGGGATGATAAAGTATTTACAGGTGGTGAGTATTGCAACATCCAGGTCTTTGATTCACTGTTTTACATCAAGGCTGATGTCAGCAGAACAAACACATGTCATTTTGTAGTTCTTTAGGCCTAAAAAAGTTAAATATCTGTTTCTCAGACCTTCCTGCATGGACCTTTGGGCAGCTGCATGCTCTCTTTTTTAACCAGTGCAAACTTAATAAAAATTGAATGGTTTATGTCTGATATTTTACCCAAGTTAATAAAATTGATAAATTTGTCCCTTAAATGCAACAAGGCTTTACAATGCTTTAGCATTGCAATGCTTTCTTGCACCCAAGGGACAAAATACACCACCACCTATGCTATTCTGTAGATTATTAGGCCTAACACATAAAACAAACCAAGAATATGAACTTTTGATGGCAAAGAAATAATTACAAAAATAAAAAATAAAATAAAAAACTGTCGGCCCACATGCTATTTTTCAAAAAATGGCCTGAGAAACAATTTTTCTTGTAGAGAGCTCCTAAATATAAATTTCTAACTAGAATTTTTTTCTGCTGAAGCCGAGTGGGATTAGCATTTTTTGCAGTACCGTTGCTGGATGTTAAGTGCATAGAGCTTGAGGAGCTTTTGGCCATAATATTGGTGGCCATAGTAATTGAGTTAGGCTAGAAATTTGTAAACACTTTATAAATTCTCTAAAATAGAGCAGGGCTAATTAGCTGATTCCATAGGCTAAACATTAATGCATGCAGAATCATCACAAAGATGATGGATATTGGGGGTGTAAACAGAATTTGTAAAGAGCTCAGTTATTTTGAGGTACCGTAGTCAGTATTTTCCCATCAATAGGAGTTTTGTTTGTTGCAGCTTACTGGAGAATGCCCGTGGGCACTCATATAAATGGTAACAAATTTTATTTTTATCAACAAAATACCCTTTGCTTTTAGCTGGATATAAAATACTTAAAAATGTGTAAAATACTTAAAAATGTGAGAAAATCATTATGTTAACGTTATTTAACTGGTTAAGTGCTAGAAGCCACTATCATGGCTCTATTTAAAAATGCTGGAAGCCACTTTAGTGGCTTTACACTGTATGCATTAGCTTAACCCTTTACCAGTCACGAAAAGCAGATGACACTTGCAAAACAAATTCTTGAATAACTATTTTTTTTCATTTTTTGTCTCAAAAACATAGGTTATGACCCCTCGTTGGAACGAGCTCGATGAGCTCGTTCCAAAGAGGGGTCATAACCTATGTTTTTGAGGCAAAAAATGAAAAAATAATGGAAATTAATTGACGCTTTTGGAGAATAGCGCTGGCCGGTTTTGGCCGTTACGTTGGGTAAAGGGTTAATGATCGCTCAGCAATAGAAAAAAATAAATTTATATAACATTGTTTGGTTGCAATTTATTGGAGAGTGCCTGTTGGCACTCTCCAATAAATTGTAACAAAACAATTATTTATGACCCAAATCTTGCTAAACTAATGCTACTCTTGCTGGTAGCATAGTATCCTTGAAAAAAATACCCATGTTTCAAATCACCTTTGAAAAATAATTTAGCACTCAACCAGTTAGGAATTGAGAATAAATTTCCGTTCCTTGATCTGAAAATTTTGACTCACTTCCCAACTGATGAAATATTCTAGCTACATCATCAAGGCAGCCTGCCTCTGTTGAAGGCATGCACTGATGATGGAGTTGAAGTATTAGACAGTCAGGATTATAGCAGGGGCAGACTGGGTCAAAAAAGGTTGCTGCCAAATGTACCAAGGGGGCTTGAACCAGGATAAAAGTTTGATTTTTTCGAACTGAAAGAACACTGCTTCCTTGCATCTGAGCAATCAATGGCTGTCCACATAGAGAACATTTTCAATTGCATTTTCGTATCATCTTTGTTGATTATTTGTCAAATATTGTTGCATCAAAGGGGGCCTCGGACTCATCAGGCTGACTCCTGTTCGGCCCAAGGGGTCAAAATTTTTATTTTTAGAATCAAAAGAATGCAGTTTCCTTACATCTGCCTAATCAATGGCAGACTAGGCTGCTCATACATCGAAATGACAATGGCAGCTCACATAGGGGCTTTTCGATAAACTGACAGTCTATGCAATCAGATCCATTTTGCCTTTTGGTCATTTTCACGAAATTTCATGAGCCATCAAGTGTCAGGCTGCGTAAATTTAGGGGGGCCTGGGCGACTCCAAATAAGGGGCCCACTGAGAAATTTCTTGGTGGACCATACAGCTAGTCTGCCTCTAGATTACAAACTCAGAATTCTGAGTTTTTTTTTTTTTTTCTTACCTGATGATGTCCTGAATATGCTACCATAGTTTTAGGTAAAGGGTTAATGAAAACTTGAAAAAATTAAAGTCAGTTAAATTTCCTAAAGCTGCACTTGATATTGTGTTTCTCTTGAGTGCCTCATAATCATATATGTATGATCTATTTATTTATTGGGGTTTAACAACACTTTTGACAGCCAGGGTCACCTTGTGTCAGCACAGTTTTATGGGTGGCGGAAACCGGGGTATCCGAAGAGAACCACCGAGCAACAGCGAGCAATTACCAGACTCCCCCATGTATTAACTCTGCACAACCAGGGTTAGAATGGGTTGAAGACAAGTGTACCATTGATGTGCAGTACACCCTAGTACACAGTGCCACCGTGCCCCCCCTCCCAAGGACACAACGCGGTTGCCGCAGGAGATTTTCAACACTAATTTATTTTTATAATTTTTATAACAGTCCATTTCAATTTGTTACAAAAAGTTTTTAAACATAAATTTATTTTTACTCCTATCTGTCACATTTCAGGTATGTATGAAATTGTTTATTCAGAAATAATCCTAATCTTTTCACATGGGTCTTATAAAAAATCTCAATCATTAATGAGTTAGCAATTGACACCCAATGAAGAGCTTTTAATACTTTTAATTATGTTAGTATAACCACAATGGATTTTCCAATTCTGCAACAGGTAAAAAGTTTTTGTCATGGTTTCAGTCTTCAAAGGGGCGGTCTTTCAAGACAGGTCTATTATGGCATAAAAATACAAGTTGGTACCAGGTCACAGTGGTCTCTCAAGACAGGTGGCCTCTCAAGACAGGTGGTCTCTCATAGCAGGTCCATTATAGAGTAAAACCAATCGGTGCCTGGTAGATGTGGTCTCTCAAGACAGGTGGTCTCTCAAGACAGTGGCCTCTCAAGACAGGTTTTACTGTAACTGTTAGTCCTAAAAAAGTAAAAAATCTGTCTCTCAGGTCCTCCCACATGGTTCTTTTGGCTGCCACATGCTCTCCTTTTACAACCAAAGCAAATATAAAAAAAAAAAAAAATAGATGGTTTATGTCTGATATTTTACCCAAGTTAATAAAAAATTTATAAATTTGTCCCTTGAGTGCAACAAGGCTTTGCAATGCTTTAGCATTGCCAAGCCTTATTGCACTCAAGGGACGAAATACACAACCATCCATGCTATTCTGCAGATTATGAGGCCTAAAACATAAAACAAACTAAGAACATGAATTTTTGAAGACAAAGATATAATAATTACAAAAATAAAAAATAAAATAAAAATACGGCCGACCGCATGCAATTTTACAAAAAACAGCCCAAGAAACAGAAGATCTACTTTGTCAGGCCTTATTGTTCATTTTTTTTTTTAAATAAAAGTCGATATTTAATTGCTCTAAGTTAACTTATGACCCCCAACCAGTAAGCATTAATTATGGCATTAAAAATACTCATCAGTCAGTTAGCAAACACCAAAATGAGTATAAACAACAAATAGTTTAAATGGAAGAGTTCTAAGTTTTTTGCTACAGTTATTTGTAACATGAGTATTTTTTTTCAAAGATGCCATGCTACAGCGGAGCCCACTTAATTGGATATCTCTTAACTGAATAACCCTGTTAATTGAATATAATTTCCCAGCACAAAACTATTTACCATACCTTCAGTACAAATTTCAATTGTTAATTGAATATAGGTTATAGAGTAAACTCCTGTTAATTGAATAAATTGGGAGCACGGTGGCTCAGTAGGTAGAGATGCAGGCTGCAAGCCGAGAGGTCCTCGGTTCAAATCCTACCTGCGGCAACCGCGTTGTGTCCTTGGGCAAGACACTTCATCTCCATTGCCCACGTGGGGGCACGATGACGCCGTGTACTAAGGTGTACTGCACGTCGATGGTATGCATGTCTTCAACCAATCTAACTCTGCCTGTGCTGCAGTGCGGAGTTACGATGTTGGGGAGCTGGCAGCTGCTCGTCGTTGCTCGGTGGTTCTCTCTGGGTACTCCGGCTTCCTCCACCCGTAAAACTGTCACGGTCATGATTAGCCATTGTGCATAAATATGTGACCTTAAACATCAGTAAATAAATAAATATTGAATAAATTGAATATTTGGGTCTGTCGGTGGCCAAGTGGTGTGCATGGTTCAGTATAGTTTTGCTAGGCGGTTGGTGCCGAAGGAAACTATCTCGGCGTGGGTTCGAACCCCAGCCATGCCAATGTAAACAAAACCAGCATCCTTTCTTAATTCTATGGTATCCGAGAAAATTGAAGAAAAAAAAAAGAAAAAAAGACAAGGGTCGTTGATTTCTTCTGAGGTGCAGTTCATAGAATTAAGTACTTAGATGCAACTATCTGATGAATAATTGAATAAAAAATCTTGTAACCTGTCGAGAAATTACCCTGACTCTCCCCAGTTTTTCTTTGTTTATAGGCCTATTTGGCCTCAGTACATCCAATACAGGCATTTAATCTATTATATCTTATTTGACAGATCTAAGATATAAGAGAATAAATGCTAAGTTTATCTCTAGAATACAGGAAAGTGACACAATCCCTGTTAATTGAATACTCCTGTTAATTGAATAATTTTTAGTGACAATGTGACAATTCAATTAACCCTTTACCTAACGTAACGGCCAAAACCGTTCAGCACTATTCTAAAAAATCGGCAATTAATTTTCATTATTTTTTCATTTTTTTTCTGTAAAATATAGGTTATGACCCCCTCATTGGACCAAGCTCATTCCAATGAGGGGTCATAACCTATGTTTTTGAGACAAAAAATGAAAATAATAGTTATTCAAGAATTTTGTTTGCAAGTGTCGTCTGCTTTTCATGTTAGGTAAAGGGTTAAGAGGGTTCCACTGTACCAGCAAGTGGAGCCTTTGTTTAGTAAAATATTATTTATAAATAATTGATTACCATTTATTGGCACTTTCTAATAAATTGTAACAAAATAAACTTTGTGTATACTGCTGAGTAAACAACAAGATTAAATGTATAGTAGAGTGGCGCTCAACACTTTTCAGTAGAGCCAATTCAATTCAATTCAATTTATTCACCCAATGTCCCCTTATTGGGGAATATGGGGTCAAAAATAACATACAAAGTAACAGATGTACAACAAGTCTACAATAAATAACATTTTAACATATCTACCTTGTCGAGTCATTTTTTTTTCCAACATCAGCTGCCAACCCCCCCCCCCCCCACACCTCTTGACTAGGTTAGGCCGTCAATGCATTACCCTCTTATCCATGATAGTGGCTTCTAACACTCAACTAGTTGAGAGGATCAGTAAAAATTTAATCCCTCAGCCCTATAGGGCTGTAGGTTAAATTTTACTAAACCTCCCCACAAATGCAAACTAGATTCACCTAATTGCTATAGCTGGTATTTTGTTTGATGACTCAAACTTCAAAGTTTGATTTTGAACTTATTTATTTTTTTAATTTATTTATTGGATCTTAATGCCACATCGGCAACTAAGGTTATATCACGGTAAGAATTTTGAACTTAAGTTTTGTTAAAAATAACTGACTAGAGTAAAATTCAGCCTTTCCCACTGAATGCAATTTGGGCATTACATTCATATATTTGTCTTTACTAATATCAGTTTGGGCTCATTGTGATGTCTATAATTTGAGCCTTGTCACTGGAGAAAGACAACAATTATTTATTTATTTCTTGAGGTTTAACAACACTTTTGACAGCGGGATCATCTCGTATTGGACAGTTTTATGGGTGGAAGAAGCTAAAATACAGTGGAACCCTGTTACCCCTTTACCCAACGAATAGGCCGCATCCGCCCGCGTAATATGCAAATTGAGCAGTTGAAAAAATATTATTTTTTAAAAAATTGAAACAAAACTATATCATGTGACCCCTCGTTGAAACGAGCTCGATGAGCTCATTCCAACGAGGAGTCACATGATATAGTTTTGTTTCAATTTTTGGAAAAATTTAAAAAAATGTTATTTAAAATAATACATTTGATATTGTCTGTGTTGGGTAAAGGGTTAATTGAATACCCACTTTGCCAATGAAAATTACTCAATTAACATGAGTATTCAATTAACAGGGATTGTGTCACTTTCCAGTATTCTGGATATAAACTTAGCATTTATTCTATTATATCTTGTTTGACAGAGTTCTATGAGCTCTGTCAAACAAGATATAATAGATTAAATGCCTGTATTGGAGGTACTGAGGCCAAATGGGTCTATAAACAAAGGAAAACTGGGGAGAATCAGGGTAATTTCTTGACAGGCTACAAGATTTTTTATTCAATTAACAGGAGTTTCCTCTATAACCTATATTCAATTAACAGATCAACTTTGTACTGGAGGTATGGTAAATGGTTTTGTGTTGGGAAATTATATCCAATTAACAGGAATATACAATTAAGAGATATCCAATTAAGTGGGCTCCACTGTACCTGGAGAAAACCACCCAGAAGTGGTAAGCAACTATCAGACTCCCCAATGTTCTAACTTCATGCCAGCAGGGTTAGCATTGGTTGAAAGTAAATGCACCATCAATGTGCAGTACACCTTAGTACACAGCAAAACCCTGTCTCCACATAGGCAGTTGGGATTCAGTGCCTTGCCAAAGGACATAACAGTGTCACCCCAGGTCGGAATCGAACGATGGACCTTTCGGTTTGAATTCCATTGTCCTAACAACTGAGCTCCCCAATGATTATTTAAACAGAGTCTGATGTGCAGACTGGAACATAGAATAACTAATTCAAATTTTAATGCAATGCATCATTGTCTCAAAATTATAGTTTATGATTTTTTTTGTTTCTTTTTTCATATTGTTCTCAATGTAATCAATATTTAAGTTTATTTTAGTGTAGGGCTGTCACGATTTTTGAATTTAGGAATCGATTAATCGTCACAAATAATCGATCAATCGTACCCAGATGACCCCCCTCCCTCTCTTTGAAGTTGTTAAAAATGAAGTTCAAGTCAGTTGACCTACCTCAAGTAAACAACGAAGATGATCCTCTTTTGGGTACATTCAAAGCTTTGATGTTCTGAACTTTTGAACCGGCAGTGTAATAATCAAGACCGGTCGTCAGTTGCGAACTTCGCAACTGACGACCGGTCTTGATTATTACACTGACGGTTCAAAAGTTCAGAACATCAAAAGCTTTGAATGTACCTAAAAGACAAATGCTTCTAGCGGCTTCTTGAGGTTTAACATCGACGTTCTTGACCTTTTACCTTTAGAAACAATAGTTTTTTCATCAAATTTTTTTTTAATTATTGAACACTTAAAGCGGGGTAAAATTTACCGATTCTTCGACAATGAAAAATACTAATCGATTTTGGCATGATCGATCGACAATCGATTGATCGATTAATCGTGACAGCCCTATTTTAGTGCAAGGTTCTGTTTATGGTCATTACACTGTATCAAAACTGCAAACTAAGGAAAATAATTAATTATAACATTATCAAATCATTTGTTAAGATGAATCATTTTTAGTGTGTAAAGATCATTCTTCACAATGTGAACCATGGCCCTGTTGGTATTATATTATTATTGTTTTGTCCTATTTCTGGATGTCTTTCTCTTGATATTTTGCTCATAGGTGAAGGACTCAACAAAAAATATTCTTACCATCTATTATAAATAAATAAATAAATAAATAAATAAATAAATAACCTAAAGCTGATTTATTTTTTGATACTGACAGTGTTCATTGGATAATAATACTTTGAATTGATAATATTTCTGATCTGAAATTTGGCACAGGTACTTTTTTTTAATTGTTGAAGTGAACAAAAAATGTTTGAGGTGCACCTTTTCCAAGCATGCAGTGGTTACTATAAAATATATGAAGTCTTTTTTTTTTGTCCTGCCTTATTGTTTATTCACAGGTATGGAGGGAAATGGAGTGGAGCATGACATAGGAGACCTTGAAGTGGGAAGTGATGAACCGACTGATGATGATAATGATGCTGACAATGATCAAGATGAAGAAGTTGATGATGTTGATGATGATGATGATGATGAGGATGATGATGATGATGATGATGAGGATGAGGATGAAAATGCTGATGATGATGGGAACACTGGTGATGACACAGATGAAAATATTGACAATACTCGCAGAAAACGCAATCTTCCATTGGATGAAGATAGTTTACATGGTCTTGTGTTTGATTAGACAATAATATGGAATTGTTTGGGATCTAGAACAAGATAGATTAACTCCTAAACCCTTGAGTAATTTTTAAATATTTTTCATCAAATCTAGTCATGGCTGCTATGGTAGCAGCCATGACTAGATTTGATGAAAAAGTTATAAAAATTTGCCACAAGATATCACCAGGGCTGGGGAGAGGGTGGGGAGCCTGGGGTAGGGAACCTGGGGTCTGGAACTTTGGGGAATCCCATGGTTGGCCCAGAAGTCTAGGATTCTTGGGTCGGGCCTGGGGTCTCCCAAAGTTCTAACTCCTGTGCCAAGCCTAGTCCCCCTGATCCCCAAGCAAGAATCAGCTGGATAAGTTGCCCATCGCATTGGAATTCTAGTTGCCACTTGTGTAAAGAAGGAATGGGAGTGCCCCATGGAGATGCTCAATCTGTTAACCCTTTCTTAACATGTCAAAAAGGAGAAACACTAAATGCAAACAAAATTATTGAATATCTATTTTTTTCATTTTTGCGTCAAAAAACATAGCTTATGACCTCTCATTGTACCGAGCTCAATGAGCTTGTTCCAATGAGGGGTCATATGCTATGTTTTTGAAGCAAAAAAATGAAAATTGAATGGCAATATTTGTGAATAGCGCTGACCAGTTTATGCTGTTACATTGGGCAAAGGTTAAGAGGCTGTTACATTCGTATGCACAAGAACTGAGATAAATATCCTCAAATTTGACTTATTTTATCCCTTTACCTAAAATGAAAAGCAGATGACACTTGCAAACAAAATTATTGAATACATTTTTTCAATTGTTTTTCGCGTCAAAACATAGCTCATTGAGCTTATTCCAATGAGGGGTCATAAGCTATGTTTTTGAGGCAAAAAATGAAAAAATAATGAAAATTGAATGGCAGTGTTTGTGAATAGCGCTGGCCATTTTTTCCCATTACATTAGGTAAAGGGTTAATAGCATGAGATTTCCTGTGCTGGGCAGGAATATCTGCCAGCAACATGCAAAGAGTTAATCACATCATGAGTTAACCCTTTACCCAACGTAACGGCCAAAACCGGCCAGCGCTATTCTAAAAAATCGACAATTAATTTTCATTATTTTTTGTCTCAAAAACATAGGTTACGACCCCTCATTGGAATGAGCTCAACGAGCTCATTCCAATAAGGGTCATAACTTATGTTTTTGAGACAAAAAATTTAAAAAATTAGTTATTCAAGAACTTTTTTTGCAAGTGTCATCTGCTTTTCATGTTCGGCAAAGGGTTAAATGCAACACAGAAAAATCTTCTTGCTCACTGTCGGTGAAAATTTAGCATTTTCAGTTGGAACTTACTTCTGGTCCTTTACATGAACAGGCCGTTATACGCTCATTATAAAATGCCACTTGAGCAGAATAAGGCATGATGCTGTAGCATTGCAGATGGCACCTTATTACACACAAGGGACAGACAGTAATTTCAACAGGTGTTCATTGTACACTTTTTGAAAAAGAAATAAAAATTGAAAATTTCAATGTAACAAAGCTGGTAAACATGACATGTTGTCGGTCTGTTTATGGTATGCATAAGATGATTTGGTGCTTGGCCACCTGGTAGATGAACAATAGCCCATATCCTTACTTGCTAGATCAATAGAAACTAAAGTATGTAACAGGGTATGGGAGGTGTGGAATGTACCCAGTGCTCTATGGGATGCATATTATTTATTGGATCCACATGTTTCTGCACTTCTTGAGTAATTGTGTAGAAGATGTGTACCACAGCCGTATTGGTGGTAACACCCCAAGCAAAGGTACAGAGCAATGAGAGAAAGAGTTCTGAAGGTACGAAATGTTTGGCAGGGGATCTAGGCGTCCTCTCTGTGAAAACTTTTTATTTAGAAGCTCTTAAATTTGTATTTTAGTGTGATGCAATTAGGGCCCTGCAAAACTTTGAAATTCAATTTGATTCAAAATACAGTACGTGGAGAGTGTATTATCACTAAATCACTCACAGAGTGGAGATTCCACCCAAGCAGTAATTGCAAATTTGTTGCAAAGCCTAACCAGCACAAGCAAAGTTTCAGCCAATGGACCTCCGGGTTAAACCCGGAGATCCATTGGATGAAACATTGCTTGTGTTTTTTGTCGATATGTTCAAAATTTGAAAGTTATAGCTTGGGTGATAACTCCACTCTGCAGGTTATTTAGTTACAATCCATTCTCCACATACTGTAGTCCACATGATTTGATTCAATTTGATTTCAATCACACCAATTCAAAATTTTTCGAATCATCAATATATTCTCAAAATCCAACAAAGTGTCTCCTTTTGAATTCTTCTTCTGTTATCAGATCTCCTGTACCCCTGGGTATAACTCTGTTTTTATTTATCAAGTGCTGTAATGTGACACAAATGCTGTAACTGAACAGGGTTCTCAATGTGTGACATGATAACCTGCCTACAATGCATAACATAATAACCTATCAACTTTATATTTATTGATTGATTTATTGGGGTTTAAGGTCACATACTTATGCACAATGGCTGATCGTGACTGTGACAGTTTTACGGGTGGAGGAAGCCGGAGTACCCAGAGAGAACCGCCGAGCAACAACAAGCAACTGTCAGCTCCTCAACATTCTAACTCTGTACAAGCTCCGCTGAAGCAGGGTTACAGCGGTTGAAAACATGTGCACTATCGACGTGCAGTACACCTTAGTACACGGCGTCATCGTGCCCCCATGTAGGCAACCGGGATAAAGTGCCTTGCCCAAGGGCACAATGTGGGTGAGCCAAGGTCATCCCGGACGGGGATCGAACCCGGGCCCTCTAGCACACAAGTCCAACAGCCTACCACTGAGCCACCGCGATTCCCCTATCAGCTTTATGAAAGAAACTGTCAAATATTTTGTTGGGGCTTTAACCCTTTACTCAACGCAGACGATATCAAAATTTATTATTTTTAAATATCATTATATAAAAATTTTCAAAAATTTCAACAAAACAATATCTTGTGACCCCTCATTGGAACGAGCTCGACGAGCTTGTTCCAATGAGGGGTCACATGATATGGTTTTGTTGAAATTTCTTGAAAAATAATATTTTTTCAAGTGCTGAATTTCCATATTACGCAGGTGGATGCGGGTGATTCGTTAGGTAAAGGGTTAAGACTCTTCAGCAGAGATGAATATTTTGCTTTTGGAACTTAACAGAGAATTATTTACTTATTTATTTATTGGGGTTTAATGACACTTTCGACAGCCAGGGTCACCTTGTGTTGGACAGTTTTATGGGTGGAGGAAGCCGTAGTACCCAGAGAGAACCACTCAGCAACAGTGAGCAACTGTCAGGCTCTTCAACATACTAACTTCACACAAGCAGGGTTAGCAGTGGTTGAAGACAAGTGCACCATCAACGTACTGTATGACTTAGGACACAATGCCACCATGCCCCCACATGGGCAATGGAAGTGTCTTGCCGCAGGTGGGATTTGAACTGAGGACATATTTATTTATTGGTGTTTAACCCTCCGCACACTGATGTCAAAATATAGAAATTTCAGGGTGCAAAATTTCCCAAAATGCAAAAAAGTAGGAATTTAACCAATTCAGTCTTGTTTGACAGAGCTCAATGAGCTCTGTCAAACAAGATTGATTTGGTTAAATTCCAAGATGCATATGGTTAAAATTTGCATCTTTTTTGACATCAGTGTGTAAACGGTTACTTCTTGAAAATCCATAGAGTGGACCACATATCCAAAAGTCAAGTTGTGAAGCCTAGTTTTAAAAAAAGTTACATTTATAGCAACAGAACCATGCCTGAAAGCTGATTTTAGTAATAGTGACATTGACCTTCAATCAAGAAATCTGAAAATCAATAGGGTTCTCCTACCATGAGGGTACCAGTGTCGTAAATTTTGTGGTTCCACAAAATGTAGAACAAATATATTGCTCCCAAACCATTTTTTACCAACTTCTGTTTATAGTAACATTCCTGTGAATTTCGATTGCAGGCTACAAAATCAATAAGATGCTTTATCTCTCATAGGAGTACACAATCTGTAAATCTGTGAACGTGTGACATATAAAACAAAAATTATAGTACAAAATCCAATTTTTTTAATTTTCGAAAATGTTCTGTTTGTTATTCTCATGACCTTTGGCCTTTTGGCTAACACATACAAAGTCAATAAGGTTTTTTTACTGTCTATCTAGGATTACTTTCTGCATGTTTCATTGGGCTGTGATGAATAAAACTAAGGTTATATAAAATTATAACCCAGAAACCAAAAAATGTTACTTTTAGTTACAGTGACCTTGACATTTGACTGACAAACCTGAAAATCGATAGGGTTCTTCCTCTCCCATGAGGGTACCAACCATGTAAATTTAGGTGACCTGCTTTAAATAGAACTAAAGTTGTTGCTTGGAAACCAACTGTTTACACCAGTCCAGGCTCCTTAATCAATCTATTTGTCGAGTTTGACTTTGTCCCAACTTATCTAAAATCAAGGACACTCAGGGACCCATTTGAGGGGGGTGGAGGGAGGGTGATGTCTATTAGGAGGATATTTTGGGGGTCGGGGCATAAAAGTACTTGAAACCTTTCAAAACTACTAATTATTTTTAACCCTTTACCCAACGCAGACGATATCAAAATTTATTATTTTAAATATCATTTTTTTTAATTTTTCATAAAATTTCAACAAAACCATATCATGTGACCCCTCGTTGGAATGAGCTCGTTCCAACGAGGGGTCACATGATACAGTTTTGTTGAATTTTTTGAAAAATAATATTTTTTTCAACTGCTGAATTTGCATATTACATGGTCAGATGCGGCCGATTCGTTGGGTAAAGGGTTAAGGAAAAAAAAAAAAAACCACGTAATAGGGCCCACCCCGTAACCCCGTAACCCCAACTGGTTTGAATACAAGCACTCAAACTCTTCCAAAGCTCACTTTAACAAGAAAAAAATTGTTATCCGCCCACAATTGTATCAGACTAAATTTGACCACAATCAGAACTTCATATAAACAAACAAAAAGAAATACTCCATAAGAGTTCTGTGTAAAATTTCAAACCTCCCCTCAGAAAAAAAATCAGTCAAGTATGATTCCTTAAAAAACTTTAATCTCTGGTGTAAAGATTCTGCTGGTAGATCAGAAGTAAATATTTGAAGAATATCCCTCATACTGCTCCAAGTTAAAATTCAGGCCCACAGGGTGCCAAAATATGAACCCAGGGACTTGATTTAAACTAATTTGAATCTTACCCTCCAAAGGAGGCTGTATGCCAAATATTAAAAGATTATAAGCTGTGCATCTGAAGAAGATTTTTAAATGAATTCAGGTTCCCAAAGGGAGCCAACAGATGAACTCAGGGACTTTGACTTGAATCTGAATCCACAAAGAATGCAAGCCTGAAAATAAGCAATCTGACATTTGCAGATTGAGGTCCCCAGAGGGTGAATTTGCTTATGTTATCCCATACAGTGTGTCAATTTATCCTCTGGGTCCCTCTTGCTATTTAGGCTTGAGACATCGATTCGGAATGAGGTTCACAGAGAGTAAATTTAATGATGCTACCCTGCTGTGCAGGGTAGCATCAGCAAATTCACCCTCTGGGGTCCTCATTCTGCAGATGACAGTCTGCTTATTTTCAGACTTGAAAGGATGCTCCATACTAAATATTAACCCTTTACCTAACATGAAAAGCAGACGACACTTGCAAAAAAATTCTTGAATAACTAATTTTTTTCATTTTTTGTCTCAAAAACATCGGTTATCATCCCTGGTTGGAATGAGCTTGTCGAGATCAGTCCAATAAGGAGTCATAACCTATGTTTTTGAGCCAAAACATGAAAAAATAATGAAAATTAATTGGCGATTTTTTAGAATAGTGCTGGCCGGTTTTGGCCGTTATGTTGGGTAAAGGATTAAAAGACTCTAACTTGGGGATCAGAAGGAGAACATTTTTAAAGAATATTCCTCATATTGCATTTAGTTAAAAATTCATTTTATCAAACTTGACTCTGACCGCTCTAAAGATGTTGAATACCAAATATCAAGATTCTTATTGGTGATTCTGGAGAAAATTTTAAAAAGATTTTGTGAGTGCTAGCAGAGTTATAAATACATGTGGTGCCACCTGTGGGATTGGAAACTTTATTTGAACAAATTTGAATTGACATATAAGGAACTTGCCTATCAAATTTAGTTAAATTTGGTCCAGTAGTTTATAATTAACCCTTTACCCAACGCAGATAATATCAAAATTTATTATTTTAAATATCATTTTTTCAAATTTTTCAAAAAATTTCAACAAATCCATATCATGTGATCCCTCGTTGGAACGAGCTCGTTCCAATGAGGGGTCACATGATATGGTTTTGTTGAAATGTTTTGAAAAATAATAGTTTTTCAACTGCTGAATTTGCATATTACGTGGGCGGATGTGGGCCATTCGTTGGGTAAAGGGTTAAACCCTTTTTCTGTTCATGCATTTTCAGGCAAAATGATTGGCTAAAGTATTTCTTTTTTTTTTTTTCATAACACAATGAACCGCAAAAAATCGCATTTAGGCCCACCCTAAACCACGCCCCCAATGTCTGACTTAAAAATTACGTTGCACAGTGTGAAACCCCTGCACGCTCATGTTGTTTCAACATTAAAAGTAATGAATACTTATCTCATTATATTAAAATGACTTTCAAAATAAAATTTAATAAACAATGAAATCCTTATCATGTTTTTTATTCCATGTTCAATTTGTTTATGTGCAATAGATGATTGTCTGCCTTCACCATTTTACCCAAATCAAACGTAAACAATGGCCGGTCATGATAATCCACAAACGAAACTCAACACCAACAAAACTTTCTAATTTCCAAATAGCCTGAATGAACTCCTTCTGAGACAAAGTTCAACCAACTTCATGTCATCTAGGTTTATATCGAATTCCACATTTACAAACTGTGTTTTCAGTTTCTCAGAAAATGGTCAAAATCAGAATTAAATTTAATTCAGTGTTGCTTTGAATGACGGCACCCTCTCGTCAAGTGGAAAAGGAGATTGAAGTTTTGTGTGGGTGTGGGCGTGGCCTATGGTGTTCTCTTTAACTTACACAATTCATTGGTCAATAAAATTTTTATTGACACAAGAACATGTTTCAGTGAAATGTATCGTTATTTCAAACTGAATTTTTGAAAACTACTTAGAATTTTTCTAAGTCAAAAAAGGGACATAACTCTGGTAATAAATGTCGGTCCAAACCCCAAGATGAACTTGGCCTGTATTTTATGTTGATACACCTACATACCAAATTTTATTTGATTTGGCAAACTATAACTAAAGTTATCATCGGGAAACCAAAATGGGACAGATGCACAGACGGATGGACTCACAGACTGATGGATGGACGGACACCGGCTATTTTAATAGTTCCCTGTAAAAAAATTTTCGTTGAACAATGAACCCTATTAAAAAGTTTTTGTGTGGATCATCCATGTACAAACTATTCAGGAATCATTATGATTACAGCAAAACAAAGAAAAGTGAAGCTAAGTATTATCTCACTCACACAAATACATAAAAGATAAAAAAAATGTATCCAAGTGTTGAGGAAATAAGAACATTTCTCTGGTAAAATGAAGCATGAGTAAAAAGATAATAACCTGTTGTCTTTGATGCATGAAAAGATTTAATTAATTATTTTAAGAAAGCTTATAAAATGCAAATATTTGTCTTGAGGCAAGTGTTTTTTATGCTACAGTAAGATTGTAAAATCAATGATTTCTTGAAATCCCAAGTAAATCTGTGTACTTGGAGTTATTGACCTTCAATTCATGAAATGCCTATACTTAACCCTTTGAACATGAGAGGCCTATTTAACGATCCACAATCATGATATGTCATAATTTCATTAAGTTGCATGACTGCTAAGTGAATGTCTGGGGTAGACAAATCAATATTTTCAACGTGCATCCTTAGGGTTGCACGTTGAAAATATTAATTGGTTTACCCCCAAATAATGAATGTGGACTCTTCCAATTGCTACTGTTGAACTGAAATGGAAGATACCACCAGAGTTTAACCCTTTACCCAACGAATCGCCCGCATCCGCCCACGTAATATCCAAATTCAGCAGTTGAAAAAATAGTATTTTTCAAAAAATTTCAACAAAACTATATCATGTGACCCCTCGCTGGAACGAGCTCGATCCAACGAGGGGTCACATGATATGGTTCTGTTGATTTTTTTTTTAAGTTTGAAAAAATGATATTTAAAATAATAAATTTTGATATTGTCTGCATTGGGAAAAGGGTTAACCCTTTACCCAACGCAGACGATATCAAAATTTATTATTTTAAATATCATTTTTTAAAGTTTTTCAAAAAATTTCAACAAAACCATATCATGTGACCCCTCTTTGGAACGAGTTTGACAAGCTCGTTCCAAAGAGGGGTCACATGATATGGTTTTCTTGAAATTTTTCGAAAAATATTTTTTCTGCGGGAATAAGAGATAGGTACTACTTGGCTGGAATAAAATGTGTGTTATAATCTTACGTTCTACTGCAGAACATCTGCTGACATTTTCTGATAAATTTACTTATATTAACAAACCCATCCTTTATTAAGGCTAAAAATTCTTTGTCAAAACTAACATTCTATCATATACAGCCAATACTATTTATTTATTTTTTTGGGTTTAATGACAGCTAGGGTCACCTCATGTCAGACAGTTTTACGGGTGGAGGAAGCTGGAGTACATGGAGAGAACCACCAAGCAATGACAAGCAACTGTCAGACTCCCCAATGTACTAACTCCACACAAGCAGGGTGCACCTTTGACATGCATCATGCCTTAGTACACAGTACCAATGGGATTAAGTGTCTTCACCAAGGACTCAATACGGTTGGCACAGGTGGGATTAAAACTGAGGACCTCTCGGCTTGCAGCCTGCACCTTTGCCTACATAGCCACCATGCACCTTCAGCCAGTGCTTGAAAAAAAACCCAAATATACATTATGAGGTTGAGGTCTCTTTCCTGTAATGAAATGTCAGCTGTGGGTTTTTTCTGTAGTTTTTTCGGTGATATACCTTTCCCCCTCACTAGATAGACTGCTTGTAATAAAACCTTTACCTAACGAATCGCCCGCATCCGCCCACATAATATGCAAAATTCAGCAGTTGAAAAAATATTATTTTTAAAAGAATTTCAACAAAACCATATCATGTGACCCCTCGTTGGAGGGTTACATGATATGGTTTTGTCGAATTGTTTTGCAAAATTTGAAAAAATGATACTTAAAATAATAAATTTTGACATCGTCTGCATTGGGTAAAGGGTTAAGAGTTGTATTTCAGAAAGTTTGGCCAATACAAAATCATGGACTTACAAGTTCCAGGTACAAAAAGCATTAATCAAGCCAGAATCTTTTCAGGTCATTGTTGTAACAATTTTTTTTTAGGTTTCTTGATCGATGGTCAGTATATTAAATTGTCTTATATCCTCAGTTTACATTTGTAACCTTTCTGCAAATAATAACTAGTGTTTAATCGATAAGGATTTAAGATCATCATTTGCTTGCCAATTAGTTGAGCACACAATCTGCCACTTGTGAGTGCCAATGTCAGTTAGTAACAACCAAAAGGAGTTGTATGTTTAACCCTTTCACAACTCAGCCAAACCCCCCCCCCCCCCCCCCCCCCCCCCCCCCAGACATGGGATATTGAGGTTAATTTTGGGATCATCTTGTCCGTTAGATAAAGGTATAAAACGTTCCATTCATTTGGATTGTCAGGTAAGTCAAGATTTATCTTCCCAGCTTCAGAACATGGGATATCTAGTGGAACAATATCTGTGCATTTTTCTCATCGAAAAATTGGACCAATTCCATGACCACGAAAGCTCCCTCGTATTCTGCCATGTCCCACTGGCCAGTCCTATTCCACTCCGTCATCTGGATTATTTAACTGGCAACGTCATCTGAACATCCAGCACTCATAGTAGTGTCATATGTGTCAGCTTGATTTGAGCCAGACTGTACCGCAGAATCCTTTTTCCACGTTGCTATCAATTGTCATCTTCGTCCATGGAATTACTGTGAGGTGCAATATGCACTAAAACTGTAGCCAATCAACTAAAGGGGAACAACTCTAAATTCATTCGGGCATGAAATTACTTCTGTGGACTGATAGAGATAGCAGACGTGGACTGAGGTGAGAGTGGATGCATTGCTATGCCATCGGCAGACAGCGCGCCGATGGGTTTGTAGTGTCAGTTTACCACTGGTGCGCCGACGAGTCACGAAAGGGTTAATGTATTGAATAGAGTTAATTTTACAGTACATTCAGGTTGATTGGTTTGTTGACCTCAAGAGTATGTCAGTGTGTGTATTAAAATAAAAATACGACATCAGTGGAAACAAGTTAACAGGGCAGCGTCTTTGATCAACGATCAAAGACACTGCACTGTTAACTTATTTCTGTCGATGTCGCATTTCATTGAGTCATCACACAACATGTGGCATGTGTGTCATGAGCAGCAATCAAGGGGAAGATCAGACCAATCAATGAGATTAGGCCAATCTTGATTCCTGCCAATCATTGTGGCAACTTATTAAGTTTGTAGTAGGTAGAGGTGCAGGCTGAAAGCCGAGGGGTCCTTGGTTCGAATCCCGCCTGCGGCAACCGCGTTGTATCCTTGGGCAAGACACTTCATCTCCATTGCCCGCAGGAGGGGGGGGGGGGGGGGGGGGGGGTGCACTTGTCTTCAATCAATGCTAACCCTGCTTGTGTGGAGTTAGTATGTTGGGGAGCTGACAGTTGCTCGCCCAATGCTAACCCTGCTTAACCCTGCTTGTGTGTAGTATGTTGGGGACCTGACAGTTGCTCGCCTTTGCTCGATGGGGGGGGCAGGGGGGCATTGTGTACTAAGGCGTACTGCACGTCGATGGTGCACTTGTCTTCAATCAATGCTAACCCTGCTTGTGTGGAGTTAGTATGTTGGGGAGCTGACAGTTGCTCGCCCAATGCTAACCCTGCTTGTGTGTAGTATGTTGGGGAGCTGACAGTTGCTCGCCTTTGCTCGGTGGTTCTCTCCGGGTACTCCGGCTTCCTCTTCCCGTAAAACTGTCACGGTCATTATTAGTCATTGTGCATAAATATGTGACCCTAAACACCAATAAATAAATAATATTAAGTTTGTAACTGCTTGTATGAGATTGTTAATCAAACGTAAATACAAACAATTTTGATCCAGTGGTGTTCCATGTAACCATCGGCATGGAGTCATGGACCGATGTTGAAACACCTCTATCGATGGTCAACCAATGGCTTAAAATCGGCCATTGCCAGATGTGATTGCCAAACATTGGTTGATCACTAATAATAACTAGAAAGAATTCCAATTTGGGACCATGGAGATTTCTGGGAATGTGACTTTAAGTTCAATTAACACTTTATCATACACAAGTCATGGATCTTTTTTTAACCCTTTACCCAACGTACCGGCCAAAACTGGCCAGCACTATTTACAAAAATCACCATTCAACTTTCATTATTTTTAAAAATTTTTGCCTCAAAAACATAGCTTATGACCCCTCATTGGAACGAGCTCGATGAGCTCGTTCCAATGAGGGGTCATAACCTATATTTTTGAGACAAAAAATGAAAATATTTTGTTATTCAAGAATTTTGTTTACAGGTGCCATCTGCTTTTCGTGTTAGGTAAAGGGTTAACTGAAGAGTCATCAAAAGCTTTCTTAACTGGTAGAGTGCTAAATTTTATTTGGCCAACAAAATTTGTTCACATGTCTTTGCCTTGTTACAATTTATAGGAGAGTGCCTGTGAGCACTCTCCTATAAATTGTAACAAGGCAAATCTTAACAGAGTAAATAATATCACTTCAAAGACAATATGAAGCACAGCCACTAAATTTGAAGCCTTTAAGTTGCAGTACCTGCACTTCAGAATAAAGCCCAAATATGGGCTTCCAGCACTTTACCAGTTAAGTTTCATATAACATATTTTGACTTGCAGTGTTTGGAGGAAGATTTGTCAGATTTGAAAGATTCACTTTTTCAACCCATATGTGTAATTGTTTACACAAAGGAAATATGACAATCAGTTGCTCAGTGGTTCTCTCCGGGTACTCCGGCTTCCTCCACCCATAAAACTGTCATGGTCATGGTTAGCCATTGTGCAGAAATATGTTGGGGAGCTGACAGTTGCTTGCCATTGCTCGGTGGTTCTCTCCAGGTACTCTGGCTTCCTCCACCCGTAAAACTGTCACAGTCATGGTTAGCCATTGTGCATAAATATGTGACCTTAAACACCAATAAATAAATAAATGACAATCATTGATCAGACACTGCAGTGATCAGCATTGTGATGAATAGAATCAGAAATAATTTAATCTGAGAGCTCCACTAGTTTGTAGGATTAAACTATTGCTTATCCTCTCCATAAAACCAAAACAGAATCATCTACTTGAGGTAGATGTTATACTAGGACAGGTCATACCATTCATTGCCACCCCTCCCTACCTCCTGCTCCACCCAACACCCAAAAACTCTGCATAGCACTTAACACCATCACTTTAAAAGGCAAAATCAGACATAATCCACTGAGTTAAAATTGTTCTTTAAAAGTTCCATTTAATTTAATAATTTAAAGTTAATTAACTTTCATATCAGATAGCAACATATTGTGAGATTATTTTTATCACATAATGGGTAAGTTAACTCTTTAGCTGATGTGATGACCAAAACCAACAAACACTATTCACAAACAGCAGCAAATAAAGTTTTATTTTTCAATTTTTTCCTTAACCCTTTACCCAACAAATCGCCCGCATCCGCCCGCGTAATATGCAAATTCAGCAGCTGAAAAAATATTATTTTTCAAAAAATTTCAACAAAACCATATCATGTGACCCCTCTTTATTTATTTATTTATTTATTGGTGTTTAAGGTCACATACTTATGCACAATAGCCAACCGTGAGAGTTTTATGGGTGGAGGAAGCCGGAGTACCCGGAGAGAACCACCGAGCAACGACGAGCAGCTGTCAGCTCTCCAACATCGTAACTCTGAACTCTGCACCACAGCACAGGCAGGGCAGGGTTAGATTGGTTGAAGACATGCGCACCATCGACGTGCAGTACGCCTCAGTACACAGCGTCATCGTGCCCCCATGTTGGCAATCGGGGTGAAGTGTCTTGCCCAAGGACACAACGCGGTTGCCGCAGGTGGGATTCGAACCGAGGACCTCTCAGCTTGCAGCCTGCACCTTTACCAACTGAGCCACCGCGCCCCGACCCCTCTTTGGAACGAGCTCAATCAGCTCGTTCCAAAGAGGGGTCACATGATATGGTTTTGTTGAAATTTTTTGAAAATTTTTTTTAAAATGATATTAAAAATAATAAATTTTGATATCGTCTGCATTGGGTACAGGGTTAAAAACATAGCATATGAAACCTCAATGGATGTTATTTGTATAATTTTTTACATACAAGCTAAATACAATAATAAAACAAGAGGCCCCAAGGGGCCTTAATCTCTCGCCTGACAAAGTTGTTCAAAGAAGTATTTTGGGTCGCCTACAGTTCGTCATGGTTCATCAACAGTACAGAGGAATGAAGTCATTAAATTATTCATAACTCTATTGTCCATGTAAGATGATTATTATCATAGGTCTTCCAGACTGCTTCCAATTCTATCAGCTGTAGACAACCACTGCCAAACTTCTAAGGGTTTTATGTCACCGCAGTTTGGAAGGCAAATTTTAAGGAAAAACACAAAGGAATGGTGTTGAACAAACCTAAACATATCCTGCCCCCACCCCTCCCATAGAGAGCCCGAATATTAAACTGGGGACTTTAAATGAACAAATTTGAATCTGATTCCCCTAGAGATGTTATATACCAAATATGAAAGAATTCTGAGTGGTGGATCTGAAAAATCTGACCCTCCTAGAGATGTTGCAAACCAAATATCAAAATATTTTCTCTGGTGGATCTGATGAAGAAGATTTTCAAAGAATATTCTTCATAATGCACTAAGTTACACTGTGGACTCCCACAGAGAGCCTAAACATGAAGCCAGAGACTTGTTTTGACCAAACTTGAATCTGAATCTCCTGGAGATGTCACATACTAAACATGAAATGATTCTGAGTAAGTTAAACTTTGGGTTCCAATAGAGAACCCAAATTTTAACCCAGGGACCCAATTTGAACAAACTTAATTCCGACCCACATGTAGATGTTGTATAAAAGTATAAACGGATTCTGACAAGTGGACCTGAAGAAGATTTTTAAAGAAATTTCCTTGTATATTGCACCGAGTCAAAATTTAGGCTGCAATATAAGACCCCAATATTAACTCAGTGACCCAATTTGAACAAACTTGAATCTGACCTCCCTAGAGATGATGCATACCAACTATCAAAATATTTTCACTGGTGCATCTGATGAAGAAGACTTTTAAAGAATATTCCCCATAATGCCCTAAGTTAAATTTTGGGCTCCCATAGAGAGCCCAAATATGAAGCCAGGGACTCGATTTGAACAAAATTGAATCTGACACACCTAGAGATGTCACATACCAAAATATAAAAGGATTCTGACTAGAGGATCTGAAGAAGGAAGATTTTTAATCCTTTACCTAACACGACAAGTAGATAACAATTGCAAGTAAAATTCTTGAAGCACTATATTTTGCATCAAAAACATAGCTTATGACTCCTCAATGGAACAAGCTCATTCCAATGAGGGGTCATAAGCTATTTTTTTGTGACAAAAAAATGAAAACGTAATAAATATTGAATGGTGAATTTTGTGAATAGTTTTGGTCATTACCGTGGGTAAAGGGTTAAAGAAATTTCCTTATATTCCACAAAGTTAAACTTTGGGCTCCAATAGAGAGCCCAAATATTAACCCCAGGACCCAATTTGAACAAATTTAAATCTAACACACCTAGAGATGTTGTATACCAAATAGGAAAACTTTCTGACTGGTGGATCTGAAGAAAAGTTTTAAAGAAATTTCCTCAAATTGCATTAAGTTTAAATTTGGGCTCCCATAGGGAGCCCATATATTAACACAGGAACTGTATTTGAACACACATTTGAATCTGACCCCTTTAGAGATATTGCATGCCAAATATCAAAAGATTCGGACTGGTGGATCTGAAGAAGAATATTTTTAAAGATTATTTCCCATATTGCACTAAGCTGAAATTCGGTCTCCCATAGGAAGACCAAATATTAACTGAGGGACTTGATTACAACAAACTTGAATCTGACCCTCGTAACAATGATGTATAACAAATATTCAAAGATTCTACCTTGTGGTTCTGAAGAAGATTTTTAAAGCTTATTCCCCACATTACCCTAAGTTAAGATTGAGGCTCCTGTATCGAGCCCCAATCTGAATGAGGGGCTTAATTTGAACACACTTGTATTTGACTTCCCTTTGGATTCTCTATACCAAATATCAAAAGATTCTGATCAGTGGTTCTGGAGGAGTAATTTTTAAAAAAAATTTGCAAATATGCTGACACAGCATTTTTTCAATGCTCTCCCCAACAGAACACCCTATACTGCTGATGACCATTTGTTTTTATTCCATTCTATTGGCCCTAAGGATGCTTCATACCAAATAACAGTTCTCTGTTTCATGTGGTTTGGGAAATATGGGCCGTTGAAAGTATTTCTATTTTTAGCTCCTGGGGTTCTCACAGGGACACAGGAGTTTTTATTTTTTTGCATGAATCAAGTAATTAGGACTCAATAATGCCACATACAAAATTTGGTTCAAATCAGACCATTGGTTCAGAAAATAGAAATTTCTAGCGGGGTAAAATATCTTGCCCCTCCCATTATGAAGGCAAATATTGCTACAAGAACTTCGTTTGAACAAACTTCATTCTACACCACACCAAATATCAAGTCATTGTACCCACTGATTCATGAGAAGATTTAAAAAAAAAAATTATTTCCCCCACCCCCTCCCTATGGAGCGTGACAACTTTATTTGAACAAACTTGGATTGACAGACGATAAGGACCATGCGTATTAAATTTGGTTCAATTCTGCCCAGTTTAAGAGGAGAAGTCGATAATGTAAAGTTCATGCTGGATGGACGACAGACACCCGATTACAGACAAAAAGTGATCACTTAACCCCTAGAACTCTTGTAGTGCAACAGAATTTTCTCCAATCACTCTCTTTTTTTCTCTTGTTTAACTATAAATTCAACCAATTATATCTTGTTTGACAGAGCTCAGTGAGCTCTGTCAAATAAGGTTTATTTGGTTAAATATCAAATGGCATTATGGGAAATATTTGCTGCTGAAAACTTTACCATTTTGACATCAGTGTACAGAGGGTTAAGTGCCCCCTGACTTTCAGTCAGGCAAGCTAAAAATACATCTGATGTATTGTACTGAGGTGGCATGGGCAAGATTGTCTGCCTTCCTGCCGCACCTAGATGAAATTATTATCAGAATTGAGGCTAAAGGCATGTTCCATTGAAGGGGGCATCAGCTGTGTTTTCAATGCAAAAAATGAAAATGTTTTGTTGTTCTAATGTCTGCTAGTCTTGTAAGATAAATTGTTAATGAAATAAAAAAAACCCTCAAAAACAAAGAAGACTAATTCAGTTCTACTCAACTTGTAATTGTTTTAACATTGAACAATAGTTATGTAAGGCCTAAAAAAATAAAAAATCTGTTTCTCAGGCCCTCCCGCATGGTCCTTTTGGTTGCCGCATGCTCTCTTTTTATAACCAATTTGAACTTAAAAAAAATAAAAATTAAATGGTTTATGTTTAATATTTTACCCAAGTGACGTTTTCTCCAAACCTAAACACCTGAAATTGATGTCAAAAATGTATGTCTCAACATCTGAGCATCAAGTAGCATAGAGTTAACAAGAAAGAAAATGTGGGGGGTGGGGGATGATATCCTGCCTGGATATCTTACCCCCACCACTCCACATCCCAAATCTACATATAAAATATAAAGCAGCAGTATTGAATGGTTATCAAAAGGTAACATAGATCTCCTATATCAAAACATAAATATATGATTTTGATGAGAAAATGTATATGTAGGTCTCAATAGGCCTAAAAAAAAATAAAAGTTAAAAAATTTATAGTAATTTATATATTTTTTATACTTACCAATGACCCAGACATAGCTGGTGCTAACTCTTAAAATATAGGGCCAAACACAAATTTTGCCCCCCAATCCCCAAAATTTGCATCTAAAACTAAAGAAAACATGTCCTGAAAGGCCCTCCACACCTCGCCCCCACTGCGCATGCGCAGTGTCAAGGACGTTCCGAAATTGGCGCCATTTATCATTCTAATAACCAGTGCCTGGTAAGCGCTATGTACTCAGCGGGGAGGCAAGAGTTCCCAACTCCTGGGAGGGCCATCCCCGTCTGGGTCATTGGTAAGTATAAAAAATATATAAATTACTATAAATTTTTTAACATTTTTATACTGTACCAATGACCCAGACATAGCTGAATAGTAAAAAGGCTGGAGGGCCAAGGACATAGAGCAAAATGGAATACGCTCGATAAAATAAAATAGAGTCATCCCCTGTAGGGAAAAGAAGTAATAGGCCTTACATGTATCTTTCTTATTTATGATAAATTAGAAAGATACAACACCTTCCAAAAATTGAGCTTCATACATCCATGTACTCTATTAATATCCAATAATCCTTATACTAATAATTTTTAAAGTAAGCCAATAATAAAGTAAGTCTAGAGAATAGAGACTCTTATACTCCTAAAAGTGTGTGAGAATTGCATAATCATGTCCGTTGACATATGCAATATTCAAAAGCTATACTTTAAAAACTAAGACTTGAATGAATTTTATAAACTTAAACTTCTCACTAAACAACCATCCCAATAACTGCTCAGAATTACTAACTCCGGAGGAGGTATCCCCTTGTTTTCATAGTAAAAACAGGTGACCCAAGGGAACACCCTCCCCCCCCCCCCCCCCTTTTTCTTGCCCTGGGTCAAATAGCCCAGAGCGAAGAGGGCAGCCGAACGGAGACACTGCCGAAACAGACAGCCTACCTAGCTATAGTAGCAACTGTTAAGTGAATGACATTCTGAGCAGTAGATAATAGACCTAACAATAGAGGCCTCCAGAAATGGACTCGATATTTCTGAGATAAAATTCATGAATGGATGGCTGAGCGCAATGAGCAGCCTTCAAAAATCTATAATAGCAACACTATTAATGTAAGCCCAAGAAGTAGAAGAACTCTTACTTCATGAGCCGAAATCTTAAGCACAACTGCTAAGCCAATGATATACCATAAGCAGTACGCTAGTTAATAGAATCCATTAACAATAAAATGGAGCGTAACGTCCTTCTACTAGACATCAAAGACAGAAGAAGCTTACGCCCTTGTAATAAACAGATATCTGTTTATAAATACATAAACTGTACCCGGAAAGAGTAAAGGCCTATGCCCATACGAAGACGGAAGGACCTTAAAATAATAGGTTCCGGATAATAGGAGCCTAACTCTTATGCAACAATCCAACCTAAATAGTAACGGAAGTATTGATTCCGAAACTATGAAAGTGAAAATCATCCATCGATAGTGCATGAAACTCACTGACTCTACAGTAAAGGAGAAACCAACAGAATTACTGTCTAAAAGGTCAGAATTTGAAAACTACTGTTTCCAGAGGCTCAAATGATTACTTAGCTAAATAAGAACCGAAGTTAAAATCCATATAGGAATTTAATCTAAGGATTCTAAGTCTATTTATCAAAAAGTTACTAACTGACTTAGATAAAGAGACAAAAGACTCAATTGTAAACTAACGTAGAGTGCATAGGTATGAGGTAACATAAACCTATAACCTAAATAACAACAGGCTGCAGTAGATCTTGTGAAACAAGTATACTAAAAACTAGCAATGCGTAGTATGGAGGGATCAACCATATGAACATAATGATCCCTACACCACGACGGAAGAGCCTCCACTTTAGTCGCATAGAATAGCGAAGAAGAGGATCTCCTATAGTAAGAAATCGCGTCCAAAGCTCGTCCAGTACAGTGCTTACAATGCAATACGGACCACACAACGGAATACATGAAGGTTGCGACCTTGCTGGTTGTGATAAAGATGACACGATTTACCCAGTGAAAAAAGATCCTCACATAGAGGAAGATTTCACGTTAAGATCCACAGTAGACAAGAGAGTAAATTACTCATGATCTCTGTGAAGATAGAGATGCTATCAACAGAAATGTATTGTGGTTGTTTATCTTAGCAATACCTGCTAAAACAACAGCGCCGGAGAATACGCGTATCCTATCATACCGTCCTATAGATCAATAGAGCGTTAACAGTATTAGCTCAGAGATCTGGACAAGCCAACACATACGTCTGCAATTGATTAGCAAGCTGTGTCATAAATAAAACATCATTGGGCGCTCCCATAGATAGCAAATCTGATTAAATACTTGTTTGTTGAGAGTCCATTCTGACAGCAACAAGCGACCCGTAAGAGAACGGGAGTGCGATAAAACAATCAGACGACCCAGAATATGACGGACCAAAACTGAACTTGGTGTACTATAACCAACAGACGGATTCTTTCCATTAAATTGAATAACGGAAACGAAAGAGTGCCTCCCTGGTTCCGGAGATACGCCACTACTGTCGAATTAAAGGACAGGAATTTGGGCATGCGTTTCTGAATAATGTTCATGCAATGACATAAAGCAAGCCTAAAAAACATTATTCCGCGGAAGTTAAACTGATAGCTAAAAGACTGCGGAACCCAAAGACCCTGGCACTTCGAATCCGTAGGGATCAGTATATATCCCAATCTGTTTGACTGGCAACCGTCATAACAGCCACACTAGGGTCCGGCAACTGCGGCGGCACTCTCTGAGTCAACCACCGAATGTTTGCCCCAGTCTGAATCTCTTGTAACACTAGATAGACAAGAGAATGTATAAATCAAGCAATTCATGGATTGCCGGAAAGTTGCCGTCGAAGAGAAGCTCCTCCGAGAACGAAGCGACTCTGAGAGAGTTCTTAACCTACTATCCACGCGTGGATGTAGCTAGGGCTGCATCACGTCTAACCAACTCCAATCAGCCACTGAAGGGCGGAGTTATACGTGAACAAACTACTGCCCTCAAAAGAAATTACATTGAGAATAATATCCCGTAAATCTTTTCTTGAAGACGTAATGATAACGCCTCAGTAAGGCGGATTACGTATAATAAAGCGTCTAAGTTAAGTCTACTATACATAATGTCGTTCCCAACATTGAAATTGGAAAAGACATAAACGGCGAAAAAGAATATATGCAGTCTTTAATCACACCGTCTAGACGCATATGAACTCTCGGTATGCCCTGCTCTGCCAAAATAAACTATATGAAAAAAAGATAAAATGGCAGAAATGAGCCACGCGGACAAGAAACTAAACTATCATGCTTAGTAGCAGGCTTGTATATATATATAATATATATATAGCGTCGAAAAATAAAATACATGTTGTAATGACAATATTGGACTGCGTCGGTAAGTCAGGGACAATGTCCCTGTACCGATCGAAAAATCCGAGTCCAATGACGCTATAAGTCTCTTATCCAAGATCGCAGCAATGAAGTCCGAAAAATAATCACTGGAAGAAATGCCAGAAGATATGAAAGGCATCTTCCGATACTACTAAAGGGAAAACTCGAAATCTTTCGAATCCCTTTCGCCATCCTGTCGGACCCTATAAAGCGTTCGGTCGTCCGTAGCTTGATGCAACCGCGGACCGCACCGACCCAGCGCCGTCGGATAATTCCTGATTCGACCGAGAAACCGTCAATTGCTGGGATGCTGCGAAACAACTGTGCTAACTCGGATAGCACGTCCGTCACTGAGGCCTGAGGAGCTGCGGTCTTACGATGCATTGCCGCAGGAAGCTCCGAGATCGTTACCCCGTGCATACTACCAATATGCGAGCGAACGGAGTGTATAGGCCTCGTGTCCCTTGGCTACCGGATGGCGCGACCTATTCGCTGTGGAATAACTGAATGCCGAAACTGATCGGATACTCGAGGTCACGTAGCCAGTGTGCGGTCGTGTGCCCTGCTGTGAGGATGAGGAAGCATTAAAGACAGTCTCTCGGACTGTCAATATAACGGAGCGTCCCGAGCAACGGACATATGCTCCGAATGTAAAATATCTGAACCACAACATGCGGTCCCCTATGTTGTTGGCTTCCTCCGATCTGTCCTCAATCTGCCGTCACTGGGTGAGTACTAAAGTAATTAAAGTGCTCGCATCACCCAAATCTCCTTCCTAGACCGCAACGGACGAACCCGGCAGCCGAACCATTCGATGAATGTACGCTACACCGGGTGAGCTAGCGAATGTCACTCCGTAAGCGATAGACATATACCATGAGCACTTATTGCCGCTAACTCTTCATTAACTATGACGACAGAGGCACACTTTTGAAAGACATCTCCATAACTCTTCGAACAAGAAACCAGAAATGCTTGGATAGCAAGCATAAAATAATAATATATATAGCGTCGTTCAATAATTCAAAAGTTTGTGTGACATTATTGGACTATGTCGGAACTGAGGGACGAAGTCCCTGAACCGAACCAAAAATTTCTAAGTCCACCGACGCTATCAGTTTCTTATCCGGCATCGCAGCATATGTTGTTCCGAAAGGGAAAGCTTGAAATCCACCGAATCCCTTTCGGTATCCCGTCGGACCGGATGAAACTTTCGGACGTCCGTACCCGCTTCCGCGGAGCGTCCCGACCCAGCATCGTCGGATAAAATATATGCGACAGATTCAGTTGATGCTGGGATGCTGCGATAAACTGTGCTATTAAGGAAAGCACGTCCGTTCCCGAGGCCTGTGCAGTAGCGGACTTACGATGCATTGCCGCTGGAAGCTCCGTGTACGTTGACTCCCGCACACTTCCTATGCGAACGTCCGGAGTCTGCAGGCCTCGAGTCCCCGGCTACCGACCCAGCGCTGTCGGATAATTCTCGATCCAACACCGTTTCTGTCGGCTGCTGGGATGCTGCGATAAGCTGTGCTATGTGCACAAGAATGTCCGGCGTCGAGACCTGCAGAGGCGCAGTCTATCGGTGCTTCGCCGAGGGCAGCTCCGCATCAGATGGCTCCCGCATACTTCCTATGCGAACGTCCGGAGTCCATCGGTCTCGAATCCCTGGCTGCCGGATGGTGTGACCTGGTCGCCGAAGAATCCTTGATCGGCGAAGCTGGTAATATATCGGCGGTCACGCAGCCAAGGTGCGGTCGTGTGCGCTGACGAGAAGAGGAAGCCTTAGCAGTCTCAGCGGACTGCCTATACAACGGAGCGTCCCGAGCGACGGACGTATGCTCCGCTAACAACACATTTGTACCACAACATCTGGGGCCAGATGTTGTTGAACGAGAGAGGGGCCTCTCTCGCTTGCCGTCCGGATGGACCGGAACGAGCTATGAACCGGACTAAAAGGCTTCCTCCGTTCTCCCTCCAATCCGCCGTCACTGGGTGTGCATTAAGTTAATTTTATAGTGCTCGCATCACCCCAAAATTCCTTCTAGACCGCAACGGACGAACCCGGCTGCCGAACCATTCGGTGAATGGACGCTACACCGGGCGAGCTAGCGGACGTCAAAGGCCGTCGAACCTACTAGGGTCCTCTTAGGCAATTGGCGTATTACATGAGCACTTTTCCGCTAGCCCTTCATTAATTGTGACGACGGAGGCACACTGTTGGAAGACATCACAGATACATCACCCTAATCTTGATCGTCTGAAATAGAAATTGATAAAGTAGAGTGACCCTGCGGGGAAAGGACCGGAGTGTCCAAATCCCCAACAACATACCGTGACATACGCTTCCCATATTGTCATCGAAATCATACGATACAGAACAGGAGTTAATGCGAGTACACTGACCACATATAGAATGATAATAAGGTCAGAGGAAGACTTCCTCTTAAAACAATTGATCAATATCCTTTCAATGTGAAAAGAAAACAAGTCCTGGTACTCGCACTAACCCCTGGCAATCAAATACATAATAATAATATGATCCATTAATATAGAAAAAATAATTGAAATCAAAATATTTTGAAAAAATATTTTTTCAGAACAGCCCAAGTTTCTGAAAAGTAACGTTGAGCCCCAATGGATCCCAAGCCTAAGTGTGGACAAAAATTTTAAAAATATTTTAAACAATTTATTCAACACTTACGAACAATAATAATGTATCTAGTTATGATTAAAATAACATAAAGATATTATTATTTAGAAATCCCCCCCTCACACAGAGGGCTGTTGTAAATGTAAACAATGAGTGTAAAAACACTAAAATAAGACTCCAGGCACCCAGGCCCGAAATCAGTTACCAAAAATACACCATCTGATGCAAAACAGAGACTTCCAGGGAAGAAACTGCAGAACATCAGATGGTAGATGCAGAACACAATGCCTAACCACCCGTAGGTGAAGACGTAAACAAGGGGAAAGAACAGAATTCATTCTGTTATTAAGCTAAAACTCCCAAGAAATTTTAGTAATAATAATTACAGAAACTATGCCAAAAGCATGGGAGAATAGCAAGGGGGAACTTAAAGGACAGGGAGAGAGGAAAAACACTTGAAAAAACAGTGTAACTAAATAATCAGAATGACAACAAAATGGCTGCTGCCTTGAAAATAGGTAACTTAACATAATTTCATTAAAAAATTTTAAGTTACAGCCCTGATAATATTCTGTCACACATTCTTTTCCTCTCCTCCTTTTCTATCCTCCTTAGAATCACCATTTCACTAATATTTATGTGTCTGGCATCATTTAAACTGAGATTTAAAAGCACAAAGATCAGTCAGATGTTAACTGATGAAGGGCCAAACTTAGAATGATAAATGGCGCCAATTTCGGAACGTCCTTGACACTGCGCATGCGCAGTGGGGGCGAGGTGTGGAGGGCCTTTCAGGACATGTTTTCTTTAGTTTTAGATGCAAATTTTGGGGATTGGGGGGCAAAATTTGTGTTTGGCCCTATATTTTAAGAGTTAGCACCAGCTATGTCTGGGTCATTGGTACAGTATAAAAATATATGTTTCTCAGGTCCTCCCGCATGGTCCTTTTGGTTGTCGCATGCTCTCTTTTTATAACCAATTTAAACTTAAAAAAAAGAAAAATTAAATGGTTTATGTCTGATATTTTACCCAAGTTAAAAAAATTGATGAATTTGTCCCTTGAGTGCAAGAAGGCTTTGCAATACTTTAGCATTGCAAAGCCTTCTTGTGCTCAAGGGATGAAATACACCACCACCCATGCTATTCTGTAGATTATGAGGCCAAAAAATTGAACCAAGAACATATACTTTTGATGGAAAAGAAGTAATTACTGAAATAAAAAAATAAAATAAAAAAACTCTCGCCCGCATGCAATTTTACAAATAATGGCCTGAGAAACAGATCTACTTTGTGTGGCCTAACAATACCTCTATAAAACCTATGTAGAATATTGTAATTGTTGTACAACAGTGAAGAATATATATTTATAAATGATGAATGACTTCATCTTTGTCAATCTTTATAGATTTTGTCTCAGGTGATTAAACAGTGGAACCCTGTTAATTGAATAGTCACATTGCCAGTGAAAATTATTCATTTAACATGAGTATTCAATTAACAGGGATTTGGTCACTTTTGTGTATTCTAGAAATAAATTGATCCTTAACTCTATTATATCCTGTTTGACAGAGCTCATAGATTAAATGCCTGTATTGGATGTAATGAGGCCAAATAGGTCTATAAACAAGGGAAATTTGATGGTAGGACATTTGTTAACACATTTCAAGATTTTTTATTCAATTAAGAGAATCAAGTTGACTCTATTCCCCATATGCAATTAACAGGATAAATTTGTACTAAAGGTATGGTCAATGATTTTGTGTTGGGAAATTATATTCAATTAACTGGGTTCTTCAATTAAAAGTTATTCAATTGATTGAGCTGTGCTTTACTACCTTTGAAAATTTGTGTGAGTGATTTGATTTTGTCCACCTCTGAAAATTAATGTGAGGGGATTATGTTCAAAGGGGATTTTGTCTATGGGGATTTCATCCTGAGGGGATTTTGTCCAAGGAGATTTTGTCTGGATAGCTCATTCAAGGAGTCAGGGTTGAAAGGTTTAAATTGCTTTTCCGTTTTAACCCTTTACCCAACGCAGACGATATCAAAATTTATTATTTTAAATATCATTTTTTTTTAGATTTTTCAAAAACTTTCAACAAAACCATATCATGTGGCCCCTCATTGGAATGAGCTCAACTGAGCTCGTTCCAATGAGGGGTCACATGATGTGGTTTTGTTGAAACATTTTGAAAAATTAAATTTTTTCAACTGCTCAATTTGCGTATTACGCGGGCGGATGCAGGCGATTCGTTAGTAAAGGGTTAAAACTATAAAATAACGTCACTTTTGTCTGGTGACCTTCACTGATGGCCAAAAGTCAAGCGGTGAGTAGGCCGGGAAGCACTTTTCCTTGCAATGAAGGCATACATTTATTCATATTTATTGTGTTTATAATATTGAGATGAATAAATTAGTTAAATTCTTATGAAATGAGTGATATATTGTTATTTGTATACAATTGAAAATAACCAAGCTCATGAAGCTAGATCTGTGACAAAACGTGTGGGTCAGCTATGATTGGCAAGATATCAGTGGGGGCACGACACTTTACATTTGTTCGAACGAACATTTGGTAAAAGTGACACTTGGTCGAATTTACACTTTGCCAAATGGACACTTGGTCAAAAGGAGACTTCATTGAATGCACATTTGGTGGAATTTCCATTTCTAAAGATTAGGCCATTCCGTTGAAATTAAAATATCAACTTTTTAAATTTTTCAACTTTTTCTCTTTATTTTTTTTCCTATTTTTTATTTTTTTTTCTCGAAGTAGTATACAGATAAATAGAGACCAGGCTATTCTTGTAAACAAAAGTGATTAGCACTTTCTCAGTGACCTTATCAGTACCATTTTACTAAATATATGTACATAATAGAACCATACTGTCGTGTATATAGAACCAAGAATATAATGAATGAAATGCCCTGTCAACTTTACATCAAAATCAATGGACAAGTATTTAATAATGATTAAAAGTGCACACTCTCACCAGTGGCATCATGCCAAAGGTGCATGGGGGGCCCGGGGCCCCCCAAATATTTTCCGTGAAGGCCTGGGAATGCCATTTCTGGCAACCTGGGAGGCATTTTTTGCCAAAATTTTGGGGCACGCTATGTGCCAACCAATGGTGGATGCTCCACTTAGATGGTGTTATCGATCCAGCCCCCCCCCCCCCCCCCCCCCCCCCCCCCCCAATTTTTCCCTAGCATGATGCCCCTGACTCCCACTTTCTTATTTCTATCTCTCTCTATGTCTCTCTCTCACATATGCTAGTTTTGAAAAAGTAAAAAAAAAAAAAAAATTTTGAGTTGTTTTTGTTTGTTAAAGCCCCAAAACACAAATTATGTTGCCATTAAAGATATTTGTGTAATGTATATGTATTTTCCATACATATTCCCCAATCACTGAAAAGCGTTTAGCAAAAAAATTACATTAACTGGAATAAAAATTTTCAAATAACTTTTGTCGAAGATTCAACGAACGTTCGACGAAAATTGTATTCTACCAAGGGTCCATTCGACGAGGTGTCCATTCGACAAAGTATCCATTCGACCAAATGATCATTCGACAAAGTGTCCATTTGACGAAGTGTCTTGCAACGAAGTGTTGTGTAGCCATCTCGGTATGGCCTGTTTGGATCAGATGTAAACTGGGGTTGAAAAAGTGATGGTGGTGGAAACTGTCAGTCTGATGTCTCCAGGACTTCGGAAAGGGAATATTTATTTCTAGATTGATGCATAAACAATTTTCTAAAATTTAGTTAGCATAGGAATGATTTAGACCTGTTTTAGGGCTGCAAAATGGAAGGTGAAGCACCAGATCATGAATGAAGTTTTTTAACTCTTAACCCACCGAGTATTTAACATATTTTTTTATAAAATCTAGTCATGGCTGCTGTAAAGCAGCCAGGTCTAGATTTGATGAAAATTTCAAATAAATTTACCTCGAAAAAGCATTAGTCAAACAGACGATCCAATGTACAAGGGAGAACGTGGATAAAAGTGCTCAAATTTTACTTATTTCATTGACAACTATTCCTTGTCCTTGGTAGGAATATCCGTCACTGTCGCCAGCATGTAAGGTGTTATATTGAAATGGATTGTGAACAAATTGGCCTAATAGAATTCTTATGATAACTTTATTTTGATATATATTAACCCTTTACCCAATGCAGACAATATCAAAATTTATTATTTTAAATATCATTTTTTTAAATTTCTCAAACAATTTCAACAAAACCATATCATGTGACCCCTCGGTGGAACGAGCTCGATGAGCTCGTTCCAACGAGGGGTCACATGATATGGTTGTGTTGAAATTTTTTGAAAAATAATATTTTTTCAACTGCTGAATTCACATATTACGCGGGCGGCTGCGGGCGATTCGTTGGGTAAAGGGTTAATGACACCAATCTAATTTGGATCCAAACAGCGTGTCATTTGAACAAAAATGGTTGTTTAAAAATTAAGAAGGTATAAGAAAGAAAGAGATAAGGTATAACAAATTTACACTGCTTACTTACACTTTATCCACTTAGAATTTAGATACCAAAAAATTACTATTTGAGCTGGAGGACTGATGAAACAAATCACTCTTTATTGAACAAGCTAGTCATTTGAATGTATCTTTTCTTTGTCTATTCAGGAAAATTAAAATACTCAAGAGTTTTGACAAGAAAACCTTTTCTCCCCCCACTGCATGTGTAACATACGTCTGTCCAGGGTGAGATAGCAGGGAGAGACAGATGTATCCCACCCCACCTATGTGACGTTATACATTTATAATGTTATTATGACGTTATGCATATCGTATCAGCTTCTTGCTACCAACTAATTCATATTGACGTCATCAGAATGCCGTGTGATCAAAGTTTGCTGCTCTAAAACTCTGTAAACACCAAGATGCCACCGTTCCTAATTGATTTCGTGGTATATACCTTTGGTATATACATAACTTTTGCATGCTGTTTCTGATGGTGTCATTAGTTTTTCAAAACAACGAATACCAAATGAGTTGATTATATCAGCACGAGACCGCCGATTACTTCTGGCTAATGTAACCGCTGTATGGTGGGGGGAGAAAAATAATCCCTGATGGGTACGGGTGTGGGATGGGAAAATCTCACCCTCGGGACAAGATATTTGGTCCAGACACTCGGCAAGCCTCGTGTCTGGCCCAAGTATCTTGCCCGAGGGTGAGATTTTCCCATCCCACGCCCGTACCCATCAGAGATTATAATAAACCTCCTTCAAAAATTTGTGTTTACCTGCATTACTAATACAGCTACTTCTATATTTGTGTTAATTGAATAGCCACTTTGCAACAGAAAAAAATGTTCAATTAACAGGAATTAATTAACAAGAATTGGGTCATTTTCCTATCTTCTAGTTATAAACTGAACATTTATTCTATTATATCTTGTTCACAGAGCTCATGGAGATCTGTCAAGCAAGAAATAATAGCTAAAAACGAATACATTGGATGTATTGAGGCAAAAATGTCTATAAATGTAGGAATTCACTGGATGTCAAAAAAATTCTTCAACAGAAGACAATATTTTTTCTTCATTTAACAGTTTACTCTAAACCTTAATGCAGTTAACCCTTTACCCAATGTAACGTCCAAAACTGGCCAGCGCTATTCACAAAAATCACCACAGTTAAAGTGGACATATACAAAAATATGTGCTGCAAGTAAGTGATCCAATTTGTCATTTTGGGGTATTGCTTAACAATTTTCAATTATGTTGCATTACTGCATTACCAGATAGTTTGACCTCTATCCACCAAACACCAGCTGCAATTGACTAGTCTTTATTAGCCCTTTACCTAACGAATCGCCCGCATCCGCCAGTGTAATATGCAAATTCAGCAGTTGAAAAAATATTATTTTTCAAAGAATTTTAACAAAACCATATCATGTGACCCCTCGTTGGAACGAGCTCATCGAGCTCGTTCCAACGATGGGTCACATGATATGGTTTTATTGAAATTTTTTGAAAAATAAAAAAAAAATTATATTTAAAGTAATAAATTTTGATATCGTCTGCATTGGGTAAAGGGTTAACTTGTCAAAAATCTGATTTATTTCTCCAATATAGCTTGTAACCAGGGATTGTGAGATCTGCCCCAGAAGTTGTAAGAGAAAAACAGAAAGTTCTACATTAGCTGGTAACTTTTTCTTTCATTTGTTATCAAGTCATAGCTATACTTCACAGCTGACATGTCACATCAAAGTATTTTATCACAGGGTGTGTTCCTGTAGAAAAAATCAGCGTACTAGTTGATGTGGTATATCAATATCAAAATTTGTTATTTTAATTTTTTTACTGAATTTAAAAAAAAAGCATTTCATGTGACTCCTCTTTGGAACAAGTTCGATGAGCCCATTCCAGTGAGGAGTTGCATCATAAGGTTTTGCTGAAATGTTTTGAAAAATATTTTTTTAATTGTTTAATTTGTAAATTATGCATGAGGATGTGACCGATTCGTTAGGTAAAGGGTTATGGAAGTAGAGTGGAGCCCACTTAATTCGATATCTCATAACTGAATAACCCTGTTAACTGAACATAATTTCCCAACACAAAACCATTTACCATACCTCCAGTACAAATTTGACCTGTTAATTGACAATAGGTTAAAGAGTGCACATAGAGCTCTTGTCAAAAAAGATATAATAAAATAAATGCTAGCATTATTCTATTATATCTTGTTTGACAGAGCTCTATGAGCTCTGTCAAACAAGATATAATAGATTAAATACCTGTATTGGATGTACAGAGGCCAAATAGATCTATAATAAAATAAATGGTAAGTTTATCTCTAGAAAACAGGAAAGTGACACAATCCCTGTTAACTGAATTCTCTTGTTAATTGAATAATTTTAATTGGTAAAGTGGCTATTCAATTAACAGGGTTCCACTGTATATTGAGTTAGGTTTCAAGTTCGTACCAATGGTCAGTGACCCGGGAACACTGTCAGAAAATGTTAACTCTTGCCCCCACCATATCGTCGGTGGCTGGTGGTATTATAGTGATCAGTACAGCAGCTTATAGAACAGCATATGAGCAGTAAAAATCAGAGAAGAAAGTGACAATTCACTGAATATGTGGGGTGAAAACTGATCAGTGCTTGACATTCCTCAGAAGTTGGATCCTGTTTAAACAACGGAAGGGTTGTAAATTGGTTTGTCAAAGAAAAACAACCGATCAGCTTTAATGTTTACTTTTTATTTTGGAGAATATAATGATATTTACAGAAAATGACTTTGATACCACAATATCAATGACACCTCAAGCACCTGCAAATGACTAACATGTATACCTCCCATTCTTAATATTTTCTCTGACACATACACATCTAAAGGGACAGTAGAGACAATGTGAATTCAAGCAAATTACTCTCTGTTCATTAACTATAGGGTGCTAGATTAGTTTCTTGTCACATGTCAGAACAAATTATTCATCATATGACTCACTTTAAAACATTTGATATTTTGTTTTCATATTAATCAGTGATAAATAAAGCCTTCCGTCAATTTCATTGGTTAATTTCAAAACTAGACGATTTGATTGGCTGAACAAAATGAAAATGGGCCACATTTTCATAATTAGAGTTGGGAGCTTTCATTGGTCAATTTCAAAACTGGACAATTTGATTGGCTAAACAAAATACAACTGGGTGACATTTGCATAATTTCAATGGGGAGAATTTACGTTATCTGTCCTATTTAGGGTGGGTTATATTGTATTAATCTTTTTACCTACAAGAAAAACGCCATTCATTTTTTTTATATTTTCACTTTTTGCTTCCAAAACATAGGTTATGACCCCTCATTGGAATGAGCTCGATGAGCTCATTCCAATGAGGGGTCATAACCTATGTTTTGGAAGCAAAAAATGAAAATTTTTAGTTATACGAGGATGTTTTTTCCAAGTGTCATCTGCAACTCAAGTTACGTGATGGGTTAAAATTCACACTAAGTGGCTAATTTGAGCATGTGTGTGTCATATGATAAATAGAATATGAAATGAGTGTTCTTCTCATATAATATTTATGAAACTCGTCCGAATTTTCCGTTTGGGCTCGCTAGAGGCTTGCCAAAATGGAAAATTCTTAGACTCGTTTCATAAATATTATATGAGAAAAACACTCGTTCCATATCCTCTATATCTTACCAAAATTTTACTCAAAGCTGCATGAAATCAGTCTGGAATAGTCGCAAAAATTGTCTAAATGGTCTTTGAAATAGCGTAAATTGATCCTTGCAAGTTCTTGAATTAACATCAGCCTTAAGACAATGAGCCCTGTGTTTATTTAACACTTTACTTAAAGATTCGGCTGCTACAGTTTACTGGAGTGCCATATTCCCATTGGCATAACCCGATAACCAACACACACAACATCCAAATTTATTATTTTAAATATTATTGTTTCAAATTTCTCAGAAAATTTCAACAAAACCATATCATGTGACCCTCCTCATTGAAATGAGCCTGTTGAGCTTGTTCTGGTGACAGGTCACAAAATATGGTTTTGTTGAATTTTTTTGAAAATATTTTTTTTCTCTCAATTTGTATATTGGGCAGATGGATGCGGCCGATTTGTGAGGTAAAGGGTTGAAGCATGTGTAGCACCACAATGCTGTATACTTTACACACTATTCTCTTACACAAGGAAGTGGAGATTGGAGTGTTTTTGCTAAATGATAATGCAAATGACTCTTCTTTTGGCTGACCTCTCAATCAGAAATCTGATACATTAACCAATGCTTGATCATACAAACTGTAGACTCATCTTTATCTAACAATCATATAGATTTTGACCTGAAAACCACGAGAAAGGGTACGTATCACATAATGTGTTCCGATTCCGTATCATATAGACCACTCGTTTCCGGTAGCGTTAAAGACTATCCTAACAGGCACATGGATACATTCTATGTGCGTTTCAGTGATTGACTGAACATTATGTCCCAAAAATGTTTAAAAATAATTTAACCCTTTGCCTAACATGAAAAGCAGACGACACTTGCAAAAAAAATCTTGAATAACTATTTTTTTAAAATTTTTTGTCTCAAAAACATAGGTTATGACCACTCATTGGAACGAGCTCAACAAGCTCGTTCCAATGAGGGGTCATAACCTATGTTTTTGAGTCAAAAAATAATGAATATTAATTGGCGATTTTTTTAGAATAGCATTGACGGTTTTGGGCCCTTATGTTGGGTAAAGGGTTAAGATTCAATCTGTTTATGGAACAGAATTGTTAGATAAATGAATTATCATGATAATGTGCATGTCCTGTGATTTGTATCAGATTCTCGGCGGTGTCCAAAAGTTAAAAAATTTATAGTAATTTATATATTTTTTATACTTACCAATGACCCAGACATAGCTGGTGCTAACTCTTAAAATATAGGGCCAAACACAAATTTTGCCCCCCAATCCCCAAAATTTGCATCTAAAACTAAAGAAAACATGTCCTGAAAGGCCCTCCACACTTCGCCCCTACTGCGCATGCGCAGTGTCAAGGACGTTCCGAAATTGGCGCCATTTATCATTCTAATAACCAGTGCCTGGTAAGCGCTATGTACTCAGCGGGGAGGCAAGAGTTCCCAACTCCTAGGAGGGCCATCCCCGTCTGGGTCATTGGTAAGTATAAAAAATATATAAATTACTAGAAATTTTTTAACATTTTTATACTGTACCAATGACCCAGACATAGCTGAATAGTAAAAAGGCTGGAGGGCCAAGGACATAGAGCAAAATGGAATACGCTCAATAAAATAAAATAGAGTCATCCCCTGTAGGGAAAAGAAGTAATAGGCCTTACATGTATCTTTCTTATTTATGATAAATTAGAAAGATACAACACCTTCCAAAATTGAGCTTCATACATCCATGTACTCTATTAATATCCAATATAATCCTTATACTAATAATTTTTAAAGTAAGCCAATAATAAAGTAAGTCTAGAGAATAGAGACTCTTATACTCCTAAAAGTGTCTGAGAATTGCATAATCATGTCCGTTGACATATGCAATATTCAAAAGCTATACTTTAAAAACTAAGACTTGAATGAATTTTATAAACTTAAACTTCTCACTAAACAACCATCCCAATAACAGCTCAGAATTACTAACTCCGGAGGAGGTATCCCCTTGTTTTCATAGTAAAACAGGTGACCCAAGGGAACACCCTCCCCCCCCCCCCCCTTTTTCTTGCCCTGGGTCAAATAGCCCAGAGCGAAGAGGGCAGCCGAACGGAGAAACTGCCGAAACAGACAGCCTACCTAGCTATAGTAGCAACTGTTAAGTGAATGACATTCTGAGCAGTAGATAATAGACCTAACAAAAGAGGCCTCAAGACATTGACTCGATATTTCTAAGATAAAATTCATGAATGTGGATGGCTGAGCGCAATGAGCGGCCTTCAAAAATCTATAATAGCGACACTATTAATGTAAGCCCAAGAAGTAGAAGAACTCTTACTTCATGAGCCGAAATCTTAAGCACAACTGCTAAGTCAATGATATACCATAAGCAGTACCGATAGTTAATAGAATCCATTAACAATAAAATGGAGCGTAACGTCCTTCTACTAGACATCAAAGACAGAAGAAGCTTACGCCCTTGTAATAAACAGATATCTGTTTATAAATACATAAACTGTACCCGGAAAGAGTAAAGGCCTATGCCCATACGAAGACAGAAGGACCTTAAAATAATAGGTTCCGGATAATAGGAGCCTAACTCTTATGCAACAATCCAACCTAAATAGTAACGGAAGTATTGATTCCGAAACTATGAAAGTGAAAATCATCCATCGATAGTGCATGAAACTCACTGACTCTACAGTAAAAGAGAAACCAACAGAATTACTGTCTAAAAGGTCAGAATTTGAAAACTACTGTTTCCAGAGGCTCAAATGATTACTTAGCTAAATAAGAACCGAAGTTAAAATCCGTATAGGAATTTAATCTAAAGATTCTAAGTCTATTTATCAAAAAGTTACTAACTGACTTAAATAAAGAGACAAAAGACTCAATTGTAAACTATCGTAGAGTGCATAGGTATGAGGTAACATAAACCTATAACCTAAATAATAACAGGCTGCAGTAGATCTTGTGAAACAAGTATACTAAAAAATAGCAAAGAGTAGTATGGAGGGATCAACAATATGAACATAATGATCCCTACACCACGACGGAAGAGCCTCCACTTTAGTCGCATAGAATAGCGAAGAAGAGGATCTCTTATAGTAAGAAATCGCGTCCAAAGCTTGTCCAGTACAGTGCTTACAACGTAATACGGACCACACAACGGAATACATGAAGGTTGCGACCTTGCTGGTTGTGATAAAGATGACACGATTTACCCAGTGAAAAAAGATCCTCACATAGAGGAAGATTTCACGTTAAGACCCACAGTAGACAAGAGAGTAAATTACTCATGATCTCTGTGAAGATAGAGATGCTATCAACAGAAATGTATTGTGGTTGTTTATCTTAGCAATACCTGCTAAAACAACAGCGCCGGAGGATACGCGTATCCTATCATTCCGTCCTATAGATCAATAGAGCGTTAACACTATTAGCTCAGAGATCTGGACAAGCCAACACATACGTCTGCAATTGATTAGCAAGCTGTGTCATAAATAAATCATCATTGGGCGCTCCCATAGATAGCAAATCTGATTGAATACTTGTTTGTTGAGAGTCCATTCTGACAGCAACAAGCGACCCGTAAGAGAACGGGAGTCCGATAAAAGAATCAGACGACCCGGAATATGACGGACCAAAACTGAACTTGGTGTACTATAACCAACAGACGGATTCTTTCCATTAAATTGAATAACGGAAACGAAAGAGTGCCTCCCTGGTTCCGGAGATACGCCACTACTGTCGAATTAAAGGACAGGAATTTGGGCATGTGTTTCTGAATAATGTTCATGCAATGACATAAAGCAAGCCTAAAAAACATTATTCCGCGGAAGTTAAACTGATAGCTAAAAGACTGCGGAACCCAAAGACCCTGGCACTTCGAATCCGTAGGGATCAGTATATATCCCAATCTGTTTGACTGGCAACCGTCATAACAGCCACACTCGGGTCCGGCAACTGCGGCGGCACTCTCTGAGTCAACCACCGAATGTTTGCCCCAGTCTGAATCTCTTGTAACACTAGATAGACAAGAGAACGTATAAATCGAGCAATTCATGGATTGCCGGAAAGTTGCCGTCGAAGAGAAGCTCCTCCGAGAACGAAGCGACTCTGAGAGAGTTCTTAACCTTACTATCCACGCGTGTGGATGTAGGTAGGGCTGCGTCACGTCTAACCAACTCCAATCAGCCACTGAAGGGCGGAGTTATACGTGAACAAACTACTGCCCTCAAAAGAAATTACATTGAGAATAATATCCCGTAAATCTTTTCTTGAAGACGTAATGATAACGCCTCAGTAAGGCGGATTACGTATAATAAAGCGTCTAAGTTAAGTCTACTATACATAATGTCGTTCCCAACATTGAAATTGGAAAAGACATAAACGGCGAAAAGAATATATGCAGTCTTTAATCACACCGTCTAGACGCATATGAACTCTCGGTATGCCCTGCTCTGCCAAAATAAACTATTTGTAAAAATGATAAAATGGCAGAAATGAGCAACGCGGACAAGAAACTAAACTATCATGCTTAGTAGCAGGCTTGTATATATATATATATATATAGCGTCGAAAAATAAAACACATGTTGTAATGACAATATTGGACTGCGTCGGTAAGTCAGGGACAATGTCCCTGTACCGATCGAAAAATCCGAGTCCAATGACGCTATAAGTCTCTTATCCAAGATCGCAGCAATGAAGTCCGAAATAATAATCACTGGAAGAAATGCCAGAAGATATGAAAGGCATCTTCCGATACTACTAAAGGAAAAACTCGAAATCTTTCGAATCCCTTTCGCCATCCTGTCGGACCCTATAAAGCATTCGGTCGTCCGTAGCTGATGCAACCGCGGACCGCACCGACCCAGCGCCGTCGGATAATTCCTGATTCGACCGAGAAACTGTCAATTGCTGGGATGCTGCGAAACAACTGTGCTAACTCGGATAGCACGTCCGTCACTGAGGCCTGAGGAGAAGCGGTCTTACGATGCATTGCCGCTGGAAGCTCCGTGATCGTTACCCCGTGCATGCTTCCAATATGCGAGCGAACGGAGTGTATAGGCCTCGTGTCCCTTGGCTACCGGATGGCGCGACCTATTCGCCGTGGAATCACTGAATGCCGAAACTGATCGGATACTCGAGGTCACGTAGCCAATGTGCGGTCGTGTGCCCTGCTGTGAGGATGAGGAAGCATTAAAGACAGTCTCTCGGACTGTCAATATAACGGAGCGTCCCGAGCAACGGACATATGCTCCGAATGTAAAATATCTGAACCACAACATGCGGTCCCCTATGTTGTTGGGCGAGAGAGGAACCTCTCTTGCTCACAGCCCAGACGGACCTGGACAAGCCAGGAACCGGACTAACAGGCTTCCTCCGATCTGTCCTCAATCTGCCGTCACTGGGTGAGTACTAAAGTAATTAAAGTGCTCGATCACCCAAATCTCCTTCCTAGACCGCAACGGACGAACCCGGCAGCCGAACCATTCGATGAATGTACGCTACACCGGGTGAGCTAGCGAATGTCACTCCGTAAGCGATAGACATATTCCATGAGCACTTATTGCCGCTAACTCTTCATTAACTATGACGACAGAGGCACACTTTTGAAAGACATCTCCATAACTCTTCGAACAAGAAACCAGAAATGCTTGGATAGCAAGCATAAAATAATAATATATATAGCGTCGTTCAATAATTCGAAAGTTTGTGTGACATTATTGGACTATGTCGGAACTGAGGGACGATGTCCCTGAACCGAACCAGAAAATTTCTAAGTCCACCGATGCTATCAGTTTCTTATCCGGCATCGCAGCATATGTTGTTCCGAAAGGGAAAGCTTGAAATCCTCCGAATCCCTTTCGGTATCCCGTCGGACCGGATGAAACTTTCGGACGTCGGTACCCGCTTCCGCGGAGCGTCCCGACCCAGCATCGTCGGATAAAATATATGCGACAGATTCAGTTGATGCTGGGATGCTGCGATAAACTGTGCTATTAAAGAAAGCACGTCCGTTCCCGAGGCCTGTGCAGTAGCGGACTTACGATGCATTGCCGCCGGAAGCTCCGTGTACGTTGACTCCCGCACACTTTCTATGCGAACGTCCGGAGTCTGCACGCCTCGAGTCCCCGGCTACCGACCCAGCGCTGTCGGATAATTCTCGATCCGACACCGTTTCTGTCGGCTGCTGGGATGCTGCGATAAGCTGTGCTATGTGCACAAGAATGTCCGGCGTCGAGACCTGCGGAGGCGCAGTCTATCGCTGCTTCGCCGAGGGCAGCTCCGCATCAGATGGCTCCCGTATACTTTTCCTATGCGAACGTCCGGAGTCCATCGGTCTCGAATCCCTGGCTGCCGGATGGTGTGACCTGGTCGCCGAAGAATCCTTGATCGGCGAAGCTGGTAATATATCGGCGGTCACGCAGCCAATGTGCGGTCGTGTGCGCTGACGAGAAGAGGAAGCCCTAGCAGTCTCAGCGGACTGCCTATACAACGGAGCGTCCCGAGCGACGGACGTATGCTCCGCTAGCGACACATTTTGTACCACAACATCTGGGGCCAGATGTTGTTGAACGAGAGAGGGGCCTCTCTCGCTTGCCGTCCGGATGGACCGGAACGAGCTATGAACCGGACTAAAAGGCTTCCTCCGTTCTCCCTCCGATCCGCCGTCACTGGGTGTGCATTAAGTTAATTTTATAGTGCTCGCATCACCCCAAAATTCCTTCTAGACCGCAACGGACAAACCCGGCTGCCGAACCATTCGGTGAATGGACGCTACACCGGGCGAGCTAGCGGACGTCAAAGGCCGTCGAACCTACTAGGGTCCTCTTAGGCAATTGGCGTATTACATGAGCACTTTTCCGCTAGCCCTTCATTAATTGTGACGACGGAGGCACACTGTTGGAAGACATCACAGATACATCACCCTAATCTTGATCGTCTGAAATAGAAATTGATAAAGTAGAGTGACCCTGCGGGGAAAGGACCGGAGTGTCCAAATCCCCAACAACATACCGTGACATACGCTTCCCATATTGTCATCGAAATCATACGATACAGAACAGGAGTTAATGCGAGTACACTGAACACATATAAAATGATAATAAAGTCAGAGGAAGACTTCCTCTTAAAACAATTGATCAATATCCTTTCAATGTGAAAAGAAAACAAGTCCTAGTACTCGCACTAACCCCTGGCAATCAAAATACATAATAATAATAAGATCCATTAATATAGAAAAAATAATTGAAATCAAAATATTTTGAAAAAATATTTTTTCAGAACAGCCCAAGTTTCTGAAAAGTAACGTTGAGCCCCAATGGATCCCAAGCCTAAGTGTGGACAAAAATTTTAAAAATATTTTAAACAATTTATTCAACACTTACGAACAATAATAATGTATCTAGTTATGATTAAAATAACATAAAGATATTATTTTTTAGAAATCCCCCCCTCACACAGAGGGCTGTTGTAAATGTAAACAATGAGTGTAAAAACACTAAAATAAGACTCCAGGCACCCAGGCCCGAAATCAGTTACCAAAAATACACTATCTGATGCAAAACAGAGACTTCCAGGGAAGAAACTGCAGAACATCAGATGGTAGATGCAGAACACAACGCCTAACCACCCGTAGGTGAAGACGTAAACATGGGGAAAGAACAGAATTCATTCTGTTATTCAGCTAAAACTCCCAAGAAATTTTAGTAATAATAATTACAGAAACTATGCCAAAAGCATGGGAGAATAGCAAGGGGGAACTTAAAGGACAGGGAGAGAGGAAAACACTTGAAAAAACAGTGTAACTAAATAATCAGAATGACAACAAAATGGCTGCTGCCTTGAAAATAGGTAACTTAACATAATTTCATTAAAAAATTTTAAGTTACAGCCCTGATAATATTCTGTCACACATTCTTTTCCTCTCCTCCTTCTCTATCCTCCTTAGAATCACCATTTCACTAATATTTATGTGTCTGGCATCATTTAAACTGAGATTTAAAAGCACAAAGATCAGTCAGATGTTAACTGATGAAGGGCCAAACTTAGAATGATAAATGGCGCCAATTTCGGAACGTCCTTGACACTGCGCATGCGCAGTAGGGGCGAAGTGTGGAGGGCCTTTCAGGACATGTTTTCTTTAGTTTTAGATGCAAATTTTGGGGATTGGGGGGCAAAATTTGTGTTTGGCCCTATATTTTAAGAGTTAGCACCAGCTATGTCTGGGTCATTGGTACAGTATAAAAATATAAGATTACAAGTCACCGGCAAGGCCGGCTCGTTGAGATCCCATTCTGGACACAACCTTGAATCTGATACAAATCACAGGACATGCACATTATCATGATAATCTGTGTGTATCAGTGCAAAGACTGATTCTTTATCACTATTAACTAGTCCAATTAATTTTTTTATATTTTAAGGGACATCTATATAGGAACCTAGGCACAACAATCACAAAAAAACAAGCTATTAATTAAAAATAGAATATACATTTTTGGAATTCACAACAAAAAAACAAGTGAGGGGTCATAAGCTGAGTTTGAATAGTACTGGGTGGTTTTGGCCATTACATTGGGTAAAGAGTTGATTGAGATGAGATTTACATGGAGGCTGTACAATATTCAGGGTTAATATGACTGATAATTGATACAGTGGAACCCTGTTAATTGAATAGCCACTTTGCCCCTGAAAATTATTCAATTAACAGGGATTGTGTCACTTTCCTGTATTCTAGAGATAAACTTAGCATTTAATCCATTATATCTTGTTTGACAGAGCTCCATGAGCTCTGTCAAACAAGATATAATAGATTAAATGCTTGTATTGGATGTACTGAGGTCAAATACATCTATAAATAAAAGAAAACTGGGGAGAGTCAGGGTAATTTATCAACAGGTTACAAGATTTTTTATTCAATTAACAGGAGTTTACTCTGTACCCTATATTCAATTAACCAGGTCAAATTTGTACTGGAGGTATGGTAAATGGTTTTGTATTGGGAAATTATATTCAATTAACATGGATATACAATTAAGAGATATCCAATTAAGTGGGTTCCACTGTAGTAAATTATACGTTTGAGGTGGAAGTGGTTGGGGTAGGGGAATTGTATAATTGTATAATAAACCAGTAAACGAAACTTCAAAGATAGAATGAGACCGATATTTGTGTCCCTTACATAGCACAAAGAAGTTTCTTGAGTTATAAAATATTTTCATTCTTTGCCTACAAAACATAGCTTATGACCCCGCCTAGGGCCAAACTCATTGAAAGAAAGCAGAAAATCTGCAACTTTTCACATCAAATCAGCATTGATATTGGAATATATCAAATTTTTTCTATAACTTTTAATTTTTTCTTTTTCCAAACATAGCACAAGACACCATACTTGAATAAGCTTATTCCAGTGAGTGAGTTATAAGGTAGATTTGGAAAAAAATTACTCTTTTTTTAAAATTATATTAAGACAGGGACTGTATATCAATATTTTCATGATTTTTTTTTCAATTTAATGGGTTGAGGGCTTGGTTTTTTTTGGTGGACTGAATTTGTTATTGAAGATTTTTTTTATTACAAATTATTTGAGAGTGCCCATATATTAACAAAATTTATTATACACTAAACAATAGATTATCGAAAAAATTGCGGAAAGATAGAAATCGTATCCCCCACTGCAAAGATATAGAAATTTTCACTTTTCACGTCTTCAATCAAAATGGTGGCTTTCAAAGCATCACCTCAAGGTGAATACAAGTCAAAGTATCACTGGAAATGATCAATTTGTTCTAAAAACATATAATGAAAAGAAAATCTAGTGTTTTTGAGTGGAAACCGATCATTTCCAGCAATAATTCAACACGTATTCACTTTGAATTGATGCATGAAACTTGCCAGCTGAATCAGATCGCAAGACACTACCAGTTCCAAGTATCGATCAAGTCACTTCCATGTATCAATGCACTGTTTACTTTCATGCATCAATTCGAGATTGAAACGAGTGGAATTATCGATAGGAATGAGCAGATTCTTATAAAATGCAGATAATAAAAAGAAAATCTAGTGTTTTTGAGAGAATATTGAACTCTGTATTATTTGAGTTTGACTGAAAATGAAACCCAAGCAAGGAAATTATTGGATTTTGCTCTGGTATCTTCATTTTTCTGAAAGCCCTGATAGTGGCTTCCAGCACTCGACCAGTTAAGAAAAACTTCTTGAAATAACTAAAAAATTTCACCTCAAATCCATAGCTTATGATCCCTCTCTGGAACGAGTCACAAGCGCTTTCGAATGAGAGATCATAAGCTGTGTTTTGGGGGTAAAAATTGAGAAAATAATGAAATATGATTTTTGTGAATAGTGCTAACTGGGTTTGGCCATAAGGTAAAGGGTTAAGTGAATGAACCATTTATTCTCATTTTAAGAAAACCCTGAGCATGAGCATTTCATGAAGACAAAACCAAAGAGCAATCTGAATTCAGAATATACGGACATATGTTCAGGCCTGGCATTTTTCAGGAGTGATTTATTCGCTCGCCTACTGCTCGCCTTAAAAAAACTGAGGGTGAAAACTAGCTCTCCTGGTCTTTAGAAAATAACGATTACCATAACAGCCTATTCCTAAAACCCACATCTTTTCAGATCTCTCTAGTCTCCTCTGTAAGACAGCCACACTGCCCCTCCCACACCTCTGGGCCTAGCCATCTCACAGAGACTACCTTGTTAGCAGCACCAAATGAAATGTCCACTAGGCAGAATCCATTGATAGTAAATCTTCATTTTGCCACTTTTAGCTTTTGTAAGCTTGAGGAAAGCTAATCGCACCCCTAGGTCATGCAAGGGGAGCAATTTTTAGCCCTCCTCAAGCCAGAAAATAAGCAGACTGACATCTGCAAAATGAGGTCCCCAGAGGGCGAAATTGGTGACGCTAACCTGCACAGCAGGGTAGCATCACTAAATTTACCCTCTGTGAACCTCAGTCTGAATCAGGGTCTCAAAACTACACAGAAAGAGGTACCCAGAGGATAAATTGGCCAACTGTATGGGATAGCATCATCAGATTCACCCTCTGGGGACCTCATTTTGCAAATGTCAGACTGCTTATTTTCTGTCCTGGCCCTCCTGTCTTTTTAAGAATGCCAGGTCTGAATGTTTGCTTATAATTCCAACACATAAATCATTCAATTGCGTCATACAACACATCAGACAACATGACATGCTATACAAAAATATAACTCTTGTTTTTTGAATGACACGATATGATTAAGTATGATAAATAATAATGATAAGGTGAGGTATTTTTTCATCTAGAAGTATTTTCTTCTTGTCTTCTGTGTTTGGCAGGTGGTTCATCGTCTTGTTCAGTTGTCTGACCAGAATCTGTGAAAAGGAAAGAAGTGAACAATGATGTTCAATTCAAAATGTTAAAATCTTCACTTGAAAAACACTTGGAAAAGTAGACCAGATAGGCCCCACAAAGTACATCTTCTGTTTCTCAGACCATTTTTTGTAAAATTGCATGAGGGCAGGCAGTTTTTTATTCTTGTAATTATTTCTCTGCCATCAAAGTTCATATTCTTGGTTTGTTTTAGGCCGTATAATCTTCAGAATAGCATGGGTTGGTGGTGTATTTCGTCCCTTGAGTGCAAGAAGGTTTTGCAATGCTAAAACATTGCAAAGCCTTCTTGCACTCAAGGGACAAATTTATCAATTTTATTAACTTGGATAAAATATCAGACATAAACCATTTAATTTTAATTTTTTCAAGTTTGCATCGGTTATAAAAAGAGAGCATGCAGCCGCCAAAATGACAATGCGGGAGGGCCTGAGAAGCAGATTTTTAACTTTTTCAGGCACAATGGGAGGAAAGTACCATTTAAATTACCTACAGTCTGTGAAAGCAGACACAATATTTCGACCAAACCATTCATGACTGGATCCCAATCTAGTGAAAATTCTCTGTCTGCTTCATTGCCCAAAAAATGAGAACATGTGCTATTTTTGTTTGTTTTTCTTGACTCAGTATTGATTTTGTAATATTTTAGGCTATTAAAAAAAAATTCTTGTTTCTCAGCCACCTCTCCCGTCATAGCAAATCTGCCTCATCACATTTTTTTCACCTGGAAATCTCTTCTATGACACTATTTTTCACTTGTGGGACAAATATTTAACCAACTATACCTTGTTTGACAGAGTTCACAGAGCTCTGTCAAACAAGGTATAGATGGTTAAATTTTCAACTACATTATGGGGAGTTTTCACTGCTGAAAACATTGGTTTGCCACATAATAGTGTAAGTAGTCAACAATTTCTGATTCCAACTATTTTCAGAACAGTTTTGTAAATAAACAAAAAAAAAGCCTGCCTCCCTCCCTCATCATAAAATTGAGAAAAACTTGCCGGAGGAACAATAAAATTTTTTATTGGCCTTATTTATGAAATTTTACTGGTGTGTCACAACTTTCATGCAATTTTGTGACTTCATGAAGTAATCTCTCAGTATCATATCAAAAATTATAATTTGTCTCATAGAATGCCGAGAGCTCTACGATATTAAAATATAAGGTTGATAACTGATTAAGAAATTTATTTTCAGAGTACATATAGTTAAACCTACCACTAGCATCTTCTTTTTTATCTACTTTCTTTGTTGCTTCTTCCTTAACCATACTCAAAGCTGTAGATGGAAAAATGAGAAAGAAATATGAGCAATGCTTGAATTCAATGACCACATCAAATGGATATTTGGGAATTTTATCCCCTTCTGAGAGAATTTCCTGCAACATCACAATACTGTAAACATTTTCAGCATCTTCTGTTTATGAAACTCTGTTTTGTGATGCACTGATGGAAAGGGAACTTACCTCTTTACTTGCCACGACTAGGGATAATACTTCCTAAAAAGTTTCTTGAAGAAATAAAAAAAAATTTTGCCTCAAAAACAGTGCTTATGACACCTAATTGGAATGAGCTTGAAAAGCTCATTCCAATGAGGATGCCATAAGCTGTTTTGGAGGCACAATTTGAAAAAAAACAAGAGCAACGCAAAGCGTAGCATATGCCCCTGACAGTGTAATAACACCATGGCGGCCATATTGGTTTGGCTAGCTGGTCCAAAATCGAAAGGAAGCACTGTCCAATCATCCATAAGTAACACGTAAAATAATGCTTTGATCAAATAAGTGGTTTTCAAATCCAACATGCAGTGAAAGCAACACAGAGGTCGAGAAAATTTTCTAAGTTGAAAAAGTGAAAAAGGGCCATAATTCTTGAGAAAATTATTGGACAGAACCTGTACCTTGTGCATATCCATTCCCCCATGCGGGTCTATCAGCATACCAAAGGAGATCCAAATCCGACCATGGGTTTAAAATTACAATGCAAAACATTTGTATGGACAGATGGGTGGATGGACAAATAGATGATTGGATGGATGGAGGGCTTCACTAAATACCTCCAAATCTTTCTCGAGAGGTTGGGGGCATAATAAAATATCAATGGCGATTTTTACAAATAGTGGTCAGATAGGGCCATTATTTTAGGTAAAGGGTGAACTTATAACTCATTATCAATTAAATGTAAGAAGCTATAGGAATTATTTCACTATTCTTTTCTAATCATATTAACCTTGCCAGTAATACAGTGAATTTTCATTTTGAAATATTCCCAAAATCCTCAAGAAATTCTAAAATGTTGATATTGTTGCCCATCCATTTTAACGCGCCTTTTTTGGTTACAGACCTAATAGAGCTGTTTGGTTTAACCAAACCAAAATTGAAACTCGTTTTTTAAGTAGAAACCAGAACAGAAAAGAGATTAAAAACTGTATATTTTTGGTTAGAAATGCTGAATGTCAATTATGCAATAAGTCAGTCATCGCCCAGTGGGAAATATCTCCAATCTATGTCACCACATACAGAATCATCACGCCAAAGAGTACAAAACTCTTCTTGAAAAAGAATGGACTGTGACACCTGCAAAGCGACTTGGTATCAAGGTAAGAGAAAAGTATCAACTCGCTTAATGCTCTGTTAATGTTAGTAAACCCGGGATTGCATGGAAAGGGTTAAATTAATATTAATAAAAAGTTAGCTGCACATACCTGTCATACAAAGTGTCAATCGAAAATTTCAAAAAAGTTAAAAAATTTATAGTAATTTATATATTTTTTATACTTACCAATGACCCAGACATAGCTGGTGCTAACTCTTAAAATATAGGGCTAAACACAAATTTTGCCCCCCAATCCCCAAAATTTGCATCTAAAACCAAAGAAAACATGTCCTGAATGGCCCTCCACACTTCACCTCTACTGCGCATGCGCAGTGTCAAGGACGTTCCGAAATTGGCGCCATTAATCATTCTTATAACCAGTGCCTGGTAAGCGCTATGTACTCAGCGGGGAGGTATGAGTTCCCAACTCCTGGGAGGGCCATCCCCGTCTGGGTCATTGGTAAGTATAAAAAATATATAAATTACTATAAATTTTTTAACATTTTTATACTGTACCAATGACCCAGACATAGCTGAATAGTAAAAAGGCTGGAGGGCCAAGGTCATAGAGCAAGTTGGAATACGCTCAATTATATAAAATAGAGTCATCCCCTCTAGGGAAAAAGAAGTATAAGGCCTTACATGTATCTTTCTTATTTATGATAAATTAGAAAGATACAACACCTTCCAAAATTGAGCATCATACATCCATGTACTCTATTAATATCTAGTATAATCCTTATACTAATAATTTTTAAAGTAAGCCAATAAATAAAGTAAGTCTAGAGAATAGAGACTCTTTATACTCCTTAAAAGTGTCTGAGGATTGTATAATAACGTCCGTTGACACGTGCTATATTCAAAAGCTATACTTTAAAAACTAAGACCTGAATGAATTTTTAAAACATAAACTTCTCACTAAAAAACCATCCCAATAACAGCTCAGAATTACTAACTCCGGAGGAGGTATCCCCTTGTTTTCATAGTAAAACAGGTGACCCAAGGGAACACCCTCCCCCCCCCCCTTTTTCTTGCCCTGGGTCAAATAGCCCAGAGCGAAGAGGGCAGCAGAACGGAGTCACTGCCGAAACAGACAGCCTACCTAGCTATAGTAGCAACTGTTAAGTGAATGACATTCTGAGCAGTAGATAACAGACCTAACAATAGAGTCCTCCAGAAATGGACTCGATATTTCTGAGATAAAAATTCATGAATGTGGATGGCTGAGCGCAATGAGCAGCCTTCAAAAATCTATAATAGCGACACTATTAATGTAAGCCCAAGATGTAGAAGAACTCTTACTTCATGAGCCGAAATCTCAAGCACAACTGCTGAGTCAATGATATACCATAAGCAGTATCGATAGTTAATTGAATCCATTAGCAATAGAATGGAGCGTAACGTCCTTCTATTAGGCATCAAAGACAGAAGAAGCTTACGCCCGTAGTAATAAACAGATATCTGTTTATAAATACGTAAACTCTAACCGGACAGAGTAAAGGCCTATGCCCGTATGAAGACGGAAGGATCTTAATAACAATAGGTTCCAGATATTTATTAGGAGCCTGACTCTTATGCAAAAATCCAACCTAAATAGTAAAGGAAGTAGTGATTCCGAAACTACGAAAGTGAGAATCATCCACCGATAGTGCATGAAGCTCACTGACTCTTCAGTAAAAGAGAAGCCAACAGAATTACTGTCTAAAAGGTCAGAATTTGAAAACTACTGTTTCCAGAGGCTCAAATGATTACTTAGCTAAATAAGAACCGAAGTTAAATTCCGTATAGAAATTTAATCTAATGATTCTAAGTCTATTTATCGAAAAGTTACTAACTGACTCAGATAAAGAGACATAAGACTCAATTGTAAACTATCATAGAGTGTATAGGTATGAGATAACATAAACCTATAACCTTAATAGTAACAGGCTGCAGTAGATCTTGTCAAACAAGTATACTAGAAAGTTGCAATGACGAGTATGGAGGGATCAACAATATCAACATAGTGATCCCTTCATCAACGATGGAAGAGCCTCCACTTTAGCCGCATAGTATAGCAAAGAAGAGGTTCTCCTACAGTAAGAAATCGCGTCCAAAGCTCGTCCAGTACAATGCTTACAATGCAATAAGGACCACACAACAGAATACTTGAAGATTGAGACCTTGAGGGTTGTGATGAAGATGACACGATTTTCCCAGCGAAAAAAGATCCTCTCATGGAGGAAGTTTTCGCGTTAAGTCCCACAGTAGTCAACTGAGTAAATTTACCCACGGTCTCTGTGAAGACAGAGATGCTATCAACAGAAATGTATTGTGGTTGTTTATCTTAGCAATACTTGCTGAAACAACTGCACAGGAGGATACGCATATCCTATCATTCCGTCCTATTAGATCAATAGAGCGTTAACAACATAAGCTCAGAGATCCGGACATGTAAACACATATGTCTGGAATTGATTAGCAAGTTGTGTCGTAAATAAATTATCATTGGGCGCTCCCATTGATAGCAAATCTGATTGAGTACTTGTTTGTTGAGAGTCCATTCTGACGGCAACAAGCGACCCATAAGTGAAAGGGAGTCCGGTAATACAATCAGACGACCCGGAATATGACGGACCGAAGCAGAACTTGGTGTACTATAACAAACAGAAGGATTCTTTCCATTAAATTGAATAACGGAAACGAATGAGTGCCTCCCTGGTTCCGGAGATACGCCACTACTGTCGTATTATCGGACAGGATTTGGACATGCGTTTCTGAATAATGTTCATCCAATGACATAAAGCAAGCCTAAAAAACATTATTCCGTGGAAGATAAGTGCTTGCCTAGAGACTGCGGAACCCAAAGACCCTGGCACTTCGAATCCGTTGGGATCAATATTGTATCCCAACCTGTTTGACTGGCAACCGTCATAATTATAAAACTCGGATCCGGCAACTGCAGTGGCACTCTCTGAGTCAACCACCGAATGTTTGCCCCAGTCTGAATCTCTTGCTACACTAGATAGACAAGAGAACGTGTAAATCGAGCAATTCATGGATTGCTGAAAAGTTGCCGTCGAAGAGAAGCTTCTCCGAGACCGAAGCGACTCTGAGAGAGTTCTTCACCTTAATATCCACGCGCGTGGATGTAGCTAGGGCTGCATCACGTCTAACCAACTCCAGGTAGCCACTGAAGGGCGGAGTTATACGTGAACAAACTACTGCCCTCAAAAGAAATCACATTGAGGATCATATCCCGGAATTCTTTCTCTTGAAGACGTAATGATAATGCCTCAGTAAGGTGGATTACGTATGATAAAGCGTCTAAGTTACGTCTATTAGACATCATTGTCGTTTCCAACATTGTGGTTGGAAAAGACACAGACGGCGAAAAAGATTATTTCCAGTCTTAACCACACCGTCTAGACGCATATGAACTCTCGGTATGCCCTGTTCTGCCAAAATAAATTATTCCTATAAATGATAAAAGGCAGAATTGAGCATTGCGGACAAGAAACTAAACTATCATGCTTGGTAGCAGGCTTATATATATATATAGCGTCGATAAATAATACACATGTTCTAATGACATTATTGGACTGTGTTGGTAAGTCAGGGACAATGTCCCTGAACCGATCCAAAATTCCGTGTCCAATGACGCTATAAGTCTCTTATCCAACATCACAGCAATGTAGTCCGAAGGAACAACCACTGGAAGATAATGCCGGAAGAAATGCATGGCAGCTTCCGATGTTCCGAAAGGGAAAACTCGAAATCGTCCGAATCCCTTTCGCCATCCTGTCGGACCCTATAAAGCGTTCGGTTGTCCGAACCTGATGCAACCGCGGACCGCACCGACCCAGCGCCGTCGGATAATCCCTGATCCGACCGAGAAACTGTCGATTGCTGGGATGCTGCGAAAAACTGTGCTAACTTGGATAGCACGTCCGTTACTGAGGCCTGTGGAGAAGCGGTCTTACGATGCATTGCCGCTGGAAGCTCCGTGATCGTTACCCCGTGCATACTACTATTATGCGAGCGAACGGAGTGTATAGGCCTCGTGTCCCTTGGCTACCGGATGGCATGACCTGTTCGCCGTGGAATCACTGAATGACGAAACTGGTCGGATACTCGAGGTCACGTAGCCAATGTGCGGTCGTGTGCACTGCTGTGAGGATGAGGAAGCATTATCGACAGTCTCTCGGACTGTCAATAAAATGGAGCATCCCGAGCGGCGGACATATGCTCCGAATGCAAAATATCTGAACCACAACATGCGGTCCCCTATGTTGTTGGACGAGAGAGGGACCTCTCTCACTCACAGCCCGGACGGACCTGGACGAGCCAGGAACCGGACTAACAGGCTTCCTCCGATCTGTCCTCAATCCGTCGTCACTGGGTGAGTACTAAAGTTATTATAGTGCTTGCATCACCCAAATCTCCTTCCTAGACCGCAACGGACGAACCCGGCAGCCGAACCATTCGATGAATGTACGCTACACCGGGTGAGCTAGCGAATGTCACTCCGTCGATCCTACAAGGGACCTCTTAGGCGATAGACATAATCCAAGAGCACTTATTGCCGCTAGCTCTTCATTAACTATGACGACAGAGGCACACTTTGAAAGACATCTCCGTAACTTTGCGAACAAGAAACCAGAAATGCTTGGTAATAGCAAGCATATAATAATATATATAGCGTCGTTCAATAATTCGAAAGTTTGTGTGACATTATTGGACTATGTCGGAACTGAGGGACGATGTCCCTGAACCGAACCAAAAATTTCTAAGTCCACCGACGATATCAGTTTCTTATCCGGCATCGCAGCATTCTGGTCCGACGAAAGAACCTGTAGAAGATCAAGTCAGATGACATACACAACAGCATATGTTGTTCCGAAAGGGAAAGCTCAAAATCCTCCGAATCCCTTTCGGTATCCCGTCGGACCGGATGAAATTTTCGGACGTCCGTACCTGCTTCCGCGGAGCGTCCCGACCCAGCATCGTCGGACAATACATTATGCGACAGATTCAGTTGTTGCTGGGCTGCTGCGATAAGCTGTGCTATTTGGGATAGCACGTCCGTCCCCGAGGCCTGTGCAGTAGCGGTCTTACGATGCACTGCTGCCGGAAGCTCCGTGTACGTTGACTCCCGCACACTTTCTTATGCGAACGTCCGGAGTCTGCAGGCCTCGTGTCCCTGGCTACCGGATGGTGTGACCTGGTCGCCGATGATTCTCTGATTGGCGAAGCTGACTGGATATCCGAGGTCACGTAGCCAAGAGCGGTCGTGTGTGCTACCATGAGAATGAGGAAGCCTTATTGACAGTCTCTCCGGACTGACTATATGTCGGAGCGTCCCGAACGGCGGACGTATGCTCCGAATGCGAAACATTTTGTACCACAACATCTGGGGCCAGATGTTGTTGTACGAGAGAGGGGCCTCTCTCGCTCGCCGTCCGGATGGACCTGAACGAGCTAGGAACCGGACTAAAAGGCTTCCTCCGTTCTCCCTCTAATCCGCCGTCACTGGGTGTGCATTTGGTTGATTTATAGTGCTCGCATCACCCCAAAACTCCTTCTAGACCGCAACGGACGAACCCGGCTGCCGAACCATTCGATGAATGGATGCTACACCGGGCGAGCTAGCGGACGTCAAAGGCCGTCGAACCTACTAGGGTCCTCTTAGGCAATTGGCGTATTTACATGAGCACTTTTCCGCTAGCCCGTCATTAATTGTGACGACGGAGGCACACTGTTGGAAGACATCACGGATACATCACCCTAATCTTGATCGTCTGAAATAGAAATTGATAAAGTAGAGTGACCCTGCGGGGAAAGGACCGGAATGTCCAATTCCCCACTAACATACCGTGACACACGCTTCCCATGTTGTCATCGAAATCATCACATACAGAACAGGAGTTTATGCAAGTACACTGACTACATATAGAATGATTATAAAAGTCAGAGGAAGATTTCCTCTTATTACAATTGACCAAAATCTTTTCAATGTGAAAAGAAAACAAAGTCCTAGTACTCGCACCAACCCCTGACACTCAAAATACATAATAATATGATCCATTAACATAGAAAAAATAATTGAAATCAAAAAATTTTGAAAAAATATTTTTTCAGAACAGCCCAAGTTTCTGAAAAGTAACGTTGAGCCCCAATGGATCCCAAGCCTAAGTGTGGACAAAAATTTTAAAAATATTTTAAACAATTTATGCAACACTTGAGAACAATAATAATGTATCTAGTTATGATTAAATTAACATCAAGATATTATTTTCAAGAAATCCCCCCTCACACAGAGGGCTGTTGTAAATGTGAACAATAAGTGTAAAAACACTAAAATAAGACTCCAGGCACCCAGGCCCGAAATCAGTTACCAATAATACACTATCTGATGCAAAACAGAGACTTCCAGGGAAGAAACTGCACAACATCAGATGGTAGATGCAGAACACAACGCCTAACCACCCATAGGGGAAGACGTAAACATGGGGAAAAGAACAGAATTCATTCTGTTAATCAGCTAAAACTCCCAAGAAATTTTAGTAATAAAATTACAGAAAATATGCCAAAAGCATGGGAGAATAGCAAGAGGGGACTTAAAGGAAAGGGAGAGAGGAAAACACTGAACAATCAGTGTAACCTGAAAACAAGAATGACAACAAAATGGCTGCTGCCTCGAAAATAGGTAACTTAACATAATTTCATTAAAAAATTTTAAGTTACAGCCCTGATAATTTTCTGTCACACATTTTTCCTCTCCTCCTTCTATATCCTCCTTAGAATCACCATTTCACTAATATTTATGTGTCTGGCAGTATTTAAACTGAGATTTACAAGCACAAAGATCAGTCAGATGTTAACTGATGAAGGGCCAAACTAAGAATGATTAATGGCGCCAATTTCGGAACGTCCTTGACACTGCGCATGCGCAGTAGAGGTGAAGTGTGGAGGGCCATTCAGGACATGTTTTCTTTGGTTTTAGATGCAAATTTTGGGGACTGGGGGGCAAAATTTGTGTTTGGCCCTATATTTTAAGAGTTAGCACCAGCTATGTCTGGGTCATTGGTACAGTATAAAAATATGAAAACTAAAAATCCAAAATACGCTTATACAGTGGAGCCCACTTAATTGGATATCTCTTAATTGTATATCCCTGTTAATTGAATATAATTTTCAAACACAAAACCATTTACCATATCTTCAGTACAAATTTGATCTGTTAATTGCATATGGATTGTAGAGTAAACTCCCGTTAATTGTATATAAATTTTTGTAATATGTCGAAAAAATTACTGTGACACGCACCAAATTCCCCTTATTTATCAACCTTTTTGGCCTCACTACATCCAATACAGGCATTTATTCTATTATATCTTGTTTGACAGAGCTCTATGAGTTCTGTCAAACAAGATATAATAGAATAAATGCTCAGTTTACCTCCAGAACACAGGAAACTGACCAAATCCCTGTTAATTGTATACTCCTGTTAACTGAATAATTTTCACTGGCAAAATGGATATTCAATTAAGAGGATTCTACTGTACATGCAATTGCATATGGCTGTGTTTAATTTTTTTCGAAGTAATGGTAATTCTCAGAATTCAGTGAATACTCTCTGATAATGATAAATCAATGCAAACAGAAAGTAAGAACAGACATGGAAATCAGGTCAGGTGACCATCTTGCTGATAATTTGCATAACCTCTACAGTTCTGTGTAATGATTCTGGGATTTAGAGTTAGCTGCTATCTAGTACAGTGGAACCCTGTTAATGGAAGAGCTACTTTGCCAATGGAAATTATTCAATTAACAGGAGTATTCAATTAACAGGGATTGTATCACTTTCCTGTATTCTAGAGATAAACTTAGCATTTAATCTATTATATCTTGTTTGACAGAGCTCATGGAGCTCTGTCAAACAAGTTATAATTGATTAAATGCATGTATTGGATGTGCTGAGGCCAAATAGGTCTATAAGTAAAGGTAAACTGGGAAGAGTCAGGATAATTTCTCAATCTTAGAAGATTTTTTATTCAATTAACATGAGTTTACTCTATAACCTATATTCAGTTAACAGGTCAAATTTGTACTGGACGTATGGTAAATGGTTTTGTCTGAACTGTTAATAATAATTTGACAGAAAAAGCACAGCAAATTCAATCAACTTTGATGATGTGTCTAGCTGTCAATCAGGCAATCACGTGCAGCCTGAAGTACTGTCCACCGGAGCAGATGTAAATAAAACAAACCCATGTGTTCGCTTATCTGCTAATTGAAAATTACAAAAAAAAAAACATCGCTTCATCCAACAAAATTTATTTCAAATATGGATGAAACATAAGAACGTGGTATAAATAAAACAAAGAGGTACAAGGGCCAGTAATCAGATTTAAACCACGAGCAGAATAAGGGTTTTAACCACTCAGCAGAGCCTCATGGTTAAAACCATTAACCTACTCGTGGTTTAAATCTGATTACCAGCCCCAATATAACAATAACATGACTTTGGAGGGCATTCGTCTCGGGCCTTTTTATAAGCTGTCGGGCTGTTATTCACACCTGTTGGGCCGTTAATAAACCACAATGTCTGACAAAGTCATGTTATTACTATTATTACCACTGCGATTCTGAGAAAGTTTTGACCCTGCACCTTACATGTCAGCTATAAACTGCCAATTGGTCTTCATTCAATTCGCTTGAGATATTTTTAACGTTTTCAATTTTGCCAGATGATATTATCATCTGTTCTCAAACAAACTGGTGTCACATGATTATCATGTGATCGGCACCCGTACGCTTTCAATGTCAATGAAGTTAGAAAACTTAAAAACAGACCGATATTTACAGCTTTTAAATCAGGAGTAAAGGCTTAAAATGTCTGCAGACTCACTATATACAGCTGCTTGTTCTTAAGGGACTAACTTTGCTGGACATTTTACATACTTAATAATTTAAATAAAAATCACATTGTTTACTAGTTGAAACCATTTCTGGAAACTGTTTCCATTTTCGAGTGTACGACAGCGAGGAACTAAAGTCACTTGACATGTCAGGTTGTTAATGAGATGTTCAACTCATTAATGGCCTGACACATCACGTGACTTTGTAAGTTGAGCGTTGCATTCTTGTAATGCCCTGTTAAACTTTGTTAATGTACTAGGGAACGCCCTATAAACTGGTAATAATAAGGGTTTTAACCACTCAGCAGAGCCTCATGGTTAAAACCATTAACCCACTCATGGCTTAAATCTGATTATCGGCCCCAATACCTATTCATTCTATATTTCACACATACCTAATCTCATTTCTGAGTCATTACTGTCTTCTGGATAATCATGGTTGGCATTATCAGGAAATGATAAATTGGAATTGGAATCTTCATTGAACTTTCCAGCACCTGATCCATACATTATACTATCACTGTAATTAGAGTCTTGTGATTTCTCTTCATTGTAGATTGAGTTGGCTGAAAATATCCAACACAGAATAAGAACAAATCATCGTCCTTGAATAGCTTAACCCTTTACCTAACATGAATAGAAAAATGACACTTGCCAAAATATTTCTAGACTGGTAGAGTGCTGGAAGCCCATATTTGGGCTTTATACGGAAGTGCCTGTACCACAGTTTAACCCTTTACCCAACGAATCGCCCGCATCCGCCCGCGTAATATGCAAATTCAGCAGCTGAAGAAATATTATTTTTCGAAAAATTTCAACAAAACCATATCATGTGACCCCTCTTTGGAACGAGCTCATCGAGCTCGTTCCAAAGAGGGGTCACATGATATGGTTTTGTTGAAATTTTTTGAAAAAATTTGAAAAATGATATTTAAAATAATAAGTTTTGAAATCGTCGGCGTTGGGAAAAGGGTTAAAGGTTTTTCATATTCTGTGGATGTGCTTCATATTATCTTTGAAGTGGAATTATTTTTTCTGTTAGAATTTGACTTGTTACAATTTATGGGAGAGTGCCAACTAGCACTCTCCCATAAATAGTAACCAGGCATGGATGCACAAAAAAATTTTAAGGACCAAACATAATTTAGCACTCTGCCAGTTAAATTAAGTGAACATTTTCACTTCAAAAACTTAGCTTATAGTCCCCTCATTGGAACTAGCTCATTCCAATGAAGGGACAAAAGCTATGTTTTTGAAGAAAAAAAATAGGCCGATGAAATCGTCAGATGTGTACCCATACGCGCAACTAGTAGAAAGCTGTATGACGGAGGGCCACCACAGATGCCGACATTATGTACACCATACAAGGTATGGGTACATATAGAAATGGTTTGGAGGAGTGTCTAATTTGATGGATAAAGGGTTAATATCTCCGGAGCAAATTTATCAGATTTACATAAAAAACTATACAGCACAGCAGATCAGTAACCTGAATAAATATATAAAGTAACATGACAATCGGATTGATATTTTTTAAGTTATCTCATGCCAAAGGGATTGGAGGAATTTTCAATTCGAAGGATAAAGGGGGTTAATATCTCCGGATCAAATTACCAGATTTACACCAAAAACTATACAGCTCAGCCCATCAGCAACCTGAACACAATTATAAAGTAATTTGACAATCCAAGCAATATTTTTAAAGTTATCGAATGCCAAAGGGATTGGAGAAATTTTCAATTTGAAGGATAAAGGGTTAATATCTCAGGATCAAAATAACAGATTTACACCAAAAACTATACAGCTCGGCACATCAGTAACCTGAACACAAATATAAAGTAACTTGACAATCCAAGCAATATTTTTCAAGTTATCGAATGCCAAAGGGATTGGAGGAATTTTCAATTTGAAGGATAAAGGGTTAATATCTCAGGATCAAATCATCAGATTTACACCAAAAACTATACAGCTCGGCAAATCATTAACCTGAACACAAATATAAAGTAACTAGACAATCCAAGCAATATTTTTCAAGTTATCGAATGCCAAAGGGATTGGAGGAATTTTCAATTTGAAGGATAAAGGGTTAATATCTCAGGATCAAATTATCCGATTTACACCAAAAACTATACAGCTCGGCACATCAGTAACCTGAACACAAATATAAAGTAACTTGACAATCCAAGCAATATTTTTCAAGTTATCGAATGCCAAAGAAATGGATACGGACAGATGGACAGATGGACAGACGGATGGACAGACTGATGGATGGACGGACAGACGGACGGACAAAGGATGCACGAACGACAGATGGTCACCCTGGATGCCGGCATTATGTGTACCATACATAGTATGGGTACACATAAAAATCTTAAAATTTGAATGACGATTTTTGTGAATAGTACTGGTCAGTTTGGTCCATTATGTTATGTAAAGGGTTAACTGGCTGATTGCTGATTGTTTTCTGGGAATAAGACATTTTTCATCAACAAGTCTGAAAATCAGCAGACTGTCATCTGCAAAGTGGGGTCCCCAGAGGGTGAATTTGGTGATGCCACCCTGCTGTGGGTAGCATCACCAAATTTACCCTCTGTGAACCTCAGTATGAATCAAGGTCTCAAGCCAAAACATAAAGATGTACCTAGAGAATAAATTGGCCCACTATATGGGATAGCATCAGCAAATTCACCCTCTGGGGATCCCATTTTGCAAATGACAGGTTGCTTATATTCAGGCTTGTTCATCAATAATTGTTTTTTTATAGGTGAGTGGAAAGTTCTTCATGGCACTCTCCATAAACTGTGATATAAATCGATATAAAAGCAAGTGCATGAGTGCAAATGAAGTTGCAACCGTGCTGAATGTTTGATCACAAAAAAAAACAAACATATGAACAGAGAAACAAACAAACAACAAAACTTCTAGAGGTGTGCATTTCTTGGGCATAGTTGAAATCTGGAAACTTGCTTATGATTAACAAATATACAGATGGATGCGCAGACAAAATAACATAAGTATTTCATGAGCTGCTCACCTTTCGGCTGTTGCTTAACCCTTTACCCAACTTAAAGGCCAAAACCGGCCAGCGCTATTCTTAAAACTCGCCAATTAATGTTCATTATATTGTAATTTTTTGACTCAAAAACATAGGTTATGACCCCTCTTTGGAACGAGCTCGTCGAGCTCGTTCCAATGAGGGGTCATAACCTATGTTTTTCAGAAAAAAAAGAAAACAAGAGGCCCCACGGGGCCTGAAGCGCTCATCTTGTACAGAACACAATTTGAACAGAGTCCAAGAATGAGTCTACATTAAGCAAGCCATCTCCATAGGCTACACTGTCAATCCTTGAGTCCCTCAGGAGTGACAAAAATAATCTGGGCATCATGCCTTTTCTTCAGTTGATCATAAGTAAAATGTAGAGCTCCCCTATGAAGCCCCTTGATACAACCTATGTGGATTAATCTTAGTACCTCTAGAGGGTACTGAATACAAAATTTTTAATTCTTCAGCAAAATGGCCAATTCCGGCTGCCATAGAGAGCCCAAATATTAATCCAGGCTCTTGATTTGAACACAGTTAAATCTGACTTCCCTAGAGATGTTGTGTACCGAATATGAAAGCATTCTGACTGTTGGATCTGAAGAAGAGAAATTGTAAAGAAATTTCTTCGAATTGCACTAAGTTCAAATTTGGGCTACCGTAGCGAGCCCAAATATTGACCTATGGATCCGATTTGAACAAACTTGAATCTGACCCCCCTAGAGATGTTGTATACCAAATGTGAAAGCATTCTGACAAGTGAATCTGAAGAAGATTTTTGAAGAAATTCCCTCATATTGTACTAAGTTAAATTTCATGTTCCCATATGGAGCCCAAATATTAACCTAGGCACTCGAATTGAACAACCTGGAATCTGACCCCCCTAGAGATGTTGTATACAAAATATAAAAGCATTCCGACTGGTGGATCTGAAGAAGAAGATTTTTAAAGAAATTTTCTCATATTGCACTAAGTAAAAATTTGGGCTACCATAGTGAGCCCAAATATATACCTAGGAATTTGATTTGAACAAACTTGAATCTGACCCCCATAGAGATGTTGCATACCAAATATCAAAGCATTCTGACTGATGGATCTGAAGAAGAAGATTTTTTTAAATTACCCTCCATATTGAACAAAGATAAAATTTGGGCTTCTGTAGGAAGCCCAAATATTAACCTAGGGACTTGGTTTGAACAATCTAGAATCTGACCCTCATAACAATCATGTATACCAAATATTAAAAGATTCTGACTGGTGGTTCTGAAGAAGAAGATTTTTAAAGAATATTCCCCATATTACCCTATGTTAAAACTTCGGGCTCCTGTAGAGAGCCCAAATATGAACCAATGAGCTTTATTTCTACAAACTTTTATCTGACCCCCCTATGAATGCTGTATACCAAATATCAAAAGATTCTGATGATTGGTTCTGGAGAAAAGATTTTTTAAAATTTTTGCAAATATGCTGACTCAGCATTTTTTCGATGCCCATTACAGAACACCCTAACATAACCGATGGCAATTTTTTTTTACCATTCAATTCTACTGGTCGTAAGGATACTTCATACCAAATAAAAGCTCTCTGTTCCGTGGGGCTTGGGAAATATGGGCGTTTGAAAATATTTCTACTTTTAGCTCCCAGGGTTCCCATGGGGATGCGGGAATTTTTTTTTTTTGCATGGGTCAAGTACTTATGACCCAATACTACCACAAACCAAATTTGGTTCATACTGGACCATTGGTTCAGAAAATAGAAATTTTGGGCGGGGCCAAAAATCTTACCCCTCCTATTACAAAGCCAAATATTACTTTACGAACTTCGTTTGAACAAACTTGATTCTACACCTCATATGGAAGCTCCATAGCAAATATCAAGTCATTGTACACACTGGTTCTTGAGAAGAAGATTTTTAAAATATTTTGGAGCATTTTCCCCCACTCCCTCCCTATGGGGCTGGGCACGCTGAGTTGAACAAAAATGAAATGCCCCTTTGGGACCATCACTCACACAAACTTTCACTTGAATTGGCTCAGTGGCTTTGGAGGAGAAGACCAAAACATGGTGTTGACGGACGCTGGACGACAGACGCCGGACGACGGACGGGAAGCGATTAGATTAGCTCAGCTTGACTTTGTCAAGATGAGCTAAAAATGAGTTATTCAAGAATTTTGTTTGCAAGTGTCGTCTGCTTTTCATGTTAGAGGTGTCTGACCAATGAGACTAAGAATATCCCCTGATTTCCACTGTAGATTGCAAAAATACTAAACTGAAATGAGGCAATAACTGTTCCAAAATGAGTCCTTCCCATCTCAAAATTGGAGGTGAACAAGTTCCCATGCTGGTTTATCTCTATGCCAAGATTAAAACAAGAGGTGTGCATCTGAGATGCAGGTGACGAGTTGTGGTGGCAATCGGAGAGCGTAGCATATCCATAACCCGGTTATCAATCATATGACGGTTGTCAAATCTGAAACCTTTGCTCAAGTTAGTTACAATGCTAATAATTTCAGAATTTGTAAAAATTAATTAAGGCCCATAACTCTGTGATGAAAAATTGTAACGAAAAAACCTGTTCGAGATATTATTACAAAAGACCTGTATGACAAATATTAGTGAAATCGGACAATGTTTGTTCAAGTTATTGTGCTATCAGTGCGAGGACGACCGGGTGCCCATCCAGATGCCAGGACGCACCGACTGTTGCCAAACCATAGGTCTCAGTTGATAACACAGCTTTAAAGCAGCCATGATGAGATTTGATAAAAAATTCATCTAAATTTAACTCCAGGAATCATTGGTTAAATCCTCCATACAATTTGATTAACCCTTTACCTAGCATGAAAGGAAGACGACAGTTGCAAAAACAATTCTTGAATAACTATTTTTTTTCATTTTCTGCGTCAAAAATATAGCTTATGACCCCGTTCCAATGAGGGGTCATAAGCCATGTTTTTGAGACAAAAAATGAAAAAAATAATGAAAACCAAATGGTGATTTTTGTGAATAACGATGGCCGATTTTGGCAAAGGGTTATATGTGCCCAAATTACCGGTATACTTATTTCTGTGGTAAGAGAATTCCTTCCCAGACAAGAATACCCGGTATAAACAACAACAAAAAATCTGGAAATTGCAGTAAACCCTACAAGGAGAATGAAACCCATCCCATGTTACTCTTTGGGATACAGTCACGATTAGCCATTGTGCATAAATATGTGACCTTAAACACCAATAAATAATAATAACTCTTTGGGATGAAATTACCCCTGGAGTGACAAATTTGTACTCCATATCTTGATGATTGTGGGAATGCATAAGGAACAATGGCTGCTATGTTTCGTTAGCTTTAAAGGTATTGTGGGACAGAAAAATTTTCTAAGTTTAAACAATGAAAACAGAAAACTTTTCTAAGTATAAAGAGTGAAAAAGGGCCATAACTCTGAAAAAACTTATTAGACGGAACCTGCTCCTTGAGCATATCCATTCCCTCATGCAGGTCTATCAGCTTACCAAAGGAGATCCGTGCAGGTCTATCAGCACACCAAAGGAGATCCAAATCTGACTGATGGCTTTGAAATTACAATGCAAAACATTTGTATGGACAGACAGATGGGCAGACAGCCAAGCAAGAAAATAAGCAGACTGTCATCTGCAAAATGAGGTCCCCAGAAGTTGAATTTAGTGGTGCTACCCTGCATAGCAGGGTAGCATCACTAAATTTACCCTCTGTGAACTTCAGTCTGAATCAGGGTGTCCAAACTAAACAGAAAGAGGTACCCAGAGGATAAATTGGCCCACGGTATGGGATAGCATCATCAAATTCACCCTCTGGGGACCTCATTTTGCAAATGTCAGACTGCTTATTTTCAGGCCTGCAGACAGCCAGATGGACAGACGGAGGGCTTCACTAGATAATACCCCAAATAATCCTTTGGAGGTCGGGGGCATAATAAAGGCAGAGATAGAGACACTCTTGCATTTATATATATAAGTATCAGGTAATAAGGAAGTGTCAAAAATTTAGATAGCAAATGTAGAGATGAATTCAGGCTTAAGGAAAATGAAACCTGTCAAATTTGACCATCTGTCTTCTGGAATCACTTTTGTATATCGCTTGAATGGTTGGAGAACACAGGTTTCAACTGTATCATTCTGTGGTCAGCATCACTCATGCATGAATTTATGCCTAACTCTTAAGAGCTGGGCAGTTATCCAGCACACTACAAACTATAAGTGTAGTGTCATAGCAATGATTTCAAATAAAGTCTTGGCTGCCTTTGTTGACATGACTAGAAAACATTGCAGTGTTCTAATTATTATCTGCTGGATGTTCACATTACTTCATGCCGGAACATCTGTTTTCAACCATAAAGGCAATCAAAGTTGATAATAGGCCCTTAACCCTTTATCTAATGAATCACCCACATCTGCTTGCGTAATTTGCAAACTGAGTAGTTGATAAAAATAAATATTTCAACAAAACCATATCATGTTATCCCTCATTGGAATGAGCAATGTCAACAAAACCATATCATGTGATCCCTCAATGAGCTCATTCCAATGAGGGGGGTCACATGATATGGTTTTGTTGAAATTGTTTTAAAACATTTAAAAACAAGAAGACTGTTACTGAGGTAACACATGCCCCCCCCCCCCCCCCCCCCCCCCCCCTGTGACCTTTACCTTGCAGATGCGGCAGAAACTATTATACGCGACAAACCTTCTGACTGTCCTTAACATTTGCAAAAAGTTTACCAATTTTACTATGATTCGTTTCTGAGTTATGGTTGAGACCCGAATATTGAGCAATTTTTAGTGTGACCTTGAAATGTGACCTTGACCTTAAAGGTACGAACCCGGCTATGGTGTGTGACACATCCTCCCATGGTCCTTTAATTGTGTGAAGTTTGATGACTGTGGCCCTAACCGTTTTCAAGTTATTGGCTCGGACACACATGGACGGACGGACGGACGGACGGAAGTATAAGTATCATGTTTTACTAACTTGTAGCCACATAAGTAGTCATTTGTTAGTGCAGACGGACACACGGACGGATGGACACACACACACTTCAATCACTATATGCCACCCAACCTAAGTATAGTAATTAAAATAATAAATTTTGATATTCTCTGGGTTGGGTAAAGGGTTAAATTTAACAAATACAAAAGTCCAAACTATTAATTTGCCTTAACTGTTATTCTCTTACTGGATGCAGGAATTATTCTACTACACTTTGCAACATCCTAATGAATGCCAAACAAGAGCTCCTTTTACATCAGAAATCGGCTAGTGGAGTTGAGTAACTCTTAACTGGTAGAGTGCTGAATTATTTTTAGTCATCAAAATTTGTTCACAAGTCTTTGCCATGTTACAATTTACGGGCGATTGCCTTTAGGCACTCTCCCATAAATTGTAACAAGAGAAATCCATACAGACTAAATAATTTAGATTCAAAGATAATATGAAGGACATTCACTTAATTTGAAGCCTTTGAGTTGCAATACCTACACTCTGGAATAAAGCCCAAATATGGGCTTCCAGCACTCTATCAGTTATGGTGATCAAGCCATGAGTATGTTTGGGGAGGGGCTTCTTCTTCTGTCAGTTGGCTGGGGAAATCGACGGTTCCATCAAGCAATTATGAAACTGGTGAAAGAAACAATGGAACAGACAACACAATCCATGTATCTTTAACCCCCTGCACACTGATGTCAAAGTATCTAAATTTAAGGCAGAAAAAAATTTCCCATAATGCAACTAGAAATTTAACCAATTCAATCTCATTTGACAGAGCTCATTGAGCTCTGTCAAACAAGATTAAATTAGTGAAATTTCTAGATGCAATATGGGAAAAAACAGCTTCCTGAAATTTTGGTAGACATCAGAGTGAAGGGGGTTAAATTAACTGTGCATCACTGTTCCTGTGAATGGGATATTCTGAGCAGCACAACATATACTTTTGTGAGACTTGAACATCACAGGAACAGATGCAAATGGTGTCAGCAACACATTGACTGTCTAAAAATGACTGGCAGGGGATTCTATTTATTTACTTGCATGGTAACATTTTGTATTTGATCACTGACATACATGTACAAGATAGAGGTGTAGAGACATTGGACTGAATGCAAACATGGATGGCTGGGTAAAGGAGGCCAACAATGGACAGGAAAAAGTCTAATGGTATTGGAAGAATTTCTGAGAGTCACAAAATGCTACTAATCGTTAAAGAAAGAGGCCTGATCACCTCTGCGTGACATAAACAAAATACAGAAGCTGATTATTCTATAATTTCACCAAAGCCAAGCAGATGTTGCCTTGAACCAGCAAGACAGTATGACTGATATCTTAGGTTCTAGAGCAGAACTGACTGAATGTGCTGCCCTGGCCATGTCCCCATGGAATGGGTTCAGGCCTGAAAATAAGCAGTCTGACATTTGCAGAATGGGGTTCCCAGAGGGTGAATTTGATGGGTTGTTGAATTTGCTATCCCATACAGTGGGCCAATTTATCCTCTGGGTACTTCTTTCTGTTTAGTTTTTGAGACCCTGATTCAGAGTGAGGTTCCCAGAGGATAAATTTAGTGATGCTACCCTGCTGTTCAGTGTAGCATCACTAAATTCACCCTCTGGGAACCTCATTTTGCTGGTGACAGTCTACTTATTTTCTGGCTTGAATGGGTGGCAATATCACAAATCAGGATTCAACAACTAGTTGAATACATGTGATGTTGACAAAATGGGCAATACTAGGGTAAAGTATTGCAGATGATTTCTTTCTGACACATGCAAATTTTGAGACGACATGCATGACTTACTTTTGACTTAAGCTTAACAAGTTTTTTTCTCAAGTCAGTTCAACATTGGTTCAGTTGTTGAGAACAGAGTTCAAATTTTTTCAGCAAAATTTATATACTGATAAAAGGGGGCGCGGTGGCGTTGCGGTGACCAGTTCTCATCAGATCACCAAAGTTAAGCAACATCGAGCCCGGTTAGTCCTCGGATGGGTGACTGCCTGACCGATTGATTCGGACTCCCGTGTTGTGTCCTTGGGCAAGGCACTTAACCCTGATTGTCCACATGGGGGCATGATGACGCCGTATACCAAGGCGTACTGCACGTCGATGGTGCGTATGTCTTCAACCAATCCAACCCTGCCTGTGCTGCAGTGCAGTGTTGGGGAGCTGGTAGCTGCTTGTCGTTGCTCGGTGGTTCTCTCCGTCTTCCTCCACCCGTGAAACTGTCACGGTCATGATTAGCCATTGTGCATAAGTATGTGACTGAACAACAATAAATAAATAAATATACTGATAACTTTTCATTGATGGTCGGCATTGTATGTCATTGTGATGAATTGATGGTAATGTGGTCTGCGGTTTGCTTCTCTGAACTAATGTTCAACTGAGATGCAAATAACGTATATGTTCCAATAAAACCTATATCTACAGCTCAAAACACAATTACAAAACGGGCAACATCATTGCAAATATGCGTGGCGATTTCAGATGGTAACATACGGTGCTGTTACCATAAACGTGGGAGTGCGGTGGTTCAGTGGTAGACTGTTGGACTTCTATGCTAGAGGTCCCAAGTTCGATCCACGCAAGGGACGACCAGCATTGTGTCCTTGGGCAAGGCTCTTTATCCCGGTTGCCTGCATGGGGCACGATAACGCATACTGATTCATACTGCACGTCAATGGTGCACATGTCTTCAACCGCTGTAACCCTGCTTGAGCGGAGCTTGAGCAGAGTTAGAATATTGAGGAGCTGACAGCTGCTCGTCGATGCTCAGTGGTTCTCTCTGGGTACTCCGGCTTCCTCCACCTGTAAAAACTGCAACGGTCACGATTAGCAATTGCACATAAGTATGTGACCTTAAACACCAATAAATAAATATAACCGTAACATAGAAAAAGCTTAGCAAGCTCTCGTCCAATCAGAGTGTGTGGATTTTAGTCTTAATGGAACACATTATATACATTTATCATAGGACTCCTCCGTTTTGTTTACTTTAAAACATTTGATATTTTGTTTTCATATTAATCAGTGATAAATAAAGCCTTCCATCAATTTCATTAGTCAATTTCAAAACTAGACAATTTGATTGGCTGAACAAAATACAACTGGGCCACATTTTCAAAATTTGCATAATCAGAGTTGGGAGCTTGCATTGGTCAATTTCAAAACTGGACAATTTGATTGGCTAAACAAAATACAACTGGATCACATTTGCATAATTTCAGTAAGGAGAATTTACGTTATCTGTCCTATTTAGGGTGGGTTATATTATATTAATCTTTTACCTACAAGAAAAACGCCATTCATTTTTTTTATGTTTTCACTTTTTGCTTCCAAAACATAGGTTATGACTCTAAGAATTTTCTATTTTGGCGAGCCAAACGGAAAATTCGGATGAGTTTTCATAAATATTATATGAGAAAAACACTCATTTCATATTCTATTTATCATTTGACACACACACGCACAAATTAGCCACTTAGTATGACTTTTTAACCCATCACCTAACTTGAGTTCCAGACGACACTTGGAAAAAAGATCCTCGTATAACTAAAAAATTTTCATTTTTTGCTTCCAAAACATAGGTTATGACCCCTCACTGGAACGAGCTATGTCATAACCTATGTTTTGGAAGCAAAAAGTGAAAATATAAAAAAAAATGAATGGCGTTTTTCTTGTAGGTAAAAGATTAATACAATATAACCCACCCAAAATAGGACAGATAACGTAAATTCTCACTACTGAAATTATGCAAATGTGACCGAGTTGTATTTTGTTTAGCCAATCAAATTGTCCAGTTTTGAAATTGACCAATGAAAGCTCCCAACTCTAATTATGCAAATTATGAAAATGTGGCCAAGTTGTATTTTGTTCAGCCAATCAAATTGTCTAGGTTTGAAATTGACCAATGAAATTGACGGAAGGCTTTATTTATCACTGATTAATATGAAAACAAAATATCAAATATTTTAAAGTGAACAAAACGGACAAGTCATATGATAAATAGAGGATATCTACACTGTTTTAGTGAATATCGGGACTTATCTCATTCTTTGGACCTGAAAGTTATTTCTGGTTTTAATGTGCCCACATTAGGGCAAAAGGGCAAGCCCAAAATAAATGAATTTAATGGGCTGATTACATGCTCATAGCAATGATTATTCCAAATTCTAACTGAACTGTATTTTGTTCATAAAAATCAGTTCTTCACAATTTAATGGAGAGAACGAACAAACACTTTTTTAACAAAAAAATATCAACTAAAATCATACTACAGTTGTATATATAGAATATACCCATAGCAGCTTGGTGCACCAAATGTTCACCACAAGTGGTGAAGTGGTGTTAACCGCGAGCCTTCGTTGTGGTGAACATTTGGTGAACATTTGGTACACCAAGCTACTTTGGGTATATTTTATTTATACCATGATCGTCAGATTATTAAGAGTCGCTATTATTTTTTCTCGATTTTACTGAGCACCAGAGTACATAGATGCGAATCTGTTTTTGTTTACACGAGAACTGGTGGGCGGTACTTCCGGTGTCGATTTTCTCACCGAAACGAAATGAAACAGTGCCTTTTTCATTTTAATAGCATAATAACATACCATTTCGAATTATGGATGCTGTATTAACATGAGACAATGTATGTCTGTTAAGTTTTGGTGTCTTATGGGGTAAACTCATTTAAAAACGTAATAAATAATTGTCACTTTCATTTCACTCTTTGTGAGGCGACAGCGATAAATTTAGACAAGTTCGTATTCAGGTCGATGTCTCCAAGGTCAACTTGGATGTAGTTCCACTGTAGGTGTAAATTTTAACTAATGAAATCCCATTGCTGGTGTGTTCACCATGATTGGTGTATAAAGCAAAAATTTATGTCATAGGCCTTTCATACATAGTAGAATAGGTATCATGGTATAAAACACTGTGTAGGGTCATCCATTTTGTTACGTAATGGTTCAACTATCTATACAACAGTTAATTTAATCCCCTGCACACTGATGTCAAAATATCTAGATCTGAAGTAGCCATTTTCCCATAATGCAACTGGGAATTTAACCAATTGAATTGGTTAAATTTCTAGTTGCATTATGGGAAATATTTGCACCCTGAACTTTAGATATTTCGACATCAGTGTGCAGGGGGTTAACATTAAATGAAAGTGTCAATGACACTGTAGCTTAACTTGACTGTGTGTTGTGTTTGATGAAAAGGATAATGTTCAATGTTTATGAAAGGATTATAAAATACGCCAAGAATGGTGATAATTGAGAATATGTTAATTTCTGTTCCCTGTACGCTATGTTTTCAATAAAAATAATTTGAGGTGTAGACTATACTAATTAATTTAGGGGTGGGTTAATATGACCCTCACAGTTAATGTATGTCAACCAAAGTTACCAAGTCACAGTGAAATTATTCCAAAATGAGTAATCCAATCAAGTTACAATGAAATCCCTTCATAAATACAGCCTGCAGACGGTGCTAAAGATTTTCGAGCTTCAGGCCTGTGTAGTCATCACGGTTGACTGATCACAACCAAAAGGGAATGTCCTCATCTGGACATTATGCCGAGTCATACTACCAAGTTACAATGAAATTACTTCATAAATATGACCTGTATTCTGTGCTAAAGGTTTTCAGGTTTTGGGCTCGGGCAGCCATCACGGTTGAATGATCGCAACCAAAAGGGGACGTTCTCATCTAGACATTATCTGGAGTCATCCTACCAAGTTACAATGAAATCCCTTCATAAATACGACCTGCAGACTGTGCTAAAGGTTTTTGGGCTTTGGGCCTCTGTATTTATATATTTTATATTATTGGTGTTTAAGGTCACATATTTTTGCACAATGGCTAATCATGACCATAACATGAGTATCAACTCAAGACCAGGGGTGAGCATTAATAAGCCATGTTGCCCATTTTAGAGAGGGTTTGCACCACCCAAGCACTGGTGACTGGGTCCCATTTTACCAGTAAAATAGAGTCTGTTTTGGGGCCTCTGTAACCGTCACAGTTGACCAATCGCAACCAAAAGGGGACATTCTCATCTGGACATTATGTGGACTTATCCTACCAAGTTACAATGAAATCCTTCCATAAATACGAACTGTAGACTGTGCTAAAGGTTTTCAGGTTTTGGGCTCGGGCAGCCATTACAGCTGACAGATAGCGATCAATTGGGGATGTTCTAATCTAGACATCATAAGAAGTCATCCTACCAAGTTACAATGAAATCGCTCCATATTAAAAAAGACCTGTCTGTGGTAAAAGTTTTTGGGTTTCGGACTTGGGCAGCCATCACACTTGACAGATCATGACCAAAAAGGGATGTTCTCATCTAAACATTATACAGAGTCATCCTACCAAGTTACAACGATATCCCTTCATAGATACGGCCTGTAGACTGTGTTAAAGGTTTTTGGGTTTTGGGCCCCTGCAGCCGTCACAGTTAACCAATCGCAACCAAAAGGGGATGTTCTCATCTGGACATTATATGGAGTCAGTCTACCAAGTTACAATAAAATCCCTCCATAAATACGAACTGTAGACTGTGCTAAAGGTTTTGAGGCTTGGGCAGCCACTATGGGCCATTACGGCTGACAGATCGCGACCAACGGGGAAGTTCTCATCGAGACATCATACGAAGTCATCCTACCAAGTTACAACAAAATCCCTCCATATTAGATATGACCAGTAGACTGTGGTAAAAGTTTTGGGGTTTCGGGCTTGGGCAGTCATCGCAGTTGACAATCATGACCAAAAAGGGGCGTTCTCATCTAAACATTATACGGAGTCATCCTACCAAGTTACGATGATATCCCTTCATAAATACAACCTGTAGACTGTGCTAATGGTTTTGGGGTTTTGGGCTCGGGCAGCCAGCATGGTTCACCGATCGCAACCAAAAGGGGACGTTCTCATCTAGACATGACCTCAAACCTGCATATGAAATTTTGTGAAGATTGAACAAGAACTACAGGGTGTAGCCTGTGCTAAAGAAAAATGTGAACAGACTCACAGACTAACAGACTTCCGCATGACAATAGCTTATCTTGACTTTGTCAAGTTAAGCCAACAAAATATGAGATTTTATTTTCAAAGTTTAATTGCAAGTGCAAGCTTGCAAAAAGTTTGGGATAAACATAAGAAATTTTTATCCACTTTTTCTGTTTTGATAATTTCAACACTCGACCTCATTTCTTGGGAATCAGCTTCCCAACAAAGGATGTCTTGGGTTTTGATAATTTCAACACTTAACATCATTTCTTGGGAATTTCTCCCAGAGAGCTTCAAGAGAAAGGAGGTCAAGGCTTATAAATACCAATGAAGGAAAAATGTAATAGAAATTTATTTATTTATTGGGGTTTAATGACACTTTTGAGGACCTGGGTCCAGGCCTGAAAATAAGCAGCCTGACATTTGCAGAATGAGGTCCCCAGAGGGCGAAACTGATGATGCTATCCCATATAGTGGGCCAGTTTATCCTCTAGGAACCTCTTTCTGTTGACCTTGATTCAGATTGAGGTTCACAGAGGGTAAATCTAGTGATGCTACCCTGCTCTGCAGGGTAGCATCACTAAATTCACCCTCTGGGGACCTCATTTTGCAGATGTCAGTCTTTTTATTTTCTGGCTTGCCTGAGTCACCTCATGTTGTATAAGGAAATTAAAATTTGAAATATATTTGTAGTTCTTTTATAAACAGATTAGAGCAATCAATATTATGCTGTAAGATTGTTTTTTGTCTTTCCTTCTTGAAAACAAATTTGCAAGCAGCAAATTCATTAACCCTTTACCCAACGAATCGCTCGCATCCGCCCGCATAATATGCAAATTCAGCAGCTGAAAAAATATTATTTTTCGAAAAATTTCAACAACTCTTTGAGCTCGTTCCAATGAGGGGCCACATGATATGGTTTCGTTGAAATTTTTCGAAAAAAATTAAAAAACGATATTTAAATTAATAAATTTTGATATCGTCCTCGTTGGGTAAAGGGTTAACACTCTACCCAACAAACAGGGTATCAAAATTTATTATTTTAATTATTGGGTTTTTTCTCTCAAATTTTTCAAAACATTTCCACAGAACCATATCACGTGACACCCCCATTGGAACAAGCTCGTTTTAATGAGGGGGCACATGATATTGTTTTGTGAAAATTTATTTTGTTAAATTTGAACATCATGTGAACAGATGCAGCCAATTCGTTATTTATTTAGTGGGGTTTAATGACACTTTTGACAGCCATGGTCACCTCCTGTTGGACAGTTTTAATAAGGGTGCTGGATGCTGGAGTACCTGGCGAGAACCACTGAGCAACAATGAGCTACCGTCACACTCCCCAACATACCAACTCCACCCAAGCAGGGTTAGCATTGGTAAGACAAGTGCACCATCGACATGCAGTACGTCTTAGTACGCAATGCCACCATGGCCCCAAGTGGGCAATTGGGATGAAGCACCTTGCCCATTCGAATCGATCAGAGGACCTCACGGCTTGCCACCTGCATCTCTACCTGAGTCACCACGCTCCAAGCTGATTTGATAAGTAAAGGGTTAATTTAATTACTCATTACATGATTAAGAGATTTTAGTTACTGTTACTCATAAAGTGATCAATAAGAAGGTTAATATTACTGATAAATCATAAATCACAGGCACGGGTACCACTCAAATAGTTTGACAAAACTGGCCTAATGAGCATAACATGTAACTTCAACTGGCACAGTTATGAGATAAGAATCAGTGTTAACCATTTACCCAATGCAGACGATATCAAAATTTATTATTTTAAATATCAATTTTTCAAATTTTTCAAAAAATTTCAACAAAACCATATCATGTGACCCTCGTTGGAACGAGCTCTACAAGCTCATTCCAATGAGAGGTCACATGATATGGTTTTGTTGAAATTTTTTTAACAATATTTTTTCAACTGCTCAATTTGCATATTACGCGGTCGGACGCGGCCAATTCGTTGGGTAAACTGGTTAACAGGCCTGAAAATAAGCAGTCTGATATTTGCAGAATGAGGTCCCCAGAGGGTTAATTTGATGATGCTATCCCATACAGTGGGCCAATTTATCCTCTGGGTACCTCTTTCTGTTTAGTTTTGAGACTCTGATTCAGATTGAGGTTCACAGAGGGTAAATTTAGTGATGCTACCCTGCTGTGCAGGGTAGCATCACTAAATTCACCCTCTGGGGACCTCATTTTGCAGACGACAGTCTGCTTATCCTCTGGCTTGAGTGTTAACTATGTAGTTATAGTACTTGTAGATAAAAAGTATCTATTCTTGCAATATCAGAGACAAAAATAGGAAGGAAGCGAAATAAAGAGAACTAAAACAAGCTGTAAGCATGTCTAACCTACTTCCATGTCACACTCAACATTACCATTCTGTAGCTCTTCACTCGTACTTAATACTTCAGACTTAGATTCGGCGCTTTCCGTGTTCTCAACTGCATTAAAATCTAGCATGCAATGGTAAAACAAAAAAAAAGAAAAAGATGCAGAATATAACAGAAATGAAACAAAGCAAGCAGCAACTGAAAAAACATAAAACAAATATTGGTGCATTTTCTTCTCAAGTATTTTTTTTTAACCCTTTACAACAACCGATGACATCTGCCCCCAAATTTCTTGAATACATAAAATTGTTCATCTTTTGTTTCAAAAACATAGCTTTTGACATCCCCCGGGATCTTGAAACGAGCTCAAACGCTCGTTCCACTGAGGGGATATAAGCTACTTTTTAGTAGGCTTGCCGCGGTTATGAAATTCCATAGTAGATTAATCAGAGCCCAAAATCGGCGATTAGTCGACTTTTTTTTACCACGTTTTTTTTAACAAAGTGTCGACTAAAACGAGATGGCTGAATGGTCCTAAAGGTAGGTATAACCGAGCATAACATGGTGACAAAGTCAACGATCCATTTTTGAACATTCCCACATTATAAGGCTTGGTGATAACGCTCGGATAAACGTTTTGTTGACCATATTCTGTTAAGTTGGTCGATCGTCTGCCATACCATCAAACAGTAATACACCCTGACGCCCAAAATTCAGATGAAACATAACAGTGAGCAGCCAGAAGGAACTAGGCGTGATCTGAGGGTGAGGGATTTTACAACTTACAAGGACTATTCTGCTGGATCCTGTAAGGGCACTAAGGATGTAAAAAGTCACACACGCCCCCCCCCCCCCCCTTCCGCACACACTCACGATAATTTATCAATGGTGGGAAACGTAATTTTCGGATTTCCAACACGAAAGAGTGACCCAAGGGAGCTAACTCTAGTTTTGTGATGCAAAATGCTGAAATTTCATCAAACGCAGCGACTTTCATTTCGTGTTGTTCAAAATAAAAGATTTATGAGCAAAGAATGGTTATTGGAAACGATGTTGTTTAAAATACGGACATGTTGTTGACATGATGAGATCAGTAATACCTAAAAATAACTTTCATATTTTCCCCCCAAAAAATCATTAAAGTGGGAGGTAATTACTGCAAACATTTCCAAATCTGACTTAGAAAAATGACGATTTATTTGAGGGGAGGGGGGGGGGACCGGCCCCTGAGGCCACCCTCCTTTACCTCCATATGGTCTACCACTGTCGTTTATACATCCAGAAAAGTTCCCATCGTGTATATACAGTGTGATCACATTCTGGCAAGGCAGTGGTGTCGTTATACATGCGGGGGGTAAAAAAAAGTGGAAAAAGTCGACTTTCAAATTTCAAGTCGATCAATCAGCACGACCGACGATTAGTCGACTTTTTGCATTATCACGGCAAGCCTACTTTTTAGAGACAAGAAGTGAAAAAATAATAAAATCTGAATAACAATTTTCGTGAATACTTTTTCAAAACAAGTGCAATGCCAAGGGTGGCTATGCCTCCCCCCCCCCCCCCCCCCCCCCCCACCTACCCCCACTGTCAGCATGAGTTTCTAGTCTTTTATCTTTGTTGATATTGAATTAATAATAATTGAATTAATAAATATATTATCTTATCATATGACTCGTCCGTTTTATTCACTTTAAAACATTTGATATTTTGTTTTCATATTAATCAGTGATAAATAAAGCCTTCCGTCAATTTCATTGGTCAATTCCAAAACTAGACAATTTGATTGGCTGAACAAAATAAAACTGGGCCACATTTTCATAATTTGCATAATTAGAATTGGGAGCTTTCATTGGTCAATTTCAAAACTGGACAATTTGATTGGCTAAACAAAATACAATTGGTTCACATTTGCATAATTTCAGTAGGGAGAATTTACGTTATCTGTCCTATTTAGGGTGGGTTATATTGTATTAATCTTTTACCTACAAGAAAAAACGACATTCAATTTTTTTATATTTTCACTTTTTGCTTCCAAAACATAGGTTATGACCCCTATTTGGAATGGGCTCAACAAGCTCATTCCAATGAGGGGTCATAACCTATGTTCTGGAAGCAAAAAATGAAAATCTTTAGTTATACGAGGATGTTTATTCCAAGTGTCGGCTGCAACTCAAGTTAGGTGATGGGTTAAAAAGTCATACTAAGTGGCTAATTTCTGCGTGTGTGTGTCATATGATAAATAGAATATGGAATGAGTGTTTTTCTCATATAATATTTATGAAACGAGTCTAAGAATTTTCCGTTTTGGCGAGCCTCTATTTATCTCCATTAAACCACAGCATCAATACAGAAGGCCACCAAATGTGACCATGGGACACTCATGTCCCCGTTTTATGATAAAGTATATTTAGTGGTTAACAAAGTCAAAAAAGGGTCCATAACTCAGATAAAAATGATCGCACCACACTCAAAATCAAACCTGTCTGATATATTGTCTACAATAAGCTATATTCCAAGTTTTATTGAAATCAGATACCTATAACTCAAGTTACCATCTGGAATGTCAACATATCTTCGGAGTCGGAAAAGGGCCATAACTCTGCCAAAAAATATCAGACCAACCCAACTAACAATACCAATCTGTATTATGAGGTTATAAACCTACATATAAAATTTTGTTTCATTTCATTCTGTCAAACTAATGTTATCATCCGGAAACCAATATCAAAATGTCTTCTTAGTTGGAAAACGGCCATAACTCTGCCAAAAAATATTCCACCAAGGCCACTAGCAATCCCAACCTGTACTATGTAGTTATAAACCTATGTATAAAATATTGTTCCATTTCGTTCAATCAAACTAAAGTTATTGTCCAGAAACCACATTCGGACATTCTGTGCAGTGTAGCATCACAAAATTCACCCTCTGGGGACTTCATTCTGCATATGACAGATGACATTATTTGCAGGCTTGCTCACATCTGTAATTGTTTTACACTCAGTCTTCACTAGAGTTACCTATACCTGAATGACAAAACACTGTAAACCATGGCAATAATTTACACTCAGTCTTCACTAGAATCACCTATACCTGAATGACAAAATACTGTAAACCATGCCAATAATTTACACTCAGTCTTCACTAGAATCACCTATACCTGAATGACAAAACACCATAAACCATGCCAATAATTTACACTCAGTGTTCACTAGAATTACCTATACCTGAATGACAAAACACTGTAAACCATGGCAATAATTTACACTCAGTCTTCACTAGAATTACCTATACCTGAATGACAAAACACCATAAACCATGCCAATAATTTACACTCAGTCTTCATTAGAATTACCGATACCTGAATGAAAAAACATCATAAACCATGCCAATAATTTACACTCAGTGTTCACAAGAATCACCTATACCTGAATGATAAAACACCATAAACCATGCCAATAATTTACACTCAGTCTTCACTAGAATTACCGATACCTGAATGAAAAAACATCATAAACCATGCCAATAATTTACACTCAGTGTTCACAAGAATCACCTATACCTGAATGACAAAACACCATAAACCATGCCAATAATTTACACTCAGTCTTCACTAGAATAACCTATACCTGAATGATAAAACACCATAAACCATGCCAATAATTTACACTCAGTCTTCACTAGAATTACCGATACCTGAATGAAAAAACATCATAAACCATGCCAATAATTTACACTCAGTGTTCACAAGAATCACCTATACCTGAATGACAAAACACTGTAAACCATGCAAATAATTTACACTCAGTCTTCACTAGAGTTACCTATACCTGAATGACAAAACACCATAAACCATGCCAATAATTTACACTCAGTGTTCACAAGAATCACCTATACCTGAATGATAAAACACTGTAAACCATGCCAATAATTTACACTCAGTCTTCACTAGAATCACCTATACCTGAATGACAAAACACTGTAAACCATGGCAATAATTTACACTCAGTCTTCACTAGAATTACCTATACCTGAATGACAAAACACCATAAACCATGCCAATAATTTACACTCAGTCTTCATTAGAATTACCGATACCTGAATGAAAAAACATCATAAACCATGCCAATAATTTACACTCAGTGTTCACAAGAATCACCTATACCTGAATGATAAAACACCATAAACCATGCCAATAATTTACACTCAGTCTTCACTAGAATTACCGATACCTGAATGAAAAAACATCATAAACCATGCCAATAATTTACACTCAGTGTTCACAAGAATCACCTATACCTGAATGACAAAACACCATAAACCATGCCAATAATTTACACTCAGTCTTCACTAGAATAACCTATACCTGAATGATAAAACACCATAAACCATGCCAATAATTTACACTCAGTCTTCACTAGAATTACCGATACCTGAATGAAAAAACATCATAAACCATGCCAATAATTTACACTCAGTGTTCACAAGAATCACCTATACCTGAATGACAAAACACCATAAACCATGCCAATAATTTACACTCAGTCTTCACTAGAATAACCTATACCTGAATGATAAAACACCATAAACCATGCCAATAATTTACACTCAGTCTTCACTAGAATCACCTATACCTGAATGACAAAACACTGTAAACCATGCCAATAATTTACACTCAGTGTTCACAAGAATCACCTATACCTGAATGACAAAACACCATAAACCATGCCAATAATTTACACTCAGTGTTCACAAGAATCACCTATACCTGAATGACAAAACACCATAAACCATGCCAATAATTTACACTCAGTGTTCACAAGAATCACCTATACCTGAATGACAAAACACCATAAACCATGCCAATAATTTACACTCAGTGTTCACAAGAATCACCTATACCTGAATGACAAAACACCATAAACCATGCCAATAATTTACACTCAGTGTTCACAAGAATCACCTATACCTGAATGATAAAACACTGTAAACCATGCCAATAATTTACACTCAGTCTTCACTAGAATTACCTATACCTGAATGACAAAACACCATAAAACCATGCCAATAATTTACACTCAGTCTCACTAGAATCACCTATACCTGAATGACAAAACACTGTAAACCATGCCAATAATTTACACTCAGTCTTCACTAGAATCACCTATACCTGAATGACAAAACACCGTAAACCATGCCAATAATTTACACTCAGTCTTCACTAGAATCACATATACCTGAATGACAAAACACCATAAACCATTGCCAATAATTTACACTCAGTCTTCACTAGAATCACCTATACCTGAATGACAAAACACCATAAACCATGCCAATAATTTACACTCAGTCTTCACTAGAATCACCTATACCTGAATGACAAAACACTGTAAACCATGCCAATAATTTACACTCAGTGTTCACAAGAATCACCTATACCTGAATGACAAAACACCATAAACCATGCCAATAATTTACACTCAGTCTTCACTAGAATTACCGATACCTGAATGAAAAAACACCATAAACCATGCCAATAATTTACACTCAGTGTTCACAAGAATCACCTATACCTGAATGACAAAACACCATAAACCATGCCAATAATTTACACTCAGTGTTCACAAGAATCACCTATACCTGAATGACAAAACACCATAAACCATGCCAATAATTTACACTCAGTGTTCACAAGAATCACCTATACCTGAATGATAAAACACTGTAAACCATGCCAATAATTTACACTCAGTCTTCACTAGAATCACCTATACCTGAATGACAAAACACTGTAAACCATGCCAATAATTTACACTCAGTGTTCACAAGAATCACCTATACCTGAATGACAAAACACCATAAACCATGCCAATAATTTACACTCAGTCTTCACTAGAATTACCGATACCTGAATGAAAAAAACACCATAAACCATGCCAATAATTTACACTCAGTGTTCACAAGAATCACCTATACCTGAATGACAAAACACCATAAACCATGCCAATAATTTACACTCAGTGTTCACAAGAATCACCTATACCTGAATGACAAAACACCATAAACCATGCCAATAATTTACACTCAGTGTTCACAAGAATCACCTATACCTGAATGATAAAACACTGTAAACCATGCCAATAATTTACACTCAGTCTTCACTAGAATCACCTATACCTGAATGACAAAACACTGTAAACCATGCCAATAATTTACACTCAGTGTTCACAAGAATCACCTATACCTGAATGACAAAACACCATAAACCATGCCAATAATTTACACTCAGTCTTCACTAGAATTACCGATACCTGAATGAAAAAACACCATAAACCATGCCAATAATTTACACTCAGTGTTCACTAGAATCACCTATACCTGAATGACAAAACACTGTAAACCATGCCAATAATTTACACTCAGTGTTCACAAGAATCACCTATACCTGAATGATAAAACACCATAAACCATGCCAATAATTTACACTCAGTCTTCACTAGAATTACCGATACCTGAATGAAAAAACACCATAAACCATGCCAATAATTTACACTCAGTGTTCACAAGAATCACCTATACCTGAATGAAAAAACACCATAAACCATGCCAATAATTTACACTCAGTCTTCACTAGAATTACCGATACCTGAATGAAAAAACACCATAAACCATGCCAATAATTTACACTCAGTGTTCACTAGAATTACCTATACCTGAATGAAAAAACACCATAAACCATGCCAATAATTTACACTCAGTCTTCACTAGAATCACCTATACCTGAATGACAAAACACTGTAAACCATGCCAATAATTTACACTCAGTGTTCACAAGAATCACCTATACCTGAATGAAAAAACACCATAAACCATGCCAATAATTTACACTCAGTCTTCACTAGAATCACCTATACCTGAATGACAAAACACTGTAAACCATGCCAATAATTTACACTCAGTGTTCACTAGAATTACCGATACCTGAATGAAAAAACACCATAAACCATGCCAATAATTTACACTCAGTCTTCACTAGAATCACCTATACCTGAATGACAAAACACTGTAAACCATGCCAATAATTTACACTCAGTGTTCACAAGAATCACCTATACCTGAATGAAAAAACACCATAAACCATGCCAATAATTTACACTCAGTCTTCACTAGAATCACCTATACCTGAATGACAAAACACTGTAAACCATGCCAATAATTTACACTCAGTCTTCACTAGAATTACCGATACCTGAATGAAAAAACACCATAAACCATGCCAATAATTTACACTCAGTGTTCACAAGAATCACCTATACCTGAATGACAAAACACTGTAAACCATGCCAATAATTTACACTGTCTTCACTAGAATAACCTATACCTGAATGACAAAACATTGTAAGCCATGCCAATAATTTACACTCAGTGTTCACAAGAATCACCTATACCTGAATGACAAAACACCATAAACCATGCCAATAATTTACACTCAGTGTTCACAAGAATCACCTATACCTGAATGATAAAACACTGTAAACCATGCCAATAATTTACACTCAGTCTTCACTAGAATTACCGATACCTGAATGACAAAACACCATAAACCATGCCAATAATTTACACTCAGTGTTCACAAGAATCACCTATACCTGAATGAAAAAACACCATAAACCATGCCAATAATTTACACTCAGTGTTCACAAGAATCACCTATACCTGAATGACAAAACACTGTAAACCATGCCAATAATTTACACTCAGTGTTCACAAGAATCACCTATACCTGAATGATAAAACACTGTAAACCATGCCAATAATTTACACTCAGTGTTCACAAGAATCACCTATACCTGAATGACAAAACACCATAAACCATGCCAATAATTTACACTCAGTGTTCACAAGAATCACCTATACCTGAATGACAAAACACCATAAACCATGCCAATAATTTACACTCAGTCTTCACTAGAATAACCTATACCTGAATGATAAAACACCATAAACCATGCCAATAATTTACACTCAGTCTTCACTAGAAGTACCGATACCTGAATGAAAAAACATCATAAACCATGCCAATAATTTACACTCAGTGTTCACAAGAATCACCTATACCTGAATGACAAAACACCATAAACCATGCCAATAATTTACACTCAGTCTTCACTAGAATTACCGATACCTGAATGACAAAACACCATAAACCATGCCAATAATTTACACTCAGTGTTCACAAGAATCACCTATACCTGAATGACAAAACACCATAAACCATGCCAATAATTTACACTCAGTGTTCACAAGAATCACCTATACCTGAATGATAAAACACTGTAAACCATGCCAATAATTTACACTCAGTCTTCACTAGAATTACCGATACCTGAATGACAAAACACCATAAACCATGCCAATAATTTACACTCAGTGTTCACAAGAATCACCTATACCTGAATGAAAAAACACCATAAACCATGCCAATAATTTACACTCAGTGTTCACAAGAATCACCTATACCTGAATGACAAAACACCATAAACCATGCCAATAATTTACACTCAGTGTTCACAAGAATCACCTATACCTGAATGAAAAAACACCATAAACCATGCCAATAATTTACACTCAGTGTTCACTAGAATCACCTATACCTGAATGACAAAACACCATAAACCATGCCAATAATTTACACTCAGTCTTCACTAGAATTACCGATACCTGAATGAAAAAACACCATAAACCATGCCAATAATTTACACTCAGTGTTCACAAGAATCACCTATACCTGAATGACAAAACACCGTAAACCATGCCAATAATTTACACTCAGTCTTCACTAGAATTACCGATACCTGAATGACAAAACACCATAAACCATGCCAATAATTTACACTCAGTGTTCACAAGAATCACCTATACCTGAATGATAAAACACTGTAAACCATGCCAATAATTTACACTCAGTCTTCACAAGAATCACCTATACCTGAATGACAAAACACCATAAACCATGGCAATAATTTACACTCAGTCTTCACTAGAATCACCTATACCTGAATGACAAAACACTGTAAACCATGCCAATAATTTACACTCAGTGTTCACAAGAATCACCTATACCTGAATGACAAAACACCATAAACCATGCCAATAATTTACACTCAGTGTTCACAAGAATCACCTATACCTGAATGACAAAACACCATAAACCATGGCAATAATTTACACTCAGTCTTCACTAGAATCACCTATACCTGAATGACAAAACACTGTAAACCATGCCAATAATTTACACTCAGTGTTCACAAGAATCACCTATACCTGAATGACAAAACACCATAAACCATGCCAATAATTTACACTCAGTGTTCACAAGAATCACCTATACCTGAATGACAAAACACCATAAACCATGCCAATAATTTACACTCAGTGTTCACAAGAATAACCTATACCTGAATGACAAAACACTGTAAACCATGCCAATAATTTACACTCAGTCTTCACTAGAATTACCGATACCTGAATGAAAAAACACCATAAACCATGCCAATAATTTACACTCAGTCTTCACTAGAATAACCTATACCTGAATGACAAAACACCATAAACCATGCCAATAATTTACACTCAGTCTTCACTAGAATAACCTATACCTGAATGACAAAACACCATAAACCATGCCAATAATTTACACTCAGTGTTCACAGGAATAACCTATACCTGAATGACAAAACACCATAAACCATGCCAATAATTTACACTCAGTGTTCACAAGAATCACCTATACCTGAATGACAAAATACTGTAAACCATGGCAATAATTTACACTCAGTCTTCACTAGAATAACCTATACCTGAATGACAAAACACCATAAACCATGCCAATAATTTACACTCAGTGTTCACAAGAATCACCTATACCTGAATGAAAAAACACCATAAACCATGCCAATAATTTACACTCAGTGTTCACAAGAATCACCTATACCTGAATGAAAAAACACTGTAAACCATGCCAATAATTTACACTCAGTCTTCACTAGAGTTACCTATACCTGAATGACAAAACACTGTAAGCCATGCCAATAATTTACACTCAGTCTTCACTAGAATCACCTATACCTGAATGACAAAACACCATAAACCATGCCAATAATTTACACTCAGTGTTCACAAGAATCAGCTATACCTGAATGACAAAACACCATAAACCATGCCAATAATTTACACTCAGTCTTCACTAGAATTACCGATACCTGAATGAAAAAACACCATAAACCATGCCAATAATTTACACTCAGTCTTCACAAGAATCACCTATACCTGAATGACAAAACACCATAAACCATGCCAATAATTTACACTCAGTGTTCACAAGAATAACCTATACCTGAATGACAAAACACCATAAACCATGGCAATAATTTACACTCAGTCTTCACTAGAATCACCTATACCTGAATGACAAAACACCATAAACCATGCCAATAATTTACACTCAGTCTTCACTAGAATTACCGATACCTGAATGACAAAACACTGTAAACCATGCCAATAATTTACACTCAGTGTTCACAAGAATAACCTATACCTGAATGACAAAACACCATAAACCATGCCAATAATTTACACTCAGTCTTCACTAGAATCACCTATACCTGAATGACAAAACACTGTAAGCCATGCCAATAATTTACACTCAGTCTTCACTAGAATTACCGATACCTGAATGACAAAACACCATAAACCATGCCAATAATTTACACTCAGTGTTCACAAGAATCACCTATACCTGAATGACAAAACACCATAAACCATGGCAATAATTTACACTCAGTCTTCACTAGAATAACCTATACCTGAATGACAAAACACTGTAAACCATGCCAATAATTTACACTCAGTGTTCACAAGAATAACCTATACCTGAATGATAAAACACCATAAACCATGCCAATAATTTACACTCAGTCTTCACTAGAATCACCTATACCTGAATGACAAAACACTGTAAACCATGCCAATAATTTACACTCAGTCTTCACTAGAATCACCTATACCTGAATGACAAAACACTGTAAACCATGCCAATAATTTACACTCAGTCTTCACTAGAATTACCGATACCTGAATGACAAAACACTGTAAACCATGCCAATAATTTACACTCAGTGTTCACAAGAATAACCTATACCTGAATGACAAAACACCATAAACCATGCCAATAATTTACACTCAGTCTTCACTAGAATTACCGATACCTGAATGACAAAACACCATAAACCATGCCAATAATTTACACTCAGTGTTCACAAGAATCACCTATACCTGAATGACAAAACACCATAAACCATGCCAATAATTTACACTCAGTGTTCACAAGAATCACCTATACCTGAATGACAAAACACCATAAACCATGCCAATAATTTACACTCAGTGTTCACAAGAATCACCTATACCTGAATGACAAAACACTGTAAACCATGGCAATAATTTACACTCAGTCTTCACTAGAATAACCTATACCTGAATGACAAAACACCATAAACCATGCCAATAATTTACACTCAGTGTTCACAAGAATCACCTATACCTGAATGACAAAACACCATAAACCATGCCAATAATTTACACTCAGTGTTCACAAGAATAACCTATACCTGAATGACAAAACACTGTAAACCATGCCAATAATTTACACTCAGTCTTCACTAGAATTACCGATACCTGAATGAAAAAACACCATAAACCATGCCAATAATTTACACTCAGTGTTCACAAGAATAACCTATACCTGAATGACAAAACACCATAAACCATGCCAATAATTTACACTCAGTCTTCACTAGAATAACCTATACCTGAATGACAAAACACTGTAAACCATGCCAATAATTTACACTCAGTGTTCAGAAGAATCACCTATACCTGAATGACAAAACACTGTAAACCATGCCAATAATTTACACTCAGTGTTCACAAGAATCACCTATACCTGAATGACAAAACACTGTAAACCATGCCAATAATTTACACTCAGTGTTCACAAGAATCACCTATACCTGAATGACAAAACACCATAAACCATGCCAATAATTTACACTCAGTGTTCACAAGAATCACCTATACCTGAATGATAAAACACTGTAAACCATGCCAATAATTTACACTCAGTGTTCACAAGAATCACCTATACCTGAATGATAAAACACTGTAAACCATGCCAATAATTTACACTCAGTGTTCACAAGAATCACCTATACCTGAATGACAAAACACTGTAAACCATGCCAATAATTTACACTCAGTCTTCACTAGAATCACCTATACCTGAATGACAAAACACCATAAACCATGCCAATAATTTACACTCAGTGTTCACAAGAATCACCTATATCTGAATGATAAAACACTGTAAACCATGCCAATAATTTACACTCAGTGTTCACAAGAATCACCTATACCTGAATGACAAAACACCATAAACCATGCCAATAATTTACACTCAGTCTTCACAAGAATCACCTATACCTGAATGACAAAACACCATAAACCATGCCAATAATTTACACTCAGTGTTCACAAGAATCACCTATACCTGAATGATAAAACACTGTAAACCATGCCAATAATTTACACTCAGTCTTCACTAGAATTACCGATACCTGAATGACAAAACACCATAAACCATGCCAATAATTTACACTCAGTGTTCACAAGAATCACCGATACCTGAATGACAAAACACCATAAACCATGCCAATAATTTACACTCAGTGTTCACAAGAATCACCTATACCTGAATGATAAAACACTGTAAGCCATGCCAATAATTTACACTCAGTCTTCACTAGAATTACCGATACCTGAATGACAAAACACCATAAACCATGCCAATAATTTACACTCAGTGTTCACTAGAATCACCTATACCTGAATGACAAAACACTGTAAACCATGGCAATAATTTACACTCAGTGTTCACAAGAATCACCTATACCTGAATGATAAAACACTGTAAGCCATGCCAATAATTTACACTCAGTCTTCACTAGAATTACCGATACCTGAATGACAAAACACTGTAAACCATGGCAATAATTTACACTCAGTCTTCACTAGAATCACCTATACCTGAATGACAAAACACCACAAACCATGCCAATAATTTACACTCAGTGTTCACAAGAATCACCTATACCTGAATGATAAAACACTGTAAACCATGCCAATAATTTACACTCAGTCTTCACTAGAATAACCTATACCTGAATGACAAAACACTGTAAACCATGCCAATAATTTACACTCAGTGTTCACAAGAATCACCTATACCTGAATGATAAAACACCATAAACCATGCCAATAATTTACACTCAGTCTTCACTAGAATTACCGATACCTGAATGACAAAACACCATAAACCATGCCAATAATTTACACTCAGTGTTCACAAGAATCACCTATACCTGAATGACAAAACACCATAAACCATGCCAATAATTTACACTCAGTCTTCACTAGAATCACCTATACCTGAATGACAAAACACCATAAACCATGCCAATAATTTACACTCAGTCTTCACAAGAATCACCTATACCTGAATGATAAAACACTGTAAACCATGCCAATAATTTACACTCAGTCTTCACTAGAATAACCTATACCTGAATGACAAAACACTGTAAACCATGCCAATAATTTACACTCAGTCTTCACTAGAATCACCTATACCTGAATGACAAAACACCATAAACCATGCCAATAATTTACACTCAGTCTTCACTAGAATCACCTATACCTGAATGACAAAACACCATAAACCATGCCAATAATTTACACTCAGTCTTCACAAGAATCACCTATACCTGAATGATAAAACACTGTAAACCATGCCAATAATTTACACTCAGTCTTCACTAGAATCACCTATACATGAATGACAAAACACTGTAAACCATGCCAATAATTTGGCCCAGTATACATAAAAACTTAACCCTTTACCCAACGCAGACGATTTCAAAATTTATTACTTTAACTATCATTTTTTAAATATTTTCAAAAAAGTTCAACAGAGCAATATCATGTGACCCCTCTTTGGAACGAGCTCGACAAGTTCGTTCCAAAGAGGGGTCACATGATATGGTTTTGTTGAAATTTTTCAAAAAATAATATTTTTTCAGCTGCTGAATTTGCTTATTACGTGGGTGGATGCAGGCGATTCGTTGGGTAAAGGCTTAATTTGTGTCTCGCATGCACCTAGCACAGATTTTTGGTAAGCTCTTTCCGTGACTTTCCAAGGAACAGTGTTAGGTGCCAGTATTATGTCAATGGATGAGAACCTCAATTTACACAATGGAAACTGACACCTCAACCTTTCAAGTATACACTTTGACCCAAATGAGACAAGCTATTTCATAAATATACATTTCAAGCACTTTTCATGATTTTTTTTAAAAGAAAATTTGATTTTCAACCATTTTCAAAGTCCTGGAATTTCAGATTTAAAATATAAGTAATTTCAAGGGCTCATCGGAATCCTGTATATGATGCAGCTTGCAGTGATGGATGATTTTATACAAAGTTAAAAAAAAATCCCAACTTGAAAACAAAAATGCACCAATACAAATAAATCACCAAATAAAGAAAATAACAAAAAAAGCAATAACACTTTCCATTGGCAAGAACTAAGCATGAAAAATGTTTAACACTTACGCTGCTAAAAGCGAATATTGTCACCTATTTTATGATGATTATCTATACATTCTGGTATGCACAGAACAAATCTACCATCTGATTACTTCAGTCCTGGTAATTCATCCTTGTTTCCTTGGCAAAATTGCTGTGGAAAACTGGTGCTTCTACGGCACTTGCTGTGAAGCTTGTTCGATTGTGTAAAAATCATCAGAGGGCAGGGCATAGTCTCAACTGCCATGTATATGTAGTATGCGGTGCAGGTGCAGTGAAAACTTTCAAGTAACTTTAACATGTGAAAGTAGTTTGAGATACATGTGTGTATAATCACAATCAATGTTCAGAATCTTTCACTCAATTAGATTATGCCAATATCATGAACCATGTGAATGCTGAGAAAAAATCTTGGAAGTACAAGCAGTCGTCTTGCTAAATATGTATAGTATGAGTGAAAATAATACGCAGCATAACCACAAACCAAGTATCTCACTGCTTCTATGTTGATAACACCAGACTCTGACATCAGTGTCTGGAAAGCTCTGAGCCTTCCAGACAGTGATGTCAGATTCTGGTATTATCAACTCGGGTTGCATGATATTCAAAACTGAACACCGGTATCGGTATTGAAAAAAATACAGCGGTATATGGGAATATATCGAAAACTGTGCATATATATGAACACAAGTACCACAATCGAGACTCGAAGCATCACAGTCGGAACGAATTAGCACGCCTTGATGATGCAGTTCAAAAAACCTTTACCCAACATAGACGATATCAAAATTTATTATTTTCAAAATTAGTTTATCAGATTTTAACCAAAGATTTCATAAAAACTATATCATGTGACATATGGGGAATGCAGTGGCTAATTGGCTACAGAATTAGACTTGTGTTGTTAAATCTTAATAAAAAAAAATTGATGTATGATGTGGAACAGGCACACCAAATTTGGTTCAATTCAGTCCAGTAGTTTAGGCCACACAAAGTATATGTTCTGTTTCTCAGGCCAAGTTTTGTAAAATTGCATTCAGGCGGGCGTTTTTTTATTTTATATTTTATTTTTGTAATTATTTCTTTGCCATCAGAAGTTCATATTCTTGGTTTATTCTATGTTTTAGGCCTCATAATCTACAGAATAGTAAGGGTGGTGGTGTATTTCGTCCCTTGGGTGCAACAAGGCTTTGCAATGCTAAAGCATTGCAAAGCCTTGTTGCACTCAAGGGACAAATTTATCAATTTTATTAACTTGGGTAAAATATCAGACATAACCATTTAATTTTTATTTTTTCAAGTTTGCATTGGTCATAAAAACAGAGCATGCGGCAGCCAAAAGGACCATGTGGGAGGGCCTGAGAAACAGATTTTTAATTTTATTAAGCCTTATGAAAAGTCGATAATGTAAAGTTTGTGGTGGATGGACTGAAGATGAAAGTGAAGTGTTCAGTAAAGCTAGCCCTCTGGGGACCTCATTTTTCAGATGTCAGTCTCCTTATTTTCTGGCTTGCCCTTGAGCTTTGCTGAGGTGAGCTAAAAAATTCTTGTTTCTCAGGCAAGTTTTTCTTAGTTTAAATATTAGGGATGAAGGCTTTGCTTTTCATTTTTTTCTATTTAATCCACAAAACAGTCCAGATAATAGGTGGAATTAAAAATTTAATTCTCTGCAATATTCTGTAGATAAATGATTCAAGCAACAAAAATTTCCCATAATACAGTTACAGTTAAAACTAGAAGTCCTGTCATGAAATGCGCACAAATAGCACGTCCATCTGCACGTTAATCTATGCGTTATGACCATAGTAAGGCTATCAAATTCTGTATATATGGCATGTGCACAAGCAATGTTTCAGCCAATGGACCTCCGGATAACCCAGAGGTCCATTGGCAGAAACACTGCCTGTGTTTGCTATGAGTAACCAGGAGAACCTGTCGTGCTTTGGATGCCATTCGATATGACAATTGCGTGCAATTCTTACGCGCAATTAAGCCTAGATAAGCGCACAGTTCGTGACAGGACTTCTAGTTTTAACTGTACACGTTTAAGCAACTAGATCTTGTTCAACAAACAAGACATAACTGGTTAAATTTTTAATGCTACAAGTGCCAAATACAAATATTGTATCACCAAAGAGATTTCCAGGTGACTAGATATGTCAGTATGACACGTATGCGCACAAGAGCAAAAAAAAAGTCAGGAAAACAGATTCTCTAAGTTTTCACATTACAGTTAAAACTAGAAGTCCTGTCATGAAATGCGCACAAATAGCACGTTGATCTGCGCGTTAATCTACACGTTATGACCATAGTAAGGCTATCAAATTCTGTACATATGGCTTGTGCACAAGCAATGTTTCAGTCAATGGACCTCCGGGTAACCCGGAGGTCCATAGGCAGAAACATTGCCTGTGTTTGCTATGAGTAACCAGGAGAACTTGCCGTGATTTGGATGTCATTCGATATGGCAATTGCGCACAATTCTTACATGCAATTAAGCCTAGATAAGCACACAGTTCATGACAGGACTTCTAGTTTTAACTGTATAAACTAAGTGCAAGGTCAATAACTTTGCGAAAAACCATCCGACCAAGACCAAAGTCGAACTTGATTTTTAGGTACCCATGACAAAGCCACACACCAGAAATCAGCTAATTATCTCAATGATGGTGAAAAAAAGTTTGGAAAACTGTAATTTTAATTATGACGGAATGATGGAAAGATGGACTGATGGTTAGATAAGAGAAAATTTATATCCCCCTGGTCATTTTATGGCAGGGGCATAAAAAAGTGGATACGGCATATTTTCAATGAGGAAGGAGGTGCCTGACAAATAAGAATTTTTTTTAGTAAAAGTGAACTAATTAATCTCCTTTTTCATGTCAGTGAAGCTCCCGTCCAATTACAGATGGCAATAAAAGCAAAAAGGCTTCCAGAAATGATTAACAAATCTTATTTAACTTGAGAATGGAAAGTCTGAAAATGAAATGAAGAAATCAAGCAAAGCAGATTTCATAACTGCAGAAAAATTAAATGCACTTGTTAATAATAGGTAACCGTAATTATGTCAAATAAAGTATGAGACATTTTAATTGAATATTGCTTATAAGAACTGGAAATCCAAATTTGCAAGCTGTATTTGTTCTTGTATCACTTTGGTCTGCATGGTATTTGATTTTTCAATACCCAGTATGATACAAAATAAAATACTGTGATTTGACTAAATACGAAGTGCAATTTCCTGACAAAGTGTTTTTGTAATCTGGTCAAGAACTTATCATATAACCCTCAACCCTTTGGGGCCTAATTCCAACTTTGATCACATTTTTTTGCAACAGAACAGGTGCCCCTACATGCAGTCTTTGGGTTAACTCACAAGTTACATTCTAAGCACCTTGGTTGTTGTTTTAAGCAAGTCTTGGCTGCCTATATATATCAACCATAAAGGAACAGTATCTGTTGGATGTATTGTTTTCAAGTCATCGCATGGACAAACAAAGTTAACAGATAGACAGACGGACAGATGGATGGACGGACATTGCCATACCATATTTGGGCTTATTAACGGTCCTCGACTTCGTCTCGGGCCTTTAATAAACCCTCGGGTTGTTCATCATTGCTGCAGCACCGCTAATGAACCATCATGCCCTCCAAAATCATGTTATTGTTATATTATCACAACCCATTTGAACGGGCAGTTCATCCATAAATCATATTTTTCGGAAATCTGAAAATGAAATACAAAACGAAAGTTTGCGTGTTTTTATTAACCAATTTCGACCGCACATACCTGTCTATATGCGATTTATTTTCAACTATGACTGTTACTTTTATATCAAGCAATGGTTACTATTAGTTATCCAATTATCCTGCATCTCAAATGCATTTATTTAAATTAACTGGGAAACTCGTATCGGTTTCAAATAACAGTACACAAATTCCCAATGACGGCCATTTACAATACATATGTTACTAAAAATAAATGCCAGGAGACTGTGTTCCATTCAACATAGCACCTGACTTTGAAGACTTTCTGAGGATTGGTGCGAATCAACTGTGGTGCGAATCGACCATTCCCCTTTGTGACTGTTTGTTGTCAGACTGAAAGACACCTTCATTCTTGCTGACATTATGACTTACCTTTTACAGAATAAAACACTTTCTGTCGTGAATATTGCTAAAACCCACCCACTTTATTAAGATATGATGCAGAAAAAGATTGAAGTGTGTTAATTTAAAATTCGCCAACGCATCGATATCGATTTACCGAAATGAGCACAATATCTCAAATTTTTTTCAAAGATTTTTTGGTGTCATAAAAAGGTTGCATGCGCAGCAAAAATGACCATGCGCGTGGGCCCAAGAAACAGAGGTTCTTCTTTTATGGCCTTATACGAGGATGTTTTTTCCAAGTGCCGTCTGCAACTCAGTTAGGTGATGGGTTAAAAAGTCATACTAAGTGGCTAATTTGTTCGTGTGTGTGTCATATGATAAATAGAATATGAAATGAGTGTTTTTCTCATATAATATTTATGAAACTCGTCCGAATTTTCTGTTTGGGCTCGCTAGAGGCTCGCCAAAACGGAAAATTCTTAGACTCGTTTCATAAATATTATATGAGAAAAACACTCATTCCATATCCTCTATGTATGAATACAGCCCATTATTCTTAGAAATAACAACTCCAATACCTCACCAGTGAATCATTTACATGTAAGATAAACTAACAAATTAGAAAGCTGTGTTTTACCTTGACTGTTGCTGTCATGTGTGAAACTTTTGTCTTCACTGGAATTGTCTCTTCCGCTATCTTTGTCACCTCTTGATTTGGAACCAGCCGTTTTACTTTTGAACAGACCTTTTCTGACAGAAGTTGTACCCTGGAAAAGGAGAAACAGAAATTTAAGGTGGTGTGAAGCAAAGAACCATCCTGAAGACTTTGAAAATTAAAAGTTTGGGTATTGAATTAATTTTGAACGGTCAGCTCAAAATCCAGTAGTTTTCATACTGTCTACAAACTTCTACTCTGTAATAAATAATAAATATTATATTTTAAAAACCATAAATTTGGCTTTTAGCCACTTGTGAAGCCACAAGACTAAACACAAAACTAACTAGTGTACTGAAATAGTTTTTAAGTCTTTACTTAACCCTTTACCCAATGGAGACGATATCAAAATTTATTATTTTTTTAAATATAATTTTTTTAAATTTTTCAAAAAATTTCAACAAAACCATATCATGTGACCCCTCGTTGGAACGAGCTCATCGAGCTCGTTCCAACGAGGGGTCACATGATATGGTTTTGTTAAATGTTTTTGAAAAATAATATTTTTTCAACGACTGAATTTGCATATTACCTGGGCGGATGTGGCCAATTCGTTGGGTAAAGGGTTAACGAATCGGTCACATCCGCCCACGTAATTTACAAATTGTGCAATTGAAACAAGATATATTTTTCAAAACATATCAACAAAACAATATCATGTAACCCCCCACTGGAACGTGCACATTGAGCTCGTTCCAATGAGGGGTCACATGATATAGTTTTGTTGAATTTTTTTTGAAAAAAAACCAAAAAGTTAAAAAATTTATAGTAATTTCTATATTTTTTATACTTACCAATGACCCAGACATAGCTGATGCTAACTCTTAAAATATAGGGCCAAACACAAATTTTGCCCCCCAATCCCCAAAATTTGCATCTAAAACCAAAGAAAACATGTCCTTAAAGGCCCTCCACACTTCGCCTCTACTGCGCATGCGCAGTGTCAAGGACGTTCCGAAATTGGCGCCATTAATCATTCTAAAAACCAGTGCCTGGTAAGCGCTATGTACTCAGCGGGGAGGCAAGAGTTCCCAACTCCTGGGAGGGCCATCCCCGTCTGGGTCATTGGTAAGTATAAAAAATATAGAAATTACTATAAATTTTTTAACATTTTTATACTGTACCAATGACCCAGACATAGCTGAATAGTAAAAAGGCTGGAGGACCAAGGACATACAGCAAAATGGAATACGCTCAATAATATAAAATAGAGTCATCCCCTGTAGGGAAAAAGAAGTAATAGGCCTTACATGTATCTTTCTTATTTATGATAAATTAGAAAGATACAACACCTTCCAAAATTGAGCTTCATACATCCATGTACTCTATTAATATCCAATATAATCCTTATACTAAAAATTTTTAAAGTAAGCCAATAAATAAAGTAAGTCTAGAGAATAGAGACTCTTATACTCCTTAAAAGTGTCTGAGGATTGCATAATCATGTCCGTTGACATATGCAATATTCAAAAGCTATACTTTAAAAACTAAGACTTGAATGAATTTTTAAAACATAAACTTCTCACTAAACAACCATCCCAATAACAGCTCAGAATTACTAACTCCGGAGGAGGTATCCCCTTGTTTTCATAGTAAAACAGGTGACCCAAGGGAACACCCTCCCCACCCCCTTTTTCTTGCCCTGGGTCAAATAGCCCAGAGCGAAGAGGGCAGCAGAACGGAGACACTGCCGAAACAGACAGCCTACCTAGCTATAGTAGCAACTGTTAAGTGAATGACATTCTGAGCAGTAGATAATAGACCTAACAATAGAGGCCTCCAGAAATGGACTCGATATTTCTGAGATAAAAATTCATGAATGTGGATGGCTGAGCGCAATGAGCAGCCTTCAAAAATCTATAATAGCGACACTATTAATGTAAGCCCAAGATGTAGAAGAACTCTTACTTCATGAGCCGAAATCTTAAGCACAACTGCTAAGTCAATGATATACCATAAGCAGTACCGATAGTTAATAGAATCCATTAACAATAGAATGGAGCGTAACGTCCTTCTACTAGGCATCAAAGACAGAAGAAGCTTTCACCCATAGTAATAAACAGATATCTGTTTATAAATACATAAACTCTACCCGGAAAGAGTAAAGGCCTATGCCCGTACGAAGACGGAAAGACCTTAATAACAATAGGTTCCGGATATTAGGAGCCTAACTCTTATGCAAAAATCCAACCTAAATAGTAACGGAATAGTGATTCCGAAACTACGAAAGTGAAAATCATCCATCGATAGAGCATGAAACTCACTGACTCTACAGTAAAAGAGAAACCAACAGAATTACTGTCTAAAAGGTCAGAATTTGAAAACTACTGTTTCCAGAGGCTCAAATGATTACTTAGCTAAATAAGAACCGAAGTTAAAATCCATATAGGAATTTAATCTAAAGATTCTAAGTCTATATATCAAAAAGTTACTAACTGACTTAGATAAAGAGACATAAGACTCAATTGTAAACTATCGTAGAGTGCATAGGTATGAGGTAATATAAACCTATAACCTTAATAATAACAGGCTGCAGTAGATCTTGTGAAACAAGTATACTAAAAAATTGCAATGAGTAGTATGGAGGGATCAACAATATGAACATAATGATCCCTACACCAACGACGGAAGAGCCTCCACTTTAGCCACATAGAATAGCGAAGAAGAGGACCTCCTATAGTAAGAAATCGTGTCCAAAGCTCGTCCAGTACAATGCTTACAGTGCAATACGGACCACACAACGGAATACATGAAGGTTGAGACCTTGCGGGTTGTGATAAAGATGACACGATTTACCCAGTGAAAAAAGATCCTCACATTGAGGAAGATTTCACGTTAAGACCCACAGTAGACAAGAGAGTAAATTACCCATGATCTCTGTGAAGATAGAGATGCTATCAACAGAAATGTATTGTGGTTGTTTATCTTAGCAATACCTGCTGAAACAACAGCGCCGGAGGATACACGTATCCTATATTTCCGTCCTATAGATCAATAGAGCGTTAACAACATTAGCTCAGAGATCTGGACAAGCCAACACATACGTCGGCAATTGATTAGCAAGCTGTGTCGTAAATAAATCATCATTGGGCGCTCCCATAGATAGCAAATCTGATTGAATACTTGTTTGTTGAGAGTCCATTCTGACAGCAACAAGCGACCCGTAAGTGAACGGGAGTCCGGTAAAACAATCAGACGACCCGGAATATGACGGACCAAAACAGAACTTGGTGTATTATAACCAACAGACGGATTCTTTCCATTAAATTGAATAACGGAAAAGAAAGAGTGCCTCCCTGGTTCCGGAGATACGCCACTACTGTCGAATTAACGGACAGGATTTGGGCATGCGTTTCTGAATAATGTTCATGCAATGACATAAAGCAAGCCTAAAAAACATTATTCCGCGGAAGAAAATTGGTTGCTAAGAGACTGCGGAACCCAAAGACCCTGGCACTTCGAATCCGTTGGGATCAGTATTATATCCCAATCTGCTTGACTGGCAACCGTCATAACAGCCACACTCGGGTCCGGCAACTGCGGTGGCACTCTTTGAGTCAACCACCGAATGTTTGCCCCAGTCTGAATCTCTTGTAACACTAGATAGACAAGAGAACGTGTAAATCGAGCAATTCATGGATTGCCGAAAAGTTGCCGTCGAAGAGAAGCTCCTCCGAGAACGAAGCGACTCTGAGAGAGTTCTTAACCTTACTATCCACGCGTATGGATGTAGCTAGGGCTGCGTCACGTCAACCAACTCCAATCAGCCACTGAAGGGCGGAGTTATACGTGAACAAACTACTGCCCTCAAAAGAAATTACATTGAGAATAATATCCCGTAAATCTGTTCTTGAAAACGTAATGATAACGCCTCCGTAAGGCGGATTACGTATGATAAAGCGTCTAAGTTAAGTCTACTATACATCATGTCGTTTCCAACATTGAAGTTGGAAAAGACAGAAACGGCGAAAAAGAATATTTCCCGTCTTTAACCACACCGACTAGATGCATATGAACTCTCGGTATGCCCTGCTCTGCCAAATAAACTAATCGTGTAAATGATAAAACGGCAGAAATGAGCAACGCGGACAAGAAACTAAACTATCATGCTTGGTAGCAGGCTTGTATGCATATATAGCGTCGAAAAATAAAACACATATTGTAATGACATTATTGGACTGCGTCGGTAAGTCAGGGACAATGTCCCTGAACCGATCGAAAAATCCGAGTCCAATGACGCTATAAGTCTCTTATCCAAGATCGCAGCAATGAAGTCCGAAATAACAATCACTGGAAGATAATGCCAGAAGATATGAAAGGCAGCTTCCGATACTACTAAAGGGAAAACTCGAAATCTTTCGAATCCCTTTCGCCATTCTGTCGGACCCTATAAAGCGTTCGGTCGTCCGTACCTGATGCAACCGCGGACCGCACCGACCCAGTGCCGTCGGATAATTCCTGATTCGACCAAGAAACTGTCAATTGCTGGGATGATGCGAAACAACTGTGCTAACTCGGATAGCACGTCCGTCACTGAGGCCTGAGGAGAAGCGGTCCTACAATGCATTGCCGCTGGAAGCTCCGTGAACGTTACCCCGTGCATACTACCAATATTCGAGCGAACGGAGTGTATAGGCCTCGTGTCCCTTGGCTACCGAATGGCGCGACCTATTCGCCGTGAAATCACTGAATGAAGAAACTGATCGGATACTCGAGGTCACGTAGCCAATGTGCGGTCGTGTGCCCTGCTGTGAGGATGAGGAAGCATTAAGGACAGTCTCTCGGACTGTCAATATAACGGAGCGTCCCGACCGACAGACATATGCTCCGAATGTAAAATATCTGAACCACAACATGCGGTCCCCTATGTTGTTGGACGAGAGAGGGACCTCTCTCGCTCACAGCCCGGACGGACCTGGACAAGCCAGGAACCGGACTAACAGGCTTCCTCCGATCTGTCCTCAATACGCTGTCACTGGGTGAGTACTAAAGTAATTAAAGTGCTTGCATCACCCAAATCTCCTTCCTAGACCGCAACGGACGAACCCGGCAGCCGAACCATTCGATGAATGTACGCTACACCGGGTGAGCTAGCGAATGTCACTCCGAAGGCGATAGACATATTCCATGAGCACTTATTGCCGCTAGCTCTTCATTAACTATGACGACAGAGGCACACTTTTGAAAGACATCTCCGTAACTTAGCGAACAAGAAACCAGAAATGCTTGGTTATAGCAAGCATATAATAATAATATATATAGCGTCGTTCAATAATTCGAAAGTTTGCGTGACATTATTGGACTATGTCGGAACTGAGGGACGATGTCCCTGAACCGAACAAAAAATTTCACAGAAAAAAAAAAATTAACACAGACAACCAGTTGCTAAAGATGATCATTTGATGACCCTTCTATTTGAGAGTGAGATGAAAAGAAGTCTTTCGTACTGTCCCTCAAATGAATATCTGAGTGTATATATGAGATTTATCTTACAATCAACATGTATTTTGTCTTTATCTTACAATCAACATGTATTTTGTCTGAATTATCTCCGCAACTGTTGTGTATCCGACCCCCTGCAGGGTTCGTACAGTCAAGGACCAAAAAAATTCAAGGACTTTTCAAGGACACATCAGCATTTTCCAAGGATGTTTTTTTAAAATGTATATTTGGAATATAACCATTTTTAGAAACCTTACCTACTTTAACCCTTTACCTTACATAAAAAGCAGACGACACTTGCAAAAAGATTCTTGAATAACTAATTTTTTGTCTCAAAAACATAGGTTATGACCTCTCATTGGAACGAGCTCGATGAGCTCATTCCAATGAAGAGTAATAACCTATGTTTTTGAGACAAAAATGAAAAAAATAACTGAAATTAATTGGCCTTTTTTAGAATAACGGTGGCCGATTTTGGCCGTTACACTGGATAAAGGGTTAAAAATGTCTTCTACCTCATCCATCTTCATTCCAGGAAAACGGTGCTTCTAAAATGCTCTGCAACAAAATTATGGTATTTACAGAATGACACCCAGTTAAATAATGCCTGAACTATAATTCCTCATTTATCGATTATCCATTATTAATGTTCGTTTTTTCTCGTTTTTTAACTAAAACAAGTGCAAAAGATATGTTTCAATTGTCCACTATTACACAGGTAAAAATGATATAGGGCAAAATTCCAGAACTTTCAAGGAGTCTGATGGATTTTCAAGTACTTTTCAAGTACATTTTCTGAATTTTCAAAATTCAAGGAGTAAGATTGAAATTCAAGGACTTTTCAAGGATGTGCACACCCTGCCCTGATACAGATGTTTGTATCAGGGGGTCGGATACAAGCACGTTCCTTTCATGTGAGTTCCATTTTTTTTCTTTTTGTTCATCCATACGAATGCATAGTTCGTTATATATTCGTCTACATTCTTGACTTATCCCCAATATATTGTAAGATAAAATGATTTTCGACGAGTCGTGATCTACCCTTAGAACCCGGAGCGAGACTCGGATACATATTTTGTACATCCACATAATGGTAATAATCTCTAGAGAACTATCCAAATCCGAAGATGAAGTGTATCACCGATTAGGCAACATATCCCTTGTGAATTTGATGCCTCGGAGAAATACTCAAGTGAGGGCAACACAGGATTCTAAAACTTTTCTAATTAAATATTTTAGCAAACGATATCCTGATGAATTTCATTCTACCAGCCATCTGTAGATCATCTAATGAATCAATCCTGATTGATCCAGTGTTTGAAGCCATCAAAGCTTTAAATTTTTAAAGAGCAGGTAAATAGACAACTGTTTACACAAAGGTCAAACAAAAGAATGGTTAACCCTTTGAACCCTTGGTATCTTCCATATCGGTTCAATGGCAGCAATTCATTATTTAGGGGTAGACCAATGAATATTTCAACGAGCAGCCTCAGGGCTGCACATTGAAAATATTGATTAGCCTACCTTACACATTCATGCTTTTTTTTTTTTTTTTTTTATTAGGGTTTAACAACACATTCACAGCCAGGGTCATATCATGTTGGTGACAGTTTTACGGGTGGAGGAAGCCGGAGAACCCGGAAAGAACCACCGAGCAACGATGAGCAGCTGTCAGCTCTCCAATATCCTAACTCTGAACCGAAGCACAGGCAAGGTTAGATTGGTTGAAGACATGCACACCTTTGACGTGCAGTACGCCTTAGTACACAGCATCATCGTGCCCCCATATTGGCAATCGGGGTTAAGTGCCTTTCCTGAGGACACAACGCGGGAGTGCGAATCAGTCGCTGAAATGATCACCCATCCAACTACTTACCGCGACGCCACCGCACCCCCACACATTCATTTAGCAGCCATCCTACTTGATGAAATTAGAACGTATCATGTTCCTGGGAACGAAAAATGGCCTCTCAAGTTCAAAGGGTTAAAAGTGGGAATGCATGACACTTCCTGGATCTCTGCACAGACCTCATGTATGGAGGACTATACAGGACTATTTTTTGGTTACTTTGCTTAATATGGGGAAGGGAGGAGGGGGGGGGGGGCTGGGAAATTTGAAAATTAAGTGTCTGACCTGATTCTTTGAATGAGCTACCTTAGCAATGTCTGGGCCAGTGGTAATGGTGGATAAAGATGCTTACAGAGGTTCACCATCCCAAACTAATTTCTTTCAGCATCTATATGTATTGTTTTAACTGCACACTGGACATCCGTCTAGTCTAAAAACTAAACCAATGTTAGAAGGCATTCAAACTGCCTCTGATAAAACAAGCATTTATTTATTTATTTGAGTTTAACGACACTTTTGACAGCTAGGGTCACCTCATGTTGGACAGTTTCACAGGAGGAGGAAGGCAGAGTACCTGGAGATAACCACCGAGCAATGGAAAGCAACTGTCAGACTGAAATGAAGTGCACCATCAACATGCAGTATGCCATAGTACACAATGCCACCGTTCCCACATGGGCAATCAGGATTAAGTGTCTTGCCCAAGGACACAACTCAGTTGTCACAGGTGGGATTTGCACTGAGGACCACCCGGCTTGCACCTGCATCTCTACATACTGAGCCACCGCGCGACCAAAACAAGCATTTAGAAAAAAACAGGTTGCAAGACAAGATTCCAAGAGCAAATTAATTTTTTAACAGAATCATTTTGTAGTTTCAGCTGTCTGATAATAGATATACAATTTCAATAATAACATAGTAATACCATCAGAAATATGTGTACATCTCCTGTATATGTTGTCAGTAAAAAATAACAAATAAAAAATTGCAAGGATAAACATAAGGCTTCCAAATACCTACTGGTATAACACACTGATATAACTTTACATTATCGACTTCTTCTCACGTACTGCTGGACCAAATTCAACAAAATTTGCTGTGCATGTTCCCTATCATATGTCATTTCAAGTTTGTTCAAGTCAAGCTGACCCACCCCTCGGTAGGGCCACGCCCAAAAAGTGTGCTTAAATCTTAAAAAATCTTCTTCTCATGAACCAGCAGCAGCAGAGACTTGATATTTGGTGTGCAGCTTCCTTTTGAGGTGTAGACTCAGATTTGTTCAAGAGAAGTTCGAGGAGCTATATTTGCCTTCGTTATGGGAGGGGCAAGAATTTTCGCCCCGCCCAAAATTTCTATCCAAACCAAGAGGCAGATTTGAACCAAATCTGATGTGAGGGCCTATAGTGTCATAAGTACTTAATTTATGCCAAATTTTTTTTTCCTGGTGCCCTATGGGAACCCCAGGAGCTAAAAAAAATAGAAAAAAATTTAAAACGCCCATATCTCCAAAACTACCCAGCACTGAGAATTCTTATTTGGTGTGCAGCTTCCTTGGGATCAACAGAATGGAATGGTAAAAAAAAATTGCTATCGGTTTTATCATGGGGAACTTTTTTTTTGGGGGGGGGGGGGGGGGGGGGGGGGGGGGGGGGACATTGAAAAAGTGCTGAGTCAGCATTTTTTAACACTGTGGGTCAAGGGAAAAACATTTAACACTACTTTTCTCCCGAACCACTGCTCCAAAAGCTTTCAAATTTCACATATAACATCTTTGGAAGATTGTTTCACATGTTTATTGAAATCAATTTCCTGGGTCCATATTTGGGCTCTCCATGGGAGCCCACATGTTTAAATTAGCGCAGTATGGAGGAATATTCTTTAAAACTCTTCTTCTTCAGATCTAGCAATAAGAATCTTTTCATATTTGGTTTGCAGCATGCTTAGGGAGGTGATATTCAAGTTTGTTCAAGCCAAATACCTGGGTTCATATTTAGGCTGAAAATTTGGGGTCCTGGTCCGGATTTAAAAATTTTGGACCAAAATCTGGAAATGAGTTTTTTTTTGTTTTTATACGTTTCGGTCAATTTTAAGACAATTTTTTTTTTTTTTTTGTTATACTGAAAATTTGGGGTCCGGGTGGGACTTTAAAAATTTTGGACCAAAATCCGGAAATGAGTTTTTTTGTTTTTTTTATGCGTTTTGGTCAATTTTAAGACAAAAAAAAAAAAAAAATTTACACTGAAAATTTGGGGTCCGGGTGGGGCATGGAAAATTTTGGACCAAAATCCAAAAATTGATTTTTTGTTTTTTTATGTCTTTTGGTCAATTTTAAGAAGAAGAAGAAAAATTTTAGTCTGAAAATATTTTGTTTGAGACTGAAAATTTCCAAACAAAAATAAAAAAATCTGTTTTTTTATGCATTTATCTCAATTTTGGGACTTTAAAATACAGGAACTGAAAATAGAAGGAAAATCCTGTGTTTTGTGTGGGCACAATCGCTTCATCTAGTTGGTATATGCTTTTCTTAGGAGGCGCGTATGCAACTTATTCAAGTCAAGTCCCTGGATTGATATTTAGACTACCATGTCAGGTGAGTGCCCTAAGGCCCCTGGGGCCTCTTGTTTTTTTTAAATGATCAAACTAATTTAACTCTGCAGAGGTTCTTAAATGTACCAGTACTGTACCTGAGGCGATTCTTGACAAGACACTGAAATGAGAAAACAAGACAGTTCTTAATTCCCAGTCCAAAGTTGTAAATGTGAGATGCAGTTTGTGATGAGTGGAATGATGGTGACTAAAACACCTGCTGAGGGGAGAGTTTTCTCACAAACAACAACTCTCAAATCTGGTAGTGAAAAAGTGTAAAAGGAAGAAGCACAGTCTAACTATAGAGACCTTTGCAGGTGGTTTTAACCAAGATCACCATTCTCAAAATGTACATGTGCTTCTTATATGTATAGGTCTTTTTTCACCAATTATGAGTTTTTTTTATTTGTAAACATTTAATTTAACCCTTTACACAACGTAATGGCCAAAACCGGCCAGCGCAATTAACAAAAATCACCATTAAATTTTCATTATTTTTTTCATTTTTTTGTCAGAAACATAGCTTATGACCCTTCATTGAAACAGGCTCGTTGAGCTTGTTCCAATGAGGGGTCAAAAGCTATGTTTTTGATGCAAAAAAATTGAAAATTGAATGGCAATTTTTGTGAATAGCGCTGACCAGTTTATGATGTTACATTGGGCAAAGGTTAAGAGGCTGTTACATTCGTATGCACAGTTAATCAAGAATTTTATTTGCATGTGTCATCTGCCTTTTGTGTTAGGTAAAGGGTTAAAGGTGTTTTAATGATAATCCACTCTCCATACATGTGTCGTCTGCCTTTCATGTTAGGTAAAGGTTTAGCCCTTTACCTAACCTGAAAAGCAGACGACACTTGCAAAAATAATTCTTGAATAACTAATGTTTTTCATTTTTTGTCTCAAAAACATAGGTTATGACCCCTCGTTGGAACGAGCTCGACGAGCTCGTTCCAACGAGGGGTCATAACTTATGTTTTTGAGACAAAAAATGAAAAAAAATAATGAAAATTAATTGGCGATTTTTGAGATTAGCACTGGCCAGTTTTGGCCGTTACGTTAGGTAAAGGGTTAAAGGTGTAATCCACTCTTCATACACATTGAATTGATCCAAATACCCGTAAAATGCAGTCATTCAAGACTGTTTTAACTATTTTACTGCAGAAACAGACATGTATAATTACAGTGGAACCCTGTTAATTGAATAGCCACTTTGAGAGTGGAAATTATTCAGTTAACAGTAGTATTCAATTAGCAGATATTGTGTCATTTCCTGTATTGTAGCTCTGTCAAACAAGATATAATAGATTAAATGCCTGTATTGGATGTGCTGACTCCAAATAGCTCTATAAACATAGGAAAACTGGGGAGAGTCAAGGTAATTTCTTAACAGGTTACAAGATTTTTATTCAATTAACAGGAGTTTACTCTATAACCTATATTCAATTAACAGGTCAAATTTGTACTGGAGATATGGTAAATGGTTTTGTGTTGGGAAATATTGATTGAACAAGGTGCTCATTTTTCAACTTCAGTTGAATATGTCCATTTACACATTATACAATTATGGACTTTCGTGGTGGTGAATATGATGTGATATGGACCTAAAAAAATTATACTGACCAAGGCATTAGCCAAGATCAATACAAGTTTTTTAGGTTCATATCACATCATATTTACCATCACAAAAGTCCATAACTGTTTTACTATATACACCATCCTCAAAAAAACAATATTCTATTTGTCAATTAAAAGTTCAATCATATCAACAAGAAATACTTTCATTTAAGAATAAAATAGTTATTGTCTGCAGAATAACATAATGAAAGTGTCATTGACACTGTACCTCAACTTGTCAAGACATGTACATGTATAGTATGTGACACAGCAATGACAAACATCTAGGTAATGACCTGATAACAAAGGTACATATAAAGTATTGTAACGGTCTGTACATAAATACTGACCGTTGCCTGTAACAAATGTATAGGTAAAGTATTGTAAAGGTGGGTGACAGTCAGATGCTAAACTAGAAAAGAAATCTTTGAGTCCCAGAGTGGGTCTGACTGAACCCCAAAATATTTGTTCTCATAGCACAGTGATAACAAAGGCACCCCAAAACACACTCGTTTCTGTCCCAAGGTGAAACCAAAGGCACCCAAGAAGTTTCGTGAAGATCAGTTCATAAATATGAGCTGTTTCGAAGTTGTGACAAAAAACTGATTGGACCTAATTTTGGTACAAAATGGCCACTGGCAGCCATCTTGAATTTTGGACCGCACTCAGAAACACTCATTCTTGCTCCAAGGAGATAACAAAGGTACCCAAGAAGTTTCGTAAAGATCGGTTCATAAATACGGCTTCTAGCCCGAGCCATATCCAATTGTTGATGTACGGACAGACGACGGATGACGGGCCATGACAAAAGCTCAAATTTGGCTTCGCCAAAGTTGAGCTAAAAATAAACAATGTATCATGTCATGTCAACAAGTTTCTCGAAGTTGGAGGTGCATGACTTCAATATTTACCAGAAAAAATGTTGTAATTGATTGCTAGAGGGGATTTCCAAAAGCTATATTTAGAAAGTTGATATTCACTGGAAAACTGGTGTCAAGCCCCTATATTACCCCAAATTCAAGGTGGTAAAGGGTGTCCCCAAATAAGGAGATGGCTACCAACAGCTTGTTGTAACATTCTAAAATGAAGAAATTTGTTAAGAAATACCATGCAAAATAGGTCTTAGAAAGCCCTGAATTATATTCTATTTGTGTGTAAATTGACCAGCCATTAGTGATCAAACAGTTAAATGAATCGGCTGACATAATCAGCCGAATTATAGGGTATCGGAATTGAATCGGCACTACCAGAAAAATATCGGTTCTCACCGATTGTCATTTTTTTCAAACTCCAGTCACAAATCATGGATGGCAATTTTGCAAAGTGCCTAATGATAGCAAGAAGTCAGCAGAGTACTATTATACTACCAACTGACAGCTACGATAGATTTACTACCCACTGTTTCGATGGATTTATCATCAAATTAACAAAATGCTGGTCTATTGGAATCATGTCCAGAGCTGACTGCAATTTATGTCATGCATGTTTTGTGAAATGTCACAGCCATGTGATCAAAAAAGGAAACGACACTGATACCAACCAATAACTCTATCCTGGCAAATGTCCGGATAATGCGACACCTAGTCATAATAACTCTATTATTAAACAACACTAATACTCTATCAGAGATAATGAGATAAAGAAAGAAGCAGCGACGGGTGAAAATCAAAATACCAAATTATCAATATCAGAATTTTCAACAGAGAATTGAAAAAAGAAAACAAACAAGTGAGTGACACCACATCATCATAATTAGAGCTGTAGGTTAACCGAAACCGAACCGAGGTTTTTATTTTTTTTTTTAAAACCGAAACCGAAACCGTCGACATCCCATAATCTAAGGTTTTTCGTTTTTTATTAAATACCCTCTTGCTGCAGAATTTCACAGAATGTAGCCATCCCAGAGTAGTGAGAGTACCCAGACACTGCCAATGGCAGTGTCTGGGTACTCTCACTACACCGGGAAGGTTACATTCTGTGAATTTCCGACATTTCAGTTTAGTTGTGTTTGCAGCTTTCCTCAAGTTGCGTGTAGGTGTCAGACTTCGAAAAATGGCCAAGCACAATAAACGTTCTGTATATTTAGGTAATTATTATATTGGCCTTCCTGATTCTTCATGTATTATAGCTTATTTCGGACATTCATTGAGTTTCACTCAATTTCACTACCATTCAGTTATGACTCCGGACATAAGAAGAATGAGTTTATTGAATTTTATTTGGCCTCATGAACAAACCGAAAACCGAACCGAACTGAAGTTTTACTCCACCTGAAAAACCAAAACCGAAACCGAACAAGAAATTTAAAAACCTACAACTCTGATCATAATGATCTGTTAAATCAACTTAAATGTTGTTATTTCCACTGGTCTTTGTCACAGGTACTCATGCCCCCATTTATTGTTATTTATTGGTGTTTTTAAGGTCACATATTTATGTACAATGGCTAACCATGACCGTGACAGTTTTGCGAGTGGAGGAAGCCGGAGTACCGGAGAGAACCACCAAGCAATGGTGAGCAACTGTCAGCTCCCCAACATACCAACTCCACACAAGCAGGGTTAGCATTGGTTGAAGACAGGTGCACCATCAACGTGCAGTACGCCTTAGTACACAGCGTCACCGTGCCCCCACGTGGGCAATGGGGGTGAAGTATCTTGCCCAAGGACACAACGCGGTTGCCGCAGGTGTGATTCGAACCGAGGACCTCTCGGCTTGCAGCCTGCATCTCTACCAACTGAGCCACCGCGCCCCCTCATGCCCCCATAATATTTATATATACCATTATGGGGGCATGTCAGCATCGATTAAAAAATGCTATCAGATATCATTTTTCTTTCGATTTCTCAGCTTCTGTCGAGTGTGTGTGGTCTATGTATGTTCAGAAAAATACTACGGTTCACTAGGAATTCCTCGCTGATATAATCAATTTTGTGTCACGCGAAGCAAACACTTCCAAGTTTGGAATTTTTAGTGTTAATAAATTCCACATCGATAATAAACTTATTGGATTTAAAAAGGCAACAATTAACATGGATTATCAACAATTTGTTCACAGTAGATTGATCCAGTACGGAGTTTAGGTATGACAACGTCAATTTCATGAGACAATATGACAGAGTAAAGTCAAAGTTACTTCCTATTTTCGTGATATGAACAATAAATATGAAGGATAACAGGTACCGTGAAATATTACGTGTCCCTCGTGGACCAATATCATTATTCAGTGGTATGATGTACACGGCTAAAAAATAGTTGACTATGAAAAATAATAGTTAACTATAGCACCTTCCGATGGTAAGTCAACTCAATCAAATAGTCATAGCAGCCCTAACCATGGGTACTCAATTATTAATCAGAATCAGAATTGACAGATTATGATTCTGAATAATGGGTAATTGGTTCATGGGCCTATAATATAATTGGTTGATCACTACTAACCATGTAGTTTCTCATATTTTGGGGGATATTTCTGACTTGAATCCGGTGTCCTCAAATTAGACAAATCTAAAGCTCTGACCAGTGTACATGGATTTTTGAGTACCAGTCACGTGTATAAGATCCAGCCAATAGAAATTATTATATAAAGTATAATTATAAAGTATTATTTATAATTATTATATAAAGTATTATTTATAAAGTATATAATACAACAAAATCGTGGATGTGAAGAGAGTATGATGTGTGCATGGCTATTCTGTGTTCTTAACAAAAAGAACTGTTGCATTGCTCTGTAACACAAATTTAGTCTGGAATTTCCCTGTACTTTTATCAAGTGAAGCATTTTTCAAGTACAAGGTGTTGAAAATAAATTTTGGATTTCAAAGACCTTAATGGACTTCAGGGACCTGCATCAACCCTAAACTTGAAAAATCGGCCAATGAAATCATCAGATGTGTACCCATACGCGCAACTAGTAGAAAGCTGTATGACGGAGGGCCACCCCGGATGCCGACATTATGTACACCATACATGGTATGGGTACATATAGAAATGGATTGGTGGGCTGCCTAATTTGATGGATAAAGGGTTATCTCCGGATCATATTATGAGATTTACATAAAAAACTATACAGCTTGGCACATCAGTAACCTCAATACATATATAAAGTAATCTGATAATCGGATTAATATTTTTTGAGTTATCTCATGCAGAAGAAATGGATTGGAGGAGTTCTCAATTTGAAGGATAAAGGGTTAATATCACAGGATCAAATTAGCAGATTTACACCAAAAACTATACAGTTCGGCACATCAGTAACCTGAACACATATATGAAGTAAAATGACAATCGGATTGATATTTTTTGAGTTATCTCATGCGAAAGGGATTGGAGGAATTTTCAATTTGAAGGATAAAGGGTTAATATCTCAGGATCAAAATAACAGATCTACACCAAAAACTATACAGCGCAGCACATCAGTAACCTGAACACAAATGTAAAGAAACTTGACAATCCAAGCAATATTTTTCAAGTTATCGAATGCCAAAGGGATTGACAAAATTTTCAATTTGAAAGATAAAGGGTTAATATCTCAAAATCAAATTATCAGATTTACACCAAAAACTATATAGCTCGGCACATCAGTAACCTGAACACAAATGTAAAGTAAATTGACAATCCAAGTAATATTTTTCAAGTTATCGGATGCCAAAGGGATTGGAGGAATTTTCAATTTGAAGGATAAAGGGTTAATATCTCAGGATTAAATTATCAGATTCACACCAAAAACTATACAGCTCGGCACATCAGTAACCTGAACACAAATATAAAGTAACTTGACAATCCAAGCAATATTTTTCAAGTTATCGTATGCCAAAGGGATTGGAGGAATTTTCAATTTGAAGGAAAAAGGGTTAATATCTCAGGATTAAATTATCAGATTTACACCAAAAACTATACAGCTCGGCACATCAGTAACCTGAACACAAATATAAAGTAACTTGACAATCCAAGCAATATTTTTCAAGTTATCGAATGCCAAAGGGATTGGAGGAATTTTCAATTTGAAGAATAAAGGGTTAATATCTCAGGATCAAAATAACAGATTTACACCAAAAACTATACAGCTCAGTACATCAGTAACCTGAACACAAATATAAAGTAACTTGACAATCCAAGCAATATTTTTCAAGTTATTGAATGTCAAAGAAATGGATATGGACACTGGATGGATGGACAGACAGACAGACGAAGGAGGGACGAATGACGGAGGTCCACCCCGGATAATGGCATTATGTGTACCATACATAGTATGGATACACATAAAAACCTGATACAAATAAATTGCTTTCCAGCAATGTTCAGTGAAAATTGGACAAGTTACTGGCAACCTCCATCTAGAATACACATAACCCGCCCGTAGTCTCCAGCTACAAATTTAATGCAAAATAATTGAAAACTCTATTTATTTTGCATCTTGGATAAATAGCAAGGTGAAAATTGACACTTACTTGGAACCCATTTAAATATCCTCATCGTTGTATCTCCAATCGTCACCCATTTCTTCTCCCTGTAAATTTAAGATACGAAATGTTCTGAAATACAATACCATCATTCCGTTGGTTGTGGCAACATCCCATGAATTTTTAAGTGTGCTTTTTATCAATGTTAAATGAATTATTATTTGTTGGTGAAGAACACTGAAACAAAATGTAAGCTTAACCCTTTACTCAATGCAGACGATTTCAAAATTTATTATTTTAAATATCATTTTTAAAATTTTTTCAAAAAATTTCAACAAAACCATATCATGTGACCCCTCTTTGGAACGAGCTCGATGAGCTCGTTCCAAAGAGGGGGCACATGATATGATTTTGTTGAAATTTTTTGAAAAATAATATTTTTTCAGCTGCCGAATTTGCATATTACACGGGCGGATGCAGGTGATTCGTTGGGTAAAGGGTTAATATCTGTAATATTATTTCACGCAGAGACCAAGACAACCAACTTTATACAAAAATATAGCATTACGCAAACAAAAAATCTTATGCTTTTTTAAACACAAATTTAGTTTGTAGAACATTTGCCAAAATTTCAAACTGAATTGGGAACCTAATGTACAGAACAAGTGATTGTGGTAATTCAGAGATTAAAATCATTATTTCTTGTACACTGTACTGCTGAGATTTTTTGCAATATTTTATTTATGAAATCTCGATCCACCACACGAAGTTTGAAAAGTACAGACTATTCTGGGTCAAATCATAATCAAGTCAATTTATAATCAGTCCAAAACTGAGTAATTCATACAGCATGTGGAGGGTGAATTGTCACCCAATCAACCATGAAGTGGAGGTATCATCCAAGGTACTGCTCTCAAATTTTGTACAGAAACACAATAAGCATAAGCAAAGTTTCAACCTAAGGACCTCCGGGTCTAACCCGGAGGTCCATTGGCTGAAACTTTGCTTATTCTAACTAGAGGTACTGTGAGCAAGCTCACAAAGTGATACCCCCGCACCTGAAATGTATAGGTTAGATTATCTCCCCTTGGAAATGTCAGAACGGAATTATATTGCTTCATGCACATCTTCATGTGGAGTTCTTCCATTGTGTAAAGATTCATGAAAATTCTTCAAATGGTTTAGGAGGAGTTGTGCTTATAAGGATGGACTGACGGACGGATGGACAGAAGGACGGATGGACAGGGTGATTCCTATATACCCCCCAAACAAAGCGGGGGGTATAATTACGCTTTGCAACAAATTAGCATTTATTACATGAGAGAAATCATCAATACTCGGGTGATTTATTGATAATACACTCTCCATGTACTGTAATTAAGTCAATTCGTACTCAAAATCATGGTCAATTTGTAATCAGGACAGGCGTCAATTCATGGTTAAAGAAAAATAAAGATTCTACTCTCAGTAGGAGGCAGTTATGGTAACAGCAATGTGTGTATAATTTAAACATTGTTTTTCAGTATACAAAAAAAATATCAAATCAACCAGATTATAGTTTTGAGACTACTTGCGGATACATTTTCATAATAGACTTGTTCAATAATGAAAGTGGAAAGGGGCAATAACTCTTGGGAAATATGGTGGAACAAGTCTATATCATAGTCATTCATCATACAAAACAACAAATGTGTCCAATGGAAAGTGTGAGAATAGTTGCGGATAAAAGTTCAGGCAGACTTCTTAAGTAATCTAATTGAAAAAGGGCAATGTGAGACTATTTGTGGATAAATATTATAAATTTGTATATTTTTTTATACTTACCAATGGCCTAGACTAGCTGGTGCTAACTCGAAAATTAATCCAAGGCCAAACACAAATTATGCCCCCCAATCCCCAAAATTTGCATGCAAAACTGAAAATTTAATGTCCTATCTGGTCCTCCATACTTTTCAGATCTGCGCATGTGCAGTATCCAGGAAGACACCAAAATTGGCGCCAACCATCATTCTTTCTAAAATTGCCTGTTAAATGTTGTAAACAGTGGGGAGGTATGAGTGCCCACTCATGGGAAGTCCATACTGTCTGGGCCATTGGCAAGTATAAAAAAATATACAAATCACTCTGAATTACTTAAAATTTATGATATTTTTATACCAGAACCAATGGCCCAGACTAGCTGAATCGTAAAAAGGCTGGAGGGCCTACAGTTAAAACTGGAAGTCCTGTCATGAAATGCGCACAAATAGCACATTGATAAGCGCGTTAATGTGCGCGTTATGACCCAATTAAAGCAATCATATTCTGTACATATGGCCTGTGCACAGGCAATGTTTCAGCCAATGGACCTCCGGGTAACCCTGAGGTACATTGGCTGAAACATTGCATGTGTTTGCTATGAGTAACCAGGAGAACCTGCCGTGCATTGGATGCCATTCGATATGGCAATTGCGCACAATTCCAATGCGCAATTATGCCTAGATAAGCGCACTATTCGTGACAGGACTTCTAGTTTTAACTGTAGGACATAAAGGAAAATCCAATCTCTCAATCACTTCAGTAAAGGGTATCTTCTACAAGAAAATAGGAGAAGAAAAGAATTATATATGACTTTCTCCTTTTCAAGAAATGAGAAAGACATAACACCAACAATGTAATTGAGTATTACATAAAATATAATTCTCCATTTAATGCCAGCATAACCTGTTATGCTAATTCGGTGAAGGAAAGCCAATATATAAAGATAGTCTAGAGAATGAGACTCTTTATACTCATCTAATAGAGTCTGAGGATTGTATATAAATGCCTGTTTGACACATGACATATACAAATGCTTCACTGTGAGCTACACTTTAAAAACAGTACATAAATGAGACACAGTTATTGCTTCACACCGAGCTACACATTAAACCCATTCCCGCACCGACTCAGGACTACTGACACTGGAGGAAGTCTTCCCTTGCTTTTCACTATAAAGCCAGATGATCATAAGGGAAAAAAACATCCTCCCACCCTTCCCCTTGTTCTGAGGTACGTGACCTCAGAATGAAGAGGGCAGCGGAACAGCGTCACTGCTGGAACGGGCTGCCTAAATAACTATAGATGTAACCATTAATGGACAACATTCTGAGCAACAGAAAGAGGACCTAAAGATCTAAGATCACCGGAGATGGACTCTAAATTTCTCAGGTAAAACTTGGTAAATGTAGAGGGCTGTGTCCAGTATGGTTGTCTGAGGACGGCAGAGCCTTAATTGTAATAGGCTCAGGCCGTTTGTCTGGAGTCTGATTCTTAGCCAGAAATCCCACTTCTGTAGTCAGGGTAATGGTATTACCCACACTACGATAGTGAGATTCATCAACTGATAAAGCATGAAGTTCACTAACTCTTCTAGCAGATGCAAAGGCTAAGAGAAATGCCATTTTATAGGTCAAAAATTTGAACTCTACAACGTCGAACGGCACAAACGGACCTTCTTTAAGCTTCAACAGAACCCAAGCGAATTTCCAATTAGGAATTAATCTGAGGGTTCTAGGTCTATTAATAGAGAAATTTCTAAACAGCTTGGACAATGAAGCATTAAATCCAATAGCCAAGTTATCATGTTGAGCATAAGTGTCTGATAACAAAGACCTATAGCACTTAATAGTGACGGGCTGCAGTTTGAGATCGTCAATGGGGGCACGATGACGCCATGTACTAAGGCGTACTGCACGTCGATGGTGCGCATGTCTTCAACCAATCTAACCCTGCCTGTGCTGCAGTGCGGAGTTACGATGTTGGGGAGCTGGCAGCTGCTCATCGTTGCTCGGTGGTTCTCTCCGGGTACTCCGGCTTCCTCCACCCATAAAACTGTCACGGTCATGATTAGCCATTGTGCATAAATATGTGACCTTAAACACCAATAAATAATAATAATTGAGATCGTCAAACAAGTAGACCAGGAAATTTGCAATATTTGGTATGGACGGATCATAAATGTCTATCGACTGATCCTTACACCAACAGAAGAAAACCTACCACTTTGTTGCGTAATTCCATTAAGAGAAGGACCTCCAACAGGCAACCTTTCCGAGAGAGCGAGTCTGTTATTACGTTCAGACAACCTGGTATATGACGGACAGAAAGCTGAACATGATGATTCAGGACATATAGAAGAATCTTCTCCATTAGTTCGCATAACAGAATCAAATGAGTGCTGCCCTGGTTCCTAATGTACGCTACTACTGTCGAGTTGTCCGACAAAATCTGAACATGAGCATCCGCTATTACATTATGTGAATCCAATGTTGTAGCGCTAGCCATATTGACATAATCTCTTTGATGTTTATGTGCTTCTATAAGAACCGAGGGTCCCACAGATCCTGACACTTCAAATCTGCGGGACTTAGGGTCGCGCCCCAACCAGTCTGACTCGCATCCGTAATAATCGGATTCGGCAGTTGCAGCGGAACTCCCTGAGTTAACCACTGAATATCTGCCCTAATCTGAACCCTTTGTTTTACCAGGTCTCTTAAAACAATACTGGTTTTGAGCGAATACATCTTCACACTCCAGTTCTGAGTCAAGAATATCTGGTGGGGACATGTGTGCAGGTGACCCATCGGAATAAGATCTGCAGCTGCTTTGCACAGCCCTCGCTGTTAATGCCTCTGAATGTATTCTCGCTGTTAATGCCTCTGAATGTAGACAAAAGTGAGCATAACTGACTAATTTCGCTCTGGGTAATGGCAGACTAACCAGATTGCTGTGAGTCTCGAAACTCATTCCCAAATGAATGAACGACTTGGACGGAGCTAGATCCGACCTTTTCTTTTCTGGTTTACAATGAAACCGAGACATCGGAGTAACAGAAGCAGACTATGAACACCATTCTGAAGAATAATTCTGTTGCCGTATCTTTGTAGAATGTCGTCCAAGTAATCCATTGTTACGGCAGATGAATGAGCTCGGAAGTGTTACATAACCGAGTTCATTATTCAAGTGAATGCCCAGGGAGCCAGGTTCAGGCCAAAGCACATTGCTCTGAACTGATACACCTTCCCTTGTACGGCGAACCGTAGGTACTTTCTGAATGCCGGATGTACCAGGACATGAAAGTACACATTCTTTAGATCTATGCTTGCCGCACAGTCGTTCACTCGAACGCTCGCCCTTACTGACTGAATGGTCTCCATATAGAACTCTGGAGCCACGATAAGCTTGTTTATCCAGCTCAAGTCTATTACTGGTCGGAACGAGTCGCCTAGCTTCGGTACGAGGAACAGGTGACCGTAAAAACCTTGAGAATTTTGATTCTTGTCTACCTCTATTGCTTCCTTTGATAAGAGAGCCTGTACCTCCGCTAGGAGAGACTCTCTTTTGCAAGGATTTGACAGAAGATTTGTCCAATGCGGACAACTTGTTAGTGGGGGTTTCGCTCAGAATGATAGCTGTAGGCCGTCTGAGACTACACTTCTCACCCACTGGTCTTCCGTGTCTGCTATCCAGTTTTTCACGAAGCTTGATAACCTTTCGCCAACTGGCAAGCAATAGAGGTCTTCACCATCACCTGTATGACCTGCGATGTTTGCGGGAGGAAAAACCACGTCCTCCCCCCCCCCCCCCCCCCCCCCCCCCCCCCAAAGAATTTTGTCCTGCCGGCCTAGGCGCATCTGACCGATAGACCCAATCAGACCTACGCCCCTTTCCCAAGTCGCTATACTGACGACCTCCAGAGTAATTATAAGAGGGTTTCTTGTACCCTCGTGAGGAGTTTCCTTTTGACGATTTCTGTCTGGAATGTCCTCCTTTACTCTTGTCTGCTGAAGCGGGTTTTTGAGACGCCAACTTCAAAAGCAGAGTACTAGAATCTTTCTTAGTAGCCTGATCATAGACTAATGAAAGCTTGTCATCAAAAATAGTATGTCCAGAGACCGGAGCGACTCAGAGAGTGCTTTTCACCTTGTCATCTATCAGTGATGACGATGCAAGGTCAGCATCATGTCTGATTAACTCCAGATTAGCCACTGTTAGGGCGGAATTATACATAATTGCCCTGGAAAGAACTCTAAAAGAGGTACGAATGTCCTTAAATTCCTTTCCATTGAGACGTTGTAAGGTGATCTGCATAAGACATAGCATCCAAATTCGCTCTATTTGAAGAAATTGCAGTCTCAATTGCGTTTGAGCAAATAGCGAATGAATCAAGTAAGGATACCTCAGATCCTTGGCCTGCTCATCCAAATGCAGAGGAACTCTCTGAACATCTTCCCCGACCGCTTTAAATGAACGAGGTCCAAGAAACGGTATGTTTATGGAAGATGAAGTTAAGAAACCGCCTTTCCTTCTTGCACTCAAGAGGTTAAATACAGTGTTGTCTATTTGGCCGAAGGCCTGCGACACCTGCCTAGACTTGACCGGAAATGAAAGGACTTCCTCCTTTGTCCGGATAAAGTCTGCGTCCAATGACGTCAGCGGTTTTCTTTCTTGTCGTCACAGCATTCTGATTCATTGGAACAAATACAGGGTAGTATTGATGGATGAAATCCAATGCAACCCTGTACTGTTCCTTAAGGGAAGGGTAATCCTCTTCCGTATCCCTTTCACCATCCGAGAGAATCAGTTGTGAATCTCGGTCCATTGCATCTACGTGAACAGATGACTGGACCAACCCAGCACCATCCGACAGCTCAGGTTCTGAGTCTGAGGAGCAGCGGTCTTCTGTTTCTTGGCTGCTTGCTGCTCCAGGGATGGTATGTCGGAGATGACTCTCTTCTCCGTATGTCCCGATGTTTGAGGCCTCGTCTTCCTAACTACCGGATGGTCCGACTTCATGGTCAAAGCATGGTCCCTTCTTCACATAACAGGCTGGATATCCGAAGTTGGGTAGCTACATTGTAGAATGCGGTCGTGTGTGCTTAGTAGTTGAAGCAGAAGAAGCCATGACTGTAGCCGAGGCCGGTTGAATCTATATGAAGCATCTCGAACGGTAGGTGTGGATGTATGATCCGGCCCACGCAAGTTCTTCACGACAACATCTGGCCCCAGATGTTGTTGGGATAGAGAGAACTCTCCAGCTGGCGGTCCTTTCAGACCTCGCCAAGCTTCCCAAAACACTTGCTGGCTTCTTCCCTAGTTCCGTCGTCGCTGGGTGAGCATGTTTGGATTTTAAGGTGTTCGCTCTACCCATTACACTTCCTTCGACCGCAGTGGACATACCCAGCATCACGGTACCCACAGACCGCTTCACCGGTCGAGCTAGCTGCTGACAAGGGATTAAAACCACTGGCTAGTGGCTTTATCCCCTAATATTCATGAGCACCTTGGCAGCTAGATCTGTTTGCTCATCAGAGCATGACAACGGTAGCTAGCAAACTTCGGGTTGATGTCACATAACCATCACCATGTTCTTGTCCCTCTGAAAAAGAAACTGAGAAACTTGAATGACTTTGCGGCGAGAGGACCGGCATTGGCCTCTCACCGCTAACAACATAGCATGACACCCGTGTCCAACGCTTGTCATCCCAATCAACACATGTAGGACAAGAATTAGTGGGAGTACATTGACTACAAGCAAGACAATAAGCATGTAAATCTGAGGAAGACTTCCTCACCTTGCATTTTGAGCAATAAGCTTTCATGATTAATCAAACCAAGTCGATAGAACTCCCATCAACTCCACAATAAATATATGATAAAGATACATAATAATCAACATTCAAAATACAAATTGAAAAATTAAATTTAAAAAAATTCTTCGAAAAAATTTTGACAAAAGCCTAGAAGTTCCCAAAGGGAACATGATGAGCCCAAAGGGCATCCCTATAAAGCCTAAATGTAGACAAAATTCCAAAAATAATTGCTACACTACCGGAATAATATAACATGTTTCTTACGACAATCCTACAGTAATAACTAGAGGTACTGTGAGCAAACTCACAAAGTGATACCCCCCCACCCCCCCCTGAAATGTATAAGTTAGATTATCTCCCCTTGGAAATGTCAGAACAGAATTATATTGCTTCATACACATCTTCATATGGAGTTCTTCCACTGTGTAAAGTTTCACGAAAATTCTTCAAACGGTTTAGGAGGAGTTGCGCTTACAAGGATGGACAGATGGTATAAGTTAGATTATCTCCCCTTGGAAATGTCAGAACGGAATTATATTGCTTCATGCACATCTTCATATGGAGTTCTTCCATTGTGTAAAGTTTCATGAAAATTCTTCAAATGGTTTAGGAGGAGTTGCGCTTACAAGGATGGACAGATGGTATAAGTTAGATTATCTCCCCTTGGAAATGTCAGAACGGAATGATATTGCTTCATGCACATCTTCATAGGGAGTTCTTCTATTGTGTAAAGTTTCATGAAAACTCTTCAAACGGTTTAGGAGTTGCGCTTACAAGGATGGACAGACGGTATAAGTTAGATTATCTCCCCTTGGAAATGTCGGAACGGAATTATATTGCTTCATGCACATCTTCATATGGAGTTCTTCCATTGTGTAAAGTTTCATGAAAATTCTTCAAACGGTTTAGGAGGAGTTGCGCTTATAAGGATGGACAGACGGATGGACAGGGTGATTCCTATATACCCCCCCAAACTTTGTTTGCGGGGGGTATAATAATAAGATGAAACTACATATATTTAAAGGATGTTGCCAATGTACATGTAAAGAATGTCAATGAAATGAAAGTGTCAATGACAATGTAGCTCAACTTTTTTAAGACATGTACATGTATTGTATGTGTCAGAGCAATGACAAACATCTAGGTAATGACCTGATAATAAAGGTACATGTAAAGTATTGTAACAGTCTGTACTAGTACATAAATGCTGACCGTAGCTTGTAACAAATATATACATGTAGGTAAAGTATTGTAAAAGTGGGGTGACAGTTAGATTCTAAACTAGAAAGAAATCTTTGAGTTCCAGAGTGGGTCTGAATGAACCCAAAAATATTTGTTCTCATAGCACAGTGATAACAAAGGCACCCAAAAACACTTGTTCCGTTCACAAGGTGATAACAAAGGTACCCCAAGAAGTTTTGTGAAGATCGGTTCATAAATACAGACTCTAGCCCAAGCTGTATTGACATGTGCACTTACTGTGTATAAGTAGCACTGAACAAATCAAAGTTCATCTAATTTGCATAATTTCTGCACGAGAAAAAAACCTGTATTATATTCCATGGTACTAAACGTTCCTACAAAAATTGATTCAAATCAGAAGTTTCATACAGAATTTCTGTACAAAAAACTGATTGCACTAATTTTGGTACAAAATGGCTGCTGGTGGCCATCTTTAATTTTGGACCGCACCCAAAAACACCCATTCTCGTCCCACGATGATAACAAAGGTACCCAAGAAGTTTCGTAAAGATCAGTTCATAAATTCGGCCTCTAGCCTGAGCTGTATAGAAGTTGTGTACAAAAAACTGCTTGGATCTAATTTCAGTACAAAATGGCCACTCACAGCCATCTTGACCTTTGGACCGCATCCAGAAACACTCGTTCTCGTCCCAAGGTGATAAGAAAGGTACCCAAGAAGTTTTGCAAAGATTGGTTCATAAATACAGCCTCTAGCCAGAGCCGTATAGAAGTTGTGTACAAAAAACTGATTGGACCTAATTTCGGTACAAAATGGCCACTGGTAGCCATCTCGAATTTTGGACCGCACCCAGAAACACTTGTTCTCGTCCAAAGGTGATAACAAAGGTACCCAAGAAGTTTTGTGAAGATTGGTTCATACATGTAAATACATACTCTAGCCCGAGCCGTATTGACATGTGCACTTACTGATTATAAGTAGCAGTGAATAAATCAAAGTTCATCTAATTTACATAATTTCTGCATGAGAAAAAACCCTGTATTATATGTGATGTATTCCATGTTACTAAACATTCATACAAAAATTTATTCAAATCAGAACTTTCATACAGAAGTTCTGTACAAAAAACTGATTGCACTAACTAAAGTACAAAATGGCTGCTGGTGGCCATCTTGAATTTCGGACCGCACCCAAAATCACTTGTTCTCGTCCCACGGTGATAACAAAGGTACTCAAGAAGTTTTGTAAAGATTGGTTCATAAATACGGCCTCTAACCCAAGCCGTATTGGCATTTGCATTTACAGTGCTGAAAGTAACACTAAATAGATCAAAGTTAGTCTAATTAGCATAATTTACGCACCAGAAAAAAAAACATATTATATGTGATGTATCCCGTGGTACTAAACATTCATACAAAAAATTATTCAAATCAGAGCTTTCATATGGAAGTTCAGCGCAAAAATCTGATTGCACCTAATTTTGTACAAAATGGCTACCGTCTTGAATTTCAGACCGGACCCAAAAACACTCGTTCTCGTCCCACGGTGATAACAAAGGTACCCAAGAAGTTTTGTAAAGATCAGTTCATAAATACGGCCTCTAGTCTGAGATGTGTTGACGGCGCGTGGGACGGATGATGGACAACGGGCCATGACAATACCTCAAATTTAGCTTTGCCAAAGTTGAGCTAAAAAACGGAAAGAAGACCCCAGGCACAGAATAAACTAGAGGTACTGTGAGCAAACTCACAATGTGATACCCCCCGCGCCTGAAATGTATAAGTTAGATTATCTCCCCTTGGAAATGTCAGAACGGAATTATATTGCTTCATGCACATCTTCATATGGAGTTCTTCCATTATGTAAAGTTTCATGAAAATTCTTCAGATGGTTTAGGAGGAGTTGCGCTTACAAGGATGGACAGACGGTATAAGTTAGATTATCTCCCTTTGGAAATGTCAGAACAGAATTATATTGCTTCATGCACATCTTCATATGGAGTTCTTCCATTGTGTAAAGTTTCATGAAAATTCTTCAAACGGTTTAGGAGGAGTTGCGCTTACAAGGATGGTCAGACGGACAGATTATCTCCCCTTGGAAATGTCAGAACGGAATTATATTGCTTCATGCACATTCCCATATGGAGTTCTTCCATTGTGTAGAGTTTTATAAAAATTCTTCAAACGGTTTAGGAGGAGTTGCGCTTACGATGGATGGACAGACGGACAGATGGACAGACGGACAGACAGGGTGATTCCTATATACCCCCCCAAACTTTGTTTGTGGGAGGTATAAAAAGGCCTGAAGTCAGTAACAGATTTTAAAGCTACTCAATGTAAAGCAAGATCTTCTTATGAAGAAAAAACAATCCATCAAACAGAAGATGCATGACCCAAACACCCCTCGGGTGAGGACGTAACCCTGGGGATAAACATTCTGTAATACAAGTTAAACTCCCAAGATATTTAAAAAAAAATTTAAATAAAAATAAGCCAAAAAGCTTGGGAGTTTAACAGGAGGGCTTCATGGAAGGATAGGGAAGGAACACTTAACAAACAGTGGATAAATCATTAGCAAGAATGATGGCGTCAGGCCCATGTCCCAAAATTGGGAAACGTTAAAAAATTTATAGTAATTTATATATTTTTTATACTTACCAATGACCCAGACTTAGCTGGTGCTAATCTCCATAATTCAGGGCCAAACACAAATTTTGCCCCCCCAATCCCCAAAATTTGCATCAGAAACCGAAAAGTACATGTCCTATATGGCCCTCCATACATCGACTCCTCTGCGCATGCGCAGTGTCGAGGAGGTCCCGAAATTGGCGCCAATTATCATTCTTACAACCAGTGCCTGGTAAGCGTTATGTACTCAGCGGGGAGGTATGAGTTCCCAACTCCTGGGAGGGCCATCCCCGTCTGGGTCATTGGTAAGTATAAAAAATATATAAATTACTATAAATTTTTTAACATTTTTATACTGTACCAATGACCCAGACTTAGCTGAATAGTAAATAGGCTGGAGGGCCTAGGACATAAAGGAAAAACCAATAAGCTCAATTATGTATAATAGAATATCCTCTCCAGGAGAAAAGAAGAGATAGGCTTTACATGTATCTTTCCTATTTATAATAAAGAAGAAAGACACAACACCGATCAGTAATTGAGCATAATAATCAATGATCTCTATTAACATCCAGTATAACCCTTTATACTAATATTTTTAAAGGTAAGCCAATAAATAAAGGAAGTCCAGAGAAATGAGACTCTTTATATTCATTAAAAGTGTCCGAGGATTGTATATTAACGCTCCTTTGACACATGACATATACAAATGCTTCACACCGAGCTACACTTTAAAAATATTACATGGATGATTAAACATTATCTTTACACTTTAAAACCATCCTGGTACCGACTCAGAATTACTGACTCTGGGGGAGGTATTCCCTTGCTTTTCACTATAAAGCAGGTGACCTAAGGGAACACCCGCCCCCCCCCCCCTTCCCCTTGCCCTGGGTCAAATACCCCAGAGCGAAGAGGGCAGCAGGACAGAGTCACTGCCGGAACAGAAAGCCTACATAACTATAGTTGCAACTGTTTAGTGGACGATATTCTGAGCAACTGATAACGGACCTAAACAATGGAGGTCTCCAGAAATGGACTCAATATTTCTGAGATAAAAATTAGTGAATGTGGAAGGTTGAGACCAATATGCAGCATTCATTAGATCAGTAATAGCAATACAATTAGCATAGGCCCAAGGAGTAGAAAGAGCTCTTACTTCATGGGCTGAGATCTTGAGTGCCGACTGCTGAGAAGAAGATAATTTTTCATAAGCAGTTCGAATAGTTAATTGAATCCATCTAGCAATAGAATGGACCATAATATCCTTTCTATTAGGCATCAAAGACAGAAAGAAACGTTTACGTCCCTTTCTGATAAACTCAGACCTACGTCTGTAAATACGTATTGCTCTAACAGGACACAGTAGAGGCCTACGCCCATCAGATGATGGAAGGGCCTTAATAATAATAGGTTCAGGATACTTATTAGGAGCCTGATTCTTAGCCAAAAATCCAACATTAGTGGTAAAGGTAATAGTATTACCGACACTACGGTAGTGAGAATCCTCCACAGATAGTGCATGAAGCTCACTAACTCTTTTAGCAGAAGAGAAAGCTAAGAGAAAAGCTGTCTTATATGTTAAGAATTTGAAGTCAACTGTGTCAAGAGGCTCAAAAGGCGCTTCTTTTAGCTTAAGAAGAACCCAGGCCAAATTCCACTTCGGAATTAATCTAAGGGTTCTAGGTCTATTTATCGAAAAATTCCTAACTAACTAAACTGATAAAGAGACATTAGTTCCAATTCTCAAGCTATCATGATGTGCATATGTATCAGATAGCATAGACCTATAACCCTTAATGGTGATAGGCTGCAGATTAATCTCATCAAACAAGTATACTAGAAAGTTTGCTATGTCTGGAATGGAGGGATCATAAATATCTACTGAATGATCCTCACACCACTGACAAAAGACCCTCCACTTAGCAGCATAGTTTAGCGAAGAGGAGGTCCTCCTGCAGTTAGAAATCGCGTCCACTGCTCGTCCTGTAAAATGTTTTCCGTGCAAGAAGGACCGCACAATGGAAATACGTGAAGGTTTAGACCTTGCGGATTGTGATGGAGGATGCGCGATTTCCCTTGCGAAAGAAGATCCTCCCGTGGAGGAAGCTTCCTCGGCATGTCCCACAACAGACACCTGAGTAGATTTATCCACGGTCTCTGTGGAGACAGAGATGCTACCAACAGAATCTTGCACTGCGATTGTTTTATCTTGAGCAATATCTGCTGAATCAACGGCACTGGAGGATACGCATATCCTATCATTCCGTCCCAAGAGATCGAGAGAGCGTCTACTGCAAACGCTCGAGGATCCGGACAAGGTGACACATACGTCTGCAACTGATTGTTGAGATGTGTCGCAAATAAATCTATCATTGGCCGTTCCCATTGGTAGCAAATCTGATTGAATACTTGCTTGTTGAGAGTTCATTCTGATGGCAACAGGCGACCCCTCCATGAAAGGGAGTGAAAGGGAGTCTGCTAAGACATTCAGACGACCCGGAATATGACGGACGGAGAGAAGAATCTGATGTTCTAGTACAAACAGAAGAATTCTTTCCGTTAGATTGAGCAACGGAATGGAATGAGTGCCGCCTTGGTTCCGAATATACGCAACTACTGTCGTATTGTCGGACATAATTTGCACATGTGCATTCTGAATCACGTCTATCCAATGACAGAGAGCAAGCCAAATCGACATCATCTCTTTGATGTTGATGTGCTTGCTCAGAAACTGCGGATCCCAAAGACCCTGGCACTTCAAATCCGATGGGCTCAGTGTCGTGCCCCAGCCTGTTTGACTGGCATCCGTCATAATCGTAAAGCTCGGATCTGGCAACTGCAGTGGAACTCCCTGAGTTAACCACTGTATGTCTGCCCAAGTCTGAATCTCTTGTTTCACTTGGCTTGACAAAAGTATGTCCGTTTCGAGCGAATGAATCTTCACTCTCCAATTCTGAGTCAGATAGACCTGGAGAGGACGAGTGCGTAGCCGCCCCATCGGAATGAGATCCGAGGCAGCTCCGCACAGACCTATTAGTCTCATGAATTCCCTCGCTGACACTTTGTCTGAGTGAAGACAATAGCGAGCATAACAACTGACTAATTTCGCTCTGGTTAACGGCAGACGAACGAGATTGTTGTGCGTCTCGAAGCTCATTCCCAGGTGGGTAAATGACTTGGACGGCACCAGATCCGACTTCTCTTCGTTTACTATGAAACCAAGACGTCGGAGCAATAGAAGCAGATTGTGCATGTCGTTCTGAAGCGTTAACTCGTTGCCGTATCTCTGAAGAATATCGTCCAGGTAAGCCGACGTTACCGCAGACGAATGAGCTCGGAAATGAGTCATTACCGAGTTCATTACTCGAGTGAATGCCCAGGGCGCTAGATTCAGACCAAAGCACATCGCTCGGAACTGATAAACAACACCTAGGACAGCGAAGCGAAGATACTTTCTGAACGCCGGATGTACCATGACGTGAAAGTATGCATCCTTGAGGTCTATGCTTGCAGCATAGTCGTTCACTCGAATGCTCGCTCTGACCGATCGAATGGTCTCCATATAAAACTTTGGAGCCACGATCAGCTTGTTTATCCAGCTTAAGTCGATCACTGGACGGAACGAGCCGTCTGGCTTCGGAACCAGAAAAAGATGGCTGTAGAAACCTGGAGATTCCTGGTTTTCTACGACCTCTATCGCGTTCTTCGTTAAAAGAGACTGGACTTCTGATAGAAGTGCCGTTCTTTTCTGACAATTTGACGGAAGCTGAGTCCATCTTGGACTTCGAGTTAACGGAGGCTTGCCTTTGAAGGACAGTTTTAGTCCTTCTGAAATAACCCCTAGAACCCAAGGGTCCTCCGTAATTGATTCCCAATTGCTTGAGAAACTTGACAGTCTTCCGCCCACCGGAACGCGACAGAGGTCTAGACCATCACTTCCTGGACCCGCGAGGCTTGCGGTAGGAGAAACCACGTCCTCCGCGACCCGCACCTCGCCCCGTCGGCCTAGGGGCGTCTGACCGATTATTTCGGCCAGCATAACGGCCCCTAGTCGAGTCGCTACTCTGCCGGTCTCTAGAGTAAGACCTAGAGGACGCATAGGAACCTCTATAGGAACTTCCCCTGGACGAGCTCGTCCCGGAAGTGCCTGGCCTACTCTTGTCTGCTGGTTCCGATTTCTTGGAAGCAGACTTAAACAACAGAGAGTCCGAAGCTTTCTTTGTTAATTTATCATATATATCAGAAAGCTTGCCACTGAAGAGAAACTCTCCAGAGACCGGAGCGACTCTAAGAGAGTTTTTCACCTTACTGTCCACGCGTGTGGAAGTAGCCAAGGCCGCGTCACGTCGAGCTAACTCCAGATTTGCCACTGAAAGGGCGGAGTTATAAGTGGAAAACGCTATGGCCCTGGACAGAACTCTTAAAGACGTTTGTACGTCTTGAAATTCAGGTCCTTCAAAGCGTAATGACAACGCTCTAGTAAGGTGATCTGCGTAGGAAAGAGCGTCTAAACTAGCTCTGTTAGACGATATCGTCGTTTCCATCGTAGACGACGGAAGTGACATAGACGACGGCATGGATATATCAAGGTCTTCAGCCTGGTCGTCTAAACGCAGAGGAACTCTCTGGATGCCCTGACCTGCTGTATCAAACTTGTTCCTTTGATTAATAAACGGCAGCTGTAGAGCAGATGCCGGTAGGAAGGCTGACCTGCCCGTCTTGTTGGCAAGCTTATCAATAGCGTCATTCAATAACTCAAAAATCCGAGAGACATTCCTGGATTGTGATGGAAATTCCGGGACAATGTCCCTAAACCGATTAAAAAACTTGGTGTCCAGTGGCGCTATCACCCTCCTATCCGGCTGCGCAGCATTTTGGTCTGGCGGAACAACTTCTGGAAGATAATACCGGATGAATTCTACGGCTATTTTATGTTGTTCCGAAAGGGAAATATCTAATTCATCAGAATCCCTTTCGCCATCCTGCCGGACCTCATGTAAATCATGTAAATCTCGGTCGTCCGCACCGGATCCAGCGGCAGAACCTACCGACCCAGCATCTTCTGACATTTCATGTTCCGACAGAGGTTCTGACGGTTGCTGGGATGCTGCGATTAACCTTGCTATCTGTGATAGCACATCCGTTACAGAGGCCTGGGGAGCGGCGGTCTTACTGGATTTAGCCGCCGGAAGCTCCCTGGACGTTGCATCCTGCATACATCTTTTATGCGAACGTCTGGATGAAGAAGGCCTCGAATCCCTGGCTACCGGATGGCGTGACCTGATCGCCGAGGAATCCCTGGTCGGCGAAGCTGACTGTAATTCACTGGTCACATAGCCAAGGTGCGGTCGAGTGTGCTGCTGAGAGGATATGGAAGCCTTATAGGTAGCCTCGGCGGACTGCCTATATACCGGAGCATCCCGAGCAGCGGACGTATGCTCCGACTGCGTAACAATACGGACTACAACATCTGGTCCCAGATGCTGTTGTCTGAGAGAGGGACCTCTCTCGCTTGCAGCCCGTGTCGAACTAGACAAGCTAAACACCGGACTGTCAGGCTTCCTCCGACCCATCCTCCTTTCCGTCGTCACTGGGTGTGCACGTGGATGTTTTATAGTGCTCGCAACACCCGACTCTCTCTGCTGGACCGCAACGGATGAACCAGAGTGCTGCCCCATTCGGTGAATGGACGCAGCCCCGGTCGAGCTAGCAGACGTCAATCCCTTCGGGTTCCTTTCAGGGAATTGACGAATCTCCATGAGCACTTTTGCCGCTAGCTCTTCACTTGTATGTGACGACGGAGGCACACTTCTGGATGACATCACGGAAACATCACCCTGTTCTTGTTCCTCTGAAAAAGAGAGTGAAACACTAGAGTGACTCTGAGGAGAAAGAACCGGAATGGATCTTTCTTCAGGAACAACATACCGTGACACACGTTTCCAACGTTTTTCATCCCATTTGAAACACACAGAACAAAGATCAGTATGAGTACAGAGAGAACAATTAATACAGAGATCATGAGAATCATAGGAAGACTTCCTCCTATTACAATTTGAACAATAATCATTCATAGTTGAAATGTAAACAATCAAAGTACTCGCACTAATCCTTGAAAGTTAAAAAATTTATAGTAATTTATATATTTTTTATACTTACCAATGACCCAGACATAGCTGGTGCTAACTCTTAAAATATAGGGCCAAACACAAATTTTGCCCCCCAATCCCCAAAATTTGCATCTAAAACTAAAGAAAACATGTCCTGAAAGGCCCTCCACACTTCGCCCCCACTGCGCATGCGCAGTGTCAAGGACGTTCCGAAATTGGCGCCATTTATCATTCTAATAACCAGTGCCTGGTAAGCGCTATGTACTCAGCGGGGAGGCAAGAGTTCCCAACTCCTGGGAGGGCCATCCCCGTCTGGGTCATTGGTAAGTATAAAAAATATATAAATTACTATAAATTTTTTAACATTTTTATACTGTACCAATGACCCAGACATAGCTGAATAGTAAAAAGGCTGGAGGGCCAAGGACATAGAGCAAAATGGAATACGCTCAATAAAATAAAATAGAGTCATCCCCTGTAGGGAAAAGAAGAAATAGGCCTTACATGTATCTTTCTTATTTATGATAAATTAGAAAGATACAACACCTTCCAAAAATTGAGCTTCATACATCCATGTACTCTATTAATATCCAATAATCCTTATACTAATAATTTTTAAAGTAAGCCAATAATAAAGTAAGTCTAGAGAATAGAGACTCTTATACTCCTAAAAGTGTGTGAGAATTGCATAATCATGTCCGTTGACATATGCAATATTCAAAAGCTATACTTTAAAAACTAAGACTTGAATGAATTTTATAACTTAAACTTCTCACTAAACAACCATCCCAATAACAGCTCAGAATTACTAACTCCGGAGGAGGTATCCCCTTGTTTTCATAGTAAAAACAGGTGACCCAAGGGAACACCCTCCCCCCCCCCCCTTTTTCTTGCCCTGGGTCAAATAGCCCAGAGCGAAGAGGGCAGCCGAACGGAGACACTGCCGAAACAGACAGCCTACCTAGCTATAGTAGCAACTGTTAAGTGAATGACATTCTGAGCAGTAGATAATAGACCTAACAATAGAGGCCTCCAGAAATGGACTCGATATTTCTGAGATAAAATTCATGAATGGATGGCTGAGCGCAATGAGCAGCCTTCAAAAATCTATAATAGCAACACTATTAATGTAAGCCCAAGAAGTAGAAGAACTCTTACTTCATGAGCCGAAATCTTAAGCACAACTGCTAAGCCAATGATATACCATAAGCAGTACGCTAGTTAATAGAATCCATTAACAATAAAATGGAGCGTAACGTCCTTCTACTAGACATCAAAGACAGAAGAAGCTTACGCCCTTGTAATAAACAGATATCTGTTTATAAATACATAAACTGTACCCGGAAAGAGTAAAGGCCTATGCCCATACGAAGACGGAAGGGCCTTAAAATAATAGGTCCCGGATAATAGGAGCCTAACTCTTATGCAACAATCCAACCTAAATAGTAACGGAAGTATTGATTCCGAAACTATGAAAGTGAAAATCATCCATCGATAGTGCATGAAACTCACTGACTGTGCAGTAAAAGAGAAATCAACAGAATTACTGTCTAAAAGGTCAGAATTTGAAAACTACTGTTTCCAGAGGTTCAAATGATTACTTAGCTAAATAAGAACCTGAAGTTAAAATCCGTATAGGAATTTAATCCAAAGATTCTAAGTCTATTTATCAAAAAGTTACTAACTGACTTAGATAAAGAGACAAAAGACTCAATTGTAAACTATCGTAGAGTGCATAGGTATGAGGTAACATAAACCTATAACCTAAATAACAACAGGCTGCAGTAGATCTTGTGAAACAAGTATACTAAAAAATAGCAATGAGTAGTATGGAGGGATCAACCATATGAACATAATGATCCCTACACCACGACGGAAGAGCTTCCACTTTAGTCGCATAGAATAGCGAAGAAGAGGATCTCCTATAGTAAGAAATCGCGTCCAAAGCTCGTCCAGTACAGTGCTTACAATGCAATACGGACCACACAACGGAATACATGAAGGTTGCGACCTTGCTGGTTGTGATAAAGATGACACGATTTACCCAGTGAAAAAAGATCCTCACATAGAGGAAGATTTCACGTTAAGATCCACAGTAGACAAGAGAGTAAATTACTCATGATCTCTGTGAAGATAGAGATGCTATCAACAGAAATGTATTGTGGTTGTTTATCTTAGCAATACCTGCTAAAACAACAGCGCCGGAGGACACGCGTATCCTATCATTCCGTCCTATAGATCAATAGAGCGTTAACAGTATTAGCTCAGAGATCTGGACAAGCCAACACATACGTCTGCAAAATGATTAGCAAGCTGTGTCATAAATAAAACATCATTGGGCGCTCCCATAGATAGCAAATCTGATTGAATACTTGTTTGTTGAGAGTCCATTCTGACAGCAACAAGCGACCCGTAAGAGAACGGGAGTGCGATAAAACAATCAGACGACCCAGAATATGACGGATCAAAACTGAACTTGGTGTACTATAACCAACAGACGGATTCTTTCCATTAAATTGAATAACGGAAACGAAAGAGTGCCTCCCTGGTTCCGGAGATACGCCACTACTGTCGAATTAAAGGACAGGAATTTGGGCATGCGTTTCTGAATAATGTTCATGCAATGACATAAAGCAAGCCTAAAAAACATTATTCCGCGGAAGTTAAACTGATAGCTAAAAGACTGCGGAACCCAAAGACCCTGGCACTTCGAATCCGTAGGGATCAGTATATATCCCAATCTGTTTGACTGGCAACCGTCATAACAGCCACACTCGGGTCCGGCAACTGCGGCGGCACTCTCTGAGTCAACCACCGAATGTTTGCCCCAGTCTGAATCTCTTGTAACACTAGATAGACAAGAGAATGTATAAATCAAGCAATTCATGGATTGCCGGAAAGTTGCCGTCGAAGAGAAGCTCCTCCGAGAACGAAGCGACTCTGAGAGAGTTCTTAACCTACTATCCACGCGTGGATGTAGCTAGGGCTGCATCACGTCTAACCAACTCCAATCAGCCACTGAAGGGCGGAGTTATACGTGAACAAACTACTGCCCTCAAAAGAAATTACATTGAGAATAATATCCCGTAAATCTTTTCTTGAAGACGTAATGATAACGCCTCAGTAAGGCGGATTACGTATAATAAAGCGTCTAAGTTAAGTCTACTATACATAATGTCGTTCCCAACATTGAAATTGGAAAAGACATAAACGGCGAAAAAGAATATATGCAGTCTTTAATCACACCGTCTAGACGCATATGAACTCTCGGTATGCCCTGCCCTGCCAAAATAAACTATATGTAAAAAAGATAAAATGGCAGAAATGAGCCACGCGGACAAGAAACTAAACTATCATGCTTAGTAGCAGGCTTGTATATATATATAAATATATAGCGTCGAAAAATAAAACACATGTTGTAATGACAATATTGGACTGCGTCGGTAAGTCAGGGACAAAGTCCCTGTACCGATCGAAAAATCCGAGTCCAATGACGCTATAAGTCTCTTATCCAAGATCGCAGCAATGAAGTCCGAAAAATAATCACTGGAAGAAATGCCAGAAGATATGAAAGGCATCTTCCGATACTACTAAAGGGAAAACTCGAAATCTTTCGAATCCCTTTCGCCATCCTGTCGGACCCTATAAAGCGTTCGGTCGTCCGTAGCTTGATGCAACCGCGGACCGCACCGACCCAGTGCCGTCGGATAATTCCTGATTCGACCGAGAAACCGTCAATTGCTGGGATGCTGCGAAACAACTGTGCTAACTCGGATAGCACGTCCGTCACTGAGGCCTGAGGAGCAGCGGTCTTACGATGCATTGCCGCAGGAAGCTCCGAGATCGTTACCCCGTGCATACTTCCAATATGCGAGCGAACGGAGTGTATAGGCCTCGTGTCCCTTGGCTACCGGATGGCGCGACCTATTCGCTGTGGAATCACTGAATGCCGAAACTGATCGGATACTCGAGGTCACGTAGCCAATGTGCGGTCGTGTGCCCTGCTGTGAGGATGAGGAAGCATTAAAGACAGTCTCTCGGACTGTCAATATAACGGAGCGTCCCGAGCAACGGACATATGCTCCGAATGTAAAATATCTGAACCACAACATGCGGTCCCCTATGTTGTTGGCTTCCTCCGATCTGTCCTCAATCTGCCGTCACTGGGTGAGTACTAAAGTAATTAAAGTGCTCGCATCACCCAAATCTCCTTCCTAGACCGCAACGGACGAACCCGGCAGCCGAACCATTCGATGAATGTACGCTACACCGGGTGAGCTAGCGAATGTCGCTCCGTAAGCGATAGACATATTCCATGAGCACTTATTGCCGCTAACTCCTCATTAACTATGACGACAGAGGCACACTTTTGAAAGACATCTCCATAACTCTTCGAACAAGAAACCAGAAATGCTTGGATAGCAAGCATAAAATAATAATATATATAGCGTCGTTCAATAATTCGAAAGTTTGTGTGACATTATTGGACTATGTCGGAACTGAGGGACGATGTCCCTGAACCGAACCAAAAAATTACTAAGTCCACCGACGCTATCAGTTTCTTATCCGGCATCGCAGCATATGTTGATCCGAAAGGGAAAGCTTGAAATCCACCGAATCCCTTTCGGTATCCCGTCGGACCGGATGAAACTTTCGGACGTCCGTACCCGCTTCCGCGGAGCATCCCGACCCAGCATCGTCGGATAAAATATATGCGACAGATTCAGTTGATGCTGGGATGCTGCGATAAACTGTGCTATTAAGGAAAGCACGTCCGTTCCCGAGGCCTGTGCAGTAGCGGACTTACGATGCATTGCCGCTGGAAGCTCCGTGTACGTTGACTCCCGCACACTTCCTATGCGAACGTCCGGAGTCTGCAGGCCTCGAGTCCCCGGCTACCGACCCAGCGCTGTCGGATAATTCTCGATCCGATACCGTTTCTGTCGGCTGCTGGGATGCTGCGATAAGCTGTGCTATGTGCACAAGAATGTCCGGCGTCGAGACCTGCGGAGGCGCAGTCTATCGCTGCTTCGCCGAGGGCAGCTCCGCATCAGATGGCTCCCGCATACTTTTCCTATGCGAACGTCCGGAGTCCATCGGTCTCGAATCCCTGGCTGCCGGATGGTGTGACCTGGTCGCCGAAGAATCCTTGATCGGCGAAGCTGGTAATATATCGGCGGTCACGCAGCCAAGGTGCGGTCGTGTGCGCTGACGAGAAGAGGAAGCCTTAGCAGTCTCAGCGGACTGCCTATACAACGGAGCGTCCCGAGCGACGGACGTATGCTCCGCTAACGACACATTTGTACCACAACATCTGGGGCCAGATGTTGTTGAACGAGAGAGGGGCCTCTCTCGCTTGCCGTCCGGATGGACCGGAACGAGCTATGAACCGGACTAAAAGGCTTCCTCCGTTCTCCCTCCGATCCGCCGTCACTGGGTGTGCATTAAGTTAATTTTATAGTGCTCGCATCACCCCAAAATTCCTTCTAGACCGCAACGGACGAACCCGGCTTCCGAACCATTCGGTGAATGGACGCTACACCGGGCGAGCTAGCGGACGTCAAAGGCCGTCGAACCTACTAGGGTCCTCTTAGGCAATTGGCGTATTACATGAGCACTTTTCCGCTAGCCCTTCATTAATTGTGATGACGGAGGCACACTGTTGGAAGACATCACAGATACATCACCCTTATCTTGATCGTCTGAAAATAGAAATTGATAAAGTAGAGTGACCCTGCGGGGAAAGGACCGGAGTGTCCAAATCCCCAACAACATACCGTGACATACGCTTCCCATATTGTCATCGAAATCATACGATACAGAACAGGAGTTAATGCGAGTACACTGACCACATATAGAATGATAATAAGGTCAGAGGAAGACTTCCTCTTAAAACAATTGATCAATATCCTTTCAATGTGAAAAGAAAACAAGTCCTGGTACTCGCACTAACCCCTGGCAATCAAAATACATAATAATAATATGATCCATTAATATAGAAAAAATAATTGAAATCAAAATATTTTGAAAAAATATTTTTTCAGAACAGCCCAAGTTTCTGAAAAGTAACGTTGAGCCCCAATGGATCCCAAGCCTAAGTGTGGACAAAAATTTTAAAAATATTTCAAACAATTTATTCAACACTTACGAACAATAATAATGTATCTAGTTATGATTAAAATAACATAAAGATATTATTATTTAGAAATCCCCCCCTCACACAGAGGGCTGTTGTAAATGTAAACAATGAGTGTAAAAACACTAAAATAAGACTCCAGGCACCCAGGCCCGAAATCAGTTACCAAAAATACACCATCTGATGCAAAACAGAGACTTCCAGGGAAGAAACTGCAGAACATCAGATGGTAGATGCAGAACACAACGCCTAACCACCCGTAGGTGAAGACGTAAACATGGGGAAAGAACAGAATTCATTCTGTTATTCAGCTAAAACTCCCAAGAAATTTTAGTAATAATAATTACAGAAACTATGCCAAAGCATGGGAGAATAGCAAGGGGGAACTTAAAGGACAGGGAGAGAGGAAAAACACTTGAAAAAACAGTGTAACTAAATAATCAGAATGACAACAAAATGGCTGCTGCCTTGAAAATAGGTAACTTAACATAATTTCATTAAAAAATTTTAAGTTACAGCCCTGATAATATTCTGTCACACATTCTTTTCCTCTCCTCCTTTTCTATCCTCCTTAGAATCACCATTTCACTAATATTTACGTGTCTGGCATCATTTAAACTGAGATTTAAAAGCACAAAGATCAGTCAGATGTTAACTGATGAAGGGCCAAACTTAGAATGATAAATGGCGCCAATTTCGGAACGTCCTTGACACTGCGCATGCGCAGTGGGGGCGAAGTGTGGAGGGCCTTTCAGGACATGTTTTCTTTAGTTTTAGATGCAAATTTTGGGGATTGGGGGGCAAAATTTGTGTTTGGCCCTATATTTTAAGAGTTAGCACCAGCTATGTCTGGGTCATTGGTACAGTATAAAAATATAAAGATACATAATACAACAATCCATTATATTCATTAATAAATAATGATTTGAAAAGAAAAAAATTTTTTTTTTTTTTTTTTTTTTTTCAGAAGAGCCCAAGTTCCCAAAAGGAACCCTGAGCCCAATGGATCCCAAAAAAGCCTAAGTGTGGACAAAAATTTAAATTCATTTTGAAAAAATTAATGAGACACTTACGGACAATAATAATGTATCTTACTATGAAAAAGAGATGCAGAAGACAAAAAATCACTATCAGCAGTAACTGTTGTCAACCTAAGCAAAAGTGTCAACAAACCGGAAACATGACTCCAGGCACTGAAACAACATGGCCCGAAATCAGTCACCAATTAAAACACTATCTGATGCAAAACAGAGGCTTCCACAGAAGAAACTGTAGAACATCAGATGGTAGATGCAGACCAAAACGCCTAAACACCCCTAGGGTGAGGACGTAAACATGGGGAAAAAACAGAAATAAATCTGTTACGAAGCCAAAACTCCCAAGAAATTTTAGTAATAAACATTACACAAAATTAAGCCAAAACATGGGAGAATAGCTAGGGGGGAATAAGGAAGGTAGAGAGGAAACACTGATCAAACAATGGTACTTCATAGCAAGAATGACAACATCAGGGCTATGCCTTGAAAAAAGGCAACTAGAAATAATTTCATAAAATAATTTTAAGTTACAGCCCTGAACATTTTCTTGCACCAAATATTTTCCTCTCCTCCTAATGTATCCTCTTTATTTCCACCATTTCACTCATGAATATGTGTCTGGCATCATAAAAACTGAGATTTGAAAGCACAAATAACAGAGAAGTGTGACTGTTTTGAGGGCCAAACTAAGAATGATAATTGGCGCCAATTTCGGGACCTCCTCGACACTGCGCATGCGCAGAGGAGTCGATGTATGGAGGGCCATATAGGACATGTATTTTTCGGTTTCTGATGCAAATTTTGGGGATTGGGGGGGCAAAATTTGTGTGTGGCCCTGAATTATGGAGATTAGCACCAGCTAAGTCTGGGTCATTGGTACAGTATAAAAATATGAAAGTTACAGCCCTGAACGTTCCAAACCACCAATGTTCACTTCCATCATCCAATTATGTCCTTGGATACACCAATTCTACCATTAATTTGTGTCTGGCATCCTCAAAAATGAGATTTAAAAGCAAAGACGTGAGTTCACTGTTGCTGACGTCAGGGCCAAACAAAGAATGATGGTTGGCGCCAATTTTGGTGTCTTCCTGGATACTGCAAATGCACAGATCTTAAAAGTATGGAGGACCAGATAGGACATTAAATTTTCGGTTTTGCATGCAAATTTTGGGGATTGGGGAGCAAAATTTGTGTTTGGCCCTGGATTAATTTTTGAGTTAGCTCTAGCTAGTCTGAGCCGTTGATTCAGACTTGTCATTTTGAAAATTGTAGGCGGGCCATTATGGTTCGCCTCAAATCACCCCAGGAGGACCATTTTGGGTTTGCCTAAAATAACCCCAGGAGGGCCATTTATGGTTTGCAGGGGCCATTTTGTTTCAGCTTGCTGGATAGACAATTAATATCATTTTAAGGTACATGGTTTGAGTAATTATGATGTACGTCATCACGCAATGTTTAGATGCAGGCTTGAATATTTGAATGCAAGAAACCAGGTTACCCATGACACTCACTAACAGTGAGTGTTATAGTTATCTTGCATCCAAATAACCAACCTATATCTATACATTACATGATGACTGTACAAGCCAGTACACTGTGCTCACCACCAGAAGCCGATAACTTGGGGCGAATCAATCAGATTTGGGTGACGGAATATCGCCCTGGCTTTCATGTCCCAGGCGAATCGTCAGCGGTCGAACTGGCTTGGGGATGATACGTCATTTCTCAGGTTCGGAAAAGTGCTGATCGTCTACACTGTCCTTGGCAAGTCCAAACAATTCTATCAGCACATGCAGTCATCTCCGTCCGTACGACCCTTTTTTTAGCTGCAATTTTTAAACTTACCCTACTTATTAAGTATGGTTTTTAGATGACACAAATAGGTTTAGTTTGAATTTTTGTCACCAGGTGGTGCCAAAAGCGTCACTTAAAGACTGAACTAAAATATTCCTAGGATATGTAATTTCGGTTGTTTAAAGAGAGTTCATATGTTCCGGTAGGGGATGTAGATGTACATAAAGGTTTTGTTTTTTTTATTTGGCCCCCATGTGGTGCCCACAGAACCACTTTTGTAATTAGAGAATCAGTTTCCGGCGAAAGGCTCCTATTGGTTTTAATTTGAAACGCTGAAAGTGTGTTCATATGTTCCGGTAGGGACTCTGGATGTGCATAAAGGTTTCAGAATTTTGAATCGGGCCCATGTGGTGCCTGTAGCACCACTTTTGTCATCAGAGAATTGGTTTCCGGCAAAAGGCTCCTAGGGGGTGTTCATATGTTCCGGTAGAGTCTCTAGATGTGCATAAATGCTTCAGATTTTTTATTCCGCTCCACTGGGCGCCTGTAGCGCCACTTTTGTCGTTAGAGAATCGGTTTCTGGTGAAAGACTTCTGGGGGTTTTAAATCAAAATGTTGCAAGTGTATTCATATGTTCCAGTAGGGTCTCTAGATGTGCATAAAAATTTCAGATTTTTTATTCGGCCCCATAGCACCACTTTTGTCATTAGAGAATTGTTTTGGGCGAAAGGCTCCTAAGGATTTTAATTTGAAATGCGGAAAGTGTGTTCATATGTTCTGGTAGGGTCTCTAGATGTACATAAAGGTTTTGGATTTTTTATTCAGCCCCATGTGGTGGCCGTAGCACCACTTTTGTAATTAGAGAATTGGTTTCCGACAAAAGGCTCCTAGGGATTTTAATTTGAAATGCGGAAAGTGTGTTCATATGTTCTGGTAGGGTCTCTAGATGTACATAAAGGTTTTGGATTTTTCAAAGTGCCACTTTTGTAGTTAAAGAATCGGTTTCCGGCGAAAGGCTTCTAGGGGTGTTCATTCGAAATGCTGTAAGTGTGTTCATATGTTCTGGTGGGGTCTCTAGATGTGGATACATGTAAAGGTTTCGTATTTTCGATTCGGCCCCATGTGGTGCCCGTAGTGCCACTTTTGTCATTAGAGAATCAGTTTCTGGCGAAAGGCTCCTAGCAGATTTAATTCGAAACGCTGAAAGTGTTTTCATATGTTCCAGTAGGGCCTCTAGATATGTATAAAGAATTCAGAATTTTGAATCGGCCCCATGTGAAGCCTGTAGCACCACTTTTGTTGTTAGAGAATTGGTTTCCAGCAAAAGGCTCCTATGGGTTTTAATTTTGAAATGCTGAAAGTGTGTTCATATTTTCTGGGAGGGTCTCTAGATGTGCATAAATGATCTGGATTTTTGTTTCTGCCCCATTTGGCGCCTGTAGTGCCACGTTTGTCATGAGAGAATCGGTTTCTGGTGAAAGGCTTCTAGGGGGGTTTTAAATCAAAATGCTGCAAGTGTGTTCATATGTTCCAGTAAGGTATCTAGATGTGCATAAAGATGTCAGATTTTTATTCAGCCCCATGTGGTGCCCGTAGCACCACTTTTGTAATTAGAGAATTGGTTTCTGACAAAAGGCTGCTAGGGATTTTAATCTGAAATGCGGAAAGTGTGTTCATATGTTCTGATAGGGTCTCTAGATGTACATAAAGGTTTTGGATTTTTTATTTGGCCCCATGTGGTGCCCGTAGTGCCACTTTTGTAGTTAAAGAATCGGTTTCTGGCGAAAGGCTTCTAGGGGTTTTCATTCGAAATGCGGAAAGTGTGTTCATATGTTCTGGTAGGGTCTCTAGATGTACAAAAAGGTATTGGATTTTTTATTTGGCCCCATGTGGTGCCCGTAGTAACACTTTTGTAGTTAAAGAATCAGTTTCCGGCGAAAGGCTTCTAGGGGTTTTCATTCGAAATGCGGAAAGTGTGTTCATATGTTCTGGTAGGGTCTCTAGATGTACATAAAGGATTTGGATTTCTGATTTGGCCGCATGTGGTATCCATAGTGAAACTTTTGCAGTTAGAGAATCGGTTTCCGGTGAAAGGCTCCTAGCGGTTTTAATTCAAAACACTGAAAGTGTGTTGATATGTTCCGGTAGGGCCTCTAGATGAGCATGAAGTTTTCAGAATCTTGAATCGACTCCATGTGGTGCCCGTAGCACCACTTTTGTCCTCAGAGAATTGGTTTCCGGCAAAAGGAGGTTTTAATTTCTAAATGCTGAAAGTGTGTTCATATGTTCCGGTAGGGTCTCTAGATGTGCCTAAATGCTTCGGATTTTTTATGCTGCCCCATTTGTAGCACCACTTTTGTCATTAGAGAATCGGTTTCTGGTGAAAGGCGTCTAGGGGGGTTTAAATCAAAATGCTACAAGTCTGTTCATTTCTTCTGGTAGGGTCTCTAGATGTGCATAAAGATTTTGGATTATTTTATTCAGTCCCATGTGGTGCCCGTAGCACCACTTTTGTCATTAGAGAATTGGTTTCTGGCGAAAGGCTCCTAGCAGTTGTAATTTGAAATGCTGAAAGTGTGTTCATATGTTCTGGTAGGGTCTCTAGATGTGCATAAAGGTTTTGGATTTTGGATTTGACCCTGTGTAGTACCCGTAATTCCACTTTTGTAGTTAGAGAATCGGTTTCCCGCAAAAAGCCTCTAGAGGTTTTCATTCGAAATGCTGGAAGTGTGTTCATATGTTCCGGTTGGGTCTCTAGATGTGGATAAAGGTTTCAGATTTTTTATTCGGCCCCATGTGGTGCCCGTAGTGCTACTTTTGTGATTAGAGAATGTGAATTGATTTGTGACCATCGTGATGGCAAACTGAAAATGTGGGGCTCCACCTTAGTGTGCTTTGCACACAAATGACACCGTTCTAGTTATAGTTATTGGGGATGGGCAGACTGTTGACATGGGATGCCTGGACAGTCAAGCTGGGTTGAGCAGATTACATGTAGTCAACAGAGACAAGTTAAATCCCATTCAGGATGAGAAAGTGAGACGAATTGATTTCGGACCCAGTGGAATAAAAACCCACTCCTTCACTTGCCTGAATCATCCTGTCTGGATATTAAAATTCCAAATATTCTGGAACATTTAGCTTATACCATCAGCTGCCACTGCTGTCAGGGAATGACATGTACACCCATATTGTCTGCAACCTGAATCCTCCGGTACAATTTTGCCAACATCATCTACTAAAATTTGACTATGATCATCCACTAGGAACTTATTTTTATCATTACTTTTTTTCATTTCTTTTTGTAACCTTATTTAATATATACCTTTTGAATAAAAAAAGTACTCTTAGTGTAAATAAAAACTAAATTTCTTACTGTATACTTGGCTTATAAATCCATGCAAGAATCAGAATCGATTCTCACAAATGATTCTCTAAAGGAAAACAATGAGAATCAACTTTAATTCTCACAAAATGTGCATTTGATTCTAGTCAAAGATTTTAACATGTCCTGAAAGGCCTGGAGAATTCTACTTATCTTTTGCACCCTCATACTAAGGCATGTTAAATAGCCCCCATATCATATCGAGACTGATATATTTTTTTTTCTTTTTGCATTTTCTGACTGGTCTGACTCATTTGCACTGAGTGACCTTTGTTTACATCTTTGTTACACTTATCTATTGTACACATAACTGTTGATTGTTTTAGTAGGTCAAGGGCCTTGTTTACTTGAATTATGACAGAATCACCTAGAAACTGATAGAACTTTGTAGACACTTCATCTTCCAGGACATTCTATCTGGTTACTCTATAAAGGTTTGTCAACAGAATTCAGAAAATCATTTTTAGAAAGCCATTTCAGAAGAACATATTTTCACAGCAGTTGTTTCCATTGCAAATTATTATTGTTCTAGGACAGTGCATTTATTATAGAAGCAGTGCTTCTTTGTGAATTTGGAAGATTGATTCCAAAAGAGAATTTTGAAGAGAATCTATTCGTCGTGGAAAAGAGAATTTATACTTTCTGTGAAACAGATTATTATTTTGTGAAAAGCCAGGATTCTACTGGATTATTTGGAAATTACCTGTGGTGCCAATACTTTTTGGATTTTTACTCCATTTGAATATTGCGAAGCATTTTATTATATTTTATTGGAGACTGCTGAAATTTCTAAGTGAAAATTTTATTACAAATCTATGGGATACTGTTTCTGAAGAGACATTCTTGGATTTAATACCACCAGCTGGTAACTTTCTTCACAAGATTCTTCACCACTGGGTTACTGGATTCTGTCGAACTGTACTTTGGAGTTTGGACTAATTCAATAATTGATAAGTACATGTACCACTGTTTTTATTTTCTGTAAACCAATTAGTGTAAAAGATCTTTGTATCGTTTTTTTTATTTTAATTTTTTTTAAATTAAATTTCAGAATAGATAAATTCATAATTATTGTTGCTGATTCTCAGATTTCTTTCTGTTACCAATATCAATAATAATTCCACCCCGTAATAAGGCAAGACACTGACTTACCAGTGTTGTCTATTCAAGTCTTGACCACCTTTACAGGCAGCCAAGCAAGGATGTGGCTAGAGGGTTTCAGCTGGGGGGGGGGGGGGGGGGGGAGGGGAGGGGGTGCCACCAGTGTAAATTCCAGCTGGATGATGATGACCGGTGGCTTCAGCCGCTTCACAACTTAGCCGAAACATTCTAAATAGTAAAATACGGTTACGGGAAGTTTTGTCCCAAAACTAGTTTGTTCCAGGACGTTTCATCCCAAAATTACAACCAGGATGATTCGTCCCAAATATCGGGACGATTCATCCTAACATTTGTTTTAGAGTATAGAGACAGTTCGTCCCAAATGCTTTTTTCTTCGAATATCAGGACGATCCATCCCAACATTTATTTTCATGGTATCTGGGAAAAAATATATACCTTGATTCATAGTTAGAGATTTTTTACTTATTTAATCATTTTTTACTCAATTATTTTTTTTCAGTTATGCATGTGCATTTCACTTTTCATCTATTAAGCTACCTTCACACTTTTACGCTTCAACATTAATTTATTCATTCGTACTAAATGCCCGATATTCTAGCCAACAATAAAGTGTAAATAACAGGAAATGACTGTGATTTACACTTTATTAACAGCTGAAATATCAGACATTCAGTACAGTCATTCGGGGTATAATGGGTCACCTTCCATATTTTTCGTTTATTTCTCTCAAATAATTTGAAATAAAATAAGTTATCCAAATTTTTTTTTTTTTTTAAATTGACAGACAGGTATCTGACACTCATTACTACAGCAGAATTCTTCAGATAAAGCTTCTGTTTATTTTTATAATATTAGATCATTTGACTGTCTCAATTTAGTCAGTAACAGGTCGCTTGTGTCTATAAAGAATCACCCTCTTTGGAATCCACTGGTGATCTATTTTTCTCACATTATATGTACATGTATTTACTGGACACAAAAAGTCTTTTGTGTCTTCGCTGAATTAATTTCACCAGAAAAGTAACAAATTTTATGGTGGAAAGAAGTGAAAACGAAGTAGGTCAAATACAGTAATTTTGCGTTAATTTTCTAAAAATAGATCAACTTGAGAGTTGTTTCAATAAGTTTTACAGCACATGTCTAAAAGTGACCAGGTATTGACAACTCAACTCGCTGTTGAAACGGAATAAATATATCATGATACCCGATATTTATCCCAATTATTTTATCGTGAATTTGAAGCATAGTCAAATCTGTTCAAATAATAATACTTACGTTCACACTCATAATATTTTTCTTCCCGTAGTTGATACGAAAACTTTTTTTTGCGGTTTTGAGTGTCAAAATTTCCACACATTCAGTCTTTTTAAAAACAAATTCGCTTTTGTCAACAAAAAACAAGGAACTCGCAAAACTTTCAAAGACGGCGGGCAACATATTACTTCACAAAAAAAATTTTAGTTTGAAATGCTCTTCAACTAAATCCAAGTCCAGTTTTTTAAGGCTCAACATCGCCTGACCCATTACTGCCTGAATGACTGTAGGAATGGATAATTTGGGAGTTCTTAATTGTCAAGATATGTTGGATCTGAATATTTTTTTCGCATGATATTTTTCTATTTGATTGACCCTCCAAAATTGTCGATTTTTGCAAGAATTCATTTTTTTAAATAATCATACATGTATGTAATGATACTTTATCCCTCGCAAATTACTTTTTTTGGGGCAAATCGTCCCGGTGTCATAATGTATTTTGGTGGAATCGTCCCGGGACGAACAAGTTTTGGAACGAAACGTCCGGAGCCGTAAAATACTAAAATACGTATCGTTGTTGATGGATTATGGACGATTCGGACCATGCACGATTCGGACCAGATTGTTTTTGGACGATTCGGACCAGATCTATGGATGATTCGGACCAGATTTCTGGACGATTCGGACCATGCTTATGTACGATTCGGACCATGTTCATGGACGATTCGGACCATTTTATGGACGATTCGGACATAGTTCTTTGGCGGTTGGGATCAAGTTTTGGGGAGGTTTGGAGCATGTTTCTAAGCCATTTGGACCAAATCATGTCTATCGCCTGGTGGCGTGGAGTCACTGCCCTATTGCAATACAGACATAAAACTGCCACAACTGGCAACTTGGTGACAAGAAGTTTGAATGATGAGATGAATGAAATGTTTTAGCGCGCCGAAGGCGCGCAGGGACGATGCGGGATTTACAAATCCCTTGCGACCCGGTTAGCCTTATTTTATTTAACTCGGATTTTGGATCACACAGGCCTAGCTTTCCTATTGCCTTAAATGGGGTCTGAAGGGGTATGCACGCGGTTAGAATTCCCGGCAGTTTGCATTGGAGTGATAGATTGTCAAAGATCAATCCCTCAACGCCATTAAGACTGTTAGAGAGTGGGCTCTATTCGGTTCCAGCTTGGCGATGGTAGAGGTTTGAGTTCCACCATGGTGGCGAGCCAGAATATAATGTTGTGCGATGAAAATTTTAAGGGAAAAAGAAAAAAGAAAACCAAACAGCAACGCCGGTTTGGTAGCGTCCCCGGTATATGACCATATCGGTTACAAAAAGGGAGTGGAGAAAGCTCCAACAGTTTAGTTTGGAAAAAACCGGGAGTCATCCATCAAGCCTTCTGGGAGATAGGATGCCGTATGTGATTTTGAGGTATCTGGTTATCCTTCGGGAATTCCAAATGACCTCCAGCACCCCCCCCCCCCCCCCCCCCACAAAAAAAAAAAAATAAATAAATAAAAGCCCTTAAAAGGGCTGTTTGATGGCAAGATTGTTTCAATCCTTGCCTTGGTCTGTTTGGTTTTCTGCACATCTTTGCATGAGGATTGTTTCAATCCCTCATAGTTTGTCATTCAGTTTGGTCGTGTGTCTGATGAGATAGAGGAGGTAGAAAAGATAAGAGAGAGCTGGAAATTAGAGCAATTCGGTTTTTAATTTACAACTGTTCCGTCCGTGACGACCAGTGACATGTGGATGGGGAAGCCAGCATTTTTTCCCCGAGATTTATATCTCAGGGAGGGGAGACCCGGCAGCAGGTGGAGATTTTCCTCGCTGTTTGCAACTCCCACTGGTAACAGAGGCAAACTTTCGTGCGTATCGTGTCACCCGCAGCCAGTTCTAAATTTAGGTCACAGAATGCCTGGCTCACCCCATCACAATGATGTAATCTTTAACCCTTTCGATAGACACGCCCCAGATTATTTAGTTTTCCTATTGAGGACGCGATGCGCATTGAGTTCTATTATTAATTCGCTGTCTTGAAGTCTATTTAGAGTTTTGCTTTGTAAATCTTTTAAGCGCATTGCTATAGTGTCTATTTTTGCTATCTCGTGAAGTTGTTTTATCGATGTCCACGTGGGGTTGCGCAGAGCCACGCGCAAGGCATGATTTTGGACCCGTTGTAGTTTTTCAATGTTGGTTTTATTCAGGTCACTTGTTATTATGGCCCCATACTCTGAATGATGAGATGATGAATGAAAGGTTTTAGCGCGTCGAAGGCGCGCAGGGACGATGTGGGATTTACAAATCCCTTGCGACCCGGATAGCCTTATTTTATTTCACTTGGATCTTGGATCACACAGGCCTAGCTTTCCTATTGCCTCAAATGGGGTCTGAAGGGGTATGCATGTGGTTAGAATTCCCGGCAGTTTGCATTGGAGTGATAGATTGTCAAAGACCAAACCCTCAACGCCATTAAGACTATTAGAGAGTGGGCTCTATTCGGTTCCAGCTTGGCGATGGTAGAGGTTTGAGTCCCACCATGGTGGCGAGCCAGAATATAATGTTGTGCGATGGCAATTTTAACGGAAAAAGAAAAAAGAAAACCAAACAGCAACGCCGGTTTGGTAGCGGCCCCGGTATATGACCACAGCGGTTACAAAAAAGGAATGGAGAAAGCTCCAACAGTTTAGTTTGAAAAAAACCGGGAGTCATCCATCAAGCCTTCTGGGAGATAGTATGCCGTATGTGATTTTGAGGTATCTGGTTATCCTTTGGGAATTCCAAATGACCTCCAACACCACCCCCCCCCCCCCCCCACCCACCCACACAAAAAAGCCCTTAAAAGGGCTGTTTGCTGGCAAGATTGTTTCAATCCTTGCCTTGGTCTTGTTAGGTTTTCTGCTCATCTTTGCTTGAGGATTGTTTCAATCCCTCATTGTTTGTCATTCAGTTTGGTTGTGTGTCTGTTGAGATAGAGGAGGTAGAAAAGATAGAGAGCTGGAAATTAGAGCAATTCGGTTTTTAATTTACAACTTTTCCGTCCTTTTGGATGGGGAAGCCAGCATTTTTTCCCCGAGATTTATATCTCAGGGAGGGGAGACCCGGCAGCAGGTGGAGATTTTCCTCGCTGTTTGCAACTCCCACTGGTAACAGAGGCAAGCTTTCGTGCGTATCGTGTCACCCGCAGCCAGTTCTAAATTTAGGTCACAGAATGCCTGGCTCACCCCATCACAATGATGTAATCTTTAACCCTTTCGATAGACATGCCCCAGATTATTTAGTTTTCCTATTGAGGACGCGATGCGCATTGAGTTCTATTATTAATTCGCTGTCTTGAAGTCTATTTAGAGTTTTGCTTTGAAGATCTTTTAAGCGCATTGCTATAGTGTCTATTTTTGCTATCTCGTGAAGTTGTTCTATCGATGTCCACGTGGGCTTGCGCAGAGCCACGCGCAAGGCATGATTTTGGACCCATTGTAGTTTTTCAATGTTGGTTTTATTCAGGTCCCTTGTTATTATGGCCCCATACTCTAGTACTGGGCGTATATATGATTTGTAAAGATTGAGGAGAATTTCTTTATTGGCTCCCCAATTTTTACCTCTAATCATTTTCAGGAAATTGATGCGTTTAGTGGCTTTGACGGTGACTGAGTTTATGTGATTGTTTAGATTGAGACTGTTATCCAGGTTGAATCCCAGAAACTTTGCCTCATTACTAGCTTTCAGTTTATGATCGTAAAGCTTAAGCTCAATATTATGATGAGGTCAGTCGAATCCAGTCTTTTATAAGACCATTTTCAATATTATACAATATAACTAAATCGCGTGGAGTCAGTGAGGATTGCCTCGCTACTCATTGGGAACTTTAGGATAGAGTCTGTGAGGACTGCCTCGCAACTCTGCTGAAGCGCGATTGAAACGCGTTTAATAAGATCTATATAACAAAACCCTCCACATACTCCAGGATAGTGAATCAATGGTGAAGCTGAACGAACACCGAACCCTAAACAGAAATACAAAATAATCCACAGTAAATTAAAATTACTCAATAGAATTAAACTGCGTGGAGTCAGTGAGGATTGCCTCGCTACTCATTGAAGTCTTTAGGATTGAGTCTGTGAGGATTGCCTGGCAACTCTGCGTGTTGGGAGTGGACTCCGAAGAAACACACCCCTTACCCCATCCATAGCAACAATCACACAGCAGGCACAATATACAATAGCGGATACCTATCTTTCTCTCTACCTTTTACTTTTCTAACTGAACATTCTCAAATTTTCTTGCAACACTCTTATCAAGAAGACGCATGGAAATGGTAGACAAAGCGTAGGAGGAATTGGTGCAACCTACCTTTCTGCAACATATACAAGAAACCACCAAACGCTAGGCAAGGATTGAAACAAGCTTGTCTGGCTGGGAACAAGTGTACATTTGATATAAATAAACATTTGAATAAAAATTTAACAGCCCTTTCAAGGGCTTGAGGGTGTGTGTCAGTGATTTTTTTTTTTTTTTTTGGGGGGGGGGGGGGGGGGGGTTGGGGTGGGTGGAGGAGGTCATTTGGGATTCCCGAAGGATAACCAGATACCTCAAAATCACATACGGCATCCTATCTCCCAGAAGGCTTGATGGATGACTCCCGGTTTCTTAAAACTAAACTGTTGGAGCTTTCTCCACTTCTTTTTTGTAACCGCTATGGTCATATACCGGGGGCCGCTACCAAACCGGCATTGCTGTTTGGTTTTCTTTTCTCTTCTTCCCTTAAACTTGCCATCGCACAACATTACATTCTGGCTCGCCACCATGGTGGGACTCAAACCTCTACCATCGCTGAACTGGAACCGAACAGAGCTCGCTCTCTAATAGTTTTAAAGGCGTTGGGGGATTGAGTATTGACCATCTAACACTCCAGCTTAAACTGCCGGGTATTCTAACCGTGTGCATAACCCCCTCAGACTCCATTTTGGGCAATAGGAAAGCTAGGCCTGTGTGATCCAAGGAAAAAAAAATAAGGTTAACCGGGTCGCAAGGGATTTGTAAATCCCACATCGTCCCTGCGCGCCTTCGGCGCGCTAAAACCTTTCATTCATTCATTGCCAATATATGTCTTTTTCTTTTTTCTAAAATAACCACCAAACTGCGGTTTCAATATTACCATAAATTTGCTCATTTCTCTTGGCAAACACGGAGCAGAACTCTTGTAATTATGCAAATTCCTAGCCATTTTCCAGCTCGAGGTTCTCGGGGATCTCAACCCACTATCCTATTGCCAGTCGCACATTCAAACTTAATAAGATTATTGGCTCTCGATCCCGACTCTCGTGGATTTATAACCAAATAATGCTATAAAGCAAATAAAGTTATTAGGGTCGCAAGGGATTTCAATCCCACATCGTCCCTGTGCGCAGAAACTTTTCATTCATTCATATATTTCAATGTATTTTATATTGTATATATTGTATATTACGCTGTATTTGTTTTTGTGTTTGGTTGTAATAAAGATGTTTAAACTCATCGTAACCCGTGTCTCTCTTAGTCTCCCTAGTTTAAAATGGAGGCCGAATGTTCCCAGGCCGAATGTTCCCAGGCCGAATGTTCCCGGGGCCAAATGTTCCCGAGGCCGAATGTTCCCGAGGCCGAAAAGACCCGCTCCCTTTATAGAGAGCATTCTTGGTAAATAAACATGTGCACTTCGCAAGAGGTACAAACAAATTCAGCGTATATGTTGTTACAGTACCAGGGTACCTGGAGCCAGTGTGTTAAGTGCTGTATAAACATTTTTCCATTCAACTGCCCGAGAGTCATTATAGTTTTTATTCAGTGTCGGATCTTGTCAGTTCATTTTTTATTTATTGATTGTTTTAGAATTTCTAAAGAACATCAACCAAAAAACCGACTCCGAGCCCGAATCATGCAACCATCTGATAATTTGGTCTAAATGGCTTAGAAACATGCTCCATATCGCCCCAAAACGTGATCCAAACTTGGTCCGAAACGCCCATAAACATGGTCCGAATCGTCCATAAGCATGGTCCGAATCGTCCAGAAATCTGGTCCGAATCGTCCAAAAGAAATCTGGTCCGAATCGTACATGGTCCGAATCGTCCATATACCTTGTTGATGGACTCGAAAATAGGTGACCTGGATATAAATTTGACAGCTGCTTTGCAAGTGATGTAGATTTTGAAATTGGGATATTTCTCAAACCATTTCGCATTTTGATACATAAGATTTAGATTTTCTTCGGTCACATATGTCAGAGATCCGTGAGAAAAAAATGTTCCCACGACACGAAACAATGAATCGAATAACCAAGAAAAAATCAGTCGTTGCGAAATGGCTCCAAAACACATTCTAAACCAAGATTCTCACCATTTTCTGACTTTGTCGATAGCCAGAATAACTCTTTTGATATCTTCTTTTGCTCGACTTCGAGTTTCTGCACGAACAGATCGAGATAACATATTTTATTTGAAAATATACTTCGAAGACAAGGCAAACGAAAATATTGGGCTTCCCAAACCGAGGGCAACTGCATATAACTGGATTTAAGAATGGACACCGTGTAAAGAAAAATGTGCGTCATTAACATAAAATGTTTGGTGCTGTCGTAGCCACTGTAATGTGAGCAAGAGAAATATATGGAATTGAAAAGTACCAAGTGATAGACTTATCACATGAGTCTTGTTTCCCTCCTCATCCGGAGGCATCTAAACCCCATTCGCGTTTCCACGCTAATCCGGGGTCCTTACTGGAATGGGTGTCTACTAAAAATGCAATGGCACACATGTTCCTGCAGCGGGAGAAGAAATTCCCCCGCTTTACAGTATCTGAAGCGAGGCACCGGCAGTTCATACTGCAGAAATTGATTTGACTCATGTTTGGTTAGTTTTGTAAATAATCACGACTCTTTCGGCAAGGCAAACACTTGTAACATAAATGAACAAAGGATTTTAATTTATATGTCGCATCAAGGTATACTGTGTTTTGTTTTTTTTGTAAAATGATAACAAGAGAGGAGACATGTTTTACCACTTTTACGTGAGGTATAACTTTGCCATTTGGAAGAGTTTAAAAAGCACATTTACGGGGAACAAAAAATAAACTGTTTATAAGATCTTAAGAAAACATACATCTGGGGGTCGACAGCACATTAACATATGTGGTATGTGGTGTGGTTAAGAAAGCGAGAGATTGAGGGAGAGGGAGAGGTAGAGAGAGTGAGAGAGGGGGAGAGGGAGCGAGGGAGAAAGATAGAGATGGACAGAGAGAGAGAGGGTGGGAGAGTGATAGGAACATTTTAAATCGAGAAAGCGAGAAAGAGAGGGTAAGGGACAGACACATAGAGTGACAGGCAGGCAAACAGAAAGATAAGGATATATTTGGAGTGATCGAAAGAAAGGCATATATACATACATGCTTGCACACTTGTACCCAACATACATATATACATGGACTTCCTGCTTGACATGGACTATATATATTTATATACATATACGCTACATATCATATAAACATATAGATGCTATGCATTATACAGGGATAAAAAAAAACTGTAACTTGTACATATGAAAGAAAGTAACTATATCCACTAAGGCGCGTAAGCATCCTCGACAGTACGTTTAAGATCGCTGCCAGCGAGTAAATAAGCTATCTTAAACTCGCATCAGTCAACCTCAGTCATTCTGGACCGAGAATAGAGAGTACGGCGAGTTATGGCCTTCATTCCCCCATTCTATAATCCTGGGTAGGACGGGCGCATGGTAAGAGAGAGGTAGATACAGAGAGAGAGAGAGAGAGAGAGAGAGACGGGGAGACAGAGGGGGACAAACAGATAGAGGGACAGGCAGGCAGACAGACCGATCGATAAGGATATATCTGAAATGATCGTACTAAAGACATATATACATATACATATATGCACATATATACCCTATATATAGGTGTGACTTCAAAATAACAGCAAAATATAATAGCAGTTTGACCTTGGTTATTAAAGAATATGAAAAATGTTTGCTGGAACTAAGAAAGAGAGGGAAGGAGAGGAAAGAGAGAGAGAGCGTGTGTAGAGATAGGGAGAGAAAGAGAGTGAGACACAGTCAGGCAGGCAGGCAGACAGAGAGACAGACAGACAGACAGACAGACAGACGGACGGACGGACGGACGGACGGACGGACGGACGGAAAGACAGACAGACAGACAGACAGACACAGACAGACAGACAGACAGACAGACAGACAGACTACGGTTTTGTTTTGTAGAAGCTGTCCGACTGGCTGATATGGGTGCCAGAAATGTCAGTAATGTCTGTGGTTGTTTCCAGATAACTAGATTGTTGGAGTAGAAATTTTTGAGATGTCTCTTTCCGTTTTGAACCTATGAATCTTTCCATCGATTGTCTTGGCAAGACGTTTTCCGTTAGAGAACCAGTTTGTTATACCTGGTGTTGCGTAAGCCTTTTGTAGGAGGAGTCTAGTTACATCCTCGGTAATGCACATTCCAGTATTTTTTAGTTTTTTTCCTGTTTGTTAACCCTTCCATTTTTGAACGACGTGATAAAAATTTTTATAACAATAGGTCTATGTGGTCTGTTGGGTGAGGGCTTGTTAACCCCATAAGCAATAGAGATGTCGGAATGTGTTAAGTTAATCTCTAGTTTGGAGTTTAAAGTGTTCACTACGGACTGAATACACTCATGAATCGACTCACGGGAAGGCTCCTTTATTCCATAAATGCGGACAATGTCTTCCTAGTGTACTGTTCTAGATCATTTATTTCTAGTTTTTGAGCATCTTACTGTGTCCGTATCTCACTATGCTTATCCCTCAAACTTTTGTTCATTTCCGAGTATTATCCTGTTCGTTCTCTAATGCGAAACTCTACACTCCACCACTTCTATTTTCCGGTCGAGTGACTCTACAATACAGTCCTTTGGTTTTAAAAGGTCATTTTTCTCAGCACGGTTTTCTGAGAATAGTTTGAATTTTTTGCCGTTTCGGATCCCAATATGCCAATTCGGCTTGCAATAACTTTTAACTGGCGTTCAATTTTTTCAGTTTATCTTTTTCATTTATAGGGGTAACATCAACAGACGCCTCGCTGGCACTGTCTTTACTTGAGTAGTCACTTATTGTCAGTTGTTTCTTCGGTGTCGGATTGACCGAGCTTTTAGTTTCAGCCCCAGAGGATGACTTGTTTGAACCGGGTCGTTCCGAACGACGATCGCCGTTCTTTCTTTTTTACCCATCAGTAGTTAAGTGAATTGCTTTGAATAGTTCACGGTTAAATTAGTCGTGAGTAGTAGCCGAGTGTGAAAATCGATTGAGAATGTATTGATGAACAAATACAGTCACTGATGCATAGTGATGAGTTGTTCTCCGTTGGTACCATTAACCCCCTGCACTCTGATGTCGAGAATACTCGACACCTCCCCCACTCTAAGCCCCACCACACCTCCCTGTCATCCATGGTTATCCCCCCTGTGTTGTCAGAAATTCAGCAATTTAGATTTTGGTTGACAGAGCTCAATTGGAGCTCTGTCAACCAAAATCTAAACTGCTGAATTTCTGACAACACAGGGGGGATAACCATGGGTGACAAATCAGGCGTTTCGTCATCAGAGTGCAGGGGGTTAATTAAAACTGTCATTAAACCTGCTCATTTGTTTCGAAATCCATTGCAAGAAAACGTCTCAAAAACTCAGTTTTCCTGTAAAAGAAGAGAGCCGCAAAGAAGATAATATTCCTCGACGTGCCTTCACATATCTCAGTGGCAAAGTTGGAGTTGTAGCTTTACTTCATTTTCTTTAACCCTTTACCCAACGTAACGGCCAAAACCAGCCAGCGCTATTCTCAAATATCGCCAATTAATTTTCAAAATATTTTCATTTTTTGTCTCAAAAACATAGGTTATGACCCCTCGTTGGAACGAGCTCGTCGAGCTCGTTCCAACGAGGGGTCATAACCTATGTTTTTGAGACAAAAAATGAAAAAAAATAGTTATTCAAGAATTTTTTTTGCAAGTGTCGTCTGCTTTTCATGTTAAGTAAAGGGTTAAATTGCGGTTTATTGCAGGAGCGGTAAAAACGTACCCGCTTCCGAATTCTAGTGTCGAAAATCAGAAGGTTGGGTGATAAAGCTTCAAACGATACTACAGAAATATGAACTGCCTAACATACATGATCTAATTAACAATCTGCCTCCAAAAAGTGTTGGAAGAAGCTGTTGAAGAGTACTCTGATGCATTATTGGAATGAAGCACACGAAGAACAGTTTGAAGGCCATCACTTCGCTTTATGTCATCAGATTCCTTTAGTCTCTTTCAACCTGTACTCATATCGATATAATTGGTACAAATGCATAATGCATCAAGTAATCACAGAAGACAGCTGGCTCCGCACAATGCACCTGTTCAAGCACCATTATTGTTTGTAAGTTCTACAATGTAACGGTGAGGTATTCAAATAGGCCTAGCCTGTTTACCAAACCATTTTGATTTCGAAATAAAATATGTTTAATGTACATCATCAAAAGAAAATTCATATGAAACACAAAAAACTCGCATTAAAGCAAAAGTCATCTGTGGGACATACCATCTTCAAGTGCATGAAAAACTTTTTAATAAAGGTAGAACCTCTGAGTCATGTCGTCTCTGCATGAATGATGCAGAAAAATGAGAATATTTTCCCCTACAATGTGCCTTACTACAGTCCACTAGATAACAGTATATCACAGAATTCAAAAACATTATCAACAGTCACATCTCTTTACAAGATCTACCTTCTCTGGAATCTTCTAACTTAACTGAACTATCTTTTCATCTGATTCTTGACCCATTACATAATTCTTTATTCCGTCTAAATCTTGACTACAGTGAAATCCTCCATATAGAATGCTTGTCTAGAAATTTAATCTTTGAATTACGTCTAAGAAGAGCGCAAGTGCTGAATGAGGCTGCAGCCAGGGGAGAAAACATTCAAAATTAAACAAATCTATAATTAACTTTAACTGAAACTTTACATCAAATGAAACAATCATACAAAACCATCTAGTAATTGTCATATCCAGAAATAACATTTACTAAGGCCACACAAAGTAGACCTTCTGTTTCTCAGGCCATTATTTGTAAAATTACATGCAGACAAGCGTTTTTTCTTTCTTTTTTCTTTTAGTAATTACTTCTTTGCCACCAAAAGTTCATGCTCTAGGTTCAAGTTTTAGGCCTCATAATCTACAGAATAGCATGGGGAGTGGTGTATTTCATCCCTTGAGTGCAAGAAGGCTTTGCAATGCTAAAGCATTGCAAAGCCTTCTTGCACTCAAGGGACAAATTCATCAATTTTGTAACTTGGATAAAATATCAGACATAAACTATTTAATTATTATTTTTTTAAGTTTAAATTGGTTATAAAAAGAGAGCATGCGGCAGCCAAAAGGACCATGCGGGAGGGCCTGAGAAACAGATTTTTTATTTTTTTAGGCCTAAACAATATTTTATATATTGGTGCTCCTGACAGAGGAGGAATTTCCATATACAGATACAGAGAAAGGAGGAATTTGCAAAAATAGATTACCGAAATGCCCTTCAAACAGTCCTTGATAGTGCTGAGCATCTTTTGAGAATATTGAAATGTAAATGTGCAGGGCACATATTTATGTAGATACATTCTAGTCAGGTCTATAGGGAGCCCAAAATATGACTCATTTGAACAAACTTCAAGCTGACTCCCATAAAGATGCAGTATACCAAAATATCAAGAGTTTAACTGGTGGATCACAAGAACAAGATTTTAAAATGAATTTCCTCATATTGTATCATGTTAAAATTGGGTTCCCATAGGAAGCCCAAATACGAACCCACAGACTTGTTTCGGACAAACCTGAATCTTCACCCCTCTAAGGATGCTAACTGCTAAGTATCAAAAAGATTCTAACTGGAGTTTCTGGAGAAGATTTTTTAATTAAAAAAAAAACAACTGTGGGGTGCTAACAGAATTATCCTCTTGGTGCTACCCCCTGTGGGCGTGGCAACTTTATTTGAACAAACTTGAAATGACATATGATAAGGAACATGCGTATCAAATTTGATTCAATTCGGCCCAGTGGTTTATGAAAAGTTGATAATGTAAAGTTCATGCCAGATAACAGACAGGAAGTGATCACTTAAACTCCTGTTGAGATTCACTAGGATGAGCTAAAAATCCAAGATAGCCAGGTTTTATTAATTTTGGTGATGGAACTCAATGGTGAAAATCTGTGTCACATTGCACAAGCACATGTAATTACACACATCGATCAGATGAGTGACAGAGGGTGTGGTTACAATAGCCTACATGTGGTCTAAAATGCCATCTAGCAGTTTTTACCTCAAAATTTAATAGAGCAGAAAATGAAGAATTTCTGATTGATCTTATGCTCATCTTATGATCATCTGATTGAAGTAGTATTTATTGATTTTGGAACCCTCAATAAAAATGTCACAATGTCTATTTTGGAAAAGACTTAAAATATTTCTACCGACAGTCCTTTCAAAATTGTGAGAGTTGAAAAATAATGTGTGTGGGACAAATAAAATATGGCTTTTTAATTGAGTGCAAAAGGGACGATAGTACCTTAATCGCCACATTTGAACACAAAAAACACGCAGCAACATATATTTTTTCAGTTAATTTTTTAATAAGATGGACATACAAAGGGGACACATGACTGTTTCCCTCCAAATGAGCTTGATGAGGTAAGGAGACAGGAAAATGTTAACAATGTCGCCAATGCAAACCCTTTAATGTGTTGTAAGCGTGTAGGATGTTCTGTATTCTATGGATGCGTTCGATTGAACTTAGTAAATCTTATCACCACAAACAACTCGACAATGTCCCCAACTTGACAAAAAATAATCACCGAAACAGACTTTATTTACCTCAAATTCTCCTAGAATTCTCGGTTTCTACTTATTCCTATCCCTATTCCTTCCATTCCGTAACCTGTTTTGCCTATGTTATGACTTCCCAGATGTGTCTGTGTGAGAGTACACATAGTACACAAGGTTTTGGGTTGACCAAACATACTCAGATAAATATCTCCCAATAATGACATTACCCTGTCATTGGTATCCCAAAATACCATTATGTGCCCATGTACTGTATGTGTTGTGCGCACATATATATTTTCACATACGCACATATCGGCACACCAAACATGTGCCCATGTGCTGCGAGTGATGTGTGCACCGTGTTACACATTTTGTACTATCACATTGAAACATCCTTCTTTGTGGTAATTAGATTTACTCTAGTTCAATTGAATGCTTCCAAAGAACACGCCCTCATCCTATTAGCGGCTTTTCAGGACCTATAGCCATACGTGCTATTGATATTATGAAGATTGTGGAAAAATCTAAGGAGTCTGGAGTTTTAGGGACATCCCCGGGTCCATTTGGCTAATTAGATATACTCCCATTCAATAGAACACACGCTCCGAACGCACGCCTGTCCTATTAGAACGTTTTGGTTCACACAGCTATAACAGCCACCATAGAAATCCAAGATTCAGCCTTTAAGGTGAGAAGATTCGGCCTTAAGGGAGGCCGAATCTTCCCGGAATAAATATAGGGGACGAATCTTCCCAAGGCTAAATCTTCATGGACGCAAATAAACTAAAGACAAGGGGAAAAGAGAACTCATCAGTTATAACTTCTTGAAAAGAATAGCATTAACAGGAAAAGCTATTCAGGAATGGTTGGGGTTACCAAGTATAACGTATGGAACGGATGTGATCTCTCTGAACCAAACGATAGTGGGGAATTTGGAGATTCTACAAAATGATGCAGTTCGGTAGGTAACCAGATTAAGTAACACAGCATCACTGAAAGTGATCAGAGGGAACTCCACTGGATACCAGCGAAGGATGGAATAAATATGGGAACGTATGCTACCTGAATTACCCGGTAAACCTCCCAAATGGCCGAGTGTAAAACGACGTTGAACTATATATGGCACTCTAACATTCGGGTAGGATGGACAGGGCAGGCGAGGGGGCTAGTGGAGAACTACTCTATTGAGACTGAAGATCTGGTGGGGAGAAGCAAGGATAAAAATAGAAAAATGAAGTATAGCTTATGGATTCGATGTGATTGACAATATGAAACGAGGAGACCATCAGATGCAGGTCTACAGATAGCAGGGTCACATGATGATTTATTTATTGTTTATTGCTGTTTAAGGTCACATATTTCTGCACAATGGCTAATTGTAACTGCAACATGGAGATCAGGTCAATGTTTAGTCAATCATTTTTACCCATTTTAGAGGACTTTCACCTCAAGCACTGGTGACCAGTAAAACAGAGCTCGTTTACCACCCATAAACAATAACAGCTTCACTTCCCGGGGTTCTCACGGGAACTCACATCATGATGCTTCGATCAGAGCATCACTATTTGCTCGATTTGGTGATTATAGACTGGAGGTCTTAAATATGTGAAAACATGAGCAAAACGTGGCATATGCCCCAGATTGCCCCAGATTGAATATTGACGTGATCAATGTTAAGGTTGACTTTTCGCAATCTACGATCCGGACAAGTATTGAAAGAAACCTACCACCATCCTCTATACAGTACGTGGAGAGTGGATTGTAACTAAATCACCCGCGGAGTGGAGTTATCACCCAAACTATAAGTTTCAAATTTTGTACATATCGACTAAAAACACAAGCAATGTTTCAGCCAATGGACCTCCGGGTTTAACCCGGAGGTCCATTGGCTGAAACTTTGCTTGTGCTTGTTATGCTTTGCAACAAATTTGCAATTATTGCTTGGGTGGAATCTCCACTCTGCGGGTGATTAAGTGATAATACACTCTCCACGTACTGTACATCGACAAGAGCTGAGAGTGGTCATTGAAGGCATTCTTGAGTTAATTGCTGGAAACGAAAATCAAGATGGCCAACATACCTGATGCCGAATCTGGACAATTATCAAAAGGAACCTTCCATTACCCGCACTCAGTACAATACCAAGAAATCCGAATAATCAGTGAAGGCTTATTTAAGTTGCTGGATACCAAATTCAATATGGCCGACATGGCGAAATCAGTATGGCGGCCACAACATGAAATCCAGATATTTATTGAAAGGAACCTTCCTCATTGCATCACCAAGAGATGAGACTGATCAAAGAAGGCAGTCTGGAATTAATTTATGGAAACCAAAATCAAGATAACCATCATATTGGATACCAAATTCCGACAATTATGAAAAGGAACCTACCACTACCCACCCTCAATACAATACCGAGAAGTGAGCATAATCAGTGAAGAAGTTTTTAAGTAGAGAGAAACCTGAAGTTGAACACAACACCGTGTCTAGATAGTAAGTATTTTTCAATCAAGAGGCCTTCCTCAAGGAGCCTTAATCGCTCTCCTGAGAAAGTTATTTAAAGAACCTGAGGCCACATTTAGTATGTATGGCAAGTTAATACTACAGAGGAATGAATTCCTGCAGTTTTAGACATCAATGCCAAATGTGGCGAGTCCCCTCTCCCATAATACTAAGCATATACACACACAAAGGTCACTGACTTTGTTTTATGGCAGGGAGAGAAATTAACACCCATTAGCAACAGTGAGATCTGGGAGATCCACATACACCTGTTACCAAAGGTTGGTGATGATCGAAAACTCCACAGGTTGATCTTAAACTATTGTCTTTGTTGTTTTTTTTTAATTCATTCTCCTCTTTCCCCCAGTTGTGAAGTCTTTTGTTTAGTGGTCCATCTACTTGGGAGGAGATGAAGAAATTACACACAATCCCACATTATTTTTGAGTGGGGAGGAAGTTTCCAGTATTTTCTGTTTTACTGCAGGGAATCCATCCAATCTGTTGCAATTATGAGGTCCACATATGCCCATGTGCCATGTTTGAAGATGATTGGACCATACACACGGAAGATGTCAAACAAACACATATTCTTTCTGAACCATTCCAAAAAAGATGGCTGGCTAATTTACAACTAAGAACAAGAAAAAAACGTATATACTCGTTTTCCATACCAAAAATAATCAAAACACAACCCACTATTTGACATTTCTTGTTTAAAAAGAGTCACAGCTATTTGGAGAAACTAAGATGACCAGTTAATTTGCATAATTCATGCAGGAGACGTGTAAATGTTATGTATATTGTGCTAGTGATCCTCCATGCCAAAAATGATCAAAATCTGAATCATCATTTGGAAGTTCTTGCTAAAAAGTATAATTGGACTGCCATTTTTGATGGCTTTCAAACCAAAATTTGACGTAATGTTCATAATAATAATAATCAATCCAGAGAATAAGCAAACTGTCATCTGCAAAATGAGGTCCCAAGAGGGTGAATTTAGTGATGCTACCCTGCACAGCAGGGTAGCATCACTAAATTTACCCTCTGTGAACCTCAATCTGAATCAGGGTCTCAAAACTAAACAGAAAGAGGTATCCTTATTTTCAGGCCTGATAATAATAATAATAATAATAATAATAATAATAATAATAATAATAATAATAATAATAATAATGTTAACGTCTGGAATCCACAGCAGTGCTCTCTGAATTACATTATTACGACGTAACATAGGCGAACACACCCTTTGTTTATTCCACGACATTCTCAGCTCAACTCTATGGAGCATACTGCCAGTGCCCCACAGATGGGCTTGCACGGCAAGTGCCTTAACAGGTTCCTACTTTACACCAAGGTATGGTAAGGATTGCGTAGTGCTGAACATTCCCAATGTTTACAGCTGGCATGAGATTCAACGTCGCTGATTCACACACTCAAACTTCACTGATCGCACATTAGCCACTACTATGGGAAGTATCCAAATCAAACGCTCAGTTGTCACCCAACCAAGAATTAACCAGTGATCTAGCGAGAACTGGTCTCACTTCATCTCCTCTGAATCACAGTGTCCTATCTTCCAGCTGGTCATATCCTTTGTCTGCCTGTACATTTCTGCATGGATAGAATAGAGAAATTTAAAATACATAGACAACCACTAAAAACTCTTTTCTAAAGGCTAATAATTTCGGGGAGGGGGGGGGGGGGTATTTTGAGGGATTTTAGTCCTGATATAAAATCCCTCGAAATACAACACTCACTGGCTGATCATGTAATTCAGACCAGACACATAACGGTGGTGTGTACTGTCATCTTGACCCACAACCCCCCCCTCCCCCCCCCCCCCCATTTGTTTGTATGTTTGGATGGATGGGCAAACAAATGGATGGACAGACATACAGTGGTGCCCACTTAATTGGATATTTCTTAACTGAATAACCCTGTTAATTGAATATAATTTCCCATCACAAAACCATTTACCATACATATACATTTGACCTGTTAATTGAATACAGGTTATAGAGTAAACGCCTGTTAATTGAATAAAAAATTTGTAACCTGTCAAGAAATTACCCCGACTCTCCCCAGTTTTCCTTTGTTTATAGACCTATTTGGCCGCAGTACATCCAATACAGGCATTTAATCTATTACATCTTGTTTGACTGAGCTCATGGATATAATAGAATAAATGCCAAGTTTATCTGTAGAATACAGGAAAGTGACACAAACCTTGTTAATTTATTACTAATGTTAATTGAATAATCTTCACTTGCAAAGTGGCTATTCAATTAACAGGACTCCACTGTAATCCAGCATACTCCCTCACTTTGAGAGTGGGGGTATAAAAAGCAAGACTATCTTTAAATGGCCAAACTTTGGAAGTCCTTTGCTGTGTGATTGCCAGACAACCTTTTTCTTGCTTTTTTGTACCACAGCTGTCTCTTCAAATGATCTAACTTTAGCAGTTCCTTGCTGTGTGATTGTATACTGAGGTGGAAAGATCTCAAGGTTATTGTCTCAAGTTTATACATGATGAAAAATGAACTGCTATCTGATGGGTTCGGGAGGGGGTGGGCAGACTAATGTTAATCAGAAAGATCTCCAAGAAGGGAAATTTTATGATTTACCCAACTGCAATCTTTAACCGTTTACCCAACGTAACGGCCAAAACTGGCCAGCACTATTCTAAAAAATCGCCAATTAATTTTCATTATATCTTCAATTTGTTTGCCCCAAGACAGGTTATGATCCCTGTTTGGAATGAGCTCATTGAGCTTGTTCCAATGAGGTGTAATAACCTATGTTTTTGAGACAAAAAAGTAGTTATTCAAGAATTGTGTTTGCAAGTGTCGTCTGCTTTCCATGTTAGGTAAAGGGTTAAGAATATACTTGGAAATTAAGCAAGGGGCCCTTGAAGAAAAGGTTTATTTTTATTCTTTATCAGTGTAGAGATAGCCCTCTCTGCTTGGAGATTATTATTGCCTTTACAGTTGAAGCGTAAAATTTAATTTATAAGAAACACCTCAACACAACTGATTAGCACAAGGCTTTGGACTCCGCAGCCCCGAGTAATGTATAAGTAATGTCCTGGAAAAACTAACAACCCTAAGGAAATATAATGACACAAAACTGTTTTAACCCTTTACCCAATGTAACGGCCAAAAACGGCCAGCATTATTCTAAAAAATCGCCAATTAATTTTCATTATTTTTTCATTTTTAGCTCAACTTTGACGAAGTCAAATTTGAGCTATTGTCATGGCCCGTCGTCTGTCGTCCGTCTGTCCGTACGTCAACAATTGGCTATGGCTCGGGCTAGAGGTCGTATTTATGAACCGATCTTTACGAAACTTCTTGTATACCTTTGTTATGACCCTGGGACGGGAACGAGTGTTTTTAGGTGTGGTCCGAAATTCAAGATGGCTGCCAGCGGCCATTTTGTACCGATGATGCAAAAATCAGTTTTTTGTACAGAACTTCTGTATGAATGTTCTGATTTGAATAAAGTTTTGTATAAATGTTTAGTACCATGGGATACATCACATATAATACGGGTTTTTTTCTCGTGCGTAAATTATGCAAATTAGACTGACTTTGATTTATTTAGTGTTACTTTCAGAGCTGTAAGTGCCAAGCTGCTATGGCTCGGGCTAGAGGCCGTATTTATGAACCAATCTTTACGAAACTTCTTGGGTACCTTTGTTATGACCGTGGGATGAGAACGAGTGTTTTGGGGTGCAGTCCGAAATTCAAGATGGCTGCCAGCAGCCATTTTGTACCGACGATGCAGAATTTTTTTTTTTGTACAGAACTTCCATATGAAAGCTCTGATTTGAATAATTTTTCGTATGAATGTTTAGTACCATGAGATACATTACATATCATATGGGTTTTTTTCTCGTGCTTATATTATGCAAATTAGACTAACTTTGATTTATTTAGTGTTACTTTCAGCACTGTAAGTGCAAATCCCTATACGGCTCGGGCTAGAGGCCGTATTTATGAACCGATCTTTACGAAACATCATGGGTACCTTTGTTATCACTGTGAGACGAGAACGATTGTTTTGGGGTCTGGTCGGAAATTCAAGATGGCCGCTGGCAGCCATTTTGTACAAAATTAGGGGCAATCAGATTTTTGCACAGAACTTCCATATAAAAGCTCTAATTTGAATAATTTTTTGTATGAATGTTTAGTACCATGGGATACATCACATATAATACGGGTTTTTTTCTCGTGCAGAAATTATGCGAATTAGATGAACTTTGATTTATTCAGTGCTACTTATACACAGTAGGTGCACATGTCAATACGGCTCGGGCTAGAGTCTGTATTTATGAACTGGTCTTCACGAATCTTCTTGGGGTACCTTTGTTTTCACCTTGGGACAGGAACGAGTGTGTTTTGGGGTGCCTTTGTTATCACTGTGCTATGAGAACAAATATTTTGGGGTTCAGTCAGGCCCACTCTGGGACTCAAGATTTCTTTCCTAGTTTAGCATCTGACTGTAGCCCACCTTTACAATACTTTACCTATACATTTGTTACAGGCAACGGTCAGTATTTATGTACAGACCGTTACAATACTTTATATGTAACTTTGTTATCAGGTCATTACCTAGATGTTTGTCATTGCTGTGTCACATACTATACATGCACATGTCTTTGTCTTGACAAGTTGAGCTACAGTGTCATTGACACTTTCATTTGTCTAAAAAATATAGGTTATGACCTCTCGTTGGAACGAGCTCACTGAGCTCGTTCCAATGAGGGGTCATAACCTATGTTTTTGAGACAAAAAATTAGTTTTTCAAGAATTTTGTTTGCAAGTGTCGTCTGCTTTTCATGTTAGGAAAAGGGTTAAGCAAATTATTGCAATAATACACATGTGTTTGTCAGTTTGGGTTAAAACTATAAATAACAAGATGGACATATTTATTCATTTCATACTGGTATTTATTTGTTAACAGGGTCTGTACCCCCTTGAAATGTACTACTCTTTGGGAAGGATAATGACTGGAGCTGAAACGGTTAAAGAGTTTTCTTGATCGATTAATCACATGAATTAACCATGGTTAACCGATTAACCCTTTACCTAACATGAAAAGCAGATGACACTTGCAAACAAAATTCAGGAATAACTAATTTTTTTTCATTTTTTGTCTCAAAAACATTGGTTATGACCCCCTCAATGGAATGAGCTCCATGAGCTCATTCCAAAGAGGGGTCATAATCTATGTTTTTGAGACAAAATAATGAAAATTAATTGGCGATTTTTGTGAATAGCGCTGGCCAGTTTTGGTCGTTACGTTGGGTAAAGGGTTAATCACTTACCCTAATAGGTAACTGAATAATTGACGATTTTCAGTATTAACCCTTTACTCAGCGTAACAGACAAAACTGGCCAGCGCTATATACAAAAATCTCCATTCATATTTTATTAAGTTTTCAATTTTTAGTAATTCAATAATTTATTTTGCAAGTATCGTCTGCTACCCGGATTGTGTAAAGGGTTAAGAATGACCATTCCAGCTACTAATACACTGTAATGATGATGCAAGTGAACAAGTGTGTCAGCATGTAACTTCCATGCTTTACTCTGTTTCATATAATTAATGTGAGTCAGTGTGACAATGTCTGCCTGTTTTGGAGCAAGTTTGTTCCTTTGTTAACCCATAATACAATAGTTCAAAAGTAAGGGTTAATCGATCAATTACGTTTTTGATTGATCAAGACATTGATCATTGGTTAACTGGTGGAGTGATAAATTATTTTTGATCCTTAGAATTTTTTTGTGCATCTTTGCCTTGTAACAATTTATGGGAGAGTGCCAGTGGGCACTCTCCCATAAATTGTAACAAGGCAAATCCCAACAGATAAAATAATATCATTTCAAAGACAATACGAAGCACATCCACAGAATATGAAGCCTTTAAATTGCAGTACCAGCACTTCAGAATAAAGCCTAAATATGGGCTTCCAGCACTCTACCAGTTAATCGATTAACCAGTTAACCATTTCAGCTCTAATAATGACCACAAATGCCTTCACACTCTGCAACAATGCTCCATTTTTAGATATCATAATACAGCAAAATGTTCTATCATTAAAATGAGGTATGTTATTTATTATAACTGGGGTGCGGTGGCATTGTGGTAATCGGTTCTCGCCAGATCACCAAAGTTAAGCATAACCCCGATTGTCCACATGGGGGCACGATAACGCCGTGTACTGAGGAGTATCAATGGTGCACATGTCTTCAACTAATCTAACACTGCCTGTGCTGCACTGCAGAGTTACGATGTTGGGGAGCTGGAAGCTGCTCTTCGTTGCTCGGTGGTTCTCTCCAGGGACTCCCGCTTCCTCCACCCATAAACCTGTCATGGTCATGCTCAGCCATTGTGCATAAGTATGTGACCTTAAACACCAATAAATAAATAAATAAATAAATTTTTTATGAGACAAGATCTCATTATAACAATATACTTTCTCATTATCCCACTATTCATTTCTTATAGCGGCATTGCAAACAGTTTTAACTTTTCCTCTGTCAATCAGCCACTATGGCCAAGAACTGCTTAACAAATCAAATATAAAAATTGTCAAGGAGGTTTTACTGAATATGTTTTAGTGATGAAAAATTATTCTCTTTTCTTTGTAAATTAAATATACTTGGTAACATATTTATTGTCTTGCTACAGTGGAGCCCACTTAATTGAATATCTCAAACTGAGTAACCCTGTTAATTGAATACAATTTCCCAACACAAAATCATTTACCATACCTCCAGTACAAATTTGGCCTGTTAATTAAATGTAGGCTACAGAGTAAACTCCTGGTAATTGAATAAAAAATCTTGCAACCTGTCAAGAAATTACCCTGACTCGCCCCAGTTTTTTTGTTTCTGGACCTATTTGGTCTCAGTACATCCAATACAGGCATTTAATCTATTATATCTTGTTTGACAGAGCTTATAGAGCTCTGTCAAACAAGATATACTAGAACAAATGCTAAGTTTATTTCCAGAATACAGGAAAGTGACACAATCCCCGTTAATTGAATATTCCTGTTAATTGAATAATTTTCATTGACAAAGTGGCTATTCAATTAACAGGACTCCACTGTGTTCATAAATATATGGCTTAGTAAACACTGATTTGTTAACAATGCAGGGTCTGTGTGTGGAGGGGGATGAAATAATGATCTTGACTAGCTTAGTATGGAAAGAGTAAAACAAATTCAAACCCTGACACCTCATAATTTTGAAATTTTATTTCAGAGAGGATGGGTGAGCTAAAAACAGAGGTGATATGAAGAAAATCTAAATTTTATAGTAAATTTCCTTTCTTATTATACCTACCACAATTGTTTACTTCAGGCTTGCACTACAGTGGAAGTCCCTAACTCGGATATAATACTCTCTATTTTTGTCTTTCCCAAGCAAGTTGGGAAAGAAAAGTGGTGCAAAAGCACCAATAAAAAATAAGCCAAAACTGGGTCGAGTGCAACCGGCGCAGACCCAGTACGGGACGCTCTCTCCCAAGTACAACTCCACGACTTCCGTTGCCAGTGCGCATATACCGTCTCTAAAGACTCATTCTTTTTGAATCCGTAAACGTTAGAGTTATGTGATCAGCGGGGAGGAAAGATTCTTTACCCGTAAAGAAGACGGGAGGGCCTCCATGTAAACAATTGTGGTAGGTATAATAAGAAAGGAAATTTACTATAAAATTTAGATTTCTTATCAACCTACTCACAATTGTTTACTTCAGGCTGAATAGACAAAAGGCTGTAGGGAATCGCATAACCAACCCCCACATAACCCCAGTGCACTGGAACCGTGAAGTAGAAGGAAGAGGTCCCAAGGCTTATCAACCATAATGTCGCAATCATTGGTAAGGACAATGAAAAGAGACATATGAGCCTGTGTGACACACAGACAGAAAAAAGGGCAGTAACAGCACAAGGCTGAAACTGACCTTCAAGAAGCCTAATGGCTATGGCAGACAACAGCCTGAGCAGAAGAAAGAGGACCCAGGGCAAAAAGGTCCTCCGACTGCTCCTGCAACTGGCGCAAATAAAAGGTGGAGAAAGTAGAAGCATTTCTCCAGTAGGCTGCCTGCATAACATCCGACAACTTGACGGAGTTAGAATAAGCCCAAGAGGTAGACAGTGCCCGCACCTCGTGGGCAGAAATACGATTGGTGATACAATCACCAGCTGCTAAACGACTATAAGCCGTACGAATAGCAAGACAAATCCATCGAGAAATGGATTGAGGAGAGATCTGCTGTCGACCCGGAATGAGAGACAGAAAAAAACGTTTCCTGCCTTTCCGTATGAAGCGTGTCCGATCAAGATAAATGCGAATAGCACGGACCGGACAGAGCAAAGGGCGAGTACCCTCAACAGAAGAAAGAGCCCTGATACAGATAGGAGGAGGAGTAGTATCTGGTAACTGATTCTTAGCCAAAAAGGAGCAATCAGTGGTAAAAGTAACACTGTTGGGAGAGCTCCTAAAAAAGGCCGGGTCAACCGAGAGGGCTTGAAGCTCACAAACCCGTCTGGCCGAAGCAAATGCCATCAGAAAAGCCGTCTTATATGTGAGAAAATGCATATCCACCTGGGATAAAGGTTCGAACGGCGCCCCCCCCCCCCCACCCCCCCAAACAAAGCAGCACCCACGAAAGATTCCATCGTGGAGTAAGCTGCAAAGTCCGAGGCCTTTTCAAAGAAAAGTGCCGAACAAGCTTGGAGAGGTAAGGATTAGTGCCGATACGACGCTTCCCCACATAAGAAAAAGTCTCTGAAAGCATAGACCTGTAACCCTTGATGGTAACAGGCTGGAGACCCCGAGAATCAAACAGATGTACCAGAAACTCCGCAATCTGTGAAATCGAAGGATTGGCATAATCAACAGAGTGATCAGCACACCATCGACAGAAGACCTTCCATTTAGCTGCATAAGCTAAACCAGTGGAGTGCCTCCTTGAAGAAGAAATGCACTCCACTGCTCGTCTCGAAAAACCTCTACGGAGGAGACAGGACCTGACAAAAGATATGGGTGAAGGCACAACGAAGTCGGGTCGACGTGAAACCTCCTCAGGCGACCTTGACAAAGAAGGCCGCGACGTAGCGGGAGACGTGCCGGAACCGCCGCCATCAGCGAGCGGAGCTGATTGATCCACACCCGATGAGGCGACGGGGAGCGATCAGAATGATTCGACAACTGCAGGTTCGAATTTTGGCGAGAACCTGAGGAAGAATCGGAACTGGCGGGAAGGCGTAGCCGACTAGACCGTTCCAATCGAGTGACAGAGCGCCCACGGCAAAAGCCAGAGGATCTGGACACGGGGACACGAAAGTGTCCACCTGATGGTTCCAACGAGTCGTAAAGAGGTCGATGTGGGGACGTCCCCAGAGATCGCAAGCGACTGGAACACTGCCCTGTGAAGCATCCACTCGGTGGAAATAACCCTGCCCTGTCGGGACAGGGAGTCCGCTAGGACGTTCAGACGACCGGGAATGTGACGAACAACCACTCCAGCGTGAACATCCTGAGCGAGCAGTAGAAGATCCCTAGTTAACTCGTACATCGGAACCGAGTGCGTGCCGCCCTGGTTCCGAATGTAAGCAACCACTGTCGAATTGTCGGATAGTAGAAGGACCTGGCGATTCGACAGGTGAGGGATCCGCTGCCTGAAACTCAGAAGAAGAGCAAGAAGCTCCTTCTGGTTGATGTGTAGAGCTGCTTGATCCTGGTCCCACATCCCGTATAGGGAAAGACCGAGAGGATCCAACGTCGCACCCCATCCGAGATCGCTGGCATCTGCCGTCAGAACGCGATAAGTCCAGTGGAACACCCTGCGCAATCCACTGAACATCTGTCCAGGGAAGAAGGTGAGGATACAGAGAGTCCGGAAACGGAAGCACCTGATCCAGAGAATCTACATTCGGCCTCCAACGACTGAGCAGAAAGTGTTGGAGAGGTCTGACACGCAGCCGACCTAGAGGAATGAGATCCGTCACCGAACCACAGAGACCGATCAGCCGGAGAAAACTCCGAGCGGGCGCGGACCTGGACTGGGACAGAGTCAGAGCAAAAGCTGAGAGAATCACAGCCTTGGCCTGGGGAACCGCCACCAAATTGAATTTGGTTTGGAAAGACATCCCCAGATGACAAAACGACTGAGAAGGGACCAGGTCCGACTTCTCCTCGTTGACTCTGAATCCTAGCGACGTGAGCAAGCTCAACAGAGTGGCGACATCCGATTCCAGTAAGGCAGCATTGGAATGCCTCTGGAGGATATTGTCCAGATATGCCGAAGTAGTCACCCTGGACTGTGTGCGATGGAACGCTATCACATGCGACATCAGTCTGGTGAAGGCCCAAGGAGCCAGGTTGAGGCCGAAAGGCATGGCCTTGAACTGGTAAACTCGCCCCAGAAAAGCGAACCTGAGATACTTCCGTGACGTCCGATGCATCGGAACATGGAAGTAAGCGTCTCGCAGGTCGATGCTGGCTGCGAAATCTCCCTGGTGAATTGATTGGCGGACCGACCTGAAAGTCTCCATGCTGAACTTGGGAGCAATGATAGACTGGTTCAGGATACTCAGATCGATAACCGGTCGGAGTTGGCCGTCCTTCTTCGGCACCAAGAACAGGCGGGAATAGAAACCCACTGACTGAACGTTCTTGACGACCTCGATCGCCCCCTTTGCCAGGAGATTGGCAATCTCCGTGGACAAAAGTTCCCAACGTAAAACGTCGGAAGGAACTGTGGTTGGAAGAGGCACCCTTGACAGAGTGGGGTGCCGTCGGAAGGATATGCGCAGCCCGGACCGAACAACATCTAACACCCACGGATCGGATGTGATGGTGGCCCAATGGTCTGCGAACTCTGCTATCCTTCCTCCAACCTGGGACGAGTCGAGGTGAGGACCTTCATTTCGAGCCCCGACGAGAGGAGAAACCACCTCCTCTGCTAAATAAAGAATCCTGAGACTTCCCTCGATTCTGCCGACCCCTACCTTTACCCCGTGAGTAAGAAGTAGAGGCGGCGGCAGAAGGATCAGCCTTTTGCTTCACAGAGGAAGCAGAAGGGTACTTGTTAGGCTTGGAACGGCCCTTGCCTCCCCGAGAAGGCTGATCAAGCTGACGAAACAGCAGCTGATCTTTCGAATGACGTAGGACGTCATCCCGGACCGTCGACACGGAACCATGGAAAAGTTGCGGACCTGCCAAAGAAGCAGATCGAAGAGCAGCACGCTGCTCCTTGGGAAGGGATCGTCCTGTGTCCAGCACAGCGTCCCTTCGAACTAATTCCAAATTAGCCGTGTTACAGGCATGCGTGTGAGTAAGGTGCATAAGCGCCTTGGACAGCACACGCAAAGGAGCCTGTACCTCGTCAAACTTATCTGGAGGCAGATAAGCAGCCAAAGCTGAGACGACGTGATCTTAGAGAGAAAGCATGCCAAGCATCTCTCTAGATAAGCCCAACGTGGACTCCAAAGTCGTCATTGGAATGACGGCAGACTTGGGCTTGGAAAGCCTGAGGGAAGTGGAGTCCTGATCCAGAACCGTCAAAGTCTCGCAGACCGACGGATTGGCGGAATCGTAGGAACGATAACGCACAGGAGGCAAAAAGGTGTCAACCCTGGTGAAGAACGAAGTCTTCAAAGCCTTGGAATTCAGCTTGGAATCCAATGCTGAAAAAGCTTCAAACACCTGTACCGACTGGCACGGTCGAAGGCGCCCAGAAGCAGGTTGCTCCATAGGCTGTTGGCGCGCGACCGATGATCGCGGCCAGGCTGACACTGTCGGCTGGTTAGCAGGTTTGAGATCAGGCAGAAACCCAAACACAAAGTCAAGAGCTGCCCCCAAGTCCGAAGACTGCTGGCCCTCGACCTCAAGCATGTCGGACTCCTCCCCAGAGTCGGAAGACACATAGCCCATCGTGGGCAAACCAGCCGACGCCTCCCATGGTGTCGGAACACCAGAGGAATCAGAAACCGGCCTGTTTCCAATTCCGGGAGGCGGCGCCAGAGGAGGCGCCTGGAAACCACTCATAGCCTCGCTGGAAGCAACAGGAAGGCTCTTAGAAAGAACCTGAGTAAGGAGAGGGCCTCCCTAAGCTCACTGCCCGTACCGACCGGTTCGACAGAGGAGCGAACCGGCAAAGTGGCTTCACCTCTCACCCTCTTAACCAGCGAAGGGTCACGATCCTCCAAAACACTCGACGCGGGACGACGGGCGGCAGCCGAAACATCTGAAGGCAGACGTGTATAGGGGTACGATGCACCCCGAGGATCAATATGGCGAGAACTCATGAGAGTCACCGCGGACCTCTGCGGGGGCAGAAGGTCCAGGCTGCACAAAAGGCGTTGGTCCCCCCAAAACTGGTCGTGTGACCAGAATGAGTAGACGGAAACGCCACGGAGTTCATAGTGTTTCTACTACGAACATCCGAATCCAAAGACACAACTGTGGTGCTCGACGGCGAAGAGACCACAGAGATGGGTTTGGCCGGCAGCCCCTTCCGACTTCGCCGAGTTGAAGTCAGGGAAGGCCGAGGCCGATATCCCACGTCTACAGTATCGGACATTCGTGCCTTCCCCTGCAGCGAAAAGCCGAGGCCGGCTGAAACAGACGACGAAGCAGACGGACCAGCAGTAGTAGTAGATACGTCGAGAGTCGTTGAGGCTGGTGAAATAGTGGAGAGAGCATACCGGCTCGGCTCCGAAGGAGGAGTCACAACCCTAGTGACAGCCTCAGATGTCGACTGGAGGGGGACCGTAGTCCCGGAACCAGGCACCTCTTCACCAGAGCACTCAACGGCTCCTGCAGTATCCACCACAGGAAAAGACTGCACATCCCCCACGGAGGAGGAATAACTCTCACCAGACAAAGTCGGCTCGGGAGGCCCCGAACGACCACGTTCTCCTTTCCCGCGGGTGCTGGAGGCACGGCCACGAGAACGAACGACACGGTTTACCGACGCCCAGCAGGTGGAAGACCATGCTCCACAGACACCACATGGCCGCTCGGCCGAACACCCCGAACACCCATTACAGGAGGAACACGACGAATGTAGATCGTCCACATGCTTTGGCAGCAGACATTGCCCACAAGGAATTGTCCTGGGCATGATAGAGGTGAGAGGAGCAGAGAAGGTGAAATCAGAAAACAGAACACCCCCAAAGAAGAGAGAAAGGTGACAGAAACAAAGACCCCAGACGGTCGACCGGGAACCACACAACAGGAAGACTACTCTCAAAAGAAAGAAGAAACACTGTAGGAGTGGTACCCCGCTGACACCTAACTCTAACAGAATTAGAAAATTTTGCAAAAAAAGCATTAACAATAATTGTGAAATAATCTAAGTCCGAACCGCGTGGCACACGAAATTCGCGCGCGACTCGAGAGAGAACAAATACATATACATTATGGACATATAATAGAAAAGAGAATATATAAAAAAAACACTGTTCCTGAGAATACAAAGGATACACTGTGGTACAATGAATCAGGAATCATCAAACATCGAGCTGGTGGAACACTGATAAGCGTGCAAAAACATCTCGACACGAAGCGGATAAAAAAAAGAATGAGTCTTTAGAGATGGTATATGCGCACTGGCAACGGAAGTCGTGGAGTTGTACTTGGGATAGAGCGTCCCGTACTGGGTCTGCGCCGGTTGCACTCAACCCAGTTTTGGCTTATTTTTTATTGGTGCTTTTGCACCACTTTTCTTTCCCAACTTGCTTGGGAAAGACAAAAATAGAGAGTATTATATCCGAGTTAGGGACTTCCACTGTAGTGCAAGCCTGAAGTAAACAATTGTGAGTAGGTTGATAAGAAATGTATTTAGTTACATCGGGATAAAATTACTGAATGAAACAACAAAGATCTTGTGGAAGAAAAAAAACAAACAAGTATGACTGTTGTAATATATGTTTATTTAATAAAATATGATGCATTTCCCGTGCCTACCTCCTCCCCAAGGCCCTCATTCAAGACAAGAAAAGATCATGATAACCAGACAGATAATGCACAGGAGATGACTGATGTATTGTATTTACATAAAACAAACTAGACACTGTACAACTAAGCAAGCCAGAAAATAAGTAGACGGTCATCTGCAAAATGAGGTCCCCAGAGGGTGAATTTAGTGATGCTACCCTGCAAAGCAGGGAAGCATCACTAAATTTATCCCCTGTGAACCTCAATCTGAATGAGGGTCTCAAAACTAAACAGAAAGAGGTGCCCAGAGGATACACTGCCCACTGTATGGGATAGCATCATCAAATTCACCCTCTGGGGACCTCATTCTGCAAATGTCAGATTACTCATTTTCAGGCCTGCTAAGTATTATGTGTGAAATAATGAAAGACAGAATGCAGGAAGAATAGTTGAAAGTAATGGAATTCATTTTGGAAGAGAAATTTAACAGAATCATGTTTCGAAACATGTAATAAATAGTATGTCATGATTCAAAACAGTTTGAATATACATAAAATATATTTATTATACATCAACCTTCAGACTCCATACTATACACACAGGGTAATCTGGTACTTGTTCATGGTTACTTGTTGACTTGGTACTGATTGACATCAGTCCATACTGTAACATGTTAGACCAGTCGAAAGTTGAGTAATGGAATAAGTAAATTTGCATTTCACAAATTACTAGGTCAGGGTTCCCACAATATTATGAGAGAATCAAATCTAACCTTTTACCCAATGAACTGCCCGCATCCGCCCGCGCAATATGCAGATTCAGCAGCTTAAACATTTAAATTAATAAATTTTGATATTGTCTGCGTTGGGAAAAGGGTTAAACACTATTTTAAGCACTTTTCAAGGAATCTGATCACGATTTTTAAGGACTACATTGTATAACAATTTTCATTTAAACCCACCACACAGTGAATAGCCCAAAGAATTTCAGTCCTGTAAGACGCCCCGATTTCTGGAAACACAACTAGTCAGATGTGTATCATCTCTGAGTCCAACAAGGTGCCACCTGCAATAGTAAAGCACTGCTGATGGTGCCATATTCAACTCAAGAGACAAATTATAGAGATCTAAGAGATGTGGTTCTTTACTGATTTTGTGACATCTCTTATATGTCTCAAGAGGTTATAGGTGAACTGTGTTAAACTGAATTCAAGTACATTTCGGGTATGGGGGTTTGGTTGGTGAAAAATCAAGTACTCTTCAGGGATAGAAACGACTTCAAGCACTTTTCAGGAAACAAAGGACAAAATTCATGAACTTTTTCATTTAAGTACAAACCCTATGGGTAAACTATTTGTTTTTTTGAAAAAAATTATTAGGGTTTAACGACACATTAACAGCCAGGGTCATATCATGTCGGTGACAGTTTAACAGATGGAGAAAGCCGGAGTACCCGGAGAGAACCTCTGAGCAGCTGTCAGCTCCCCAACATCGTAACTCTGAATCGTGGCATAGACAGGGTTAGATTGTTTGAAGACATGCACACCATCGACGTGCAGTACGCCATAGTACACAGCGTCATCGTGCCCCCATGTAGGCAATTGGGGTTAAGTACCTTGCCCAAGGACACAATGCAGGAGCACGAGTCAGTCAATGAAATGATAACCAATCCAACTACTAACCGCGTTTGACCTTGCTTAACTTCGGTGATCTGACGAGAACCGGTTACTGCGATGCCAACGTCCCCCTCCCCCCTCCCTCACCAGACTGTTTGTTAACCCAATACCTAAGGCACAGGATATTAAAATTTATTATTTTAATTATTGTTTTTCAAAAATTAAAGAAAAATGTTAACAAAACCGTATCATGTGACCGCTCATTGGAACGAGCTCAATGAGCTCGTTCCAATGAGGGGCCACATGACACAGTATAGTTGACATTTTTTTTTTAATTTCTTTTTTATATAATAGATTAAATGCATGTGTTGGATGTACTGAGACCAAATAGGTCTATCAACAAGAGGAATTTAGTGATTGTCAGGTTTATTTCCTCACACATCACAAGATTTCTTTTAAAACTATATGCAATTAACAGGTCATATTAGTACTGGCAGTGTGGTACATGTTTCAATAAGGTTATCATGGGGAAAACCATTTGGGAAATGGTGGGGCTGCCAAGTATAACATACGGTATGGAAGTTGTACCCCTAAACCAGATGGCTGTTAAGAGCTAAGAGCTTGGAAATCTTGCAGAACGATGCAGGCCGATGGATAACAGGGTCAAGTAATGCCGCAGCACTAGAAGCAATCAATTAGGGGTGAGCTTGGGTGGATGAGGATCAAGGACAGGATAGACCTATTGAAACTCGGTTATCTTAATTATTTGGTAAATCTCCCCGATAGCCAATGGTGTAAAGTAATGTTCCTGAGAACTTTCAACTCAAATATCAAGACGGGATGGATGGTCCAAGTGAGGGAGCTAGTAGAGAACTACTCATTGGAGATCTCGAACCTAGACGTTGGGGCAAACCAGGGTAAAAAGATCGTCAGAGAAAGGGTCATGGAGGATTGTAACCGGAATTGGAGAGAGGGGGTCAAATCAAAGAGATCTTTGGTGGCCTGCGTGATAAAGAGAAGCCTGGCTTTGAAGAGTACCTTGATGGCACCTTTGTGGGTCACTGCTGTTCAAGCTGAGGTCGCGGTCACTGGAGCTGAGGGGGAAAATTGGGAAAAACAGTGAACAGGAGTGCCAGCTGTGTAATTTGGGCGTGGTGGAGACCCTGGAACACTTTCTTCTAGAATGCCCAAAATACCGGTCTACAATAACAAGATTCATGGGGAGTATAATGGGGAAGTGGGATGGGAGAATGAAGGACATGTGGTTAAGGGGCGATTCAAAGGAGAGGGTTAATATGCTAATTGGAGAGATTGGGAAGAATGGGGCAAGGGATGTCGTCAAGCAGTTCGTCTCCGAGTGTTGGGAGGAGAGAAGAAGCATGGGAATAGGGAGGCAGCTGGTAGAACAGGGGTAACCAAGGCCTTCTCATACGAGAACCGTGACAAATCAGCGGCCGGCCAAAGTGTTATTATTATTATGTAAATGGTTTTTGTGTTTGAAAATTATATTTTATGGGCAGTATTATTCAATTCAGAGATATTCAATTAACTGGTTGAGTGCTAGATGCCACCATCAGGGTTTTCAGAATAAGAGGTGTGCATCGGAGATGCAGGCGTCAAGTTGTGGTTGTAATCGGAGAGTGTTGTATGTCCATAACCTGTCCATAACCCGCTTATCAATCATATGCCAGTTGTCAAATCTGGAACCTTTGTTCAAGTTATAATGCTAATAAGTTCAGAATTCATAAAAATTAATTGAGGCCTATAACTCTGTAATGACCAGTTTTTTAACCTGCTTGAAATATTATTGCAAAAGACCTGAATGCCAAATATTAGTTAAATCGGAGAACGTTTGTTCAATTTAATGTGCTAATGAACTAAAAATTCACAAAAAGCAACTATTTAATGCTCATAACTCTGAAGCGAAATATTGGGCTGTGCCAGTTTTCAAACTGGCTTGGGGTATTACTGCAAAAAACCTATATGGCAAATATTAGTCAAATCAGAGAGCGTTTTGTTTCAAGTTATTGCATGATCAGTGTGAGGATGCCAGGACACATACCAACCGTCGCCAAACCATAGGTCTCGGTGTTAAAACAATTCGACCAAAAAAGAGGGTACCACTGTAAAAGCCAGCATTTTCTTTGCTTGTGTTCCATAGGCAGTCAAACATAAATAATATTTCGTTTATATAAATTTGTTCTATTTCAAATTATTGGATAGTGAATATATTTATTTAGTACACAGCATCATCGTGCCCTCATGTGGACAATGGGGGTTAAGTGCCTTGCCCAAGGACACAGCGTGGGAGTCCGAATCGATCGCTCAGATGGTCATCCATCTGAGGACTAACCGGGCTCGACATTGCTCAACTTCAGTGATCTGATGAGAACTGGTTACCACAATGCCACCAAGCCCCCTGGATAGTGAATGGTTGCACTCTCCAATACTCTGCAATGAAAATAAATTTTGATGAAAAAATTCAGACCACCAATAATCTAGCCATCAACCAGTTAAGTGGGTTCCACTATCCTGGGTCTTGTTAGTCAAGTAGACACTTGAGAACTGAACTGAACAGGCAAATTGTAGTTCATTGACCACTGGGTTGACTATCAAAAGTCTGGATTTGCTTGTTGAGTTCTTGAGTTTCTAGTCTTCCAGAAAGAACATGGAAGAGTCAAGGTAACTATCTTAATCTACCCACCAAGTGGTCAAGCCAGAAAATAAGCAGACTGTCATCTGCAAAATGAGGTCCGCAGAGGGGGAATTTAGTGATGCTACCCTGCTATGCAGGGTAGCATCACCAACTTCACCCTCTGTGAACCTCAATCTGAATCAGGGTCTCAAAACTAAACAGAAAGAGGTACCCAGAGGATAAATTTGCCCACTGTATGGGATAGCACCATCAAATTCACCCTCTGGGGACCTCATTCTGAAAATGTCAGCCTACTTATTTTCAGGCCTGCAGGTGGTTGAGTACCAACGCACCCTGTGAGTACTACTTTATCTGCTTCCAAAATAAATGAATGAAACAGATCTTACAGTATGTAATCACTAAAGTGATCCTTTTCTAGATCAAGTTGAGACAATTTACACCAGTCAGTGGAGATTTCATATGGAAAATAATTTGAAATTTAGATTGAATTTAGAAAAAACAAACTGATTAGACATCAGATTTTCAATGGTTTTGTATTTTGTTTTTCAACAAGTGAGATTGGGTGGGGATAAAAGTGAAGGGAGAATTTGAGCAAATCACGACCGAGTTGTAATCCAGTCAAAAATCTCTATCCACTTTTGCGATCACTAAACTGTTATAACACCTAACTAGAATCAACTTAATTAGCTTGATATTTATTTATATTTTATTTATTGGTGTTTAAGGTAACAGACTTATGCACAATGGCTAATCATGACCGTTACAGTTTTATGGGTGGAGGAAGCCAGAGTACCCGGAGAGAACCACCGAGCAACGTTGAGCAGCTGCCATCTCCCTAACATCGAAACTCTGCAATGCAGCACAGGCAGTGTTTGATAGTTTGAAGACATGCGCACCATCGACGTGCAGTTCGCCTTAGTACACGACGTCATCATGCCCCCATGTGCACAATCGGGGTTAAGTGCCTTGCCCAAGTACACAACGCGGGAGTTCGATTTAATCGCCCAGATGGACACCCATCCAAGGATTAACCGGGCTCGATGTTGCTTAACTTCGGTGATCTGACGAGAACCGAATTACCGGTAGCTTGATCTAATACAGATCTATAACCTATGTTGTGTATAACACCTAGTGGGTGCTTTATATAAAGACTTTTTTAGACGCTAAATGATAGATTATCGAAGAAATTGCGGAAAAATAGAAATCGTATCACCCACTGTGAAGATATACAAATTTTCACTTTCGTGGTATCAATCAAAATGGGGGCTTTCAAAGCATCACTTCAAGGTGAATACAAGTCAAATTATGATTGAAAATGATCAATTTGTTCTAAAAACGTACAATGAAAAGAAAATCTAGTGTTTTTGAGTGGATACCAATCATTTCCAGCAATAATTCAACACCTATTCACCTTGAATTGATGCATGAAATCTGCTTGTCCAAACATGGCCTGAAAGTCTGTAATATACGTTTTTGGTTTGGTACGTCCTTTCAAAGGACGTACCAAACCAAAAACTTATATTACAGACTTTCAGGCCACGTTTGGACTAGAAACATGCCAGCTGAATCAGATTGCAAGATGCTATCTGTTCCAGGTTTCAATCAAATCACTTCTGCGTGTGAATGATTCAATGCGCTTTTTACTTTCATGCATCAATTCAAGGTTGAAACGAGTGGAATTATCAGTTTCTTATAACAAGTGTATAATAAAAAGAAAATCCAGTGTTTTTGATTGGATACCGAAAATTATCTCACTTGTGATGGAGACAAATGGTTTTCATCGCTCGTGCAAGCGCTCGCAAAAAATACACATTTGTCTTGGTCACTCGTGAGATAATTTTCGGTATCCACTCAAAAACACTAGATATCCTCTATATATTACCTCTTTAGAACAAGATCTATGAGCTAATTCATAGGGTAAGAAAATACTGACCAAAAACCCCCAAAATATGAATGGAGATTTTTTTTATGTGCACAGTACTGGGCAGATTATTCAGTGAATAAAGGTTAATAAAAGCAACTACAAAAGAATCAATTTTTATCATATGACTCGTCCGTTTTGTTCACTTTAAAACATTTGATATTTTGTTTTCATATTAATCAGTGATAAATAAAGCCTTCCGTCAATTTCATTGGTCAATTTCAAAACTAGACAATTTGATTGGCTGAACAAAATACAACCAGGCCACATTTTCATAATTTGCATAATTAGAGTTGGGAGCTTTCATTGGTCAACTTCAAAACTGGACAATTTGATTGGATAAACAAAATACACCTGGGTTATATTTGCATAATTTCAGAAGAGAGAATTTACGTTATCTGTCCTATTTAGGATGGGTTATATTGTATTTATCTTTTACCTACAAGAAAAACGCCATTCATTTTTTTTAATATTTTCACTTTTTGCTTCCAAAACATAGGTTATGACCCCTCATTGGAACGAGCTTGACGAGCTCGTTCCAATGAGGGGTCATAACCTATGTTTTGGAAGCAAATAATGAAATTTTTTAGTCATTCGGGGATGTTTTTTCCAAGTGCCGTCTGCAACTCATGTTAGGTGATGGGTTAAAAAGTCATACTAAGCGGCTAATTTGTGCGCGTGTGTGTCATATGATAAATACAATATGAAATGAGTGTTTTTCTCATATAATATTTATGAAACTTGTCTGAATTTTCCATTTGTGCTCGCCAGAGGCTCGCCAAAACAGAAAATTCTTAGACTCGTTTCATAAATATTATATGAGAAAAACACTCATTCCATATCCTCTATATATCTCATAAAAATCAACTGAGAGAGCAAACACCTGAGCTAGTAAGAAACAGATTCTCTGTTTTCCATATACCTTATAGGACACTTAATTGACCTTGACACTTGTGTAACATTCTATCACCCAAATCCTCAAAAGACTTAACCCCTCAACACAGATATGTTTCAGATGACAGTACAGTTTGTCATTTGAGTGCAATAAGCATTTCAGATGGCACCTTCTTGTACTCCAGGGATAAATTATTTTTTAACCTAATTAACTGCAAATACTAATGTCCTTCTCTCCTCCAAACCAGTTCATGCTTCTTCAACTGCCATTATTCTAAGACAAAAAGGGGCATAACTTTAGCTAAAAAGTCTGATCGAAACTGTAATCGCAGGTGCACAGGTTCCCATGGTAGTGAACATCCATACCAAGTTTCAAAGGAATCAACCCATAAACATCTCAGAAAATCTCCTAACAAAATTCTAGGCCTGCTATTTCAAGTTGAACGGGGGCATAATTCTGGAAAAAATAATCCTTCCAGAACTATAATTGCAGGTGCGCAGGTTCCCATGGTAGTGAACATTCATAACAAATTTCGAGCAGATTGGTCCATGAACAACTAAGAAAATCTCTGGACAAAATTATGTCTACGGACGGATGAACAGACAGATGGACAAGGTGATTCCAATTTACCCTCCCCCCCCCCCCCCACACACAATTTGTTGCGGGGGTATACAACCAAAATATGAATGTCAATTTTTTTTTCTATACAGTACTGATGGCACTTGGAACCAATTTCACCTGGTTAAGAGTTAACCCTTTAACCAACGCAAAGAATATCAAAAATTATTTTAATTACTATTTTGTTAAATTTGTCAAACAAATTTCAACAAACCCATATCATGTGACCCCTCATTGGAACGAGCTCGATGAGCTCGTTCCAATGAGGGAGTCACATGATATGGTTTTGTTGAAATATTTTTGAAAAATGTATTTTTTTTCAACGGCTCAATTTGCAAATTACGCGGGCAGATGCAGGCGATTCGTTAGGTAAAGGGTTAACCACCAATGTTGAATGCAAAATTTATATATTTTGCACTTTGATCTGCATAATTCATCATTTGTTTGTTAACACTTTACCTAACAAACTGGCAGCATCCACCAGCGTAATTTACAATTTGAGCAGTGGAAAAAAGAATATTTTTTCAAAAGATTTCAACAAAACTTTATCATGTGAACCCTTATTGGAACGAGCTCATTCCAAGGAGGGGTCACATGATATGGTTGTGATGAAAATATTTTTTCAACTGCTCAATTTGTAAATTACACGGTGAATGCAACCATTGACCTGTATGACAGAGTGAAGGTCACTTTCAACATCTACAGTACGTGGAAAGTAGATTGTAAGAAAATCACCTGCAGAGTGGAGTTATCACCCAATGTATCACCTTTAAATTCTGTACATATCGACAAAAAACACGAGCAATGTTTCACCTAATGGACCTCCGGGTTTAACTTGGAGGTCTATTGGCTGGAACTTTCCTTATCCTTGTCATGTTTTGCAACAAATTTGCAATTATTGCTTGGGTGGAATTTCCACTCTACATGTGATTTAGTGATAATACACTCTACATGTACTGTATGGCAAAATCGTGATGAATCGTATTGGCAACACAAGTATAAAAAATAAAATTTAGCGAATTGATTAAAAATAATGCAGCCTAATTTTGGGGGAATCACACCCAAGGAATTTTGATTTTGGGTTTTATTATATCAAAAAGTGATGACAAGAGATAGGGAAGAATGGAAGAATAGATGGAACCCATTCCTATATCCCCTCCAACATGGTGGTGACACTGCAAGCAGGATGTTAGTTTAACCCATTACATTACATGAATGGCAAATAACACTTGTATAACTAAAAATGATCATTTTTTGTCTCAAAAACATAACTTATGACCCCTTGATGGGATGTGTCTAATAAGCCCATTCCAATGAAGGATAAGCTATGTTTTTGAGGCAAGGACTGGAAAAATAATAAAATTTGAATTGTGATTTAGTACCATGTTAAATTTTAGTTGCAAGAGATTTTCTGTCCTGGACAAGAATATCCACAAGCAGCCTGCGAGGAGTCAAGTCAAGTAGCCCTATTAAAACTGATAACATGTCCTAAGCTTTTTAATTTTCAGGAACTATGAAGAGAAATTTGAACATAGTACATGACAAGAAAAATATTTTTAGGATTCAAAGACTTTCATTATTTTCAAATATCTGTGAAAACAATGTGTGGAGAGAAAATGTCTAAATATCACAAGGTAGAAAATGATATTACAGTGGAACCCTGTTAATTGAATAGCCATTTTGCCAATGAAAATTATTCAATTAAAAGGAGTATTCATTTAACAGGGATTGAGTCACTTTCCTGTATTCTAGAGATAAACCTAGCATGTATTCTATTATATCTTGTTTGACAGAGCTCCATGAGCTCTGTCAAACAAGATATAATAGATTAAATGCCTGTATTGGATTACTGAGGCCAAATAGGTCTATAAACAAAGGAAAACTGGGGAGAGTCATGGTAATTTCTCAACAGGTTACAAGATTTTTATTCAATTAACAGGAGTTTACTCTGTAACCTATATTCAATTAACAGGTCAAATTTGTACTGGAGCTATGGTAAATGGTTTTGTGTTGGGAAATTGTATTCAATTAACAGGGTTATTCAGTTAAGAGATATTCAATTAAGTAGGTTCCACTGTATTGGTAATTACAAGGGTTGCACGCAAATCTCAGTAAGGATTTCACTGACATTCCCATTAAAAATTCATACTTTTCCATGACCAATGTATATCATTTTTCAAAAGAAAATATAAGGAAACATACCAATAAATTTAATGCCCAACTGAAATAATTATTATATTTATTGTTAAAATATGGCCACCACTGTCTCCCTTCATTCACGTTACAAACTGTTATGGCCCAAAATATATGTAACTTGAGATCATGAAATTAATTTTGGGGGATTTCAGGATTTTTCAGAGAAAAAAACTCGAAACAATTATCCGTAACTAAATTTTGTCCCATGTGATGAATTTTATCCCATGTGTTTTCCTTGACCAGGGAATCCTGAATTACGTTTCAATCAGTATCATTTTAAAAAGTATCCGTAACATTTCCTCCACTAGAAAGTACCATCTCTGGTATTTATAATTATCTCTGATCTCAGGGGGAAGTAAAGGGGAGGAGGGATTTGACAAGGGAATGGAGGCAATTCAGACTTTCCTTTATTTTAACTCATGGATAAAAAACACAATGTTCAACCCTTTCCTGTGGACAATTTTCTTTAATACTTATGTCAATATTTACCAATTGCAAATGATACAAATATTTTTCAAGCATAGGATCTTCCATGGTTTAGTCAAAGATATTTTTTTCTCATTTACTTACAAGTGAGTTCAACTCCCAAAACAATGAACTTGAATGTGTACTATTATACTGAGCAGGTTAGGCCATATAGTAAACAAAAATATTCCCTAAGGCTTAAAAAAAATAAAAATCTGTTTCTCAGGCCCTCCCGCATGGTCCTTTTGGCTGCCGCATGCTCTCTTTTTATAACCAATCCAAACTTAAAAAAATCAAAATCAAATGGTTTATGTCTGATATATTACCCAAGTTAATAAAATTGTCCCTTGAGTGCAAGAAGGCTTTGCAATGCTAAAGCATTGCAAAGCCTTCTTGCACTCAAGGGATGTAATACACTACCACACATGCTATTCTGTAGATTATGAGGCCTAAAACATAAAACAAACCAAGAACATGAACTTTTTAATGGTAAAGAAATAATTACAAAAATAAAAAATAAAATAAAAAACGCCTGCCCGCATGCAATTTTACAAAAAATGGCCCGAGAAACAGAAGATCTACTTTGTGAGGCCTAAGTTGTGGTTGTTTGGGGATGATGATTTCATTGTTGATATCTTGAAATTAGACATCAGAAATAAAAAAATACACTTCAAAATTAAATGAACAAGTTGAATTGTGACAAACTACCGAACAGCAAGATCCGGCAACACATAATTTTAAAAAACAAGAGGCCCCACGGGGCCTGAAGCACTCATCTTGAACAGAACACAATATAAACAGAGTCCAAGAATGAGTCTACATTAAGCAAGCCATCTCCATAGGATACACTGTCAATCTTCGAGTCCCTCAGGAGTGACAAAAATAATCCTGGCATCATGCCTTTTCTTCTGTTGATAAAAAGTAGAACTCCCCTATGAAGCCCTTTGATACAACCTATGTGGATTAATCTTAGGTACACATCTCTAGAGGGAACTGAATACAAAATTTTTAATTCTTCAGCAACATGGCCAATTCCAGCTCCCATAGGAGCCCAAATATTAACCCAGGCTCTCGATTTGAACAAAGTTGTATCTGACTTCCCTAGAGATGTGTACCAACTATGAAAGCATTCTGACTAGTGGATCTGAAGAAGATGTTTGAAGAAATTCTCTCATATTGTACTAAGTTAAATTTCAGGCTCCCATTTGGAGCTCAAATATTAACTCAGGCACTCGAATTGAAGAAACTGGAATCTGACTCTCCTAGAGATGTTGTATACCAAATATGAAAGCATTCCAACTGGTGGATCTGAAAAAGAAGATTTTTAAAGAAATTTCCTCATATCACACTAAGCAAAAATTTGGGCTACCATAGCGAGCCCAAATATATACCTAGGGATCTGATTTGAAGGAACTTGAATCTGACCCCCCCCCCCCTCCCCCCGCCTAGAGATGTTGCCTACCAAATATGAAAGCATTCTGACTGGTGGATCTGAAGAAGAAAATTTTTGAAAATTATTCCCATATTGAACAAAGTTAAAATTTGGGCTTCCATTGGAAGCCCAAATATTAACCTAGGGACTTGGTTTGAACAATCTTGAATCTGACCCTCATAACAATGATGTATACAAACATTAAAAGATTCTGAATGGTGGTTCTGAAGAAAAAGATTTTTAAAGAATGTTCCCCATATTACCCTAAGTTAAAAATTTGGGCTCCTGTATTGTGCCCAAATATGAACCAATGGACTTTATTTTAACAAACTTGTATCTGATCACCCCCCCCCCCCCCCCCCCCACCCCTTATGAATGCTGTATGCCGAATATCAAAAGATTCTGATGATTGGTTCTGGAGAAAAGATTTTTTAAAATTTTTGCAAATATGCTGACTCAGCATTTTTTCGATACCCATTTCAGAACTTCCTAACATAACTGATGTCAATTTTTTTTAAAAATTCAATTCTACTGGTCCAAAGGATGCTTCATACCAAATAACAGCTCTCTGTTCCATGTGGTTTTGGAAATATGGGCGTTTGAAAATATTTCTATCCCAGGGTTTCCATGGGGATGCGGGAATTTTTTTTTGCATGAGTCGAGTACTTATGACCGAGTAATACCACATACCAAATTTGGTTCAAACAGGACCATCGGTTCAGAAAGTTAAAAAATTTATAGTAATTTATATATTTTTTATACTTACCAATGACCCAGACATATCTGGTGCTAACTCTTAAAATATAGGGCCAAACACAAATTTTGCCCCCCAATCCCCAAAATTTGCATCTAAAACCAAAGAAAACATGTCCTGAATGGCCCTCCACACTTCACCTCTACTGCGCATGCGCAGTGTCAAGGACGTTCCGAAATTGGCGCCATTAATCATTCTAATAACCAGTGCCTGGTAAGCGCTATGTACTCAGCGGGGAGGTAAGAGTTCCCAACTCCTGGGAGGGCCATCCCCGTCTGGGTCATTGGTAAGTATAAAAAATATATAAATTACTATAAATTTTTTAACATTTTTATACTGTACCAATGACCCAGACACAGCTGAATGGTAAAAAGGCTGGAGGGCCAAGGACATAGAGCAAGATGGAATACGCTCAATAATATAAAATAGAGTCATCCCCTCTAGGGAAAAAGAAGTATTAGGCCTTACATGTATCTTTCTTATTTATGATAAATTAGAAAGATACAACACCTTCCAAAATTGAGCATCATACATCCATGTACTCTATTAATATCTAGTATAATCCTTATACTAATAATTTTTAAAGTAAGCCAATAAATAAAGTAAGTCTAGAGAATAGAGACTCTTTATACTCCTTAAAAGTGTCTGAGGATTGCATAATCATGTCCGTTGACACGTGCTATATTCAAAAGCTATACTTTAAAAACTAAGACTTGAATGAATTTTTAAAACATAAACTTCTCACTAAACAACCATCCCAATAACAGCTCAGAATTACTAACTCCGGAGGAGGTATCCCCTTGTTTTCATAGTAAAACAGGTGACCCAAGGGAACACCCCCCCCCCCCCCTTTTTCTTGCCCTGGGTCAAATAGCCCAGAGCGAAGAGGGCAGCAGAACGGAGTCACTGCCGAAACAGACAGCCTACCTAGCTATAGTAGCAACTGTTAAGTGAATGACATTCTGAGCAGTAGATAATAGACCTAACAATAGAGGCCTCCAGAAATGGACTCAATATTTCTGAGATAAAAAATTCATGAATGTGGATGGCTGAGCGCAATGAGCAGCCTTCAAAAATCTATAATAGCGACACTATTAATGTAAGCCCAAGATGTAGAAGAACTCTTACTTCATGAGCCGAAATCTCAAACACAACTGCTGAGTCAAAGATATACCATAAGCAGTATCGATAGTTAATTGAATCCATTAGCAATAGAATGGAGCGTAACATCCTTCTAATAGGCATCAAAGACATTAGAAGTTTACGCCCGTAGTAATAAACAGATATCTGTTTATAAATACATAAACTCTAACCGGACAGAGTAAAGGCCTATGCACGTACCAAGACGGAAGGACCTTAATAACAATAGGATCCGGATATTAGGAGCCTAACTCTTATGCAAAAATCCAACCTAAATAGTAAAGGAAGTAGTGATTCCGAAACTACGAAAGTGAAAATCATCCACCGATAGTGCATGAAACTCACTGACTCTTCAGTAAAAGAGAAGCCAACAGAATTACTGTCTAAAAGGTCAGAATTTGAAAACTACTGTTTCCAGAGGCTCAAATGATTACTTAGCTAAATAAGAACCGAAGTTAAATTCCATATAGGAATTTAATCTAATGATTCTAAGTCTATTTATCGAAAAGTTACTAACTGACTTAGATAAACAGACATAAGACTCAATTGTAAACTATCATAGAGTGCATAGGTATGAGGTAACATAAACCTATAACCTTAATAATAACAGGCTGCAGTAGATCTTGTGAAACAAGTATACTAAAAAATTGTAATGAGCAGTATGGAGGGATCAACAATATGAACATAGTGATCCCTACACCAACGACAGAAGAGCCTCCACTTTAGCCGCATAGAATAGCGAAGAAGAGGATCTCCTATAGTAAGAAATCGCGTCCAAAGCTCGTCCAGTACAATGCTTACAATGCAATAAGGACCACACAACGGAATACGTGAAGGTTGCGACCTTGCGGGTTGTGATAAAGATGACACGATTTTACCCAGCGAAAAAAGATCCTCTCATTGAGGAAGATTTCGCGTTAAGTCCCACAGTAGACATCAGAGTAAATTTACCCACGGTCTCTGTGAAGACAGAGATGCTATCAACAGAAATGTATTGTGGTTGTTTATCTTAGCAATACCTGCTGAAACAACAGCGCCGGAGGATACGCATATCCTATCATTCCGTCCTATTAGATCAATAGAGCGTTAACAACATTAGCTCAGAGATCCGGACAAGCAAACACATACGTCTGCAATTGATTAGCAAGCTGTGTCGTAAATAAATTATCATTGGGCGCTCCCATTGATAGCAAATCTGATTGAATACTTGTTTGTTGAGAGTCCATTCTGACGGCAACAAGCGACCCATAAGTGAACAGGAGTCCGGTAAAACAATCAGACGACCCGGAATATGACGGACCGAAACAGAACTTGGTGTACTATAACAAACAGAAGGATTCTTTCCATTAAATTGAATAACGGAAACGAATGAGTGCCTCCCTGGTTCCGGAGATACGCCACTACTGTCGAATTAACGGACAGGATTTGGACATGCGTTTCTGAATAATGTTCATCCAATGACATAAAGCAAGCCTAAAAAACATTATTCCGCGGAAGATAAGTGCTTGCTTAGAGACTGCGGAACCCAAAGACCCTGGCACTTCGAATCCGTTGGGATCAATATTATATCCCAACCTGTTTGACTGGCAACCGTCATAATTATAACACTCGGATCCGGCAACTGCAGTGGCACTCTCTGAGTCAACCACCAAATGTTTGCCCCAGTCTGAATCTCTTGCAACACTAGATAGACAAGAGAACGTGTAAATCGAGCAATTCATGGATTGCTGAAAAGTTGCCGTCGAAGAGAAGCTTCTCCGAGAACGAAGCGACTCTGAGAGAGTTCTTCACCTTACGATCCACGCGTGTGGATGTAGCTAGGGCTACGTCACGTCTAACCAACTCCAATTAGCCACTGAAGGGCGGAGTGAAACGTGAACAAACTACTGCCCTCAAAAGAAATCACATTGAGGATAATATCCCGTAATTCTTTTCTTGAAGACGTAATGATAACGCCTCAGTAAGGTGGATTACGTATGATAAAGCGTCTAAGTTAAGTCTACTAGACATCATTGTCGTTTCCAACATTGTGGTTGGAAAAGACATAGATGGCGAAAAAGAATATTTCCAGTCTTTAACCACGCCGTCTAGACGCATATGAACTCTCGGTATGCCCTGCTCTGCCAAAATAAATTATTCGTATAAATGATAAAAAGGCAGAAATGAGCATTGCGGACAAGAAACTAAACTATCATGCTTGGTAGCAGGCTTATATGCATATATAGCGTCGATAAATAATACACATGTTCTAATGACATTATTGGACTGTGTCGGTAAGTCAGGGACAATGTCCCTGAACCGATCCAAAATTCCGTGTCCAATGACGCTATAAGTCTCGTATCCAACATCGCAGCAATGTAGTCCGAAATAACAATCACTGGAAGATAATGCCAGAAGATATGAATGGCAGCTTCCGATGCTACGAAAGGGAAAACTCGAAATCTTTCGAATCCCTTTCGCCATCCTGTCAGACCCTATAAAGCGTTCGGTCGTCCGTACCTGATGCAACCGCGGACCGCACCGACCCAGCGCCGTCAGATAATTCCTGATTCGACTAAGAAACTGTCGATTGCTGGGATGCTGCGAAAAAACTGTGCTAACTCGGATAGCACGTCCGTCACTGAGGCCTGTGGAGAAGCGGTCCTACAATGCATTGCCGCTGGAAGCTCCGTGATCGTTACCCCGTGCATACTACTAATATGCGAGCGAACGGAGTGTATAGGCCTCGTGTCCCTTGGCTACCGGATGGCGTGACCTATTCGCCGTGGAATCACTGAATGACGAAACTGATCGGATACTCGAGGTCACGTAGCCAATGTGTGGTCGTGTGCCCTGCTGTGAGGATGAGGAAGCATTATCGACAGTCTCTCGGACTGTCAATATAACGGAGCGTCCCGACCGACAGACATATGCTCCGAATGTAAAATATCTGAACCACAACATGCGGTCCCCTATGTTGTTGGACGAGAGAGGGACCTCTCTCGCTCACAGCCCGGACGGACCTGGACAAGCCAGGAACCGGACTAACAGGCTTCCTCCGATCTGTCCTCAATCCGCCGTCACTGGGTGAGTACTAAAGTAATTATAGTGCTCGCATCACCCAAATCTCCTTCCTAGACCGCAACGGACGAACCCGGCAGCCGAAGCATTCAATGAATGTACGCTACACCGTGTGAGCTAGCGAATGTCACTCCGTCGATCCTACAAGGAACCTCTTAGGCGATAGACATATTCCATGAGCACTTATTGCCGCTAGCTCTTCATTAACTATGACGACAGAGGCACACTTTTGAAAGACATCTCCGTAACTTTGCGAACAAGAAACCCGAAATGCTTGGTAATAGCAAGCATATAATAATAATATATATATAGCGTCGTTCAATAATTCGAAAGTTTGTGTGACATTATTGGACTATGTCCCTGAACCGAACCAAAAATTTCTAAGTCCACCGACGCTATCAGTTTCTTATCCGGCATCGCAGCATTCTGGTCCGACGAAAGAAGCTGTAGAAGATCAAGTCAGATGACATACACAACAGCATATGTTGTTCCGAAAGGGAAAGCTCCAAATCCTCCGAATCCCTTTCGGTATCCCGTCGGACCGAATGAAATTTTCGGACGTCCGTACCCGCTTCCGCGGAGCATCCCGACCCAGCATCGTCGGATAAAAAATATGCGACAGATTCAGTTGATGCTGGGATGCTGCGATAAGCTGTGCTATTTAGGAAAGCACGTCCGTTCCCGAGGCCTGTGCAGTAGCGGTCTTACGATGCATTGCCGCCGCACTTTCCTATGCGAACGTCCGGAGTCTGCAGGCCTCGTGTCCCTGGCTACCGGATGGTGTGACCTGGTCGCCGATGATTCTCTGACTGGCGAAGCTGACTGGATATCCGAGGTCACGTAGCCAAGAGCGGTCGTGTGCGCTACCATGAGAATGAGGAAGCCTTATTGACAGTCTACTCCGGACTGCCTATATGTCGGAGCGTCCCGAGCGACGGACGTATGCTCCGAATGCGAAACATTTTGTACCACAACATCTGGGGCCAGATGTTGTTGTACGAGAGAGGGGCCTCTCTCGCTCGTCGTCCGGATGGACCAGAACGAGCTATGAACCGGACTAAAAGGCTTCCTCCGTTCTCCCTCTAATCTGCCGTCACTGGGTGTGCATTTGGTTGATTTATAGTGCTCGCATCACCCCAAAACTCCTTCTAGACCGCAACGGACGAACCCGGCTGCCGAACCATTCGATGAATGGACGCTACACCGGGCGAGCTAGCGGACGTCAAAGGCCGTCGAACCTACTAGGGTCCTCTTAGGCAATTGGCGTATTTACATGAGCACTTTTCCGCTAGCCCTTCATTAATTGTGACGACGGAGGCACACTGTTGGAAGACATCACAGATACATCACCCTAATCTTGATCGTCTGAAATAGAAATTGATAAAGTAGAGTGACCCAGCGGGGAAAGGACCGGAGTGTCCAATTCCCCACTAACATACCGTGACATACGCTTCCCATGTTGTCATCGAAATCATACGATACAGAACAGGAGTTAATGCGAGTACACTGACCACATATAGAATGATTATAAAAGTCAGAGGAAGACTTCCTCTTATTACAATTGATCAAAATCCTTTCAATGTGAAAAGAAAACAAAGTCCTGGTACTCGCACCAACCCCTGGCAATCAAAATACATAATAATAATATGATCCATTAATATAGAAAAAATAATTGAAATCAAAATATTTTGAAAAAATATTTTTTCAGAATAGCCCAAGTTTCTGAAAAGTAATGTTGAGCCCCAATGGATCCCAAGCCTAAGTGTGGACAAAAATTTTAAAAATATTTTAAACAATTTATTCAACACTTACGAACAATAATAATGTATCTAGTTATGATTAAAATAACATCAAGATATTATTTTCAAGAAATCCCCCCCTCACACAGAGGGCTGTTGTAAATGTAAACAATGAGTGTAAAAACACTAAAATAAGACTCCAGGCACCCAGGCCCGGAATCAGTTACCAAAAATACACTATCTGATGCAAAACAGAGACTTCCAGGGAAGAAACTGCAGAACATCAGATGGTAGATGCAGAACACAGCGCCTAACCACCCGTAGGTGAAGACGTAAACATGGGGAAAAGAACAGAATTCATTCTGTTATTCAGCTAAAACTCCCAAGAAATTTTAGTAATAATAATTACAGAAACTATGCCAAAAGCATGGGAGAATAGCAAGAGGGGACTTAAAGGAAAGGGAGAGAGGAAAACACTGAAAAATCAGAGTAACTAAATAACCAGAATGACAACAAAATGGCTGCTGCCTCGAAAATAGGTAACTTAACATAATTTCATTAAAAAATTTTAAGTTACAGCCCTGATAATATTCTGTCACACATTTTTCCTCTCCTCCTTCTCTATCCTCCTTAGAATCACCATTTCTCTAATATTTATGTGTCTGGCATCATTTAAACTGAGATTTACAAGCACAAAGATCAGTCAGATGTTAACTGATGAAGGGCCAAACTTAGAATGATTAATGGCGCCAATTTCGGAACGTCCTTGACACTGCGCATGCGCAGTAGAGGTGAAGTGTGGTGGGCCATTCAGGACATGTTTTCTTTGGTTTTAGATGCAAATTTTGGGGATTGGGGGGCAAAATTTGTGTTTGGCCCTATATTTTAAGAGTTAGCACCAGCTATGTCTGGGTCATTGGTACAGTATAAAAATATAGAAATTTTGGGTGGGGCCAAAAATCGTACCCCTCCCATTACAAAGCCAAATATTGTTTCACGAACTTCTTTTGAACAAACTTGATTCTACACCTCAAAAGGAAACTCCATAACAAACATCAAGTCATTGTACACACTGGTTCAAGAGAAGAAGATTTTTAAAATATTTTGGAGCATTTTCCCCAACTCCCTCCCTATGGGGCTGGGCATGTTGAGTTGAACAAAAAATGCAATGCCCCTTCGGGATCATCACTCACACATAATTTCCCTTGAATTGGCCCAATGGTTTTGGAGGAGAAGACCAAAACATGGTTTTGACGGATGACAGACGGACGGGCAGACAGCTGGACGACAGACGGAGAGCGATGAAATTAGCTCAGCTTGACTTTGTCAAGATGAGCTAAAAACCAAAAACAAATAAGTAATGACAATTAACTGGTAGAGTGCTGGAAGCCCATTTTTGGGCTTTATCCTGAAGTGCAGGTACCACAGCTTAAAGGCTTGATATTCTGTGGATGTGCTTCAATTAATTCTTGATGTGACATTATTTAGTCTGGATGGAATTGCCCTGCTACAATTTATGGGAGAGTGCCTGTAGGCACTCTCCCATAAATTGTAGCAAGGCAATAACATGTGAACAAACTTTTAACACACCCAAAAACTTTGCACTCTACCAGTTAAGAATGAAGAGATCAAAAAGTAATGTACAATATTTACATAAACTTGGCAACTTATTACCCATCTTATTATTTTAATACTGAATTTTTTTTTAACAATTTTACATAAAAACCCTCATTACATTTCACTATAATAAGCTAAAGAAATACTGAATAAAAAGAAGACTAACACAAAATGTGACCAGTCACAAACTGAGCGAAAGAAAGAAGTTAGATACAATCTTGTACATTTGTAAACAAAAGAAAACAATCAACGTTCATAATAGTAAACTTTTAGCGAGTTCAAAGGCATTATTTCATTATTATTTCACCTTATAAGGCTATATGTAAGTGGGTTGAAAGTTCCAGTACAGAACATATTAACACTACAAATAATGAGTGATCCACACTGTAACTCCCTATCTCTGATCTCTATACAACTCTATATATACAACTGGATTGACGGAACATCAGTAAAAAACATCACAACTCAATCCCCCCCACCACCACAAGATGGCATCAAGTCAATTAAAGCAACAACTCCTCCCTGTTGATAATGTTCGGTGACGTGAAAGCTGGTACTCTGTGACTGTAGTCACCAAACTTTATCAACGGGGAAGAGTTGTGTAGTCGCAGCGTTAAGAGCTTTTACGTCACCAAACATTATCAACAGGGAGGAGTTGTGTAGTCGCAGCATAACAACTTTTACTTCATCAAATATTATGGTGTTTACTTAACACAGAAACTAGTTACAGTGTACATGTATCAAATTTTGATTGCTGCGAAAAATGTGCACATCATCAACATATTCGTTTTTCACAGGGATCTATTTATTTATTTATTGGGTTTCAACGACACTTTTGATAGCCAGGGTCACCTCGTGTCGGATAACAGGGATCAAATATTTATATTTATTTATTTATTGATGTTTAAGGTCACATACTTATGCACAATGGCTAATCGTGACCCTGACAGTTTTACGGTTGGAAGAAGCTGGAGTACCTGGAGAGAACCACCAAGCAACGATGAGCAACTGTCAGCTCCTGAACATTCCAACTCTGTTCAAGCTCTGCTCAAACAGGGTTACAGCGGTTGAAGACATGTGTACATCGACATGCGGTATGCCTTAGTACACTGAGTCATTGTGCCCCCACGAGGCAACCAGGATGAAGTGCCTTGCCCAAAGATACAACGCGGGTCATCCCTGACGGGGATCGAACTCGAGACCTCTAGCATAGAAGTCCAACAGTCTACTACTGAGCCACCGCACCCCCCAGGGATCAAATTGTATTCTTTAAAGAGTGGTCAGCAACTGCAAGGTGTCCAAAAAGTGAAAACCTTCAAGGACAATTTTTTGGTTCAGCATTGGTTATTTTTAACAACATCCACCTCCACTCCCACCCCCTCTTAAAATGGCATCATTTTTGACACTTTTCCATATGTGACAAATGAATGCACCATCAATGCAGTTTCTAGAAATCAGTGCTCCCTTTTCACAACGCGATTGTTTTTGCTGCAGATTTGGAACCTTCATCAGTGGTGAACATGTTCCTTTCAGTTAAGTGACAAGTTTTGCATTTATCAAAGAAGGAATTCCAAAGAAAAAATATGTGATTTGTTATGCACAACTAATATTTTTCTTAGCTTTTGAATGCTTAAAAATATTTGGTCATCAAAACCCAAGCTTATGATCCTCATTGAAATGAGCCTGTCCCAAAGAAGGAATTATAAGCTGTGTTTTGGAGGCAAAGACTGAAAAAATAATAAAATTTGAATTCTACTTTTGTTAATAATGCTGGCCAAATATAGCAAATATCAGGGTTCATACAGACTAGTCAATTTGGTTTTCCATTGTTTTTCCATATCCGACATCAAATTTCCATAATCCCAAATGTTAAATGTAACTCAATACATAATTCTATTTTTTCAATTTCCCCCTCCCACCATCCCTTGGCAACTCTTTTAACCCCCAAAGGGCCCAATTCCAACTTTGAACACTTTGTACTACAACAAAACCGATGTCCAAACATCGAGGCTTCAGGTAAACTTTTAGGCTTCTTTCTGAACACCTTGGCAGTTGTTTCTAGGCAAATCTTGGCTGCCTATATGGACAGCCAAGACTTGCCTAGAAACAACTGCAAGGCCAGCAGATGTACTCTATCAAAGTGTGGCAAAAATGTATACAAACCACCAGGCTTTTAAATGGTAAGAAGCCTCTAACACTAGCGATCAAGTAATGATTCTTGGTGAACCCCAAAAATTGTGAGTACAAATATTTTTTGAATGGCAACATTAGACAGGAGAAATACCCATTTTTCATAACTTCTCCAAAACCCACCCCAATTTACCATACTTTTTTGGGCCTGGAAAATCAATTAACTCTTAGAAGCCGGGAGTCAAGTTTTCCTGCCTGTGATGTAATATACGGCGGGCAATCTGGCTGTGACGGTTTAGCTATCTTTCGGCTGGGAGAGAATTAAACACTGAGTAGGTGCTTCTAAGTCAAGTGTCGTCTGCCTGAATAGGCAGACAACACTTGACTAGAAGCACCTGCTTTACTGTAAGTTTTTCGTGGTATGTCATGTTCCAATAAATTAATTCCGATTCCCAGGCTTCTAAGAGTTAACTGTTTTCCAAGACATTCCATACCTTTCCATAACCTGTATGAACCCTGAATTATGTAAGGTGAAGGATTAAATAAAATTCTTGAGTGATTTACAACTAAACAAAGACAAAAGTGAAGGCATACGCTGACTATAACTCTCAGTTCGGTGAGCAAAAATCATGAAATGAATTAAACAAAAAAACCCAGAAATGATCCAAGATTTGTTGAGCATATAAAACTAAATACTGGCAGACCCAGGGACAATTTGCAAAAATCCATAACTAAAATATTTATGAGACAAGCCACATCCAAACAGAGTATTCACTCCTGAGGGAAGAAAAATTCTCGACTTTCAAGGACTTGTTTATTTTCAACCACTTTCCAGAATCTTTGTCTAAAATTATTTTTATCATCTCAGAGTATTTGTACATGTTTAATCCTTTACCCAGCGTAATGGCCAAAACCGACCAACGCTACTCACCAAAACCACCATTCAATTTTCAGTATTTTTTTCTTTTTTTTTTATCAAAAACATAGCCTACAGCTCTTCTTTGGAATGAGCTCGTTCAAATGAAGGGTCATAAGCTATGTTTTTGATCCAAAAGATAAAAAAAAATTGGTTATTCAAGAATTCTATTTGCAAGTGTCATCTGCCTTTTATGTTAGGTAAAGGGTTAACCCTTTACCTAACATGGAAAGCAGACGACACTTGCAAAAAAAATTCTTGAATAACTAATTTTTTTCATTTTTTGTCTCCAAAACATAGGTTATGACCCCTCATTGGAACGGGCTCGACGAGCCAAAAAATGAAAAAATCATGAAAGTTAAAAAATTTATAGTAATTTATATATTTTTTATACTTACCAATGACCCAGACATAGCTGGTGCTAACTCTTAAAATATAGGGCCAAACACAAATTTTGCCCCCCAATCCCCAAAATTTGCATCTAAAACTAAAGAAAACATGTCCTGAAAGGCCCTCCACACCTCGCCCCCACTGCGCATGCGCAGTGTCAAGGACGTTCCGAAATTGGCGCCATTTATCATTCTAATAACCAGTGCCTGGTAAGCGCTATGTACTCAGCGGGGAGGCAAGAGTTCCCAACTCCTGGGAGGGCCATCCCCGTCTGGGTCATTGGTAAGTATAAAAAATATATAAATTACTATAAATTTTTTAACATTTTTATACTGTACCAATGACCCAGACATAGCTGAATAGTAAAAAGGCTGGAGGGCCAAGGACATAGAGCAAAATGGAATACGCTCAATAAAATAAAATAGAGTCATCCCCTGTAGGGAAAAGAAGTAATAGGCCTTACATGTATCTTTCTTATTTATGATAAATTAGAAAGATACAACACCTTCCAAAAATTGAGCTTCATACATCCATGTACTCTATTAATATCCAATAATCCTTATACTACTAATTTTTAAAGTAAGCCAATAATAAAGTAAGTCTAGAGAATAGAGACTCTTATACTCCTAAAAGTGTGTGAGAATTGCATAATCATGTCCGTTGACATATGCAATATTCAAAAGCTATACTTTAAAAACTAAAACTTGAATGAATTTTATAAACTTAAACTTCTCACTAAACAACCATCCCAATAACAGCTCAGAATTACTAACTCCGGAGGAGGTATCCCCTTGTTTTCATAGTAAAAACAGGTGACCCAAGGGAACACCCTCCCCCCCCCCCCCCCTTTTTCTTGCCCTGGGTCAAATAGCCCAGAGCGAAGAGGGCAGCCGAACGGAGACACTGCCGAAACAGACAGCCTACCTAGCTATAGTAGCAACTGTTAAGTGAATGACATTCTGAGCAGTAGATAATAGACCTAACAATAGAGGTCTCCAGAAATGGACTCGATATTTCTGAGATAAAATTCATGAATGGATGGCTGAGCGCAATGAGCAGCCTTCAAAAATCTATAATAGCAACACTATTAATGTAAGCCCAAGAAGTAGAAGAACTCTTACTTCATGAGCCGAAATCTTAAGCACAACTGCTAAGCCAATGATATACCATAAGCAGTACGCTAGTTAATAGAATCCATTAACAATAAAATGGAGCGTAACGTCCTTCTACTAGACATCAAAGACAGAAGAAGCTTACGCCCTTGTAATAAACAGATATCTGTTTATAAATACATAAACTGTACCCGGAAAGAGTAAAGGCCTATGCCCATACGAAGACGGAAGGACCTTAAAATAATAGGTTCCGGATAATAGGAGCCTAACTCTTATGCAACAATCCAACCTAAATAGTAACGGAAGTATTGATTCCGAAACTATGAAAGTGAAAATCATCCATTGATAGTGCATGAAACTCACTGACTCTACAGTAAAAGAGAAACCAACAGAATTACTGTCTAAAAGGTCAGAATTTGAAAACTACTGTTTCCAGAGGCTCAAATGATTACTTAGCTAAATAAGAACCGAAGTTAAAATCCGTATAGGAATTTAATCTAAAGATTCTGAGTCTATTTATCAAAAAGTTACTAACTGACTTAGATAAAGAGACAAAAGACTCAATTGTAAACTATCGTAGAGTGGATAGGTATGAGGTAACATAAACCTATAACCTAAATAACAACAGGCTGCAGTAGATCTTGTGAAACAAGTATACTAAAAACTAGCAATGAGTAGTATGGAGGGATCAACCATATGAACATAATGATCCCTACACCACGACGGAAGAGCCTCCACTTTAGTCGCATAGAATAGCGAAGAAGAGGATCTCCTATAGTAAGAAATCGCATCCAAAGCTCGTCCAGTACAGTGCTTACAATGCAATACGGACCACACAACGGAATACATGAAGGCTGCGACCTTGCTGGTTGTGATAAAGATGACACGATTTACCCAGTGAAAAAAGATCCTCACATAGAGGAAGATTTCACGTTAAGATCCACAGTAGACAAGAGAGTAAATTACTCATGATCTCTGTGAAGATAGAGATGCTATCAACAGAAATGTATTGTGGTTGTTTATCTTAGCAATACCTGCTAAAACAACAGCGCCGGAGGATACGCGTATCCTATCATTCCGTCCTATAGATCAATAGAGCGTTAACAGTATTAGCTCAGAGATCTGGACAAGCCAACACATACGTCTGCAATTGATTAGCAAGCTGTGTCATAAATAAAACATCATTGGGCGCTCCCATAGATAGCAAATCTGATTAAATACTTGTTTGTTGAGAGTCCATTCTGACAGCAACAAGCGACCCGTAAGAGAACGGGAGTGCGATAAAACAATCAGACGACCCAGAATATGACGGACCAAAACTGAACTTGGTGTACTATAACCAACAGACGGATTCTTTCCATTAAATTGAATAACGGAAACGAAAGAGTGCCTCCCTGGTTCCGGAGATACGCCACTACTGTCGAATTAAAGGACAGGAATTTGGGCATGCGTTTCTGAATAATGTTCATGCAATGACATAAAGCAAGCCTAAAAAACATTATTCCGCGGAAGTTAAACTGATAGCTAAAAGACTGCGGAACCCAAAGACCCTGGCACTTCGAATCCGTAGGGATCAGTATATATCCCAATCTGTTTGACTGGCAACCGTCATAACAGCCACACTAGGGTCCGGCAACTGCGGCGGCACTCTCTGAGTCAACCACCGAATGTTGGCCCCAGTCTGAATCTCTTGTAACACTAGATAGACAAGAGAATGTATAAATCAAGCAATTCATGGATTGCCGGAAAGTTGCCGTTGAAGAGAAGCTCCTCCGAGAACGAAGCGACTCTGAGAGAGTTCTTAACCTACTATCCACGCGTGGATGTAGCTAGGGCTGCATCACGTCTAACCAACTCCAATCAGCCACTGAAGGGCGGAGTTATACGTGAACAAACTACTGCCCTCAAAAGAAATTACATTGAGAATAATATCCCGTAAATCTTTTCTTGAAGACGTAATGATAACGCCTCAGTAAGGCGGATTACGTATAATAAAGCGTCTAAGTTAAGTCTACTATACATAATGTCGTTCCCAACATTGAAATTGGAAAAGACATAAACGGCGAAAAAGAATATATGCAGTCTTTAATCACACCGTCTAGACGCATATGAACTCTCGGTATGCCCTGCTCTGCCAAAATAAACTATATGTAAAAAAGATAAAATGGCAGAAATGAGCCACGCGGACAAGAAACTAAACTATCATGCTTAGTAGCAGGCTTGTATATATATATAATATATAGCGTCGAAAAATAAAACACATGTTGTAATGACAATATTGGACTGCGTCGGTAAGTCAGGGACAAAGTCCCTGTACCGATCGAAAAATCCGAGTCCAATGACGCTATAAGTCTCTTATCCAAGATCGCAGCAATGAAGTCCGAAAAATAATCACTGGAAGAAATGCCAGAAGATATGAAAGGCATCTTCCGATACTACTAAAGGGAAAACTCGAAATCTTTCGAATCCCTTTCGCCATCCTGTCGGACCCTATAAAGCGTTCGGTCGTCCGTAGCTTGATGCAACCGCGGACCGCACCGACCCAGCGCCGTCGGATAATTCCTGATTCGACCGAGAAACCGTCAATTGCTGGGATGCTGCGAAACAACTGTGCTAACTCGGATAGCACGTCCGTCACTGAGGCCTGAGGAGCAGCGGTCTTACGATGCATTGCCGCAGGAAGCTCCGAGATCGTTACCCCGTGCATACTTCCAATATGCGAGCGAACGGAGTGTATAGGCCTCGTGTTCCTTGGCTACCGGATGGCGCGACCTATTCGCTGTGGAATCACTGAATGCCGAAACTGATCGGATACTCGAGGTCACGTAGCCAATGTGCGGTCGTGAACCCTGCTGTGAGGATGAGGAAGCATTAAAGACAGTCTCTCGGACTGTCAATATAACGGAGCGTCCCGAGCAACGGACATATGCTCCGAATGTAAAATATCTGAACCACAACATGCGGTCCCCTATGTTGTTGGCTTCCTCCGATCTGTCCTCAATCTGCCGTCACTGGGTGAGTACTAAAGTAATTAAAGTGCTCGCATCACCCAAATCTCCTTCCTAGACCGCAACGGACGAACCCGGCAGCCGAACCATTCGATGAATGTACGCTACACCGGGTGAGCTAGCGAATGTCACTCCGTAAGCGATAGACATATTCCATGAGCACTTATTGCCGCTAACTCTTCATTAACTATGACGACAGAGGCACACTTTTGAAAGACATCTCCATAACTCTTCGAACAAGAAACCAGAAATGCTTGGATAGCAAGCATAAAATAATAATATATATAGCGTCATTCAATAATTCGAAAGTTTGTGTGACATTATTGGACTATGTCGGAACTGAGGGACGATGTCCCTGAACCGAACCAAAAATTTCTAAGTCCACCGACGCTATCAGTTTCTTATCCGACATCGCAGCATATGTTGTTCCGAAAGGGAAAGCTTGAAATCCACCGAATCCCTTTCGGTATCCCGTCGGACCGGATGAAACTTTCGGACGTCCGTACCCGCTTCCGCGGAGCGTCCCGACCCAGCATCGTCGGATAAAATATATGCGACAGATTCAGTTGATGCTGGGATGCTGCGATAAACTGTGCTATTAAGGAAAGCACGTCCGTTCCCGAGGCCTGTGCAGTAGCGGACTTACGATGCATTGCCGCTGGAAGCTCCGTGTACGTTGACTCCCGCACACTTCCTATGCGAACGTCCGGAGTCTGCAGGCCTCGAGTCCCCGGCTACCGACCCAGCGCTGTCGGATAATTCTCGATCCGACACCGTTTCTGTCGGCTGCTGGGATGCTGCGATAAGCTGTGCTATGTGCACAAGAATGTCCGGCGTCGAGACCTGCGGAGGCGCAGTCTATCGGTGCTTCGCCGAGGGCAGCTCCGCATCAGATGGCTCCCGCATACTTCCTATGCGAACGTCCGGAGTCCATCGGTCTCGAATCCCTGGCTGCCGGATGGTGTGACCTGGTCGCCGAAGAATCCTTGATCGGCGAAGCTGGTAATATATCGGCGGTCACGCAGCCAAGGTGCGGTCGTGTGCGCTGACGAGAAGAGGAAGCCTTAGCAGTCTCAGCGGACTGCCTATACAACGGAGCGTCCCGAGCGACGGACGTATGCTCCGCTAACGACACATTTGTACCACAACATCTGGGGCCAGATGTTGTTGAACGAGAGAGGGGCCTCTCTCGCTTGCCGTCCGGATGGACCGGAACGAGCTATGAACCGGACTAAAAGGCTTCCTCCGTTCTCCCTCCGATCCGCCGTCACTGGGTGTGCATTAAGTTAATTTTATAGTGCTCGCATCACCCCAAAATTCCTTCTAGACCGCAACGGACGAACCCGGCTGCCGAACCATTCGGTGAATGGACGCTACACCGGGCGAGCTAGCGGACGTCAAAGGCCGTCGAACCTACTAGGGTCCTCTTAGGCAATTGGCGTATTACATGAGCACTTTTCCGCTAGCCCTTCATTAATTGTGACGACGGAGGCACACTGTTGGAAGACATCACAGATACATCACCCTAATCTTGATCGTCTGAAATAGAAATTGATAAAGTAGAGTGACCCTGCGGGGAAAGGACCGGAGTGTCCAAATCCCCAACAACATACCGTGACATACGCTTCCCATATTGTCATCGAAATCATACGATACAGAACAGGAGTTAATGCGAGTACACTGACCACATATAGAATGATAATAAGGTCAGAGGAAGACTTCCTCTTAAAACAATTGATCAATATCCTTTCAATGTGAAAAGAAAACAAGTCCTGGTACTCGCACTAACCCCTGGCAATCAAAATACATAATAATAATATGATCCATTAATATAGAAAAAATAATTGAAATCAAAATATTTTGAAAAAATATTTTTTCAGAACAGCCCAAGTTTCTGAAAAGTAACGTTGAGCCCCAATGGATCCCAAGCCTAAGTGTGGACAAAAATTTTAAAAATATTTTAAACAATTTATTCAACACTTACGAACAATAATAATGTATCTAGTTATGATTAAAATAACATAAAGATATTATTATTTAGAAATCCCCCCCTCACACAGAGGGCTGTTGTAAATGTAAACAATGAGTGTAAAAACACTAAAATAAGACTCCAGGCACCCAGGCCCGAAATCAGTTACCAAAAATACACCATCTGATGCAAAACAGAGACTTCCAGGGAAGAAACTGCAGAACATCAGATGGTAGATGCAGAACACAACGCCTAACCACCCGTAGGTGAAGACGTAAACATGGGGAAAGAACAGAATTCATTCTGTTATTAAGCTAAAACTCCCAAGAAATTTTAGTAATAATAATTACAGAAACTATGCCAAAAGCATGGGAGAATAGCAAGGGGGAACTTAAAGGACAGGGAGAGAGGAAAAACACTTGAAAAAACAGTGTAACTAAATAATCAGAATGACAACAAAATGGCTGCTGCCTTGAAAATAGGTAACTTAACATAATTTCATTAAAAAATTTTAAGTTACAGCCCTGATAATATTCTGTCACACATTCTTTTCCTCTCCTCCTTTTCTATCCTCCTTAGAATCACCATTTCACTAATATTTATGTGTCTGGCATCATTTAAACTGAGATTTAAAAGCACAAAGATCAGTCAGATGTTAACTGATGAAGGGCCAAACTTAGAATGATAAATGGCGCCAATTTCGGAACGTCCTTGACACTGCGCATGCGCAGTGGGGGCGAGGTGTGGAGGGCCTTTCAGGACATGTTTTCTTTAGTTTTAGATGCAAATTTTGGGGATTGGGGGGCAAAATTTGTGTTTGGCCCTATATTTTAAGAGTTAGCACCAGCTATGTCTGGGTCATTGGTACAGTATAAAAATATTAATTGGCGATTTTTGAGAATAGCGCTGGCCGTTTTTTCCCCGTTACGTTGGGTAAAGGGTTAATACCAGTTAACAATTTTATACATGTAATCCAAATCATTAATACTTGCATCAAACACTGACCCTTGGTATGCCCTCTAAGAGTGCTTCCCAAGGATCAGTGTTAAATGTATATATTTTTTTTCAGTGAAAAATGCAAATCAAGCCTTAAGGGTTGATTCTGACTATAATCCCTTTTTAAAGAAGCAGAACAGGTGTCCATCCCAACATGCAGTAGGTAAACTCATTTGTTATATTTTAAGTGCCTTAGTAGTTGTTTTTAGGAAAGTGTTGGCTGCCTATATAGACAGCCAAGACTTGCCGAAAGACAACTGCAAAGCATATACTGCTCACTGGAAGTTGCTGAACAAGCCTTCTTTCCAAAGAGGCTTCATAATTATAGCCTAAAAAAGTTAAAAATCTGTTTCTCAGGCCCTCCTGCATGGGACTTTTGGCTACAACACGCTTTCTTTTTATAACCAATGCAAAGTTCAAAAAATAAAAATTAAATGGTTTAATTCGGATATTTTACCCAAGTTAATACAATTGATAGATTTGTCCCTTGGGTGTAACAAGGCTTTGCAATGCTTTAGCACTTAAGGGAGGAAATACACCACCACCCATGCTGTTCTGGACTGTAGATTATGAGGCCTAAGACATAAAACAACCAAGAACATGAACATTTGATGGCAAAGAAATAATTACAAAAAATAAAAAATAAAATAAAAAAACACCCACCCACATGCAATTTTACAAAAAATGGCCTGAGAAACTGTGAGAAACAGAAAATCTACTTTATGAGGCAAAACGTAACAATTTTTAGATATTTATGAAATGTTTTTGCAAGCGATGTCTGCTGTTCAAGTTGGCTAAAGAGCTAAGCACTTTCAAAGACTTATACAAATCCTGCCCAAGGTCCAGGAGCAAATTTATTTGTACCTTAGGTCCCAGGAGCAAAATTATTTATGCCAAAGGTCCAGCAGCCAAATTATTTGTGGGCAATGGTCAAATATGCATCTCATCATTAAATCAACAGTACAAATCGGCAAGCTGTGAAAATGCAGTGGATATTAGAACTAAACTTATTTCATCTCTTTGCATGCTGCTGGTGGATATTCCCACCCAGGACAGGACTTGTCTTGTCACTTAAATAAGTGTCATTTGGGCCCATTTAATCCAATTTCCCACTGTAAAATTGCATAGTATTTTTTCACCACTGATTTTTTTTTAGTTAAATTTAGAAGCATTTTTCATTAAATCTAGTCAGGGCTGCTTTAGAGCAGCCATGATAAGATTTGATGAAAAATATCTTGAAAATACTCTGCGGGTAAAGAATTAAACAACTGAAACTGATTTGTGATGTACTTAAATTTCGATGTCTAAACAGATAATCAACAAAAAGCTCTGGGTCTGTCACTGGTAAGGCAAAAAACATAACTGACTATATAAGAAAAGAATCTTGAAAATGAGCCTATGTGCAGACTTTAAAATATAAAAATAGCCTGGTAATAAAAATGATAATGACATTTCATGAAGTAAAATCTTATGAATAAACATAAAAATGTAAAAACATGAGCAGAAAAAAACATTCAGTGTTATAATTATATTTGAGATACAATGTTTAAGTAATATCTCAGGGTTCACCCCTGTCATTACGAGAAAACAGAAGAAACAAGGAACTGAAAATTGTGCGTTATGCCTAAGAAAGATGCTAGAATTTTGTTTGCTCCTGCAATCTCCACATCATTACATCTCAAAAGAAATAAAAAATGAAGACCAACGTTTTATGTTCCAATAAGACTAAAATTCTCATCCCCTGATTGGACGAAAGCTTGCTTAGTTTTTTCTATGTTTACAGCTCCAGGAGCATAAGTTACCATCTGACGTCACCAAGTGAAATATTTGAAAAGATGATAACAATAGGAGTAGATTCAAAGTGCATACCGGTACTGCCTATAAAATCGTATTTTTTGAGGGCAGTGATCATTCTATGAATGTTTTCCCACAATCCACTTATAAAAAGGTTGAGGTTACTCATCTCAGTTCAAATCATGAACTTGTTCATGATTAGGGCTGTCACGATTAATCGATCAATCGATTGTCGATCGATCATGCCGAAATCGATTAGTATTTTTCGTTGTCGAAGAATCGGTAAATTTTACCCCGCTTTAAGCATTTAATAATTAAAAAAAATTTGATGAAAAAACTATTGCTTCTAAAGGTAAAAGGTCAAGAACGTCGATGTTAAACATCAAGAAGCCGCTAGAAGCATTTGTCTTTTAGATACAGTCAAAGCTTTGATGTTCTGAACTTTTGAACCATCAGTGTAATAATCAAGACTGGTCGTCAGTTGCGAAGTTCGCAACTGACGACCGGTCTTGATTATTACACTGATGGTTCAAAAGTTCAGAACATCAAAGCTTTGAATGTACCCAAAAGAGGATCATCTTCGTTGTTTACTTGAGGTAGGTCAACTGACTTGAACTTCATTTTTAACAACTTCAAAGAGAGGGAGGGGGTCATCTAGGTATGATTAATTGATTATTTGCGACGATTAATCGCTTCCTAAATTAAAAAATTGTGACAGCCCTATTCATGATTTGAACTGAGATGGATTAACTTTGACCTTTATCTAAGTTATTCATTTTTTGTTGTCCAGTGATGTTGTGGGGTACAAGAGAGGTTTATTTACTAAATTTGTTACCGATAGGTTTGCCTTCTTCATTTCAGGATATGGGTTTTGGACTATGGGTAGGGTCTTATTGGAACATATACGTTATTGTGATGAATTAATGGTAATATGGTCGGAGGTTTGCGACTCAGAGCGTTTGTTCAACCTCAATGATTTGCATCTCTGTTAAGCATAAGCTCTAATCCACAAACCTCAGACCATGTTACCATCAATTCATCACAATAACTTATATGGTTGAGTTTAGAGAATTGCAGTTAACCGAAAAACCGATTCGGTTTCAGTTGTATCAAATAACTGAAAATTGCAACCGAGCTTCTGCATAAACAACCGAGATTTCAGTTCCGTAAAAATCAATAATCACAGCTTGGCCAATGCATACAAACATTCATTTTCAAGCCCTGTGTGGCTTTTTGAAAGAGACATAAGAAAACAAGATATCTGTAATTTGGATATGGTATAAGTGCTGTCATAGAATGTGAAGCATGCATATAAATGACTGTCTGTACTTTCATGAAAGGTGACCTGTGTTGAAGTCGTGATATGCCATTGCAGTGATGATATGGGAAAATATGGCCTTGAATTCGAGCATCAATAAGCACATTTTGTTTGGGGAACGTTCTCAATAACATAATCGGCCCTCGCAATTGGCCATGTCAATCGGCAATGCTGTGGTAACAGTCGTGGCATTCTGCCATGACTCTTACCATGGCATGTCGATTGCCGTGGCCAATTGCGAGGGCTGCATAATTCCTTCAGTTAGTTCATTAGTATTTTAGACCTTTATAGTATAATAATAGTTCATGTTATTGTTTGAAATGCTCGGTAGACATGTTGCAGCCTGGTTCAATAATATTAGCCTCCCCTGGCCCCTTATTTAGTTTTAACGATTTTTATATTTGACGCCAGGCTTCGTGGCCCGGAGACAAATATAAAAATCGTTCAAAATAAATAAGACGACCTCGGAGGCGAATATTATTGGACTAGATACAACCGAAAATCGAACCGAGCCAACTCATTTCCTCTAAAAATAACCGAAACCAAAACCGATGGGTCAAAAATCACAACTGCAACTCTCTAGTTGAGTTGCAATAAAATTTAAAAATTTATATAAATGACTGACGGTTCAAATTTTTATGTATTGTTTTAACCCTTTACCTAACGAATCGCCTGCATCCGCCCACGTAATATGCAAATTCAGCGGTTGAAAAAATATTATTTTTCAAAAAATTTCAACAAAACCATATCATGTGACCCCTCGTTGGAACGAGCTCATCGAGCTCGTTGCAACGAGGGGTTACATGATATGGTTTTGTTGAAATTTTTTGAAAAAAATTTTAAAAATGATATTTAAAATAATAAATTTTGATATCGTCTGCATTGGGTAAAGGGTTAAGCAGATCTGATTTGACAAAATCAAGATAATTCAAATCTAAATTTACCCGACTCAACTACAAGATGTACTTGCAAATTTTTTCACTTGAATAACTAAAAAAATTGACTTTTTTGCTTCATAAACATAGCTGATGAGTCCTCAATGGAACAAGATCATTTCAATGTGGGGACATGTGCTATGTTTTAGAGGCAAAAAGTGAAAATAAATAATAAAATTCAAATGTAATTTTTGTATAGTGCTGTCTGGATATGTCTGTTAGGTTGGAGAAAGGATGTGAGAAAACTTCTACAAAGAAAAAAAAAAAGAAGAAAATCCCATCAATTTTCAATTCGAGAGAATATTTGAAATAAGGCCTAAGTTTCTATCTACAAATTCACATGGGTGTGGACATGTCCACATAATTTACTGGTTAAAAGACAATCATTTATTGTGAATCAAATTCATTTAACCCTTTACCCAATGAATCGCCTGCATCCACCCGCGTAATATGCAGATTCAGAAGCTGAAAAAATATTATTTTTCGAAAAATTTCAACAAAACCATATCATGTGACCCCTCTTTGGAACGATCCCGCTGAGCTCGTTCCAATGAGGGGTCAAATGATATGGTTTTGTTGAAATTTTTCGAAAACAATTAAAAAATGATATTTAAATTAATAAATTTTGATAGCGTCTGCATTGGGTAAAGGGATAAATGAACTCATCTGATATCCTGTCTTTACACTACAGCAGTGTGACAGATTTAGGCTAAAAAAAAAAGGGTTTTGATTCTCAGGCAATCCCTCATTGAATTTCAACCACCTCATTGGACATTTTTATTGCCTTTCAGTGTCTTCCAATATTTGTACAAACTCAGGGAGACCTGTAGGCACTCTCCCATAAATTGTAACGAGGCAAATCCCCATAGATTAAACACTTTTACTTCAAAGATAATATGAAGAGCATCAAAAGAATATGAAGCCTTTCCAATTGCAGTACCTACAGTTTGTTTTTAGAGGAATGTTTTATTTTTTGAATTAAAAATTAATTTATTTGTATAAATATGCACTTTCTATATTTGTGTGTGTAAAAGGCAGCCAAAATCCTCTCCATGCTTGCCCACTTTTTGCAAAATAAAATTTAAAAATAAAACCCTCCCTCCCTCACTGATTTGAGAAAAAAAAATTGCGTGAGAATCAATTAATTTATTTTGTGTGGCCTTATTGATAATATTTTCAAGGTATCAAAGTAAGTTGCATTATCTAAATCTTAGTAAAGTGCAATCAAGAAAGAGCAATGCAACTTTCTATCTTTCAAATATTTAAAGAAAATTTATAAATGTAAGTTACATACTTGTATTTAACAACCATCATAAAAAAAATAAAAGTTGACCAGCAATAAGATAAAATTGAAAGCACAAAACACTCCAAAAACTACCACATATTAACAAGTCAAAACTGATGATCAGTACACTCAATGAATTCGCACTGTTGTCTCAATTTTACGTCTTGCACCACTCCTCTTCAAACTTCCATTGGTCATTGGAGATGTTGAACGCCTGAAAGAGGAAAAACATTTTTCCATGAAATTACAGAAGGTAATCGCTTCACTGGACTGGTTACGAGAAATAATTCATGAGAGGTGAGGGCCGTTGTACAAACACGAGTGCGTGAATGTGCACAAGTGTTTTACAATATAGTCCCTCGCCTCAAATGAATCATTTCACGTAACCAGTCCAGTCAAGCATTTACTTTGTTTATTACTTTTCATTATTAACGATAATTATATTATTTAACCCTTTACCTAATGTAAGGGCCAAAACTGGCTAGCGCTATTCTCTAAAATCGCCAATTAATTTTCATTATTTTTTCTTTTGTTTGTCTCTAAAACATAGGTTATAACCCCTCAATGGAACGAGCTCATCGAGCTCGTTCCAATAAGGGGTCATAACCTATGTTTTTGAGACAAAAAATGAAAATAACAGTTATTCAAGAATTTTTTTTGCAAGTGTCGTCTGCTTTTCATGTTAGGTAAAGGGTTAAAAAAAAACAAAACAATACAATGAAGTCCCCATTACACCTATGGCAAAGCATCTTCGTTTGCGCACATGGATACATGACACAATTGTTAATTGCATAATTAACTTGTTAAGTTATTGTCTATAATGAAACCCAGAAATCCCAGTAAATCACACTTCAGAAAGTAATAAACAAATTACAATGAAGGGAATACAAATATGGATATGCTGATTTAACAAGAGGTGTGCATCAGAGATGCAAGCATCGGGTTGTGGCAATCAAAGAGTGTTGCATGTCCATAACCCAGTTATCAATCATATGCTAGTTGTCAAATCTGGAACCTTTGTTCAAGTTATAATGCTAAGTTCAGAATTCGTAAAAAATTAATAAAGGCACATAACTCTGTAATGAAAAATTGGGCCGGGTCAGTTTTGGAACCCACTTGAGATATTATTGCACAAGACCTGTATGGCAAATATTAATCAAACTGGAGAACGTTTGTTCAAGTTTTTGTGCTAACATGCTAAATATTCGAATAAAAACTGACTAATTAAGGCCCATAACTCTGCAACAAATGAAAGTGTCAATGACACTGTAGCTTAACTTTCTGTGTGTTGTGTTTGATGAAAAGGATATTGTTCAATGTTTATGAAAGGATTATGAAATAAGACAAGAATTGTGATAATTGGGAATATGTTAATATCTGTTCCCTGTATGCTATGTTTTCAATAAAAATAATATGAGGTATAGACTGTACTAAAGAATTGAGGGGTGAGTTAACGTGGCCCTCACGGTTAATGTATGTGTCCCCTCACAGTTAATGTATGTCAATGAAAGTTACCAAGTTACAGTGAAATTATTCCAAAAGGAGTCATCCTTTCAAGTTACAATGAAATCCCTTCATATTTATTATTTATTTATTTATTGGTGTTTAAGGTCACCTACTTATGCACAATGGCTAATCGTGACCATAAATCCATTCATACGGGCCTGTGTAGCCATCATGGTTGACCGATCGCAACCAAAAGGTGATGTCATCATCTAGACATTATACTGAGTTATCCAACCAAGCTACAATGAAATCCTTTCATAAATGTGACCTTAGTCTGTGTTAAAGTTTTTCGGGTTTTGGGCTTGAGCAGCCATCATGGTTGAATGATCACGTCCAAAAGGGAACGTTCTCATCTAGGCATTACCTGGAGTCATACAATGAAATCCCTTCATAAATATAACCTGTAGACTGTGTTAAAGGATTTCGGGCTTCGGGCCCCTGTAGCCATCACAGTTGACCAATCGCAACCAAAAGGGGACGTTATCATCTAGGCATTATATGGAGTCAACCTACCAAATTACAATGAAATCTCTCCATAAATACGACCTGTAGACTGTGCTAAAGGTTTTGGGGTTTTGGGCTCGGGCAGCCATCACAGCTGAATGATCGCACCCAAATGGGGATGTTCTCATCTAGACATTATCTGGAGTCATCCTACCAAGTTACAATGAAATCCCTTCATAAATATGAATGGTAGACTGTTCTAAAGGTTTTCGGGCTTCGGGCCCCTGTAGCCATCACAGCTGACCAATCATGATCAAAAGGGGACGTTGTCATCTAGACATTATATGGAGTCAGCCTACCAAGTTACAATGAAATCCCTCCACAAATATGACCAGTAGACTATATTAAAGTTTTAGGGTTTTGGGCTCGGGCAGTCCGCACTGTTTACAGATCGTGACCAAATGGGAAGGTTCTCATCTAGACATTATACAGAGTCATCCTACCAAAGTTACAATGAAATCCCTCCATATTAAATATGACCTGTAGACTGTCACTGACTGTGCTAAATGTTTTCGGGTTTTGGCAGCCGTCATGGTTGACAGATAATGACCAAAAGGGGAGGTTCTCATCTTGATATTATACAGAGGTATCCTACCAAGTTACAATGAAATCCCTTCATAAATACAACCTGTAAACAGTGCTAATGGTTTTCGGGTTTCCCAGCATGGGAAACCATTATGGTTGACCGATCGCGACCAAAAGGGGACATTCTCATCTAGACATGACCTCAAACCTACATATGACATTTCATGACGATCGGACAAAAACTATGGGGTGTAACCTGTGCTAAAGGAAAATGTGAACAGACTCACAGACTAAAAGACTTCTGCACGCGTGGTGGCAATAGCTTATCTTGACTTTGTCAAGTTAAGCTAAAAATCAGGCAGGGCCAGTTTCCAAACTCGCTTGAGATATTGCAAAAGACCTGTATGGCATATATTAGTCAAATCAAAGAATGTTTGTTCATGTTATTGCGCTAACAGTGCAATGGCGCCCAGATGCACACCACCGTCAAACCCTAGTTCTCGGTTGTTAACACAACTCGACCAAAAATGCATTTAAACATGCATCCAATGTTTTGAAAACCTTTCATTTTCTGTCAATAAGGTCAAAAACCAAATGTGAATTGCATGAGAAAATTATAAGTGTTCATCAGGATACTAAACAATTTACAGATGGACAGTGCCAAGCACATAATGCCACTCATTTTCAATGAGCAGATATGGCCTAAAAAAGTAACAAAATTTGTTTCTCAGGCCTTCCTGCATGGTCCTTTTGGCTGCTGCATACTCTCTTTTTTATAACCAATGCAAACATAAAAAAAATTAAAATTTAATGGTTTATGTTACAGATGAGAACATCGGTGTAACATCGGCACTCTGTTGATAAGCGCCCATCTGTTCACCATCGGTACTCGATGGTCCAACATCGGCCCTCGCCGATTGTCTGAAACTCAGTGAAAGTGAAAAGAGTGTTATGGATTATCTGTAATGAACTTTCTTCCACTTCATGGGACAACTAGTAGCAAGCGATCAGTACGTCAGTCGTCTGTTACTGATATCAGGTAAGTGATGGTTGGTGAAAGAAAAGGCAGAATATAATATTAAAGATTTTGATTGTGTAACTGTGTACCGAGTTGTTTTTATCCATCATATGAATACTGAAGCTCTTCACTGCCCAAACTGTACTGCATTCTGCAAAATGGTGCAATATTTCTTTCACCCACGCTCATCATCTCATTAAAAATATAATGGCATTCTTTATTCCCATATTGGAAAGATAATTCCTCCATATTAGTAATCCGTGTTAACTGTGAGAGGTTTGGGTGCAATTTATCAAACAAAGCCACTGAATTTTTCTCATGTTGAAATGTGTGGAGCATGTGATAAAAATAGATAATGCAGTGCAATGTCATGACTCTTTTGACACAATCCCATATATGGGTTTACCGAAAAGAAACTCTCACTTTAAAACATGTGGTTCCAACGATGGCTTTTGATTTTCACAAAACATTTTCTTCCAAATATATTTATATACATTCAAGGGTGAAAAACTACTATCATGAAAATATCAATTTTCGGTCGGTCTATTTTTTTTATTTTAGGCACACAGGAAATGTGGTACTGGCATTAATTCGGAAAAAACAAAAACACGCTCATGTTCTTTGTTCTCTGATTTTTTTTTCAGCTGCGTTTTGAATGCCTTTGATAGTTGACTTCAAAGACTGTTTGTCTGTGATAGTCGACTTCAAAGCCTGTGTAGGGGGTGATTCGGCAAAGACCCGACTTTGAAATGAATTGTTGGCAGCGTTGATGTAAACCGCATCAAAAGTTCAGAACACAATTTAAAATGAGTTCTTGACTCAGTTGTTAGCTGTTTATTCTAAATCGAAAATATACTGCACTGATGGTGCTTCATTGACATAAAATTAACCCTTTGATGTCTGTTATTTAACTTATTTAAGTGAGTATTAAAAGTGTGTTATCTTCCGGGTTGATGGGGATTGACGGCACGTAAATTAAATTCTGATTACTGCAAATCAGCCAGCTTCTGCAGTAAGCTTGAATAATAAAGAAACCATCTGACATCGGCATTCGGTATCAGCCGATTGTTGTCTAAAATAATCAGCATTTGTCTGATGGGAATCGGCTCATCTCTAGTTTATGCCCAACATCTTACCAAAGTTAATAAAACTGATAAATCTGTCCCTTGAATACAACAAGGTCTTGCAATGCTTTAGCACTGCAAAGCCTTCTTGCACCCAAGGGAAACAAACCACAAATTTTTGATGGCAAAGAAATAATAACAAAAATAAAAAAAACGCCCACCTGCAAGCAATTTTACAAAAAAAAATGGCCTGAGAAACAAAAGATCTACTTTGTGAGGCCTAAAAAGTTAAAAAATTTATAGTAATTTATATATTTTTTATACTTACCAATGACCCAGACATAGCTGGTGCTAACTCTTAAAATATAGGGCCAAACACAAATTTTGCCCCCCAATCCCCAAAATTTGCATCTAAAACTAAAGAAAACATGTCCTGAAAGGCCCTCCACACTTCGCCCCTACTGCGCATGCGCAGTGTCAAGGACGTTCCGAAATTGGCGCCATTTATCATTCTAATAACCAGTGCCTGGTAAGCGCTATGTACTCAGCGGGGAGGCAAGAGTTCCCAACTCCTGGGAGGGCCATCCCCGTCTGGGTCATTGGTAAGTATAAAAAATATATAAATTACTATAAATTTTTTAACATTTTTATACTGTACCAATGACCCAGACATAGCTGAATAGTAAAAAGGCTGGAGGGCCAAGGACATAGAGCAAAATGGAATACGCTCAATAAAATAAAATAGAGTCATCCCCTGTAGGGAAAAGAAGTAATAGGCCTTACATGTATCTTTCTTATTTATGATAAATTAGAAAGATACAACACCTTCCAAAAATTGAGCTTCATACATCCATGTACTCTATTAATATCCAATAATCCTTATACTAATAATTTTTAAAGTAAGCCAATAATAAAGTAAGTCTAGAGAATAGAGACTCTTATACTCCTAAAAGTGTGTGAGAATTGCATAATCATGTCCGTTGACATATGCAATATTCAAAAGCTATACTTTAAAAACTAAGACTTGAATGAATTTTATAAACTTAAACTTCTCACTAAACAACCATCCCAATAACAGCTCAGAATTACTAACTCCGGAGGAGGTATCCCCTTGTTTTCATAGTAAAAACAGGTGACCCAAGGGAACACCCTCCCCCCCCCCCCCCCCCCCCTTTTCTTGCCCTGGGTCAAATAGCCCAGAGCGAAGAGGGCAGCCGAACGGAGACACTGCCGAAACAGACAGCCTACCTAGCTATAGTAGCAACTGTTAAGTGAATGACATTCTGAGCAGTAGATAATAGACCTAACAATAGAGGCCTCCAGAAATGGACTCGATATTTCTGAGATAAAATTCATGAATGGATGGCTGAGCGCAATGAGCAGCCTTCAAAAATCTATAATAGCAACACTATTAATGTAAGCCCAAGAAGTAGAACTCTTACTTCATGAGCCGAAATCTTAAGCACAACTGCTAAGCCAATGATATACCATAAGCAGTACGCTAGTTAATAGAATCCATTAACAATAAAATGGAGCGTAACGTCCTTCTACTAGACATCAAAGACAGAAGAAGCTTACGCCCTTGTAATAAACAGATATCTGTTTATAAATACATAAACTGTACCCGGAAAGAGTAAAGGCCTATGCCCATACGAAGACGGAAGGACCTTAAAATAATAGGTTCCGGATAATAGGAGCCTAACTCTTATGCAACAATCCAACCTAAATAGTAACGGAAGTATTGATTCCGAAACTATGAAAGTGAAAATCATCCATCGATAGCGCATGAAACTCACTGACTCTACAGTAAAAGAGAAACCAACAGAATTACTGTCTAAAAGGTCAGAATTTGAAAACTACTGTTTCCAGAGGCTCAAATGATTACTTAGCTAAATAAGAACCGAAGTTAAAATCCGTATAGGAATTTAATCTAAAGATTCTAAGTCTATTTATCAAAAAGTTACTGACTTAGATAAAGAGACAAAAGACTCAATTGTAAACTATCGTAGAGTGCATAGGTATGAGGTAACATAAACCTATAACCTAAATAACAACAGGCTGCAGTAGATCTTGTGAAACAAGTATACTAAAAAATAGCAATGAGTAGTATGGAGGGATCAACCATATGAACATAATGATCCCTACACCACGACGGAAGAGCCTCCACTTTAGTCGCATAGAATAGCGAAGAAGAGGATCTCCTATAGTAAGAAATCGCGTCCAAAGCTCGTCCAGTACAGTGCTTACAATGCAATACGGACCACACAACGGAATACATGAAGGTTGCGACCTTGCTGGTTGTGATAAAGATGACACGATTTACCCAGTGAAAAAAAAAAGATCCTCACATAGAGGAAGATTTCACGTTAAGATCCACAGTAGACAAGAGAATAAATTACTCATGATCTCTGTGAAGATAGAGATGCTATCAACAGAAATGTATTGTGGTTGTTTATCTTAGCAATACCTGCTAAAACAACAGCGCCGGAGGATACGCGTATCCTATCATTCCGTCCTATAGATCAATAGAGCGTTAACAGTATTAGCTCAGAGATCTGGACAAGCCAACACATACGTCTGCAATTGATTAGCAAGCTGTGTCATAAATAAAACATCATTGGGCGCTCCCATAGATAGCAAATCTGATTGAATACTTGTTTGTTGAGAGTCCATTCTGACAGCAACAAGCGACCCGTAAGAGAACGGGAGTGCGATAAAACAATCAGACGACCCAGAATATGACGGACCAAAACTGAACTTGGTGTACTATAACCAACAGACGGATTCTTTCCATTAAATTGAATAACGGAAACGAAAGAGTGCCTCCCTGGTTCCGGAGATACGCCACTACTGTCGAATTAAAGGACAGGAATTTGGGCATGCGTTTCTGAATAATGTTCATGCAATGACAAAAAGCAAGCCTAAAAAACATTATTCCGCGGAAGTTAAACTGATAGCTAAAAGACTGCGGAACCCAAAGACCCTGGCACTTCGAATCCGTAGGGATCAGTATATATCCCAATCTGTTTGACTGGCAACCGTCATAACAGCCACACTCGGGTCCGGCAACTGCGGCGGCACTCTCTGAGTCAACCACCGAATGTTTGCCCCAGTCTGAATCTCTTGTAACACTAGATAGACAAGAGAATGTATAAATCAAGCAATTCATGGATTGCCGGAAAGTTGCCGTCGAAGAGAAGCTCCTCCGAGAACGAAGCGACTCTGAGAGAGTTCTTAACCTACTATCCACGCGTGGATGTAGCTAGGGCTGCATCACGTCTAACCAACTCCAATCAGCCACTGAAGGGCGGAGTTATACGTGAACAAACTACTGCCCTCAAAAGAAATTACATTGAGAATAATATCCCGTAAATCTTTTCTTGAAGACGTAATGATAACGCCTCAGTAAGGCGGATTACGTATAATAAAGCGTCTAAGTTAAGTCTACTATACATAATGTCGTTCCCAACATTGAAATTGGAAAAGACATAAACGGCGAAAAAGAATATATGCAGTCTTTAATCACACCGTCTAGACGCATATGAACTCTCGGTATGCCCTGCTCTGCCAAAATAAACTATATGTAAAAAAGATAAAATGGCAGAAATGAGCCACGCGGACAAGAAACTAAACTATCATGCTTAGTAGCAGGCTTGTATATATATATAAATATATAGCGTCGAAAAATAAAACACATGTTGTAATGACAACATTGGACTGCGTCGGTAAGTCAGGGACAAAGTCCCTGTACCGATCGAAAAATCCGAGTCCAATGACGCTATAAGTCTCTTATCCAAGATCGCAGCAATGAAGTCCGAAAAATAATCACTGGAAGAAATGCCAGAAGATATGAAAGGCATCTTCCGATACTACTAAAGGGAAAACTCGAAATCTTTCGAATCCCTTTCGCCATCCTGTCGGACCCTATAAAGCATTCGGTCGTCCGTAGCTTGATGCAACCGCGGACCGCACCGACCCAGCGCCGTCGGATAATTCCTGATTCGACCGAGAAACCGTCAATTGCTGGGATGCTGCGAAACAACTGTGCTAACTCGGATAGCACGTCCGTCACTGAGGCCTGAGGAGCAGCGGTCTTACGATGCATTGCCGCAGGAAGCTCCGAGATCGTTACCCCGTGCATACTTCCAATATGCGAGCGAACGGAGTGTATAGGCCTCGTGTCCCTTGGCTACCGGATGGCGCGACCTATTCGCTGTGGAATCACTGAATGCCGAAACTGATCGGATACTCGAGGTCACGTAGCCAATGTGCGGTCGTGTGCCCTGCTGTGAGGATGAGGAAGCATTAAAGACAGTCTCTCGGACTGTCAATATAACGGAGCGTCCCGAGCAACGGACATATGCTCCGAATGTAAAATATCTGAACCACAACATGCGGTCCCCTATGTTGTTGGCTTCCTCCGATCTGTCCTCAATCTGCCGTCACTGGGTGAGTACTAAAGTAATTAAAGTGCTCGCATCACCCAAATCTCCTTCCTAGACCGCAATGGACGAACCCGGCAGCCGAACCATTCGATGAATGTACGCTACACCGGGTGAGCTAGCGAATGTCACTCCGTAAGCGATAGACATATTCCATGAGCACTTATTGCCGCTAACTCTTCATTAACTATGACGACAGAGGCACACTTTTGAAAGACATCTCCATAACTCTTCGAACAAGAAACCAGAAATGCTTGGATAGCAAGCATAAAATAATAATATATATAGCGTCGTTCAATAATTCGAAAGTTTGTGTGACATTATTGGACTATGTCGGAACTGAGGGACGATGTCCCTGAACCGAACCAAAAATTTCTAAGTCCACCGACGCTATCAGTTTCTTATCCGGCATCGCAGCATATGTTGTTCCGAAAGGGAAAGCTTGAAATCCACCGAATCCCTTTCGGTATCCCGTCGGACCGGATGAAACTTTCGGACGTCCGTACCCGCTTCCGCGGAGCGTCCCGACCCAGCATCGTCGGATAAAATATATGCGACAGATTCAGTTGATGCTGGGATGCTGCGATAAACTGTGCTATTAAGGAAAGCACGTCCGTTCCCGAGGCCTGTGCAGTAGCGGACTTACGATGCATTGCCGCTGGAAGCTCCGTGTACGTTGACTCCCGCACACTTCCTATGCGAACGTCCGGAGTCTGCAGGCCTCGAGTCCCCGGCTACCGACCCAGCGCTGTCGGATAATTCTCGATCCGACACCGTTTCTGTCAGCTGCTGGGATGCTGCGATAAGCTGTGCTATGTGCACAAGAATGTCCGGCGTCGAGACCTGCGGAGGCGCAGTCTATCGCTGCTTCGCCGAGGGCAGCTCCGCATCAGATGGCTCCCGCATAGTTTTCCTATGCGAACGTCCGGAGTCCATCGGTCTCGAATCCCTGGCTGCCGGATGGTGTGACCTGGTCGCCGAAGAATCCTTGATCGGCGAAGCTGGTAATATATCGGCGGTCACGCAGCCAAGGTGCGGTCGTGTGCGCTGACGAGAAGAGGAAGCCTTAGCAGTCTCAGCGGACTGCCTATACAACGGAGCGTCCCGAGCGACGGACGTATGCTCCGCTAGCGACACATTTGTACCACAACATCTGGGGCCAGATGTTGTTGAACGAGAGAGGGGCCTCTCTCGCTTGCCGTCCGGATGGACCGGAACGAGCTATGAACCGGACTAAAAGGCTTCCTCCGTTCTCCCTCCGATCCGCCGTCACTGGGTGTGCATTATGTTAATTTTATAGTGCTCGCATCACCCCAAAATTCCTTCTAGACCGCAACGGACGAACCCGGCTGCCGAACCATTCGGTGAATGGACGCTACACCGGGCGAGCTAGCGGACGTCAAAGGCCGTCGAACCTACTAGGGTCCTCTTAGGCAATTGGCGTATTACATGAGCACTTTTCCGCTAGCCCTTCATTAATTGTGACGACGGAGGCACACTGTTGGAAGACATCACAGATACATCACCCTAATCTTGATCGTCTGAAATAGAAATTGATAAAGTAGAGTGACCCTGCGGGGAAAGGACCGGAGTGTCCAAATCCCCAACAACATACCGTGACATACGCTTCCCATATTGTCATCGAAATCATACGATACAGAACAGGAGTTAATGCGAGTACACTGACCACATATAGAATGATAATAAGGTCAGAGGAAGACTTCCTCTTAAAACAATTGATCAATATCCTTTCAATTTGAAAAGAAAACAAGTCCTGGTACTCGCACTAACCCCTGGCAATCAAAATACATAATAATAATATGATCCATTAATATAGAAAAAATAATTGAAATCAAAATATTTTGAAAAAATATTTTTTCACAACAGCCCAAGTTTCTGAAAAGTAACGTTGAGCCCCAATGGATCCCAAGCCTAAGTGTGGACAAAAATTTTAAAAATATTTTAAACAATTTATTCAACACTTACGAACAATAATAATGTATCTAGTTATGATTAAAATAACATAAAGATATTATTATTTAGAAATCCCCCCCTCACACAGAGGGCTGTTGTAAATGTAAACAATGAGTGTAAAAACACTAAAATAAGACTCCAGGCACCCAGGCCCGAAATCAGTTACCAAAAATACACCATCTGATGCAAAACAGAGACTTCCAGGGAAGAAACTGCAGAACATCAGATGGTAGATGCAGAACACAACGCCTAACCACCCGTAGGTGAAGACGTAAACATGGGGAAAGAACAGAATTCATTCTGTTATTCAGCTAAAACTCCCAAGATATTTTAGTAATAATAATTACAGAAACTATGCCAAAAGCATGGGAGAATAGCAAGGGGGAACTTAAAGGACAGGGAGAGAGGAAAAACACTTGAAAAAACAGTGTAACTAAATAATCAGAATGACAACAAAATGGCTGCTGCCTTGAAAATAGGTAACTTAACATAATTTCATTAAAAAATTTTAAGTTACAGCCCTGATAATATTCTGTCACACATTCTTTTCCTCTCCTCCTTTTCTATCCTCCTTAGAATCACCATTTCACTAATATTTATGTGTCTGGTATCATTTAAACTGAGATTTAAAAGCACAAAGATCAGTCAGATGTTAACTGATGAAGGGCCAAACTTAGAATGATAAATGGCGCCAATTTCGGAACGTCCTTGACACTGCGCATGCGCAGTAGGGGCGAAGTGTGGAGGGCCTTTCAGGACATGTTTTCTTTAGTTTTAGATGCAAATTTTGGGGATTGGGGGGCAAAATTTGTGTTTGGCCCTATATTTTAAGAGTTAGCACCAGCTATGTCTGGGTCATTGGTACAGTATAAAAATATAATTTGAAACAGTTTTTATGTACTGGAGAGTTCAGTGAAAATTGTTACTGCAGGCTAATACAGTTTGAATTAGATGCTGAAAGGGACACAATCTTCTCCTCTGTCAGTACTATTACATATGCTAATCCCAAGGTGATAATGAAACAATTCATTATTCAAGAAGTACTGTTTGCTTGAACACATACTTCAGTAAATTCACAGAAGTACAATTAAATTATAGAACACGATGACAATCCATCTCGATCTAGTGAAAAGTTAATCCAATTACTAAATAATAACTTATAAACTACAGCACTGTATTATTAAAGATAAGGCCTAAAAAGAAATCTGTTTCTCAGGCCCTCCTACATGGTCCTTTTGGCTACCACATGCTCTCTTTTTATAACCAATGCAAACTTAAATTAAAATTAAATGCTTTATGTCTGATATTTTATCCAAGTTAATAAAATAGATAAATTAGTCCCTTGAGTGCAACAAGGCTTTGAAATGCTTTAGCATTGCAAAGCTTTTTTGCACTCAAGGGACGAAATACACCACTACCCATGCTGTTCTGTAGATTACAGGCCTCAAACATAAAACAAACCAAGAACATGAACTTTTGATGACAAATAAATAACTGAAAAAATATAAAAAATAAAAAATGCCTGCCCACATGCAATTTTACAAACGATGGCTTGAGAAACAGAAGATCTACTTTGTGTGGCTTAAGGTAACTGAATACCTAATATCTAATCTGCAAGTTTTATCTTTGTGATTCTTAACTTTTTGTTATTTTTTTCTGCAACAATCTGAATACTGGTATTTACACCAGTATTTCAAAATATCAGGTATCCCTGGGGCTAGGAGTCAAGTGTTGGAATTATCAATAGACGAAATGGTATCAAATCTTTCTTGTGGTAATCAAGAATAATGATATACACTTTTCTAAGCATCCATGACTAGAAAGAGTCTAGATTTGGTGAATGATTTTATATCAAACTGTCTTTTGCCAAGCTAGTCGATTTCTTTAACAGTAAATATTAATACAGTGGAACCCTGTTAATTGAATAACCACTTTGCCAATGAAAATTATTCAACTGACAGGAGTATTCAATTAACAGGAACTGTATCACTTTCTTGTATTCTAGAGGTAAACTTAGCAATTGTTCTATTATATCTTGTTTGACAGAGCTCAAGAGTTCTGTCAAACAAGATACAGTGAAACCCACTTAATTGGATATTTCTTAACTGAATAACCCTGTTAACTGAATATAACTTCCCAACACAAAACCATTTACCATACCTGCAGTACAAATTTGACCTGTTAATTGAATATAGGTTACAGAGTAAACTCCTGTTAATTGAATAAAAAATCTTGTAACCTGTCAAGAAATTACCCTGACTCTCCAGTTTCCTTTGATTATAGACCTATTTGGCCTCAGTACATCCAATACAGGCATTTAATCTATTATATCTTGTTTGACAGAACTCATGGAGCTCTATCAAACAAGATGTAATAGAATAAATGCTAAGTTCATCTCTCTAGAATACCGAAAAGTGACACAATCCCTGTTAATTGAATACTCCTGTTAATTGAATAATTTTCACTAGCAAAGTAGCTATTCAATTAACAGGGCTCCACTGTATAATAGATTAAATAACTGTATTGGATGTACCAAGGCCAAATAGGTCTATAAACAAAGGAAAACTGGGGCGTGTCGGAGTAATTTCTCAACAGGTTACAAGATTTTTTATTCAATTAACAGGAGTTTACTTTATAACCTATATTCAGTTAACAGGTCAAATTTGTACTAGAGGCATGGTAAATGCTTTTGTGTCAGGAACTTATATTCAATTAACAGGGTTATTCAGTTAAGAGATATCCAATTAAGTGGGTTCCTCTTATCTTGTTTGAAGTATATTCTGCCTTATAAGATAGCAGGAAATGTTGGTCAAATATTTTTTCTATATCTGTTGTCACGATCAATATAAGCAAATATTTCTCTGGACATGATGTGTTTTATGCAATAAGTTTAGATTAATATCACTGCATGTGCTTGGTTTTTGGGTCATTTAACTGCAATAAAAAAAATAACTACACATATACTAACTAGAGGCAGCCACCAGGAGTGAAAAAAAAACACCCTGAAACAGTTACCTCACCAATATCTAAAGTTATGGAGCATCCACCAATTTCAAGTTATGGTGACCTTGACTTGACTTTTGGCACAATGACCTCAAAATAAAAAGGGCTTTTCCTCTCATCATGCCCAATCCAAATGACCAGTTTGGTTTCGATAGGACAAGTACAATTTTAATTAGAGAAAGGAATTGAACTACAAAACAATTTGAAGTTCAAGGTCACTGTAACCTTGACCTTTGCCACAATGACCAAAATAAATCATGGCTAACCCACGTTAAGTTTGGTTTCGAAGAGCCAAGCAGAATTTTAATTAGAGAGTGGAAACCAACTATGGAAAATGTTTAAGTTCAAGGTCATGTTTGGTTTTGAACAGCCAAGCAGGCCTGGCATTCTTAAAAATGCAGGAGGGCTAAAAGCTTACAAGGGTTAAAAGTAGCAAAATTTTACTATTAAAGAATTTTGCCCAGTGGGCTTTGTACATTTTATTTAGTGCTGCTAACAAGGTAGTCTGTTAGACGGCTACCCTGCACCTCCCACACCTCTGGGCCTTGCCAAGCCCCAGAGGTGTGGGAGGGGCAGTGTGGCCCATCTTACAGAGATCATTAACATAGTAGAGATCTGAAAAGATGTGGGATTTAGAAATAGACTGTTGTGGTAATCATTATTTTCTAAGGCCAGGAGGGCTAGTTTTCGCCCTCCTTAATTTTTTAAGGCGAGCAAATAAATCGCTCTCCTGAAAATGCCAGGCCTGGCCAAGAAGAACTAGTCGAAACTCCTAATCTTTAAGTTTGTAGACACAATGAATTCTGAGTTATCATGATAGGGATAATTGGGTTATTTTGTTCCATGGGAATGATGTCAACATTATGTAGTTTGGATGTACAGTGTTCAGAAATTAATTTCAGCTTTCAAATTCTCCCCATGTTCATTGTTTGTACATGAAACACTGATTGTATATATGTACTGTCTTTTGTATACTTGATAAAATAAATTACAACTTAAGGTCTAACGAAGTTAAAAATCTGTTTCTCAGGCCCTCCTGCATGGTCCTTTTGGCTGCCACATGCTCTCTTTTTATAACCAATGCAAACTTGAAAAAATAAAAATTAAATGGTTTATGTCCGATATTTTTGCCAAGTTAATAAAATTGATAAATTTGTCCCTAGAGTGCAAGAAGGCTTTGCAATGCTTTAGCATTGCAAAGCCATCTTGCACTCAAGGGATGAAATACACCACCACCCATGATATTCTGTAGATTATGAAGCCAAAAACATAAAACAAACCAAGAACATGAACTTTTGATGGCAAAGAAATAATTACAAAAATAAAATTAAAAACTGCCCACATGCAATTTTACAAAACAAAATTTCCAGAGAACCTGAAGATCTACTTTGTGGGTTTATTAAATAAAAGCTCTGGTGAGCCCGAGAGAGTGGATAGTTAGGCTATACCCTTGTTGTAGCTATGCTAACCTGACCGGTTTCGTTCTTTATTTGAACTCGTCAGAGGTGGAGTGGTGTTTCGGCCTTCCCCTATTTATACTATTTGGTGTGGCGGTACCGTTTCTGGTGTGGCGGTACCACTTTGTGTGTGGCGGTACCGTTTATTCGGTGTGGCGATACCGTTTTGTGTGTGATGGTACAAGGATTGACATGGCGGTACCGTTAGCGATTTGTGTGTTGTACCGGTACCGTTTTGTTTGTTCTGTGACGTCACAATGGACTGTATTTTTTAGAGTTTCATCTGGCGGTACCGTTGTGGGTTTGGTGGTACCGATGTTCTAATACAGTGTTAATGGTGTTAAAGAGCCTTAATGTGAACCCTGTGAATGAACCTGGTAATATAATATTTGATAGTTTATTCTTTTATTTGTAGGTAATAGCAGTGTTGCTGTTGGAGGAAAGGTGGATAACAATGTGTTGTTAAATAGCTGAGAGATGACAAGCGATATGGAGGTCTGGGGGCCTCAACCGATTTGTTAAAATAATAATAAATATGTATACAACTGATTGGTCTTTTTGATTATTGAAGAAAAGGATACAGCTCTTGTTTAGCTGTTGTGTGAATGGCTATTTGCTAAATGTTCCAAGCTTTGGAGGACTCTGTGGGGCTTAACCCATATTTTGTTTGTCTTATTTATTTCAAATGATAAGAAAATGGAATGTGCAGACTGAGACCAGATGACAAGGCAACTTGGGTGAAGAAGTCGCTTTGGATTGTGCAGAACTCAGACCAGCTGACAAGGCAACTTGTGTGAAGAAGTCGCTTTGGATTGACAAACTTTGCTCTGTCTTCTAAAAAAAGGCAACTCTGAAGTTGCCTTTTGATTTATCAGTCTATCTTGAAATTAGGTGAATTTGTTGCACACAATTTTAAAAAAAAAAAACACCTAAAAGACATTAAGTTGGAAGTATAAAATGTTTGAGTTAATATTCATTGTAACTAAAAATAAAATCAACACTTAAAAACAAGACATCAAGTGATCTGTCAAACTCAACGTGTTTATGCTTACAGCAAAAATTGGTGACATCTGGCGAAAGAATGTGATTTTTGTTTGAACATTCATTCAAAACAACTTTTCCAACTTGAAAGTCTTAAGTTATAGAGGCACGTTTCTAGAAAAAAAAACACTTGTGGACGAAAACTTCACTTTTAATTCATATAGCGTTTTATATACTGCAATACAAATTCATCGACAACTTCGGATAAAAAAAACAAAAAACAGTCGACAATGACATTTGTCGATGGTTAGTCGATTAATTGACTGGCAGGCAGGTCTAAATGTGATGCATAGATCTCATTCTATTAGACAGGCGTTCTATGAGGCAGAGATCAATTTCAGCAACAATCTAAATATAGCTGGAATGAATGTCCACTGACTGCCAAATGCTCATTTTTCAAGGGTTTTCAAGGAAGGTTCCAATATTCAAGGGGTTTTCAGATCCATTGCATGAGATTTCTAAAAATCAAGGACTTTCAAGGTGACACAGGAACCCTGAGTCCAAGATCATGAGAAACAAACATTCAGCTACAAATGCCCCAAATGTAAAAAGTACAATTAAGGTAAAACAATGTATTCATGTTACAAATTTTGACAATATTTTTACCAACTCATTTTGTTTATATACCTTTGCCGTGCTCTTGTCTGTAAGGTACAGGGTGTCAAAGTGGCCAGTGCCTGCATGTTTGATGTAAGCTCCTCAACCTCCTTTCTCAGTCTAGTTGGTGTTTCTATAGCTTCCCTGATAAACATGAAAAACAAGAGAGAAATGTAGTAAAGTGCAACATTGAGAACACATTAGGCCACACAAAGTAGATGTTCTGTTTCTCAGGCCATTATTTGTAAAATTTAATGCAGGTGAACAGTTTTTTATTTTTTATTTCTGTAGTTATTTCTTCGCCATCAAAAGTTCATGCTATTGATTTATGTTTTAGGCCTCATAATCTACAGAATAGCATGGGTGATGGTGTATTTGATCCCTTGAGTGCAGGAAGGCTTTGCAATGGTGAAGCATTGCAAAGCCTTTTTGAACTCAAGGGACAAATTTATCAATTTTTTTCAACTTGGGTAAAATATCAGACATAAAGCATTTAATTTTAATTTTTTTCAAGTTTACATTGGTTATAAAAAGAGAGCATGTGACAGCCAAAAGGACCATGAGGGAGGGCTTGAGAAACAGATTTTTAATTTTTTTAGGCCTTGTTACCATTGTTTACAATTCTTAACTACATGATTAAAATCAGGTCAACTTCAATGGAAACATTTAGTTATTGATTGGTGTTTAAATTCCCTTTCAGAATCTATGGCTATATCATGACAGCAACCCAGGTATGAAGTCAAGTTTAGCCAATCATTTATACAGCAGAATCCTGTTAATTGAATAGCCACTTTTCCAACAAAAAATTATTCAATTAACAGGAGTATTCAATTAACAGGGATTGTGTCACTTTCTTGTATTCTAGAGAGAAACTTAGCATTTATTCTATTATATCTTGATTGACAGAGCTCCATGAGCTCTGTCAAACAAAATATAATAGATCAAATGCCTGTATTGGATGCACTGAGGCCAAATAGGTCTATAAACAAAGGAAAACTGAGGAGAGTCAGCATAATTTCCCGACAGACTACAAGGTTTTTTATTCAATTAAAAGGAGTTTACTCTAACCTATATTCAATTAACAAGTCAAATTTTTTCTGGAGGTATGGTAAATGGTTTTGAGTTGGAAAATTGAATTCAATTAACAGGGTTATTCAGTTAAGAGATATCCAATTAAGTGGGTTCCACTGTATTAGTAATTACGAGGGTTGCACACAAATCTCAATAAGGATTTCATGGACCTTTCCATTAGAAATTCATACTTTTCCATGACCAATGTACATTATTTTTCAGCAGAAAATATAAGGTAACATACAAATAAATTTAATGCCCAACTGCAATGATGATTAGGCCTAAAAAAAATTTAAAAATCTGTTTCTCAGGCCCTCCCGCATGGTCCTTTTGGCTGCCGCTTGCTCTCTTTTTATAACCAATGTGAACTTTAAAATAAACAGCTGCGCCAAGAGCGCATGATACGCCCGTTATTAATTACAAGAGGGAAGCACACAATATGAGTATACATGTGTACTTGTCAGTTTTTTTTTATATTCTTGTACAATAATCATAACCAACAACATAATGTGTTCAATAATTTGGAAATAAAATTATTTGAATTTCATGTATATATCTTATATCTATAGAGATCATAACTTCAAGAAAAAGTCAATGATTTTCTAAGTAATAAAGTCCCATAACTCTGGAATGACTAATCAAACGGCGACACCAAACGACAGGGAGCTTCCTTCCATCAACATAAACCACCTACCAAAAAATCGTGAAAATCTCTCGAAGCGTACTCGAGTTATCGTATGACGTGTATAAAATCAACAATTTTCTAAGTAATAAAGTCCCATAACTCTGGAATAACTAATCGAACGGTGACACTAAACGAAAGGGAGCTTCCCTCCATCGATATATACCACCCACTCAAAAATCACGAAAATCTCTCAAAGCGTTCTTGAGTTCTCGTACGACATGTGACAAGACAGACAGACGGACGGATGGACGGACGGACAGACAGCGGTATACCATAATACAACCCGTTTTTTAACCACCTACCCAAAAATCCCGAAAATCTCTCAAAGCGTTATCGTACGACATGTAAAAAATCAACAATTTTCTAAGTAATAAAGTTCCATAACTCTGGAATGACTAATCGAACGGCGACACTAAACAAAATGGAGCTTCCCTCCATCGATATACACCACCTACCCAAAAATCACGAAAATCTCTCCAAGGTTTCTTGAGTTATCGTACGACATGACCGGACGGACAGATGGACAGACGGACAGCGGTATACCATAATACGACCCGTTTTTTTCAAAACGGGCGTATAAAAATAAAAATTAAATGCTTTATGTCTGATATTTTACTCAAGTTAAAAAAAAATTGATAAATTTGTCCCTTGAGTGCAAGAAGGCTTTGCAATGCTTTAGCATTGCAAAGCCTTCTTGCTCTCAAGGGATGAAATACACCACCACCCATTACGTAGATTATGAGGCTTAAAACATAAACCAGGAATATGAACTTTTGATGGCAAAGAAATAATTAAAGAAAGAAAAAATAAAATAAAAAAACGCTCGCCCGCATGCAATTTTACAAATAATGGCCTGAGAAACAGAAGATCTACTTTGTGGGGCCTTATATTTATTTAAGTGAGTTCCACTGTAGCTATGTGGCCTAAGAGTACTTCCATCCTAGGCTTCAGTTACTAGGTCGTATTTTACCAATAAAGCAGAACTGGTTTACCTTAATATACAAGCACTGCTTCACTTCACAGGGTTAAAACATGGGAAAACTTCAGTTACTAATGTCTTGCATCCCGATGGCAGATTCCCTGACAAAGCAGTGCAATACTTCAGTCACTACTTGAAGCATAATAACAAAATAAAATCTACAAAATTGCACTAATCTTTCAGTCAACGATTTCTAAATTTCAGTTTCTCTAAAAATTTTCTAATAAATTTAGTAATGAACCGATTATCAAAACTTGCTATCAACCAATTACCGGTTATTCTCTGCCAATTATGCCTATTCCGATGGTTGAAGTAGGACACTGAAGAAAATCTGTTGGTGCCAGTTATACTACAGAATGTCGTTGATAAATCATCAATTACGAAAGCTTAATACCACATAAGTTTTCAGAGTATGCATATATAGTGCTGGGCAATATTAGCCAAAATAATACTTGCATTTTGGTTGGGGTGTGGGGAAAAGATTGTTATTAACGATACAATCACACGATATTGTTCTCGTGAAGATTGTGTTTTATTCCAGTAAATAGTGTAAATATGGTTTTGTGTAAGGAAACAATACACTTGGCTGTATTTACCAGGAATATACTGAGCACACATACTTAGTGTCTTAATTGAATAATAATTTTGATGTTAATATGTGTTGTGAAGTTGTATGACGCATGGTTTACACATACATAAAATGTATTATTCAATGTTCTTTTTTCACCTTGTTACCTCCCTTGATGTGTTTCTCCAATGTTTTCATGAATTCTACAATCTTCGGGAAATGGTGGCGATCTCGTACCGATTGCAGTTGGTAAATTCCATAATATCCCTGCTCTGCAAATCCCTAAATTTTCTGCTACATGTATGCACAACACACGTTTTTAATGGGGAAACTTTATTGAAATGACCAGATATCAAAGGGATTTTTAATAGTCAGTGTTAAATATAGAATAATCGGAAACTGCCGGCTTTTAACTGCCAGTTTTTTAACTGTTGGTTGTCATAATTGGCCGATGCCCCATAACCGGCCGGTTATTAACGGTTCCGATTGCCGATTCCGATTATCGGTTCATCACTAATTAAATTAAGTCATGGCTCCTCAATGCTCCAGGGGAGAAAATAAACTTATTGTCCTGAAAATCACAGAACAGTAACTAATGCCACTCCCACCCCCTTCCCTCGAAAGAGGTTCAAGTGGGTGACTTCCACCGCAGTCATTTCATTTCAATCATTTCACTAAGATGGGAAACCTTGTACCAGAGGACTTTCTTCAATACTATCCACTGGGAACTGTTGACTGTCAAAGGTCTTTATCAGACCTTGAGAACAGGCCTGAAAATAAGCAGTCTGGCATTTGCAGAATGAGGGCCCCAGAGGGTGAATTTGATGATGCTATCCCAAACAGTAGGCCAATTTATCCTCTGGGTACCTCTTTCTGTTTAGTTTTGAGACCCTGATTCAGATTGAGGTTCACAGAGGGTAAATTTAGTGATGTGACCCTGCTGTGCAGGGTAGCATCAATAAATTCACCCTCTCGGGACCTCATTTTGCAGATGACAGTTTGCTTATTTTCTGGCTTGCTTGAGAAACTCTGTGGTCTTAGAACAGGTTCTTTAACATACAGTTGGGAAGAGGTTCCGACAATAGACAAATTACATGGACTGTGGTTTCTAGTCTAGAGGCATTTTCACACAAAATTATCCAATGAATAGTTGAGAGATAAAATATACCCACAGCTCACTCTTACCTTCTAGCCCTAACACAAGTTCTGATTGGAGTTTTACGTCTTGGTGGCGTTTCAATACCAAATGGAGAATACAGCTGTGGTGTTGTGTTCCTGTATGATGCTCTTTTCATTGGTCTTTTTGAGTTGGGTGTCCATGGACTGTTGGTTTTGTCGGCCAAAACTGTTCTAACTCTTGTAGAGGTTTTAAATTTCTGGAAAATGAATTGAAACTTTGTAATAGCATGAAGGCGAGCAATCAATCACTTACCTGTATTCAAGTCAGGCGAGTGGTTAATTAGTGATACCATTCTTCTGTATAAAAAATTACAATTACTTATTTATCCTTGCTTGTCATTAACTGGTTGACTACTTGCTTATCGTTAACTACATGTAGTACAGTCATGATTAGCCATTGTGCATAAGTATGTGACCTTAAACACCAATAAATAAATAACTACATGTAGTTGACTACTTAGTTGCATTTGGAAGTTGAAAAAACAAAACTACATGTAGATGGTGCCATTTGTGCATTTAGAACACTTCAATATTATGGTGTATTTCCAAAGTTGCATTTCGAATATTGAGAAAATGCATCAACATAAAAATAACATTAACCCTTTACCCATTGAATCGGCCACATTCGACCGCGTAATATGCCAATTCTTCAACTGAAAAATATTATTTTTCAACAAAAATTCAACAAAACCATATCATGTGACCCCTCTTTGGAACGATCCCGATGAGCACGTTCCAATGAGGGGGTTACATGATTTGGTTTTGTTGAAATTTTTAGAATAATTTTAAAAAATTATATTTAAAATAATAAATTTTGATATCGTCTGCATTGGATAAAGGGTTAAAGAAGCTGCATCCAGCCAGAGCCCAGTCGTGAGGGCGACTAGGGCAATTATGTCGGCATTCTAAGCCCAAAGTCACCTAGAAAAATAGTCAGGGTGATTACAAGTCGCCCACTAAAAATTGGCCAAAATGAGGAAAGGCTGAACTGAGTGATCCGAGGTTTACATAAAAAGGATTATTTTCAAGAATCGAATGTGCTTGAGTGTGATAAATGGGCATTTTCATTCGTCAAATAAGCAACCATTTATTTCAGATCACAGGAGAATCAATTGTCCATTGTTGCTTTTTTGCAGATTTTTTACTTCTATTTTGTTCTGTTTCAGTCGGCTCTTCAAGTGTCAAAACAAAAATAGATGACTTACACGACTCAACAATATAACCCAGTTTGAAAGTAGGCTACGTCTCACACAACGGACGTATTTTCTAACACTGTATTTTTATTTTGTTTAGCTGACGCCTGTTAACTGTTGGGCCGTCTATTCCAGAAAAACACGAATGGAATTGAAACACGTGAAAAAAGCTTTAGTGATGACAAGAAAAGCTTTGTACAGGGCACAAGTGTACATATGAAGGATCTTGAAAAAGTACCTTCCAAGCAACCTTCTAACATCTGGTCCTGTTCACACTTTCAGACTTAGGAAATTATTAGCTTAGTAGACTTTGGTGAAAGGCAACAACAGGAGGGTGCTTGGGGGATTGACACGAAGAAGAGGGGAGGGGTCATGAAGGAGAGGATAGCAGTGGGGGATTTTCAATCAATAATTACTTTGTGATTTTTTAACATAGATGCATCATAGACAACTGGACCTGGATTAATCAGGCGTTAATGGAGGACCACAAGCTGAAAATAATAAGGGGTGACATAAATATTCTTAATTTTCCCCACTTGCCTATGAAGTCTCCCTACTTGACTGCGTCCCCTATTTTTTTCTGGAGGGAGACATGAAGTCCCCCTAATATGCCCCCCCTCCCCCCCCCTCTAGGCTGGTCCCTGCATCCAGCTGGCCCATGAACATCAGAAACCTTTGTTCACATGTATACATCTACAGACCTTGTTTAATACCCATGCATAGTTTTGGTTTTTTGCTGGAAATATGAGAACACTGAAGTGGCTCTGAGGACAAAGCAACATGGCATAAGAAGCACATGGAAGTCAAAACACAATGTTTAATCAAGGCACAAAGTTGATTATGCAGATCTGAAGTGTTTGGAAGTGAAGAAGGCTTTAAAAAGCTGACTGAAGGTGAATACAGAATTTCACCAAATGCCATCTCCTTGTGATAAGGTACAGTATACTGGTACTGGTCCGGTAGTTTCACTTTCAGTATACACTGGGTCTGGGGCATCGTTTGATTCCATTCTAAATATAATTTGTGCTAAACTGCAGTATTTATTTGTAGACATCCTGCTCTGACGCTTATCTCATTAAATGTCAATGAGTGGACAAAATTGTCTGGTGAATCTGACTTGTAATTCTAATTCAGATGTTCAGAACATGTGTAATCATCAGAATTTGGCTGAAAATTGACCGAGGATTTTTGTAATCAAATACAAGTATAACGTCATATGCATTGGGGAAGAACACTGTGAGATCAACAGTTACTGCTGCTATTTGATATCAAATCAAGTCAAACACAAAAAGAAAAGGGGGTGGGGTATAGGTGTGGGTCTGGGAGTAAAGGGCACATTGGGTTCATGCTCTTAGGACACGTCACTTGTCATACATACCGCCATGTAGCCATGTACATATAATATCACATCACTGATCTATATTATGGACCCCCTTGAAAGCCTTTAAGCTCTAAAAAGTGGCTTTTGCTCAGTTTCAGGATTTGCTAAATTTCCAGTTTGTTTAACGTCACACCAAACAAGAGGAAAAAAAACCCAAGAATCAATTCTTTTATCACAACCAAGTCTGACATCAAAAACCAAAACCAAGGCAAAATTTCACAACTGAACAGCTCAAGATGGGAGAGGGAATGGTTAGTGACAGTTGGAAGTTAATGGTTGGGAATTAATGGCCTTTTCATTGAGAGAACCATGGCAAATCAGTACATACAGTTAAAACTAGAAGTCCTGTCATGAAAGGCGCACAAATGGCACGTCGATCTGCGCATTAATCTACGCGTTATGACCATAGTAAGGCTTTCAAATTCTGTACATATGACCTGTGCACAAGCAATGTTTCAGCCAATGGACCTCCGGGTAACCCGGAGGTCCATTGGCAGAAACATTGCCTGTGTTTGTTATCAGTAACCAGGAGAACCTGCTGTGTTTTGGATGCCATTCAATATGGCAATTGTGCACAATTTCTACGCGCAATTAAGCCTAGATTGTTTGTTTGTTGTTTGTTTTTTGGTGGTTAATGTCACATATTTATGCACCATGGCTAATCGTGACACAACATAGAGATGAAGTCAAGTTTAGTCAATCGTTGATCTACATGTTGCCCATTTTAGAGGACTTTCACCCCAAGCATTGGTGACTGGGTCCTATTTTACTAGTAAATCGGAACTGGTTTACCACAGTAAACAAGTGCTGCTTACTTCCCGGGGTTCCCACGGGGATACAATTAAGCCTAGATAAGCACACAGTTCGTGACAGGACTTCTAGTTTTAATGGTACAGAGATGTAGTCTTGGGTCTAAGAAGAACACACATGGAGATTGATGAGGAGGGTAAACAGGATTGGATAGCAAGCAGAACATGATTATGTTACCGAACAGAAATTTATTTATTTATTGTTGTTTATGGTCACATACTTCTGCACAATGGCTAATCATGGCCACAACATGGAGATAAAGTCAAGGTCAGTCAATCGTTTATACCCCATGTTGCCTATTTTAGAGGACTCGCACCCCAAGCATTAGTGACAGGCTCCTATTTTACCAGTGAAACAGAGCTTGTTTACCACAGTAAACAAGCACTACTTCACTTCCCGGGGTCCCCACGGGGGTTTACCGAATGGAGTAAAACTGAATAATCCTGTTAATTGAATATAATTTCCCAACCCAAAACCATTTACGATACCTCCAGTACAAATTTGAACAGTTAATTGAATATAGGTTATAGAGTAAACTGCTGTTAATTGAATAAAAAATCTTGCAACCTGTCGAGAAATTACCCGGACTCTCCCCAGTTTTCCTTTGTTTATAGACCTCTTAAGCCTCAGTACATCCAATACAGGCATTAAATCTATTATATCTTGTTTGACAGAGCTCATGGATCTCTGTCAAACAAGATATAATAGAATAAAGGCTAAGTTTATCTCTAGAATACAGGAAAGTGACTCAATCCCTGTTAATTGAATACTTTCCATTGGCAAAGTGGCTATTCAATTAACTGGTAAAGTGCTGAGTTTTTTTCTGACAACAAATCAAAGCTCATCATGTACTGCTCTATTACATTTAATTAGATAGTGCCTTATAAGGACTATCCAATTAAATGTCAGAGAGCAAGGTATTGTATAAAAAATCGGATTCATATCAGGGACAATAAATGCTTCCTCAGGCAGAATGTAGCTACAGACAGTTATTGCCTGACACTTTTATTAAAGCCCAAAAAAGGGCTTCCAGCACTCTACCAGTTAACAGGGTTCCACTGTACCAAAAGATAAGCAAAAATTAATAAGCATTATTAGAAAGAATAAAAGGCCGCTCGGCCACATGTCCCCCGAAAAAATAAGTCGAAAAAGAGTCATAACTCTAGTAAAAATGATCGGTCTGAACCCATATTCGAACTTGACCTGTATTATCACCCCAGAAAGTCACATACCAAAATTTTTTCTGATCAAATAATCCTAACTGATGTTATCATCCGGACAACGCAAATCTTGAAATTTCTAAGTCGAGAAAGGGGTATATCTCTAATAAAAAAAATCTGGCCGAACCCATATTCGAACTAGACCTGTGGTTTGGGCTAAGAAGGTCACATACCAAAATTGGTTCCAATCAAATGATTCAAACTGGAGTTATCATGGGGAAACCAAGTAGGACGGATGCACAGACGGACGGATGCACTCACACCTCTGATTTCTATAGTCCCCCGACTACTTACCAAATATAATCGCAAGGACCCTCTGGATGGTTCACCCTCAATATTTACAATCTGGAAGTATTCACTTGTTAAGGGATAGTGTAGGTTGACATCCAGGATGTCCTTATCATGGGTGACCTGTATTATTACCCCAGAAAGTCACATACCAAAATTCTTTCCGATCAAATAATCCTAACTGGAGTTATCATCCGCACACTGCAAATCTTGAAATTTCTAAGTTGAAAAAGGGTTATAACTCTAATAAAAATAATTTGACCGAACCCATATTTGAACTTCACCTGTGGTTTGGGCTTAGAAGGTCACATACCAAAATTGGTTCCAATCAAATGATCCAAACTTGAGTTATCATAGGGACACCAAGTGGGACGGACGCACAGACAGACGGACACATGCACACACGGACACCGCTGATTTCTATAGTCCCCCAAAATTTTGACAAAAATATGAAGGCCCAAAACAGAAATATAAAACATTTTATTAATATTTTTGTGGAGACGACTTGACACATGATGACTTCACCTCAAGACAATGAATCTGTTTCTTCTGTTTGCCCCTGGTTGTATATATATATATACACAGTATACTCCACCCACCTTACAGTCCCGACATTCGGCACTGACGGTCTAGAAATTTCAGTTTTAATTCTTTGAACTCAACACACTCGATGATCATATTACACAATTGGGTACCGGTAATATATAACTTGTAACCCTGCATATTGGATAGTTAATGTTATACCTTAACCCTTTACCCATCACAGACAATATCAAAATTTATTATCTTAAATATCATTTTTTAGATTTTTTCAAACAATTTCAACAAAACCATATCATGTGACCCCTCGTTGGATTGAGCACAGTGAGCTCGTTCCAAAGAGGGGTCACATGATATGGCTTTGTTGAAATTTTTCTAAAAATAATATTTTTTCAGCTGCAGAATTTGCATATTACGTGGGCAGATGCAGGCGATTCGTTGGGTAAAGGGTTAAAGCTGTATTGGATCAAGTTATTGTTGGTATATCACTGATAACCCATTCTCACTTATGCAAATTCCATTGGCAATTTGCAATATCTTAAATATCAACGTAACGTTTATTTTTACATTATTACTGGAGTAATGTTGATATTCAGTGTTAGAGCCATGTGAAAAAAAAATCATATCACTGTCCAAACGGGTAGCCAGAATACCATATAGAGAATTATGTGTCACATTCTATTTGACACAAGACTGTATCTTGCAGTTTGATTAGTCCAACTCTAATATTATGGACATCACAATGCTATACAGTTAAAACTAAAAGTCCTGTCCTGAAATGAGCACGAATAGCACGTCGATGTGTGTGTGTTAATCTACGCGATATGACCATAGTAAGGCTATCAAATTCTGTAATTATGGCCTGTGCACAAGCAATGTTTAAGCCAATGGACCTCCGGGTAACCCGGAGGTCCATTGGCAGAAACATTGCCCGTGTTTGCTATGAGTAACCAGGAGAACCTGCCGTGCTTTGGATGCCATTCGATATGGCAATTGCGCGCAATTCATACGTGCAATTAAGCCTAGATAAGCGCACAGTTCGTGACAGTACTTTTATTTTAACGGTAGTAGGTATAATAGATGTAATTTATCAATGAAATATTTACTGGATAAAATTCCGAAATGGAAATTTGAAGCAATGTTGGAGACTTCATAAACTTTACTCAACAGGCCTAACTTACCATTTTTTGTTGTAATATAACACTCAACGTGCACAATACAAAACAATTTTGGGGTATTGATTCGTCTTATTTGTTGAAAAGGCTCAGGAGTTCTTACCAAAAATATTAAACTTTGCCACTTGTGTTCGCACAACCTTTTAAATTCACAGATTTACTCTCATTAAACACCCAACTGGAAACAGATCAGCATTTTTCAGGTATGCAAAAATAATTTTCAAAATTCTGTGACTCTGCTTTTTTCATGAATTTCAAAAGCCCAGAAAACTGTATTCACCCCATGTGAACTACAGTTGCTCTTTCATCACTAGTAAGAAGTCTACATTCTCTGTAATCACACAATAAATTACTGGAGTGACAAGGTTATGGTTAACAAACAGAATGTATCTTTTTCAATTCTTTTGTATAAACTATGAACTAATTGCTCTATAAATAATACTTCATGGGCTCTCAAGGCTGCATATAAGACAACAGTCAAGTGACATTTATTATTTGTCATTATTAAATTAAATGAATTACTTAAGTGTCAACATATTTTATTACATGTACCTACATTTTGGTACAACTACATGTATCTCTGAGGGGATCCATTCTTCCTGAGCTGACAACTGTGGGCCATTCTGAGCAATATTCAGATTATGAGCATTTGAAAATTTATGAAGAAAAAAAAAAATAGAAAAAAATCTGAATTACAAAAATACATCCGGAACTGTGTTAGTATGGCAAACAAAAACTGCAAAAATTTCCTCATTTTTCTCATTTCTTAATTCATTTCCTTAATCCACAAACAGCTTCCAGAGAACAGTATGGTATACCAAACTAACAAAGAATTTGAATTTTAATTTTAATAATTTTCCCACTCGATCATCTCGTTTTACTTTTTGATGCGAAGAGTCATGACTTGTAAAGTTGTATTATGAAAGGAAAAAGAATATATATGAATTACAATACACATGTATATGTACGGTATGTTTTCTTTCTATTTTCACATGTTCAGCACCAATTATCTTCTTGGAAAGATACTAGTAACAATATTCTTTTTTTTTTTCCCTTTCCTTTATCATACTGTGCAGATATGAATGGGCTTCCCAAAAATGGAATCACAATTATTATTATTTAGCAAGTTTTTTTTTCAATTCCATTTTTAGTGCTAGTCTGCAGTGTTTTGGCCAGCTTGTTGGGTGATATCAACCAATAAAACAGTCATGAAGTCCAAGAAAGTACATTGTATAACCTGGAAACTTTGACAAAATACATGTATGCCCATTATAAATGCAGTGGAGCCCACTTAATTGGATATCTCTTAATTGTATATCCCTGTAAAATGAATATAATTTCCCAACACCAAACCATTTACCATACCTTCAATACAAATTTGACCTGCTATAGAGTAAACTCCTGTTAATTGAATAAAAAATCTTGTAACCTGCAGAGAAATTACACTGACTTGCTCCAGTTTTCCTTTGTTTATAGACCTATTTGGCCTCAGTGCATCCAATACAGGCATATTTAATCTATTATATCTTGTTTGACAGAGCTCATGGAGCACTGTCAAACAAGATATAATAGAATAAATGCTAAGTTTATCTCTAGAAAACACGAATGTAACACAATACCTGTTAATACTTCTGTTAATTGAATAATATTCACTGGCAAAGTGGCTATTCAACTAACAGAGTTCCACTGTAGTAGTAGTTGTATTGTCAATGATTTCTTGATACCAAACTCTTCTGATTCTTCCATCAAATCAAGTCATGGCTGCTTTACAGCAGCCATGACTTGATCTTGTGAGAAAATACTTGGCAGGTTAACTGGTTGAATGCTAAATTATTTTTCAACTGTGATTTGAAACACGGGTATTTTTTTCCAAGATACCACACTACCAGCAAGAGCAGCCTTACTAGTAGTTTGATAAGATTTTGTTGAGTTTTGTTATAATTTATTGGAGAGTGCCCACAGACACTCTCCAATAAATTGTAACCAAACAATTTTACATAAAAAAATTTCTTCTACTGCTGAGCAAACAATAAGCTAAAGCATCCAGTGTAAAGCCACTATTTAAAGTGGGTTCTAGCACTTTTCAATTGAGCCATGATAGTGGCTTTTAGCACTCAACCAGTTAAGAATTAACCTTTTACCCAACGAATCATCCGCATCCACTCGCGTAATATGTAAATTGTGCAGTTGAAAAAATTTAATTTTTCAAAATATTTCAACAAAACCATATCATGTGACCCCTCGTTGGAACGAGCTCGTCGAGCTCATTCCAACAAGGGGTCACATGGTATGGTTTTGTTGAAATTTTTTGAAAAATTTAAAAAAATTATATTTAAAATAATAAATTTTGATATCGTCTGCATTGGGTAAAGGGTTAAATGACTGTGGTACTCTCTTCTGATTCCACTCTGTACCATCAAAGTTAAAGCTTAAACATTTCTGTCAGATAAAATTTCTTGTTAGATACATGTGGCAAAGTGCAGTAAATACTGCCCCCCATTTTTGGAGATAAGTGATGAATCACTGATGAAACATAATCCAGTTTTTTTTTTCTCACATTGACTAGTGAAAATGTCATCTGTATAGATAGATACATACATGTATGTATACAATGTACTTAGTATTTACCATTAGCAGTTCATTTGAGCAAGAGCCAATTGCTGAAGAGGAAATGTATGTCAAACAGACAGTTGAATTTTGAAAGTGGAGGTTTTTTGAAGATGTGTGGAATATCTGAAAGGCTCACAAGAGGTGGTGAAATGGGGACAAAATATGCAATTCTTCTGTTGACAGGATAAAATCATCCTAGTTAAGACTCATATTTGTTGTAACCCTCCTTCAACTGAAGAAACTGAAGAAAAGGCTTGGCAATGAAATATTTCCATCTTTAATTATTGCACAGCTTATCTCAAAATTAATCAGTAACACTTTGCCTGCTGCAGGAGGTTTTGCCTGCCAGAACCAAAAAAACTTTAAACTAAGAGAGAATATATTCCTGGCTCTTAGTAACCAGTATGGAGAATGACTTTAACCCTTTACCCAACACAGACGATATCAAAATTTATTATTTTAAATATCATTTTTCCAATTTTTCCAAAACATTTCAACAAAACCATATCATGTGACTCCTCTTTGGAACGAGCTCGATGAGCTCGTTCCAAAGAGGGGTCACATGCTATGGTTTTGTTGAAATTTTTTCAAAAAATAACATTTTTTCACCTGCTGAATTTGCATATTACGTGGGCGGGTGCGGGCGATTCGTTGAGTAAAGGGTTAAAAGAACCAAAATTTTCAGATGGAAATTTTTAACATACCAGTAATGCGACCAGGAATTTAACCATTTCAGTCTTGTTTGTCTGAGCTCATTGAGCTCGGTCAGATAACAGTGAATTGGTTATATTCCTGGTTGCATTTTGGGAAAAACTTGCAGCTTGACATTTTTATAATCTCACATCTGTGTGCAGAGAGTTAACAAAATAAACCACTATAAATTGGAGAAAGCCTGATTATTTTAGGAGAGAGCTATATTCCTCCCACTTGCTATGGCTCCCACAAAACTAAATTAATGGGTGCCACAACTGATCCCTTAAAACAAGAAAAAAAACTCCAAGAAACCCTGTGGGGCCTAATCGCTCACCTGCTCTGGAATGGGGGTGGGGTCTGCTGGGGGAATTTTTTATTTTTTGGCGTAAAATCACTCAAACCCCTTCAAAATTCATTTTGAAGGAAAAAAAAAATCACCCACTTGATCCCCACCCCAAATCTTGTTCTAAAGCAGAAAAACCAAACATTTTGACCAAAAGACCTTCCTCCCTACCCCACCGGCCCCAGGCTTCAAGAGGGTCTCATGGGAGCCTATTAGAACAAATATTAATCTTATGTACATATTCACATTTACCAGCTCTGTTATGCGTTGACAGTTCATTTAACCCTTTACCCACCATGAAAAGCAGATGACACATGCAAACAAAATTCTTGAATAACTAATTTTTTTCATTTTTTGTCTCAAAAACATAGGTTATGACTCCTCATTGGAACGAGCTCGTTCCAAAAAGGGATCATAACATATGTTTTTGAGACAAAAAATGAAAAAAATAATGAAAATTTATTGGTGATTTTTGTGAATAGCGCAGGCTGGTTTTGGCCGTTACGTTAGGTAAAGGGTTAAACAAATAATAAAATCTTCATTGGGTTCTGTGTTGAATTTCAACCCCCTCTGGTTCCCATCAAAATCAGTCAAGCATAACACTTTGAACAAACTTGAATCTAGGAGTTATAGTAATTCTCTTTACCAAATAGCAAAAGATTCTTCCTGGTGGATCCAAAGAAGATCTTTCAAGAATATTCCTTGTGCTGTACTATGTAAAAATTTAGGCTCCCATAGAGAGCCCAGGGATTTCATTTGAACTAAATTGAATCTCACCACAATAAGGATGTCAATGCATGGTTCATCTTAAGAAACTAGAGGCTCTGAAGAGCCTATAATCGCTCACCTAGAACTACATATAACTAGAGTGATGTCACGCATGCAGCCCGACTGTCCCAGCAATGGCAACAATGCTTAGACACAAAAAATCGGAGCCATTTTTGTTAACCCTTTGCCTAACTAATCTGCCATATCTGCACTCATGATATACAAAATTTGCTATTCAAATTTTATTTTTTCATTTCTCTAATCCAAAACGTACCTCATGACCTATTAATGGAACAAGCTTGATGAGCTTATTAAGGACTAATAAGTCATGGTTAGAAGCAAAAAAAAAAAAAAAAGAAAAAATCTGATGTTTCAGAAATATAATTTGTACTGTTGGCTTCAACTTGTGTTTGGTAAAGGAATAAAGATGCAGTTCATGTACATACATGTAAAGCAAAGTTGGTCTATTGGAGTAAATTTGCATGTAATAACTCCCAATCCTTCAAAATGCATTTTGGGAATCAGTGACATGTGCGTGTGTGTGTGTGGGGGGGGGGGGGGCTGCAGGCTTGACAATTTCAGGAGAGCGATTTTTTAGCTCTCCTTACTGCCCTCCTGAAAGAATTAAGGAGAGCGAAAAATTGCCGTCCTAAATATTTTGGTCTGGGATGATTGAGATTACATGTATTATGCTCACATTAAATTTTTGTTGTAAAGCAAAAATGTAATTTAACTTCGAAGTCACATAACATCACGTAATTTCATTTTGAAAGTGGTTTAGTGGTAAAAGGTAATGGCTGCAACCATTCCCAAACACAGTTGCAATCATTTGAAGCAAAATGGGTCACAGCAATATTTTTTTTTCTGTCAGTTTCAAGTTCAACAACTGACATTACAGTTTGAGGGGTAATTATTCAAGGAATATTGACACTATAATATACTACCATTACTACTATCCTGTCACTTGAAGCAATTGCACCAGGATGTGACTGTAGATTCAAGCAGACCTGTTGTCCAAGAAAGTCATACGTCTACCACTACCACCTTCAACCCCCTTGGGGGGTTGAAGGTGGTAGTGGTAGGGGTATGACTTTCTTGGACAACAGGTCTGGGTACACACACAGGTCTTGTCAAGTGTGTGTTCGGTTGTTGAGTGAGACATCTAGATGTCTAAGAGATTTCGCTTCACCTTAGTAAAGTTAATAAAATCACTGATGTAGTCTGTTGGTTTCAGTTTCAATGAGTTCGTTCAACTGGATACTTAAAATCCTGTGTAAAGCTAATTGCTCTCCTGAGCTGATTGAGGAGAGCGATTTTTTGCCCTCCTGCATTTTTCAGAATGCCAGGCCTGTATAAGTAGCACTGAATAAATCAAAGTTCATCTAATTTGCATAATTTCTGCACGAGAAAAAAGCCTGTATTATATGTGATGTATTCCATGTTAGTAAACATTCATTCAAAAATTTATTCAAATCAGAACCTTCATACAGAAGTTCTGTACAAAAAACTGATTGTACCTAATTTGAAAGTTCATCTAATTTGCATAATTTCTGCACGAGAAAAAAACCTGTATCATATGTGATGTATTCCATGTTACTAAACATTCATACAAAAATATATTCAAATCAGAACTTTCATTCAGAAGTTCTGTACAAAAAACTGATTGCACTAATTTCGGTACAAAATGGCTGCTGGTGGCCATCTTGAATTTCAGACCACACCTAAAAACACTCATTCTCATCCTACGGAGATAACAAAGGTACCCAAGAAGTTTCGTAAAGATTGGTTCATAAATACAGCCTCTCCTCTAGTCTAGGCTGTATAGAAGTTTTGTACAAAAAACTGATTGTATCTAATTTCGGTTCAAAAAGGCCGCCGACAGCCATCATGAATTTCGGACCGCACCCAAAAACACTTGTTCTCGTCCCAAGGTGATGAAAAAGGTAGCCATGAAGTTTTGTGAAGGTCAGTTCATAAAAACAGCCCCTAGCCCAAGCCGTATTGACATGTGTACTTACTGTGTATAAGTAGCACTAAATAAATCTAATTTCATCTAATTTGCATAATTTCGGCACGAGAAAAAAACTTGTATTATATGTGATGTATTCCATGTTACTAAACATTCATACAAAAACTTCTTCAAATCAGAACTTTCATTCAGATGTTTAGTACAACAAGAAGGACGCCAACGCCCTATAGCTCACCAACATTCCTCTTTGATAGTAACTTCGGCAAACACAAGAACTGTATCAAACAGGCTCATAACATGCGACAAAGCTTACCTAAACATAACCTCTTAAAAGTAAAACACAGAAACTGACATAAACACTAAGTTAAACATGAAATGCTAATCAGAAAACTAAACACAAATAAAAATGTCAAAAAACCCCATTTAAAATGCAGGGTCTGAGGGGTTAATCATGGAACAATGATACTGAGGAACATGTATGATGAATATAAGTGCCATGGGAAGAGAAGGAGCACAGCAGCTGACCTAAACACTTAGTTAAACATGAAATTATGAGCTAAACAGAAAACTAAACGCAACTAAAAATGTCAAGAAAATTGTCTAATATGTAGGGTATGAGGGGTTAAATCATGGTAAAATGATAATAATCATCATATAGCAGAATTATAAAAGCCATGATATGGAAATAGGGCGAGTAAGGGACCTAAACAGAAGCTTTAACATTATTGGACATTTACGCTGATGCTGACGCCGACGCAGATCGATCGAGCCATGCCATAAGCTCACACAACTGAAGTTGGTGAACTGAAAAAACTGATTGCACTAATTTTGGTACAAAATGGCTACTGGTGGCCATCTTGAATTTTGGACCCCCCCCCCCCCCCCCCCAAAAAAAAAACACTCGTTCTCGTCCCACAGTGAAAACAAAGGTACCCAACAAGTTTTGAAAAAATCGATTCATAAATACGGCCTCTAGCCTGAGATAGAGCATGTAGGGAAAGTACATGTACGTGGCAAAATCTTGAGGCTCTGGGCTTGGGAGTCAAGTTTGTTTGAATTCTGAAAGCATCATATACATGTAAAGATTACAGAGTGAACTTACTAGTACATGTAACCTGGGTAACATAACAACAACATGTGTGCCTATGGAGATAGGCCTAAAACAGGGGTGCACCCTTTTTCCAATTCTTTTTGCATTGTACATTAAAGGTTTTGGAGATGAACTCCTGCGAAGCTACCAGGAGGTAGTAGTTGGGGACTGGAAGGTTCCAGGGCTATTTTTCGCAGACGATATGGAGCTTAGTGTCAAAAAGCAAAGAGGGGCTAGCAAAAATGCTCGGAATTGTTGGGAAATATGCGAACAAATGGAGACGTGAACTAAATGAAAGCAAAAGCAAAGTTATAACCATGGGCTGTAAAGTGGACCCTACTCAAAGGTGGAGAGTGGGGAGTTCTGTATTCTGGAAGGTACATGTAGCAGCAAACTTTTTAGTGTAGGAGAGACAGGTGACTATGAGTATCTGGAGGTAAATATAAACATCACAGGAAGAGGCATCTACCAAAACCACACAAATAAATTGATTGTTGATTCTGAGGGGGAAGCGAATCCTTAACCAAAAGAAACTTATAGGGGGAAACAGTTTCAATAAGGTTTTCATGGGGAAAACCATTTGTGAAATGGTGGGTCTGCCAAGTATAACATATGGTACGGAAGTGGTACCCCAAAACCAAACAGCTGTAAAGAGCTTGGAAACCCTGAAAAACAATGCAGGCAGATGGATAACGGGGTCAAGTAATGCCGCAGCACTAGATGCAATCATGGGTGAGCTTGGGGGGATGAGGATCAAGGACAGGATAGACTTATTGAAACTCGGTTATCTTAATTATTTGGTAAATCTCCACGACAGCCGATGGTGTAAAGTAATGTTCCAGTGGGCCAATTTATCCTTTGGGTACCTCTTTCTGTTTACTCTTCAAGACCCTGATTCAGATTGAGGTTCACAGAGGGTAAATTTAGTGATGCTACCCTGCTGTGCAGGGTAGCATCACTAAATTCACCCTCTGGCGACCTCATTTTGCAGATTGTCAGTATGCTTATTTTCTAGCCTGTTGGGGGGTCACTATTGTTCATGCTGAGATTGGGGTCCCTGGAAGGGAAAAATTGGGAAAAACAGTGAAAAGGAGTGCCAGGTGTGTAATTTAGATGTGGTGGAGACCCTGGAACACTTTCTTCTAGAATGCCAAAAATACTAGTCTAAAAGAATAAGATTCTCTGGGAGTATAGTGGGGAAGTGGGATGGGAGAACGAAGGACAAGTGGACGTGGTTAATGAGTGACTCAAAAATGGTTAATATGCTACATGTAATTGGAGAGATTGGGAAGAATGGGGCAAGGGATGTCATCAAGCTATTCGCCTCCAAGTGTTGGAAGGAGAGAAGAAGCGTGGGAATAGGGAGGCAGTTGTGAACACAGGGGTAACCAAGGTCTTCTCACCGAGAACTGCGACAAAACAGCAGCTGGCCAAAGTGTTATTATTATTATGCAAAATATCTTTCTTTCAACTTTTTGATATTATTTTTTTTTTAATTAAATTTCAGAATAGCAGGCCTGGCATTCTTAAAAATACAGGAGGACTAAAAAGCGCTCCCCTCCCATGGCCTAGGGGAGCGATTAGCTTTCCTTAAGCTTACAAAAGCTAAAAGTGGCAAAATGAAGTTTTAGTATTAATGAATTCTGCCTAGTTGGCTTTGTACATTTTATTTGGTAGTCTCCGTGAGATGGCCACACTACCCCTCCCACACCCCGGGCCTCGTCAAGGCCCGGGGTGTGGGAGGGGCAATGTGGCCATCTTGCATAGTCCATTACCACAGCACAGATCTTAAAAGATGTGGGTTTTAGGAATTGGCGGTTATGGTAATTATTATTTTCTAAGGCCAGGAGGGCTAGTTTTCGCCCTCCTTAATTTTTTTAAGGCGAGCAGTAGGCGAGCGAATAAATCGCTCTCCTGAAAATGCCAGGCCTGGAATAGTTAAATTCCTAGTTATTGTTGCTGATTCTCAGATTTCTTTGTTACCAATATCATTAATATTTCCACACCGTAACAGAAATTGGGGGCTCGTTGAGGAGATGGAATATAAGATAACGAGACAACCCGGACCGACAAGAGGGGTAGGTGACAGGTGATTGTCATATAAAAGTAGAAATGAGGTTACCACAATGCAATGCAATCTCAACATGCAGTGCCATATTGGGCTGCGCGTGATTTTGTGCCACTGTAGAACACAGGTAGTCGCTGATTTCCAACATTTAGGAAAGTCTTCAAATTGATCAGTGATGAATTCTCATGGACAGATAAAGGCACTTGTTCCATTGGTCTGTGACATTCGAGATAAAAGAAGACTGATACAATTGAGTCCGACAAAAAGGAACCCTGTGGGTTGTGCGATAGTTTTGACAATCAGATGCTTGGTGGAACTTTATTGGCAATATATGAGGGTGACATGTGGTGATACATTTAGAAATATTGTAACAGCTTGTGTTTGCAACATCTTTCTTGTAGTGAGCCCAAACATGTTTCGGAATAAAGCAAAGACTAACTACAGTTAAAACTATAAGTCCTGTCATGAAATGCACACAAATAGCACGTTGATATGCGCGTTAATGTACTCGTTATGGCCCAAGTAAAGCTATCAAATTCTGGACATATGGCCTGTGCACAAGCAATGTTTCAGCCAATGGACCTCCGGGTAACCCGGAGGGCCATTGGCAGAAACATTGCATGTGTTTGCTATGAGTAACTAGGAGAACCTGCCGTGCTTTGGATGCCATTCGATATGGCAATTGCGCGCAATTCAAACGCGCAATTAAGCCTAGATAATCGCACTATTCGTGACAGGACTTCTAGTTTTAACTGTACAACTGACAGTAGCCCCAGTAATGATCCTTGCGGCTGCGATCTGTATTTTCTCCAGCTCAACCAATTATTAGTGCTCAAACGACTAGTGAATTCCAAAGTCGACTAGTCAATACCCAAAAGTCAAGTCGACTTCGACTAGTCATTGGTGATAACTTGTCTCCTTATAACAGTGTTGGTGTTCCGGTAGAGTGCTGAAAGTCCAAATTTGGCTTCACTTAGGCATTCATATACAGCAAATTACTGGAACATTATTCTGTTAATGTGCTTCTAATTATGCTAAGAGTGAAATTATATAGTCTTATTTAATTTGCCTTGTTGCGATTTATGGGAGAGTGCCTATAGGCACTCTCCCATAAATTGCAACAAGGCAAATTAATAACATATCCTGACAGCCCAAAATAATTCAGGACTCTACTAGTACCAGTTAAAACAAACTACTGTCACTACTATTAGATGGCAATAGATGTATACATTGATTGCCCAATATTGCTGTTCAAACTGTCTGACAATGGCACAGAAGGGATACTATTTACCTAAAAGCTTGAACTCCTCCGACTTATCTAGGCTTAATTGCGCATTGGAATTGCACGCAATTGCCATATCGAATGGCATCCAAAGCACGGCAGGTTCTCTTGGTTACTCATAGCAAACACATGCAATGTTTCTGCCAATGGACCTCCGGGTTACCCGGAGGTCCATTGGCTGAAACATTGCTTGTGTACAGGCCATATGTACAGAATTTGATAGCTTTACTTAGGCCATAACGCGTACATTAACGCGCATATCAACGTGCTATTTGTGTGCATTTCATGACAGGACTTCTAGTTTTAACTGTATATAGGTAATAGAATTTTGTTTATTTTGAAATTTCCACCTCTCATATTCCTTAAATTCAAATTAAATATTCATAAATTATACATCAAAAAGAATGTTGAGATGTATAGAACACGAAACACATATGTAATCAATTCATAGAGTTGACAGGTTCCTGGAAGTCTGCTACCATATTCGTACCAGAACTAATAATATAATATTTCACAAGAACAACTTGTGACCAAATGTGCTTCATATATCCAAGAACAAAGCTAGGCATTCAAAACCCTTTAGACTAATTAGAGTGCAGCAATAGGACTGTATTTGGGAAAAGGACAACACTGTCTGCATTTTTTATTGAAGATGGATTCCATGTTCGACGGTCATGTGCAAATCACTCGATACCATGAATTTCCATCGAAAAATAAAACCGTAATTCTAAGAAATTTCAATAGCCTCGGTGTCATGATACAGTATGTGGAGAGTGGACTGTAACTAAATCACCCACGGAGTGGAGTTATCACCCAAACTATAAGTTTCAAATTTTGTACATACCGGGTATCGACTAAAAACACAAGCAATGCTTCAGCCAATGGACCTCTGGGTTTAACCTGGAGGTCCATTGGCTGAAACTTTGCTTGTGCTTGTTATGCTTTGCAACAAATTTGCAATTATTGCTTGGGTGGAATCTTAACTCTCTGGATGATTTACCGGTAGTGATAATACACTCTCCACGTACCTTGCATAGCATAATTATGGCAACTGTGAAGTCTTTATATAATAAGAGTATGCTGTATTTAGATCTTTCTCATTATTTGATTTTAGACGGCGTTGTATATCGATGCATTTTCAGTCCGATGATGTTGACCGGAAATCAAAAGTAATTTACATTGTACAAATGTATACAAAGGCGACAGTTTTGGTATTTACCTTTATGCAGTTCTGTTGCTGAGTTTTGAAGAATTTTTATGCCCTAGCTTTGTTCTTGAATATACATGTATGAAGCCCATTTGGACACAAGTTGTTCTCATGTCATGAAATATTATTTTTTTATCAATTCTGGTACAAATATGGTACTGTAGGAGACTTCCAGGAACCAGTGGTGCCTGCAGTCAACTCTGAGTTGATCATAATAATAACACTTTGACAGTTCTCGGACGAGAAGGCCATGGTTACCCCTGTACTCCCAACTTCCTCCCTCTCACTTATGAATTTCGTATTCTGTACATCTCAATTTTCATTTTGTTGTATAATCTGTGTATTATACGTATATTTAATTTGAATTTAACTTAAGCAATATCCGAAGTGGGAATTTCAAAATAAATAAAAAAATCTATTAATATTACTTATAAATATAGCACCTTACTATTCATTGTTTCTACTATATTTTTACTTTGATTACCTGTCTGATGCTGCCAACCACCTCACGGACGGATTTTCGAAGACTAGAATTTCGCCTGAAATTGGATCTTGTTGTACCTGTATTCTCGTTTTTCCCCTTCCGGGACCTCAACCTGTTCGGAGTCAGTTCACTGTCACTGAGCGATTTCTGTCCATATTTTCCTGGCATTTTCGGAGTACTAAAATAATCATCAACTTTTGCACCTAATACACCATACCGCTTTGCTTTCCACGGCATACGCATTTGTCGCATCTGTCGAAACGAGCTCCGTAATCTTTCAGTTGTGGACATATTCATTTTGAATAAACCGCCGGCACTGAAGACCACCCGCTTTGAACTTTGGAAAGAAAGCTTTATTGTCACGTGACTCAAAAAAAAAAAACATTTTTGAGACGGTGCTCCTAAACTCTGAAACCTATTCATAAATTCCGGAATTCGTTTTGAAAGGGACGGTGGCCCACAACAGCCACGGCAAATTTAATTTTTAAATATTAATTCTACCATGGAAAAACTCACGGTACAACATACTTTTAAATATTAATTGTGCCATGAAATACTCACGGCAAAACTTACGTTTAAATATTAATTCGAGTCTGAACAATATTTTATTTGGAAGAATAAACTCTTAACTTTTACATACACTGACAATCTTATATGAACAGTAATATAAAATACAAAAAGAAATATTGAAAGTGAACACAATAAAAGAACAGGGTTCGATAGCAAGCTTTAAACTTTTGTCAAGTCTCCTGCATGGTGGCAAATATACACAGTTTCATTACAAGACTCAAGCGGGATCCAATATAATTTCTCATCAGGCAAGCATTATTGACACATACGTATGTGGAAATAAGAGAACCACAGTGAGTTGCTTATTGACACATACGAGTAGAATAAGAGAAATGAAACAACAGAACGAAATGGTTTCGCGCGCGAGTAGAATAAGAGAAATGAAACAACAGAACGAAATGGTTTCGAAGGCGCGCAGGGACGATATGAGGAACAAGCCCCTTTCGACCCTCGTTGGCTGTTTGTTTTTGAATAATGTCGAGGCGTGGTAGAGGAGGAAAAGGGAGGAGGGAAAAGGTTTACCCCCTTCTGGGCTTTTTGGGGCTCTTTTTCTTAGGTGGAGGTTGGCATGGTGATAAGGCTGGTGGTGGTGTTGATGTTCGTGCATGGAATTCTTCTAATGCTAGTCTGGATAATTCATTGGATACCTTTAAGTACTCGTCAGTTTGGAGGCTTCTTTTGCCATCTCTATTGCTTTTAGTGCGTTTTGCACGATGGTGTTTGGAGACTGTGGTGGCTGTTCTGTTGCTACTTCCGCTCCCGGACTTTCCGGTAGTGAAGGAAGAGGGGAGTGAGGGGTGGGAGGCGGTGAAAATGCAACTTCCAGTTCCTCCTCAGTCTCCACTGGACGTTCCTCATCCAACTGTACCGGCTCAGGAGCCGGCAGTTGGTTGGGTGTACCAGTGGGACTAGGAGGGGAACTGGCGGCTGCCCCCAGAACCTCCAACCCCTCACTCAACTCTTTCTTCCTATTCCGGAAGGCCTCCAAGCGCCGGGCGTCCCTGCGCTTGGTTGATGGACTCTTCTTTTTCTTCTGTTCTCTCTTTTCAGGGCCTCCGTGCCCCTTTGGGTGAGGACCAGTGGGAGAGGGGATCCTCTCTCCAAAGGTACTACCTCTCCCCGAAGAGGGTGGTGTATTGGATTTCTCTACTTCAAACTCCAGTTTCAGATAGACGCTCATGCCTATTTCCTGGATAGTCCAGGAGATAGGGCATGAGACGCCCAGAGCTGATATGGCTTTCTCAAGTCTAGCAGGTAACTCCATGATAGTGGAGGTGTTCACACTTTGAAATCAGAAGTGCGGTGATGATGGATGAGGTGAGTAAGACAGATAGAAAGAATGGAGAATATGTACAGTTGTGTGTGTACAGTTGTGGATATGGATGCATGATTGCCAAGTCGATTGAAATTGGAGACCAAGGGTTTGTGTCTAGGGTCGGCAAAGCAGATATGTCACACATTAGTGTTCTTTTGTGCGTCCCATTCTAAGGTGGTGCGAAGTTAGGTATAAAAAAGCAAAATTATAAAATCCGTACAGCCCTACGCCCAAACACCGCAATGACAAGTATACCACCCGGCTTTGTCATCACAACCTACTGATTACTGATTAGAAGGGCAGTGTTGAAGTTTGGTGTGGCCTTCGAGTCCCCCCCCCCCCCCCCCGGAAATATTATCGCTTGTCCCACCGAGCGGTCTCCCCACTCGACGAACACCAAACATGAAAACTAAGTCATTATTTCGCGACAACAACTGACGAGAGTCCCGTCCCCACGAATCCCTGACACAGTTTCGGAACATGATACAAGAAAGACTTTTCAAGAATAGTATTTCATTGCATTTGTTTGTTTTTGAGACCAATACAGCGTGGTCAACTGAAAGCGAATTTTTGAATAGCTTTGAAAATGTTACTATTTGTTGTATTGCCGTAGTGTCCTGAACCAAATAATAGCGTGTCAGCATATAGTTCCATTGACAGACCACCAAGCGTTTCACGGCGGATGTTTGCGCGGACAGTACAGGAGGTAATGCTCCGTCGTCTCAATTTCACCGCAGATACAAAGTAGAGTGACTGAGATGTGATTGTTAAACAAATGTTGATTGAGATTGTTACATCCAAGTCTCAGTCCCCCTACAGTGCATTATTTGACCTTTCCGATTGTAGTGAGAGTTGAAATGGGGTGGGGGAAGATGATTTTTAACGCTAAGGGTTGTTGTATCTGCCGGATATCAATTGGAAGTTTATTCCAAAGTCTGACTGTTGAGTAGAGGAATGCCATGTGATGTAACATAGCGTGAGATGGTGGTAGATTTAAGTTTACAGCGTTTCTTAGATTATAATTCTGTAGTCTGGATACAGGCGGAGGGAGCAGATTATAAGCGTAGGGTGGTGTGAGCTTATAAAACATTTTATGAAGTTGTATACGTTTATGTTTGTTACGTCGAGATTCAAGGGACTCCCATCCACATTCAATTTCGAGCTGTCTTCTCGAGACACTCTGCCTTGCCCCTGTAACTAATTTTGCAAGCTCCAGTTGAATGTTTCCGAGTCCTCTGCTTTCTTCAGCCGTACAGTTACTCCACACTTGACAGCCGTATTCCAAGAGTGTGCGGATGAAAGAAAAATAGATTGTTTGAAGTGTTTTCCGGTCTAAAATGTATTTGTATTTCTTCAAAATATTTACGCGTTTCCAAGCTTCATCTGTTATATTATAAATATGATCATTCCACTTTCCACGATTATTAAAAGTAAGACCTATGTGCTTATGTGAAGTAAGCGTCCCACGATTACGGCCTACGCCATAACGCCGACCTCGCAGCCCCATTTTGTCGAACCCAGCATCATTACGAATCCTTTTTGCCATCAACAACACGATTATGGAATGCGCTGCCATCACACGTCAGAGAAAATAGTTCATTGCAAAATTTAAACTCGTTCCTAAATAGAAATGAACTGTTCGTTCCAAACTGCTTCAAATGTAGTAAAGACCGTAAGGCACATACCCACCATTGTAGACTTCGCTTGTGTTGTAGCAGTCTTAACGATCATCTGTTTAGAAACCATTTATCAAACTCCCCATACTGTTCATGTGGAGCCCGCGAAACGAGTGCTCACTATTTATTGCATTATCCGTTCTATGTAGAGATCAGACAGCGCACGCTAGCAACACTGCCATTCACAATTTCAACGGATATTCTCTTGAATGGAAAAGCTGAATACACAGCGGAAGCAAACAGTCTAATATTTGAAAAAGTACAGAGTTATATTACTGCCTCCAAGAGATTTTACTGAACACACCTGCAGTGCTCGTCCCTCTTGTGCTCTCCCTTTATTAAAGGAAGCAGCTGCCTTTGCCCCAGACACCCCCACCCCTCCACCTTTCCCCTTCTTTCCTCTTTCATATTGTTTTGTTTCAATCATAGTCTCTTCCATGCCATGAAAGTCTGATGTATTTGTTGATTGCAGGAGACAGCTTACATAAGCTTCGGCTTGATGCTGAATCCACTTTCTAATACTGTATCTCAGCATATTGTTCTATACCTTGTATATTTATATGCAGCATTGAAACAAAATAATGTTTAAACTAAACTTATGTGAAGTAACTTCCTAAATCGGTTGGTTAAACATTCTTAGTATCGGTTGAAGTGGGGGATTATTTTTCCTAGTGACTGTCATAGTTACTGTTTTGGATGGATTAAATGCCACGATCCATTGATTGGACCACCTTTCTATTTTCGATATATTATTAGACATTATTTGTGCCGAGTGGATTGATTTCTCCACTGCAATAGAGAGTGATGTGCCATCAGTAAATAGTCGTATATGGGAGTCAATATCATCGACAATATCGTTGATCTATATTAAAAACAGTAAGGGTTCCAGAATAGGACCCTGGGGAACACCAGTTTCAATATGTTGCCAATTGTAGGAGTGTGAACCTGTAACTATCCTTTGTTGTCTATCGTTGAGATATGATTTGAACTGATATAGGAACGAGCCTATTATGTCAATTTTCTGTAGTTTATAGATTAAACCTTCGATCATGCCATATTAATTGTACCGCGGAACACTCACTCACGTCACAAATAATGGTAAATATTAATTCTGCCGTGGAACACTCACGGCACACTTTTAAATTAGATCACGGCGGAACCTGACATGCGGTGGAAGCTGCGCTAGACAGAGAATCTCTGATTTTCAAAAAAAGAAGAAAAGACAGATGATGAAGCGACTCCCCACTATCAAAGTAACGGACGGAACAAACAGTCTTTATCCCTGCGGTCGACAATGGAAAATCGGAATATAAATAGTAAGGTGTAAAGTGCCATCGACAGTGGGGTTGAATTACATACTACATGGTGCATTTGGTCCCAGTATTGATAGTGGCATCGTCCCGCTGATCATGCTATTCGAATGGAGACCCTTGCCTTTCGGTTGCTGCTTTCGGTCCGGCGCTTTTTGGCCTCAGAGGGTGGTACTTTTCGGCCCCTGGTGCTTTGAGTCGGGCAAGGGGTGTTATTGGACATTTCTAAGTGATAAAAGTAGTCTAATTTTAGTCTTTGTTAATTTAAGCGTTAGTAGTATGTCTCGTATGTTTCACCCCACATTTGGGGGACCCCGGTGGGGGACGCCGGAAGTGACGTCATGTCACGTGACCTAGTGGCGCCATGATGTGTTGTCATGGTAACCCGCGTGAGCGGCCATCTTGTGACGTCATCTCCATAGTGATACGTGGTGTGAGTGCGCATGCGCAACTCGTTAAGGTGATACGTGTTTCCGTCGTCCATTTTGTATACTGGAGGCCGCCATCTTCGTTTCTATGGTAGCACGTGATTGCTATGTTACCCAATTTTTCTGCAATAAGACGGGGTATGTTCGGAGGGTGTGTTCGATTGTAGAAGAGGAATTTTCTGGATTAGAATTCTCCCAGAATCCCTTTTTGGATCCCTATCCCATGACGTTTTTCCCATATTAAGAATAGCACGTAGTGCTATAGGACAAATTTACCCAGAATTCTCTGCTTCTATCTATATATGCAATAGTTTTCTTCTATCTGGCCATGTTCCTTTGTTCTAGATTATACTTCAGTAGCGTAGAAGAGCCTATTAGTTGGAACAGCTTTGCTTATTGTTACTATATTTAGCTATTTTGGTCTATTCTTGTTAGTTCTGACCCTATTCCAAGTACTCTTGTTATTTCATTTATCTAGAACATTTATGTAACTAACCAATCAGACTGCTTGATTTCCCATAATCTGTATACAGAGTTATCTCCCTTCTGTATAATAAAAGACTATATCCAATGGCTATATCCCATGGAATCCCATTTTTTTGCAAAACACCTGTGGCTATGGAATCCCTTTTTGTCGTATGAGGCCATGAGGGCTATGTAAAAGCCCTCAATGAGTCCTCATTTATTATTCCTCAAACCCTCATTGAATTTTGAGGTTATGAGGACCTTGAAAAATCCCTCAATGAGGTATAATTTACTACGACTCTTAGCCTCATTTCAGTATTTAACAGGTATATCCTATGGAATCCCATTTTGGAAACGCCTGTGACTGTGGAATCCCTTTTTTGTCGTATGAGGCCATGAGGGCTATGTAAAAGCCCTCAATGAGTCCTCATTTATTATCCCTCATAGCCTCATTGAATTTTGAGGTTATGAGGACCATTAAAAATCCCTCAATGAGGCATAATTTACTACGACTCTTAGCCTCATCTCGGAATTTGAGGATACCTATCGAGGATACCTTTTATAGGATACTTATCTGAGGATACTATATAGGCTGTACATATCTCTATAGGTCTCTTGCTGGCCCTTAGTACTATTAATCCACCTGATGCTTTATGTTATCCTATGACTGGTAAAGGTAGTATGCAATGCTAGGCAAAGAGGTATTGTGGGTAGGGGTACTGCCTGGTAGTTTAGAACGGTACTATAGTATGGCGGTATATACACCTATAGGCCCCTGTTAGTACTTGGTACTATTAACCAACTGATTGCTTTGTTTTATTATATGGCTGGTATATGTAGTACGTTATGGTAGACCTAGTGATTTTGTGGGGGTGGGGGTAATGCTTGGTAGTTTAGAACGGTAGTATAGCATAGGCTGTACATATCCCTGTAGGTCTCTTGCTGGCCCTTGGTACTACTGATCCACCAGGTGCTTCATATTATTGAGCGGTATTCCGGGGTGGGGTCAATGCCTGGTAATACAGAACGGCAGCAGAGTATGGTTGGTATATCGCCCTATAGATCCCATCCAAAACGTTGATAGTATAAACCTACCAAATGCTTTGTATCATCCTGTTACTGGTAAGGTGGTACGTAATACCATTAGATCCTACCTTATTCCGAGTACTCTTGTTGTTTCATTTATCTAGATCATTTATATAAATTATAATTAACCAATTAGATTGCTTGATTTCCCATAACCCGTACTTATTCGTACAGAGTTATCTCCCTTCTGTATAATAAAAACCTATATCAATGGCCATATTCACAGGCACCCCAATTTCGGCACCCCTTTTTTAAGAATCCCATTTGTGGAATCCCTTTTTTCTGAAATGAGAATAAGAGTCGTATTAAAAATCCCTCATTGAGGGATTTTCAATACGACTCTTATCCTCATTTGACAAAACAGGGATTCCACAAATGGGATTCCTAAAAAAGGGGTGCCGAAATTGGGGTGCCTTCTGCAGAATCCCTTTTTTGTCAAATGAGGATAAGAGTCGTTTTAAATTAGACCTCATTGAGGGATTTTTAATATGACTCTTATCCTCATTTGACAAAAAAGGGATTCTCCAGAAGGCACCCCAATTTCGGCACTCCTTTTTTAAGAATCCCATTTGTGGAATCCCTTTTTTCTGAAATGAGGATAAGAGTCGTATTAAAAATCCCTCATTGAGGGATTTTTAATACGACTCTTATCCTCATCAGATCGTGGAAAAAAAACAACAACGGCCCCTTTCGGGGACCATCCAGAGAAAGACCCGAACTTCCCTGGTTCGGGGGCAGGCCTGCATTGCATCTAATTTGACCGGGGCAGAATGCGCCATACAGGCGCTTACAACAAGGGGTAAAAAAGGGACGCAGGACCAACGCTCGCCTTCCAGGAGGTGGTTGTTCACTTCTAGGGATAGAGCGAAGGATGTTCAGAGTCCATAGCGGTTACTGTATTCCATATCGGTTAGAGTTTTTCCATAGCGGTCTTGGGGAGATAAAAAAGAAAGCACATGTGTGTACTTGCTAATAAAGAAAAGGCAAAATTAGTGGATTTTAATATTAACAAAAATATGTAATTACACCGTTGTGGGTACTCGATCCCTGGGAGCTGCCCATAATGTTCCTATGGCCTATTTTTTATGTCTCTAGTTACCTGTTATTGATGGTTAAGTTAAAATTGGTGTAGGCAGCCCATTCCGGTAAATGGTCTCAGCTGAGCTGATTTTTACTGCCTTTTTTATTCACCTTCCATGTGTTCCTATAGTCACCTGTTATTAATGGCTAAGAGATTATGGTAGCTAATAAGGTGAATGCAGCCCATCCGGGTGAATGGCCTCAGCAGAACTGATTTTACTGCCTGTTAATTCACCTTCCCTAAGTTCCTAGTTACCTGTTATTAATACTGCTTATTATAGTCCATATGGGTCATGGTTTGAAGGAGGAGAGCAGGCTTTCACAATGAAATGCCACACCCGAGGGTGTTCTTTCCTGCTCATTCCTCCGCGGTTTGATTCCTACTTACGGGGTGCTTAGATTAAATTGTAGTGTTTTTAGGTTTTTGTCGCTGGCGCAAATGTCCTGGAATTCGCTTATTAGTTGGCTGTCGGCGAGCCGGTCGCGATTTTTCGCCGCTAGGGAGGTGAGGCGGTCCTTTATGGTAGGAATTCTGGCTCAGTCGTGGAGTATTTTGATAGGTGTATCCCAGGAAGCACGGAGGACGACCCTGAGCGCGTGGTTTTGGACCTTCTGGCGTTTCCCCATATTGGTTTGATTTAAGTCGGTTAGGATTAGTGCCCCATACTCGAGTACTGTGCGCACGGAAGCTTTGTATAGTTAAAGTAGAATTGTCTGGTTGGCCCCCAGGATGTGCCTCGTTGCATTTTTAGCAAGTTACGAGTGTTGTTGCTTTCCTGGCAATATCGTTGGTGTGTTTGTTGAAGGATAGGTTTTGGTCAATGGTTATGCCAAGGAATTTCGCCTCTGTGCATTCAGGGTGGACTTTGTCCAGTACAGTTTTAGGTCAAAGTCCCGACTGTTTTTCTTACGGGTGAACGTGATTCTTTGGGTTTTGTTAGCGTTCAGCTTTATTCTCCATTTGGCCCACCATTGCTCCAGGTCATCGAGAGCGCGTTAAAGAGGTTTTTGAACAAGATTGGCGGTGTTGTTAGAGTCCCAGAGTCCCTTATCGTCCGCAAATTTTGAGATTTGAACGCGATTAACTGGTAGAGTGCTGGAAGCCCATATTTTGGGCTTTATTCTGAAGTGCCGGTACCACAGCTTGAAGGCTCACATTCAGTGGATGTGCTTTGTATTATCTTTGAAGTAATATTATTTAGTCTGTGAGGGTTTGCCTTATTACAATTTATGGGAGAGAGCACTCTCCCATAAATTGTAACAAGGCAAAGACCTGTGTTGAAGTTGTGATGGCCAAAAATAATTTAGCACTCTACCAGTTAACGGAGATTTTGAGATCATTGACGTAAAAGATATATAAGAGGGGGCTGAAAACGGATCCTGGGGGGGGGGGGGGGGGGGGTGTGCCTGCCTCCAGGGGGACACTATCGGACATTTCGTTGTTGACTCTGATTTTTATTTCGCGATCGTTAAGGAAGGAGGAGAGTAATCTAAGCAATTTCACGGGGAGATTCATTCTTGATAATTTTGGGCGCATTCCGTTGTGCCAAACGGAATCGAACGCTTTTTTTCTACGTCAAGTAAGATTGCCGCGCCTATTTGCTGGTTATTGATCGCGGTTTTCATTTGTTCGACGAGGCGGTAGACATGCTCAATACCTTCTTTACGGTTCGTATATAGGCTCTTTGCCCTCTATTGAAGAAGTCAGTTTCTTCAAGGTGCCTCCCTCAGTCGATTGGTAAGGATTCTTTCGAATACCTTGAGGTTGGCTGTGGCTTTTTCCCAGTTGGCTTGTTTTTTAGTTTGGAGGGCTTTCTTAACCTCACCATGAATACGGTTATACGTTTTTTTAGGTCAGCTTTTTCAAGGGGGTCACTTTCTGCTTTAAGAGCGCGAAGGGCTTTTCGTTTGGTTTTGATTTGTGAAAGTGTGTCACCCGAGATAGTACTTCTCCGGGGCGCACTTCTTATTTTGGGCATATTTTATTTAGGGTTGAATTGATGATTTTTTCTAAGCCCTCGCACTGGGCTTCGAGTTCAGTGGCGTTTAATGAGGAGCTGTCGAGGAGTTTGACATCGATGATATCGCGGTAGAGGTTCCAATTTATTTTTCTAAAATTCCTGCGGAGGATGGGGGCGGGGGGGGGGGGGGGGGGTACCAGAGGGGACCATTGCCTATTTGATTGAGGCATGGACCGGGAGGTGGTCGCTGCCTATAGGTCATCTTCGCCGACCCAGTGGTCTTCGATGTGATTTATGAGAGAATCGCTGGCTATTATTAGATCTACGGTTTCGGATGGCAATAGCAGGTTGCTACTGATGTAAGTCGCGGAGTTGTCATTCATAACCACGTGTAGGTTATGTTTTTTGGTGAGTTCGTTGAGGCCAGTTTTTTGTTTTTGACAACCAAAGTATAGATGTTTGGCGTTGAAATCTCCGAGGAAGATACAGAGTTTGTATTTTCTCATGAAAAATTCAAAGACGGTGCAGTTCCGATGGCATTCAAATTTGTAGCAAGCTCATGGTACGGAAGCGTATTGATGCCACACTAAAAAAAAAATTGAAGTTTCGTAACTACGAAAACATTTTCGTAAGTTCGAAAACTTTTTCGTAACTACGAAAACATTTTCGTTAGTACGAAAACTTTTTCGTAAGTACGAAAACACCTTCGTAAGTACGAAAACTTTTTCGTAACTACGAAAACACATTCGTAAGTACGAAACCACTTTCGTAAGTACGAAAACACTTTCGTAAGTACGAAACCACTTTCGTAAGTACGAAAACTTTTTCGTAACTACCTAAATAAAATCAATAAAATCAAAATAAAAATCACAAATAATGGCAATGTTATCGCACTTTAGTCACGAACTACCAAATCAGTTGAGGCTGAATAAAAACTAAATTTAAATGACAAAAGCTATTCATATTTTCAATTGCTGACAGAATGGAGATGCGACAAAAAAATGTATCCGATTCATGCAAACTTATGAAGCTCGATATTGCGTACACTGTAGTTGTAAATAGTAACAGTTGGATTTTTTGCCGATTTGAACCCGAGTTGGAATTTTGGGAAGTAAAGAAGACATCAGCATCACCAAAGAAGCTCTAAAATCCAGAAAGATGCAATTTCCAACTACTCATGACTTACTCTCCGAATTTCCAACTATAGGAAATTATTGGCCAGGATTGGGGGGGGGGGGTAATAACACCCCCACCCTGTCGCCACGTCCCTGCCCGGACCCCGGAGATGACGTCATATCGCGTGACCCAGTTACGTATTGTTTGGTTGTCATGGTTGCCCGCTTGAGCGGCCATGTTATAACGTCATTCCCATAGTGATACGTGGGCGGTGTTTGTGCACATGCGCAGTGCGTTTTGTTACAGGGATATGTGTTTCCGTCGTCCATTTTGTATAGTGGGTGCTGACACCTTGGTTTCTTTGTTAGCACGTGGTTATGTGGGCCTGACACCTTGGTTTCTTTGTTAGCACGTGGTTATGTGGGCACCATCATTCACTACTGCACTCACACTGGCTATTTTGCTACAACACAAACAAGGACTATATCAATCACCACCACATCAACTACTTCAACTCCAAAACTAGTACACTGACCTTTACTACACCATCAACCACTACAGCACCAAGCACCACAACTACTACTGTACCAATAACTAATACACCAACTTATACAACAACAAAGTTCACAACAAAAACAACTACACAAACACGACCAACCACTACGACACAATCACGACAACTACTACTCCAACACAACAAGAATTACACAAGTGAGTACAAAAACAACCAAATACAACAACCACTGTAATGTCTAAACCAACTTCAACACCACAGCCACTAACAACTTTGTTAACCATTATGTCAACCACCACCACAATCACTACCCCAACCTCTACTACACCAACAACAATAATACTACACCAGCCACTACTATACCAACCACTACAACACCACCCACTACAACGACTACAGCACTAACAACTACAAAAACCACCTCGGCTACCACTTCCTCGTTCCCTGCTATCCCATTCAGAATAACAAAACCACTACAATGACCACACCAACTATAACACAAACAATCGCAACAACGACCACTACAACTAATACGTCGACCACTATTATACAAACCAATTCAGCACCAACCATCACAGTGACGAAGCAAGCTACAATTACAAGACAAACAACTACAACATTGACTAGTACAACTACTGCAGGAACCATTACTATACCAAGCACACTACAACATCCACCAATACGATCACTAAACCAACTACAACACTGACAACTACAACAACTTACAACAGACTGATCAACAGTTTCCGAATAACCACTATATTCAGTCCCCAGCAGTCCACAAAACACCACTGCCTTCAGCCCGCAAAGTAATACGGTCTTCAGTCCCCAAATCACCAATGTCTTCAGTCCACAACAGTTCCTAAATCATCACTGTCTTTGGTCTCCAATAGTCTCCAACTGCATCACACCAGCACAGTCTTCATCTATCCTCAAACCACCGTTATATTCAATTCCCAACTCACAACTGTTTTCAGTCCCCAACAGTCCCCAACTTGCCAATATATTCAGTCCCCAAAAGTCGTCCCCAAACCATAATTATACTTAGTCCTCAAACGTCCCTAGCCCAGCACTGTCTTCAGTGCCCATCAGTCCCCAAACCACCATTGTCATCAGTCTCCAAATTCCCGCTAGTCCATATTTCGTACCGCCAATAGCAACAATCTGATGATATAACACATTCGATGGGTTAGTAGAGCAAATGAGTGATAATGGATCAAAAGGAGTACAGACCGTTCATCCTATGCTACCATTACGGCCCACCAAGCAATACATCAAATGACCTTCCATTAGTACCCACATGCTGGAATAAAGCATTTTGATAGATTAAAAGTAGCAAATGTTCTTCTAACTGTAACAGTCATACGTAGTACTATATACCCCCAATACAACACTGCCATATCGGTCCAGTTCGAGAAGCCCGATACACTATGACCCGAACAACGTAAAATCGTATTGTCCAGTGGAAATTCACGAGGTCAACGTTTCTATGACCCCGCGTGCGCACTATGGCGTCACCAAGTCATTAGCAACGCCAACCGTACCATGGAGAACACTTCCAAGAAAACTCCCCTCCCCCCACAAACCTCTACTGCATATCCATACACAGACACATCATAGCATATTATATGCGAAGTACGTATACCAAAAACATGTCGCACATCGGCTTCACCAAAAGTCTGACAAGGCTCCACCAATGGTCCAGGTATTCAGGTAATAAAGTACGATTCGTACACGTGCGTTATGCTACTTTCAAGGAATAATGGATTTTTACTCAGTGGTAGGAGCGGGACCAGCCTACCCTACATGTCAGGTCTTTCTCCGAGCTGCTTTTGATTCATAAATGATTACCGTTGCTACGTGGAGTATCAATTAAGATGTTTATTTATTTGTAATTTTCGAGTGGAATGATACTTTTTCAACAGGTCAAATACAGTGTCGGACAAGCATTAATTGTCCCTAGGGAGTCAACCTTATTGGTGCCGCCCTATCCCATTTTTTGAATGTTAGTTTCATATGGGCATCTGCTTTTCATGGTTTTCATGGCTTTATTGATATTGATATATATTTGCCGGCCGAGAGATGCCAATTGGTGAAGATTAATCGCAGTAACCATCTACTACGCGCACAAACAGTTCTGGCATTCATTGTGGGCACGTGTACCATAAACTTGATGTGAGTCTTCGAATACTGCAGTGCGCCACCGCCTGCCACTTGGGCAGTTGGGATTAAATCACTGGCCGATGACAAAGTAGAAAAAAAATACTGGAGGCGATAGGACCTAATATTGTTTTCGTCCTATAGCAGTACAGGTAAGGGCCAGTTTCTCCATTGTAGCAGGGGGTGAGGGGACGGTTAGTCAACCCTTTAGGTTATGACCAAAACATATGTGATGACCCCTCATTGGAACGAGCTCGTCGAGCCCGTTCCAATGAGGGCTCACAATTTATGTTTTGGAGACAAAAAATGAAGAAAATTAGTTACCGTAAAACGGGGTGAATAGGGACGGTTTTTGAATATCAATCAATTTTTTTATTATTTTAAACCCCCATATGTAATATGTTTCCCCTTAAATCTATGTCCAGTGTTGAATGCAATCTGTTAACATGCTTTTTTCAGGTATTTTTTGTCAATGGGTATATTTTTTTAATTTATTACTGGTTGTCCCTATTGACCCCAACTAAGGGGTGAATAGGGACAGTCATTGATATGTGTGTTTGTCTCTATTGTACTCTAGATTGGGGCCAATAGGGACTTTTAATATATTTTAAAAAATGAATTTCACAACTTCTGCAGCATTTATCAACTGCCAACTGGTCTTCATTGGGCAGAAGAATGCCACATCGAGTGGCTGGGTCAGGTGGGTTGAGTTAGGCGGAAGAAAACAACTCAATTTCATTTTGCTCACATAACCCAATGACCTCTGCTGAGAGGTATGAACTGAGATTGTCTCCTATTAACACCTTCCGACCATCTAGGTTCTTTAAGTGTGGCAGAGCGAGGGTTTGAAACCAGTCCGAAAAACACACAAGATCGAACCACCCGGATTTGCTTCTGTTATAGCGTGCTTGATGGGGCCCTCCAAGGCTCCATGTATCATAGAGGTGGATAGATTTATATACCACATATGGTGGCAGAACATGGCCATCTGCACAGGCAGCATACATTATTGATGTTGCTGATTTGGAGCTGTCCATGATGCGCTCCGGGTATTTCATGCCCCTTCTCATAACAACTTTTTTCCTCCCCGGCTCGTCACTCAAGTTGGTTTCATCGTAATTCATTATGTTGGACGGGGGAACAACTTTTAGTGTCTCTGTAAGGTTGTCAAAGTATTGGTTGACTATAGTCGGTGAAACCTTTGCCCTGGAGCGTTTTATATTTTGACACATTCTCATCGCAAGTTCATCTTTATGTCGCTTCAGAAATGAATTGGCCCACTCATTCCCTGGCATGTTTTCCTTGAACCGCGGAACTGTAACTCCTCGTCGATCAAGATAGCCCTTTACAATATATCTAATATCCAATTTGTCCGTAGGATACCCCCACAAGGCACAAGTTATAAGGCGCTTCACGAGATGTTCTTCAACATCCTTCTGTAGAGCTGTCGGGCCACCTTGCGGGGACATGTCGGTGTGCTTGGCATGTCTAAACAATACACTTCTTGGTATTTCATATTGATCAGCAGCTTTCCTGTATGTCATGCCATTTTTTTATAGCTGCCAAAGCTTTCTGAATGTCATTTTCACTATACTTCCTGTACCGTTTCGAACCTGGTTTCGGTTTGTAAGTCCTAGCCATTGTCCCTATTCACCCCACAAAAACGTCAAATTATACCTGAAAATAGAAACCTAAAAAAATTATCTCTAGTATTTCCCAAAATATGGCATTGCTCTTAGGTTGCAATCACAGATAAATTATTGACAAAATGGTGCCATACATTTGGTCAACGTCACTTCTGGTTTGCGTGTGGGAACGAAGTTTTGACCGAGTAAATTTTTTGACGTTTTTGGTTGCGGGCATCAGGGGGGCATAACTCACTTGTAAGATGCAGATAGGACTGACACTCCATGTCCTATTTCCATTTGATGAGTAGTCCTACAGAAGTGATTGAGATCATGAAAGGCATTGTTTACGATAGCACGGAGAATAACGTAAATAACAAATATCGCAGAATTGTCCCTATTTACCCCACAGTCCCTATTCACCCCGTTTTACGGTATTCAATAATTTTTTGGCAAGTGTCGACAGCTTTTGAGGTTAGGTAAAGGGTTTAAATTACTTCTTTTCGGCTTACGGGAGGACAGGTAAGGGCTAGTTTCTCCATTGTAGCGGGGTGTTCGGTTAATGGGAGGACAGGTGAGGTCCAGTTTTTCCATTGCAGCGGGGGAGGGGGGCGGGGGGGGGGGGTGGAGCGGTTAGTTAAAATTGCTTCTTTCGGTTTAGGGGAGGACAGGTGAGGGCCAGTTTCTCCATTGCAGTGCGCGGGGAGGGGTGGGAGCGGTCAATTGAAATTGCTTTTTTTCGGTTTATCGGTTTACGGGAGGACATGTGATGGCCAGTTTCTCCATTGCAGCGGGGAAGGGGCACTTAGTTAAAATTGCTTCTTTTAGGTTTAGGGAAAGACATGTGAGGGCCAGTTTATCCATTGTTCTTGGGGGGGGGGGGGGGGCGGGGGTGTCGAGAAGGGGCTAGTTAAAATTCAACTTTAACAATTTACCAAAAATGACACTTACAATACAACTTCGTAACTTCGTGAATAACTACACATTTTCATTTTTGTCACAAAGAACATAACTTACGACTCTTCATTACAACAAGCTCGACCTCCGCATTCCAGAGGAGATCATTCGCTTCATTTATTTTGCTGGCAAAAAATTTAAACAAAGAATGGAAAAAATAACATATTATGTTGGAAACGCGATTTTTCTTAATAGCGAAGCGCCGGCCAGTTGTGACCATCAAGTAAAGGGGGAATGTTAATACAACCACCGTATAATGTGCGGGGGGGGGGGGGGGGGCAAATGGGTTCGCAACAAGGGCCTAAGGGCAAATGTTCCAGTTGCGTCACGACTGTTTTAATTTGCTCTGACGCTCAACGTGTTAACCATTATCGCGGCGAAGATTCCATTCATGGATGGGAAAACAGGAAAGCAGTGGTTCTCACAAAGATTTGAGAAATGAGTTAATAAATATGATCAATTGTTGTTTTTTTATATACAATATTGAGAAAATTTTGTCGATTTAAAGATTTAGAGATGGAAATAGACAAATTGGAGAAGCATCATCCAGATTTCACATTATAAACAATTTATGGATGTAAGGACCGGGAATGTAACTTCCATCCCCGGCTCCACTTCATGTTCCCCAAGATTGATGCTTTTAGACAGTGAAAACAGAGTTTTCGAATATACGAAAGAGTTTTCGTATATACGAAAGAGTTTTCGTACTTACGAAAAAGTTTTCGTACCTACGAAAAAGTTTTCGTAGTTACGAAAAAGTTTTCGTACTTACGAAAAGGTTTTCGTACTTACGAAAGTTTTTTCGTAGTTACGAAAAAGTTTTCGCACTTACGAAAACGTTTTCGTACTTACGAAAGTGTTTTCGTAGTTACGAAAAAGTTTTCGCACTTACGAAAGTGGTTTCGTACTTACGGAAGTGTTTTCGTAGTTACGAAAAAGTTTTCGTACTTACGAAACAGTTTTCGTACTTACGGAAGTGTTTTCGTAGTTACGAAAAAGTTTTCGTACTTACGAAAGTGGTTTCGTACTTACGAAAGTGGTTTCGTAGTTACGAAAAAGTTTTCGTACTTACGAAAGTGTTTTCGTAGTTACGAAAAAGTTTTCGTACTTACGAAACAGTTTTCGTACTTACGGAAGTGTTTTCGTAGTTACGAAAAAGTTTTCGTACTTACGAAAGTGGTTTCGTACTTACGAAAGTGGTTTCGTACTTACGAAAAGTTTTCGTACTTACGAAAATGTTTTCGTACTTACGGAAGTGTTTTCGTAGTTACGAAAAAGTTTTCGTACTTACGAAAATGTTTTCGTACTTACGAAAGTGTTTTCGTAGTTACGAAAAAGTTTTCGTACTTACGAAACAGTTTTCGTACTTACGGAAGTGTTTTCGTAGTTACGAAAAAGTTTTCGTACTTACGAAAGTGGTTTCGTACTTACGAAAGTGGTTTCGTACTTACGAAAAGTTTTCGTACTTACGAAAGTGATTTCGTACTTACGGAAGAGTTTTCGTAGTTACGAAAAAGTTTTCGTACTTACGAAAGTGTTTTCGTACCTACAAAAAAGTTTTCGTACTTACGAAAATGTTTTCGTAGTTTCGAAACTTCCCATTTTTTTTTTAGGGTGGCAGCAATACGCTTCCGTAGATTCCGTAGATTATCAATCAAAACACTTGTTTGTGACAAGAAGACAGATTGCATCTCCCAAAGCTGAAACGTTTATTGCAATCAAAACACCTTATGGTCAGGTTAACAAGCCCCCGGTTATAAGATTATACAGTCTAAACAGCATGTATGTCAATCAGTTAAAACAAAGTCAACAAATCAATTTATTAAAACAACATATCTCGAAATTACATTAATTAAATTGTTTTCAAATACCACTCAAAAACAATTTAGAATAATTAAAGGAACCTAAATTTACTTAAAAATATAACTATATATTCACTATGAAATAGAATCCAATGAAAAGCATGCCCCCTCCACCCACCCCCCCCCCCCCCTCCCCGCTAAAATAATACTTGTTGTCGCTAGTTTGTGCAATATATTTATAACTAATAATAATAAGATAAAAACAATTTAGAATAGAACCTGAATTTATGTACAACACACAAATTATTCGGCTAAAAATAATACTTTTTGTCGCTATTCGGCCCCAAAGTGGCGTTTTTGCCCCAAGACTAGGCCGAAAAGCGATAAAAATACTACTGGGAGCCGAAAAGCGCGAGGCCGAAAAGCAATGGGGTGCCTTCGACCCTCCATACGAAGAAAAAACATCCATCAACTTTACATTTTTCCTTTGTTCTGTTAATGCTATATTAACCTTTTTCTAAAATAAAAAGAACTGGCACTCACAAAATATTTTTCAAAACAGTAAACATTTTTGCTTATCTTACGGAAGTTAGCTTACGACCCCCGCCCTGGACCTGAGCTCAGCAAGCTCATTCCAAGTTATTGTTATTTATTGGTGTTTAAGGTCGCATTGTATTGCAATGGCTAATCGGGACAACAGCATGGAATTAAAATCATGTCCAGCCAATCGTTTAGTTTAAACAGTATTTATTTCCAACAGCAAGTAATGAAAACATAGATACAATTGATACAGATGAGTTTGGATGATGGAAACGGATTCAGCAACAAGCTGTGTAGGTTATACTAGGCTGTTTCCGTGGCACAGGTTTTATCACAAAAGAAGTTGTAGAGCGTGACAAACACATTGTACTTGTAGCATTTGCCTAAATCAGTTGAGTGGATACATATAGATATTTACTTTACATGCATGGGTACGCATTCACTCACACGCGCAGACGCGCGCCCAGACACACACACACCCTCACACACACAAACACACACACACACACATAGAGAGAAGGAAAAAAAGCCAACACTCTTACCACAAGTGTTCATTACAAAGCTATTTTTTAACAGTGAAACAGAATTTGTCTACGACTGTAAACCAGCACCGATACACTTCCGTGTTCTAGTGGTGCGTGTGTGTGGTGGGGGGGGGGTGGTAAAAATATGGAGATCTATCGGAGAATTACATTACTCAGACAAACACTGCTACCCCGGTACCAGAGGTGTGTGTGTGGGGGGGTGGGGGGGGGGGGGCACTTGGTTACGGATAGGCGAAATCTTCATAAATGTCGGGAAATCAGTGGCATCTCTTGGCCAATCAGTGGTTATCTGAGTTGTTCTCCGACAGATCTCAATATTTATATTCAATTAACCTCCACCCCACCACCATGGGAACCCCAATATTTATATTCAATTAACCTCCACCCCACCACCATGGGAACCCAAATATTTTATAAGTGCTGGTTTATTTTCGTAGGCTGGTTCTGTTTCAAGACTATAAAAGACCCTGGTCTCCAAATTTAGTTGTCGAAAGGCTTCTGTGTACTAGGACGATGTGGGGTTAGTTAACCCCTTAGGGCCATTTTAGAAGTACAGTGGTACCATCCACGCCCAGCAGCCACAACGGAGGCTACTAAGACCTAGTCCGCCCCCAGATGGGCGATGCGTTGTAGTATGTTTTTACACGGATCTTAGGGCAGGTAAAGTCTATCGCTTGCGTTGTGCTGGTCGTTAAACTGGTGTACTGCCCTCTTTGACAAGTAAAGTCTATCTCCGGCAATCCCAGTTGGAGGGTACAGCAGAGGGTGATGTAATTGTGGGTATTCATGCAAGTATACTTTCCCACTGTGGTGATATGGGCGTGATCGCATTCCTCGTTAACAAGTGTATACGTAGACTAAGTCAGCAGCCTACCTGGTGGTCTGTGTTAATTGGTTCATGCAGCTCGTTAAAATGGTCCTCTACCCTCGTTGGCGAGTATAGTCTCTCTAGCTGATGGTTGTTCCAAGGGTGTATCTTGCCTATCTAAAGGCAAGTATAGTCTGGCACTTGTGATTGTTTGATTGAGTCCGGTCGCAAGAAATTCCTGCAGCAACGCAAGCCAGGAGGTGGCCCCGGCATTGTAGTCCGTAGGTATAACAAAGGGATTGTAAGAAACGTCTGTAATCTTTTGAAGGCTGGTTGGGTGGGGGTGAGGGTGGGAGCATCCATATATCCTCCAGTGATGAGGAGATGTCGCGTTTCATGCCCCCCCCCCCCCCCCCCCCCCCCTCAAAAAAAAAAAAAAAGAGTTGATGCAATCAGTGTGTTTGTGGCTCAATTGTACTTTGGCATGTCAGTTTGTTTTAATGCTTGTTCGGGGTAGGGTCAAGCAACGACCGGCAAACAACAGCCAGTGCTGGCATCTGTTTTTGAGGAGCGCGGTGAACAGAGTTTATGGAGCTTTCGCCTATCCGTATCCGCTCTAAGTGATAAAGTGAATGAGTCTGTCACTGAACTGAAATTGTGTCGTGGATTTGTTCGCGAGTTTGGAAGGTGTAGTGACCTCGTTATCAATTGTTCAGGTGGATGGAAATAGCCATTTTCTAACTTCGGTGCATAAAGGTGTGTTTTATGAGTTGGTCGGGCGGGTCAAGCTATTAGCGGCACCCAGCAATCTAAGCCGATATCGGTTGGGGGTGGGGAGCGGTGAGCAGAGTTTATGCAGTACTCAGCTTTCGCGAAACGGTATTCACTGTGTCGTGCTTGCATGTGTTCTTAGTGTACTGGAGGCAGTGTTGTAGAATGCACGCGAGTGTCGAAAGAATTGCAGTTCGATACAAATGAGATACTCGGACAGGGTCAGGCTACGAGTGGCACCTAGACGCCAATGCTGGCATTTGTTGAGGGGTCATGATGAACAGAGGTTGTGCACCTCGTTGCTTTTGCCTGTCCGTATCCACTGCGGGGTGATTGCATGAGTTTGTGATTGTTTTGGATTCAGTGTTGTCGGCGTGTACCCGAGTAAGGTGAGATTTTTTACCTTCTGGAGCCAATACTATAAAACGTTTACAATTGTATTTTCTAGAATTGTATTTTATACATATTAATTTTACTGACTAAAATGAATCATTAGTATTTTAAAAATATGGCAATTTGCCAATTGGCTAATTGCCGCATCTTTGAAAATGCCAATGGTTCATTTTAACCCATTTAAAGTCATAACTAGAAAATAAATTCTAGAAATACAATTGTAAAAGTGTTATAGTATTGTCCTCTGGTCGGGCTGCGGTTTCTAAGGCTTGGCCATTTTTATTTTTTAATTTGGGATTTTGCACTTTTGGTTATTTTACCAGTACTCATTCAACTCCGAGACAAGCTTGCTATTTTGAATCGATAGGGGTTTTTATCCGCAATAAGCCGGGTTTCTAACATTTTGATGTCAATCCAGTCATGTTCGACCGTGTTTTTTTCGGATGTTTGTTTTTGTTTTTGTTTTTTTTGTTTTTTTTGTTTTTTTTGTTTTTTTTTTGTTTTTTTTTTTGGGGGGGGGGGGGTGTCGGAGCAGTCAATTACAGCTGGCAAATATGTTTGAAACGGCTGGAGTCGAGCGGCCATCGGTGACGATTGCTTTCACTCGAAGGATGGGAAGATGAACTTTGACCTATTATATGGTTTTTGCTAAAAAAATCCAATTAATTTACAAAACTAATTGTTGGAAGAGGTCACCCCACACCAGATATTTATTTATTGGGGTTTAACGACACTTTCGACAGCCAGGGTCACCTCGTGTCGGACAGTTTTACGGGTGGAGGAAGTCGGAGTACCCGGAGAGAACCACCGAGCAACGGCAAGCAACTGCCAGGCTCCCCAACATACCCACACCAAATAAATATTATTTATTTGGAATTATGCTTTTAAACGTGATAATTGTGGTTAAATCCGTAGCCATCAGGGACGAATGCTTTCACCCACTGGGTGGGGAAATGGATTTTTACCTATTATAAGGTTTCGGCTGAAAAAAATCAATTAATTTCCCAAACCAACTGCCGAAGGTGATCTCTCCTCACGAAATACAGATAAATTAATGAGAATTATACTTTTACAGTCGAAAATATGTTTGAAACGGCTTGAGTGGTCGCTTTCTTGCACTGGATATGAAGATAGACTTTGAACTATTATAATGCGTTTTTTTCTGAGAAAAAAACAATTAATTTACAAAACCAATGGTTGGAAACGGTCACCCCACATCAAATAAACATTATTAGAATTTTCCCTCTAGAAAAGACTATTGTTTTTCTACGGATTATTTTTTTTTTCGCGGGGGAGGGGGGGGGAGGTGTTTGGGGGGGGGGGGGGACCCAGACATTTTGTCCTTACGATTCAGATTTTGTGCTCATAGAGGGGCACAAAATCTAAAAATGTACCGAAGCGGGATTTCGGTTTATCGCGAATGGTATCCTGTAGCCCATTTTTATTCTGTTTCGGGACTTGCTGGCCGTCCACCTATCCTTTATCGTTTGAGAACTTCTTTTTCTATGTCATTCACATATAATATGAACAGCAGCGGGTATGGAACCGATCCCTGTGGTGAGCCCACTTCGAGTATTACTTCCTTTGACACCCCGCTGTTAACCCTCACCTTGATTTTTCGGTCAGTAAGAAAAGATGATATATGATCCTCAGAAGTTTAGTGGGTAATCCCATTTTCGCTAGTTTATTTCTCATGCCATTGTGCCATACCGAGTCGACCGCTTTTTCTACTTCCAAGAAAAGCACTGTTCCAATTTCGTTTTGACGAAACGCTGTTTTCATATAATCGACCAGTCTATATACGTGTTCGATTCCCTCTTTCTGACTCCTATATGCTCTTTGCTATTTGTTGAAAAAGTTGATTGATTCGAGATAACTGCGGGGTCTCAAAATGAGAATCCGCTCAAATATTTTTCCAACACAGCTAAGCAAGCTAATTTGGGTGGTAGTTAGAAGGGTCGGTAAGGTCTTTGTCTGGGTTAGGTATCATGACTCCTGTGGCCACTTTCCAGCATTTTATACACCTAGTTCCTGATGTCTGTCTTATAGGCCTATACTCTAAACGATTTTTGTTTAGAAATCTTATTAAAAATCAGGAAGGATGCAGAACAGTCAAGTCTATGTTTGTTTAACTGATCACTAATCATCCATGTGTATTTTGGAACAGGTTAATCTCTATTCTCTGTATGATTGTGTTTGTATAGATGAATATTTCACGTTTTTACTTGAAAACTCAATTGGCAGATAACTGGATATGAATTGACTTGATTACGAATTGACTTGGTTACGATTGACTTGATTACGAATTGACTTGGTTACGATTGACTTGATTACGAATTGACTTGGTTATGAATTGACTTGATTACGAATTGACCATAACCCACAGCAGTGCCCATCGGTAGCCATCGGTGTTTAGGAGAGGAACAGGTCAAAACGTCACACAACGAAAACGTCACATTTCAAAATGGCTGAAACGTCACATTTTGGGTCAAAACGTCACACACTTTTGGTCAAAATATCAAACACTTTTTGGTCAAAACGTCACATACTTTTGGTCAAAACGTCACACATTAATTATTTGATAGCTTAGCAAATATGAGGGACTCAAGCCATTCACTTCGATTGATTATATTTTAAAAGGGGAGTCCGACAGTGGTATTTATACAGGTCAAAACGTCACGACCAAAACGTCACATTTCAAAATTGTCAAAATGTCACATTTCAAAACTGTCAAAACGTCACACACTTTTGGTTAAAACATCACACACTGTTTAGTCAAAACGTCACATACTTTTGGTCAAAACGTCACATATTAATTATTTGCTAGCTTAGAAAATATGAGGGACTCAAGCCATTCACTTCGATTGATCATATTTTAAAAGGGGAGTCCAACAGTGGTGTTTAGGGGCTGGGGACCTTGAAATGAGCGGGGTGATGAAAATATATCTATTCACCAGGTCGGGACCATTTGGATGTTGGGAGGTGATTCGTACCTCTCAGAATCTCTCAACGAATAAACGCAAAATTATTACATTTTTTATCAAATTTAATATAACAATACCATGATTTTGGAGGGCATTATGGTTCATTAGCGGCTCTGCAGCAAAGATGAACAGCCCGAGGGTTTATTAAAGGCCCGATACGAAGTCGAGAGCCGTTAATAAGCCCAAGGGCTGTTCATCATTGCTGCAGGGCCGCTAACGAATCATGATACCTGACAACAATCATGTTATTACTATTATTACCACTCCCTGTTACAGCTAACCTGAATCTTAAAATAGCCGGGCCGCTAATGGCTATTTATAATATTATCGCTCGCGGCACGGCTCCGTCGAATGACGTCACTGAAATTATGGAGTTTTAACGGGCCTCCAATCTTATGTTAATCGACTAGTAACTTATAGATTCAGTGGTAATAATATAATTTAATGCATTGCTAGATAGTCTAACCTTATTTTTTTATATGTAGGCCTATCTGTCACCAATAATTTAGTGTTTATTCATTGAAAAAGCTCCACAGTAGCTTTTTCAATGAATAAACGCAAAATTATTACATTTTTTTAAAATCAGATTTAATATTATTTAATAAACTGGTATTATCATGCGTTCCCAAACATTGGCACGTGTTGATAACGCAAAGATAATCAACCAATGGAATAATTCATGAACTGAGAAAAATGCGAGAGCCATGGATCGTTTTCACTGAAATCATAGGGGCCAAGAAATAGCAACCAATGGCATAAGCCCAGGGAACTATGTGAACAGTGTGTTATTTTCACCATCAGATAATATCTAATAATAAAAATTACTCTTCTGACGTCACTTTGTTGTATGAGGCTTAGATTATTTTTCACTAATCCACATAAATCTTTGCAATTTATAGCGATAGAATTTAGGACACATAAAGTATATCTTCTGTTTCTCAGACCATTATTTGTGAAATTGCATGCGGGCGAGCGTTTTTTTTATTTTATTTTTTATTTCAGTAATTACTTCTTTGCCATTAAAAGTTCATGTTCTTGGTTCAAGTTTTAGGCCTCATAATCTACAGAATAGCATGGGTGGTGGTGTATTTCATCCCTTGAGTGCAAGAAGGCTTTACAATGCTAAAGCATTGCAAAGCCTTCTTGCACTCAAGGGACAAATTCATCAATTTTTTTAACTTGGGTATAATAGCAGACATAAACCATTTAATTTTTTTTTTTTTTAAGTTTAAATTGGTTATAAAAAGAGAGCATGCGGCAGCCAAAAGGACCATGCGGGAGGACCTGAGAAACAGATTTTTTAAAAATTTTTTTAGGCCTTACTTGTTTTATTTTTTTAAAAAACTCAACTCATGATATTGTTCTAATCGTTTCTGCCTTTTTGGAACAAGCAATGTATAGTCTATATATGATATCCTTTGTTTGAAATATCGATTTATTGAAATACTGTTGGGTTTCTGCCAATCTTTTAAAATTTTTTTTATATTTGTCTGCAAGTCTTTTGACTGTTCAGCTTCTGTCGCCTAAACCAGCTTATTAATCCACTTCTTTTGAAGAGTACTCTATTTCATTGTTCTAGTATTTGTATTGTCAGGTAGAAAATCAGAGTACACACATTGTCAGAGCATTCTATTTTGTTTATAAAAGAATTCAGCCCTGTACAAAGTCGTTTGCCTAGCTGTGTTCATATTCGATATTTTTGGAAATATGAAAGAATTTATAAAATAACTTGTAAAAAATCTTCAAAATCAAAACGACAATGTGGTGAAAATTAAATTTGTGATCGAATAACAAAGTGTTGTTCTTCTTTTGGATTGGTTCCGTTTTCGCCAGCCTCACTTGGTGCCGTTTTCGCCAGTTTGGTGCCGTTTTCGCCAACGAGAAGTGGTGCTGTTTTTGCCTGCACCATTAAATATTATGTTCGAAGGTATGAGAACTTTCCTTACTGCTTTGTAGCCCTTGTTTTATGATTTTAGGTCTCCCAACCTATATGTATAGATCTGCCCCCCCCCCCCCCCCCCACCACACTCAATCTAGAGGGGTAGAAATGTCGTAAATTATCGTTCACCACCTGCAACTGGATACTGAAAAAACTCTTCCGTGACGCAGCGCTGTGTGAAAAAGGTGCCGAAAACAGAGGAAACTTCTATTGCACCCATACAAAGGGTCACCATCGGTCAGCCGTTACTGCCGCCTGGTCACGTGTGATCCAGATTCCGTTAACACTGTCCGCGGGTTATTTTTATGAAGGAATTTCATTGTAACTTGGTTGGATAACTTGGCGTGATATCTGGATGAGACTCTCCAATTCTGGTCATGATCGATCAACCGCGACCGCCGAACCGTCGCTTGACCTAGACTCCTTTTGCAAAGTCCACAAGTTATTTATGAAGGGATTTCATTGTAGCTTGGTCGGATGAGTCGTGGATTTCATTGCCAATTGTCAAACAATGCCGACTTTAAATGATTAGCACTGATATTTAACCCTTTACTCAACGCAGATGATATCAAAATTTATTATTTTAAATATCATTTTTATGTGTACCCATACCATGTGTCCCTTCGTCGTTCGTCCATCCCTTTTCTGTCCCTCCGTCTGCCTGTCTGTCCGTCAGACATCCGTATCCATTTCTTTGGCATTCGATAACTTGAAAAATATTGCTTGGTTTGTCATGTTACTTTATATTTATGTTCAGGTAACTGATGTGCCAAGCTGTATAGCTTTTGGTATAAATCTGATAATTTTGGTCCTGAGATGTTAACCCTTTATCCTTCAAATTAAGAATTCTTCCAATCCCTTTGGCATGAGATAACTCAAAAATATCAATCCAATTATCATGTTACTTTATATATATCGTCAGGTTACTGATGTGCCGCACTGTATATTTTTTGGTGTAAATCTGATAATTTGATCCCGAGATATTAACTCTTTATCCTTCAAACTGAAAATGCCTCCAATAACTTTTTGACCTTTTTTTTAGTAATTGTTAATTAAAAAAAATGTCTTTTTGGTTATAATATTTTCATAAGTACTTTCAGATAACAAAGTGGGCGTGCTGACAAAATGCCCTCACATGGATTGTACCTGTCCACAAAATTGGTCCCGAGATAATAACTGCTTTTTACTAGTTGCACATATGGGTTGACATCTGACGATTTAATCGGCCTATTTTTAAAAACTTTTCAAAGAATTTCAACAAAAGCATATCATGTGACCCCTCATTGGAACGAGCTCGATGAGCTCGTTCCAAAGAGGGATCACATGATATGGTTTTGTTGAAATCTTTTGAAAATTTTTTTTTTTTCAACTGCTCTATTCGCATATTATGTGGGTGGATGTGGCTGTTTCGTTAGATAAAGGGTTAAGACTGTAATTGACACTCAGTTTTGAGAAATGGGCAATGTGAAGGGCTTGTCTGAACAAGAAGGGACTGAACTAAATAACTAACTTTAGGATATGCTATTGGAACAAGCCAGAAAATAAGCAGACTGTCATCTACAAAATGAGGTCCGCAGAGGGTGAATTTAGTGATGCTACCCTGCACAGCAGGGTAGCAGCACTAAATGTACCCTCTGTGAACTTCAATCTGAACCAGGGTCTCAAAACTAAACATATAGAGGTACTCAGAGGATAAATTGGCCCACTGTATGGGATAACATCATCATATTCACCCTCTGGGGACCTCACTCTGTAAATGTCAGCCTACTTATTTTCAGGTCTGTATAGGAACTGTAAACAATTCAATTGCAAAATCTGATATGGCCGCTATCAGCCATGTTTTTTAACAAAATTAAAAAAAAAATAATAGCTCCATGTTGACATCACCCTAAAGCCACAACAGAGAGTTGAAAAAAATTAGTCAGAGATGCACTCCATAGGATGTGTATGATAAAGGAATTGTTGACAATTTGTATGTCAAATCCGAGATGGCCAATGGCAGCCATGTTTTTCAAAGAAATTCAGAAAATTTGAGATCTCCCAAATAAACATCACACCAAAGCTACACATGAAATCTGAAAAAGATCAGGTGAAGGATGTGGCCTGTAGGGTATGGAGGGAGGGTATGTGGCACAAGCTGGAGGCTTTGGGCTAAGGAGGCGAGTTTGTTGGAATTACGAAAGCATTATATAAAGATGTACAGAGTGAACTTAGCCTGGGAAACATTACAACAAAACGTGTGCCTATGGAGATAGGCCTAAAACAGGGGTGTAACCTTTCGCCAATGCTGTTTGCATTGTATATCAAAGGTTTAGGAGATGAACTCCTGCATAGCGAGGAGGGGGTAGCAGTTGGGGACTTGAAGATCTCAGGGCTATTTTTTGCAGACGATATGGTTCTAGTGTCAGAAAGCGAAGAGGGGCTAACGAAAATGCTGGGAATTGTTGGGAAATATGGGAGCAAATGGAGACTCGAACTTAATGAAAGCAAGAGCAAAGTTATACCTGTGGGCCGCAAAGTGGACCCCACTCGAAGGTGGAGAGTGGGTGAGTTTTGCATTCCGGAAGGGAGCAGCAAACTTCTCAGTGTAGGAGAGACAGGTGATTACGAGTATTTGGGGGTAAATATAAACATTACAGGAAGAGGCATCTACTGAAACCACACAAACAAATTGATTCTGAAGGGGAAGCGAATCCTTAACCAAATGAAACTTATAGGGAGAAACAGTTTCAATAAGGTTTTCGTGGGAAAAACCATTTGGGAAATGGTGGGTCTGCCAAGTATAACATACGGTGCGGAAGTGGTACCCCTAAACCAGACGGCCTTAAAGAGCTTGGAAATCTTGCAGAACGATGCAGGCCGATGGATAACGGGGTCAAGTAATGCCGCAGCGCTAGAAGCAATCAGGGGTGAGCTTGGGTGGATGAGGATCAAGGACAGGATAGACCTGTTGAAACTCGGTTATCTTAATTATTTGGTAAATCTCCCCGACCGCCGATGGTGTAAAGTAATGTTCCTGAGAATTTTCAACTCAAATATCAAAACGGGGTGGATGGTCCAAGTGATGGAGCTAGTAGAGAACTACTCATTGGAGATCTCGGACCTGAACGTTGGGGCAAACCAGGGTAAAAAAATCGTCAGAGAAAGGGTCATGGAGGATTGTAACCATAATTGGCGAGAGGGGGTCAAATCAAAGAGGTCTTTGGGTGGCCTGCGCGATAAAGAGAGGCCAGGTTTTGAAGAGTACCTTGATGGCACCTTTGGGGGGTCACTGTTGTTCAAGCTGAGGTCACGATCCCTGGAGCTGAGGGTAAAAATTGGGAAAGACGGTGAAAGGGAGTGCCAGATGTGTAACTTGGGAATGGTGGAGATCCTCCAACACTTTCTTCTAGAATGCCCTAAGTGTCAGTCTAAAAGAATGAGATTCACTGGGAGTATAATGGGGAAGTGGGATGGGAGAATGAAGGACATGTGGCTAGGGGGAGACTCAAAGGAGAGGGTTTATATGCTAATCGGAGAGAGTGGGAAGAATTAGGCAAGGGATGTCATCAAGCAGTTCGTCTCTGAGTGTTGGGAGGAGAGGAGAAGCGTGGGAATAGGGAGACAGTTGGAAATTCAGGGGTAACCATGGCCTTCTCGTCCGAGAACCGCGACAAATCAGCGGCTGGCCAAAGTGTTATTATTATTATGGTGTGCTAATGGAATTGTTGACAATTGATATGTCAAATCCAAGATGGCCACTGGTGGCCATGCTTTTCAGCAAAATTCAGATAGCTCCCATCCAGACATTACCGTACACTGAAGCTATATATGAAATTTGAAAAAGATTGGGGGAGAGGTGTGGCCTGTAGGGAGTGATAGTTGGAATTGTCGGCAATTTATATGCCAACTCCAAGATGGCCACTGACAGCCATGTTTTTCAATGAAATCCAGAAAAATTGGATATTTCCCATCTAGACATTACCCCAAAGCCATGTATGAAATTTGAAACTGATCGGATGAGAAATGTGTCCTGTAGAGTGTGGTACAGGAATTGTGGATGGACAAAGGTACATACAGACCAACAAATGATACAGTGTGTGGCTAATGTAGTCCATAACACTGAGTGGCTACCATATGTAGACACACAATGTACCTGCATGCTAATGGATAACCACACAATGTACCTCTTGTTATAAAATAGTTTCTATAACTTGTGTGTCTATTTTTTGGAAATACTCTGAGGTCACAAAATAAGCCACAGGGAGTCTTTTTAGACATGTTTTCTTGTGCGGCTATATATCCACATAAGCAAATATGACACACAGTGTACCTGTAGGTGGATTGCTAGCCACACAATGTCTCTCTCACGAAAGTGGATGTACAGACATTCAGACATACATAAGGATGACGGATAGCCACCCATCCCAATAGCTCATATTTGATGTTGACAAGTTGAGCTAAAAATCATACAATAATGGGTGTTCATCCCCCAATATTTCTCCTACTTTATTGCATGTGAGGCAGTTGTCCTGGCTGCCAATTTGACTGAGGACAAGAGCCTGGCTGCCAATTTGACTGCGGGTAGTTTTCTGGCTGCCAAATCAACTTCGAAGCAGTTGCTCTGCTTGCCAGTTTGTCTGATGGGGGGGGGGGGGGGGGGGGGGCCTCTTGTCTAGTGTGGACATTACATGAAACACAAGGATGGTTTCCCATCTTGAGAATGATGAGGAAACTAGCAGTCAAAAGTTTTTTCAAAGTGAGTTCAATTTGATAATAAATCAGTGCTGATGAGCAATAAGATAGTGCTGTATAAACAATCCCTTCCTTTCAATAAAGTATAAGAAAGAAACGAACATAATTAGGCTAAAAAGAAAAAAAGTGTTTTGATTCTCAGGCAATCTCTCATTGAATTTGAATTCCCTCATTGGACATTTTTATTGCCGCTCAGTGTGTGTCTTCCAATATTAGTACAAACTCAGGGAGACCCAAAACTTTTTACATTTTTCAATTGACGCATATTTATTTAATTGCATCTCCAATATGTTTGCCTTTTTACCATTTAATCTATGGGGATTTTACCTTGTTACAATTTATGGGAGAGTGCCTAAAAGGCACTCTCCCATAAATTTTAACAAGACAAATCCCAATAGTTAAATACTTTTACTTCAAAGGTAATATGAAGAGCATTGACAGAATAGGAAGCCTTTAAACTGCACTACCTATAGTTTGTTTTTAGAGGAATGTTTGATTTTTCAAATTAAAAATGAATTTATTTGTATAAATATGCACTTTCTGTATTTCTGTGTGTAAAAAGGCAGCCAAAATCCTCTCCATGTTTGCTCACTTTTTGCAAAACAAAAATAAAAATTAAAAATAAAACACTCCCTCCCTCAATGATTTGAAAAACAAAAATGCCTGAGAATCAATTAATTTATTTGGTGTTGCCCAACACTTTTATATTCCAAAATGGCTATTAAAAACTTTCCATTTTTTTGGTCCAAAAACATAGGCTGGAATTTGTCTTTGGATTGAGCTCACTGAGCTTCTTCCAAAATGAGGCTGTAATCAACGCTTTTTGGAGCCAATATTTATAAAGTAACAAAACATGAATGTCTGTGCAGGCCCAAAGCTAGTGGGGGTTACCAGGTGGATGGTTCCCCCTTCCCCATGACCATGTATGTTGGAAAGTTCTGTTGTAGGTCAGAAAAATTGTTGGTTGCTTAAATGCCAACATTTTCTCTGAAAACTGCAAACTTGAAAAAAAATTACCATTGGCGAAAGCACTATTTTCATTATGCAAATATGCCCTCATATTTCATATATCTATTGTATGAAAGTGCTTGTTAAAAGTATAATTATGACAATTAACAAGCTTGGAAATAAGCAATCTGTCATTTGCAGAATAAGGTCCCCAAAGGGTGAATTTGCTTGTGCCATCCCATATAGTGGGGCAATTTATCTTCTGGGTACCGTACCGCTTTCTCTTTAGGCCTGATACCTTTATTCAGATTGAGGTTCACAGTGGGTAGATTGTGCAGGGTGGCATCACAAAATTTACGCTCTGGGGACCTCATTCTGCAGATGACAGTCTGCTTATTTCCAGCCTTGCAATTAAGTAGTCATGTACCTGAAAACATTTTGTGTATTATTATTATTTTGAAGAATTACTTTCATTAAATGGAAAAATTCTTTAAAATAATAATAATAAGGCCTAAAACTCTGTTTCTCAGGCCTTCCCAAATGGTCCTTTTGGCTGCCACATGCTCTCTTTTTTATGACCAATGAAAACTTATAAAAATTAAAGGTTTATGCAGGTTTATGTCAGATAGTTTACTCAAGTTAGTGAAATTGATAAATTTGTCCCTTGCGTGCAACAAGGCTTTGCAATGCTTTAGCATTGCAAAGCCTTGTTGCACTCAAGGGATGAAATACACCACCACCTATGCTATTCTGTAGATTATGAGGCCAAAAACATTAAACAATCAAAGAACATGAACTTTTGACGGCAAAGAAATAATTACAAAAATAAAATAAAAAAAATGCCTGCCCAAAAATGCAGTTTTACAAAAAAAATGGCCTGAGAAACAGAAGATTTACTTTTGTGGGGCCTAAACTAACATTTATGATCTATTCCATTGATTACTGTTTTAAAGAAAAAAACTGAGTTACATTTCAAGTTGGTACTGATGGTCAACGACCCAGGAACACTGTCAGAAAATGACAAGTCTTGCACCAAATTGTGATATTCTGGCTAAGCTTGTGTTTGTATATAGCACTGAGTGGATTTATCTGTTTTGTATTCATTTATTTATTGGTGTTTAAGGTCACTTTTAGCATCTCCAGCTACATCATGACCGCAACATGGTAGGGTTGAAACAGTTAACTGATTAATTATACCCCCCACAAACAAAGTTTAAGGGGGGTATATAGGAATCACCCTGTCCGTCCGTCTGTTCATCTGTCCGTCTGTCCATCTGTCCATCCTTGTAAGCGCAACTCCTCCTAAACCGTCTGAAGAATTTCCATGAAACTTTACACAATGGAAGAACTCCATATGAAGATGTGCATGAAGCAATATAATTCCGTTCGGACATTTCCAAGGGGAGATAATCTAACTTATACCATCTGTTCATCCTTGTAAGCGCAACTCCTCCTAAACCATTTGAAGAATTTTCATGAAACTTTACACAATGGAAGAACTCCATATGAAGATGGGCATGAAGCAATATAATTCCGTTCGGACATTTCCAAGGGGAGATAATCTAACTTATACATTTCAGGTGTGGGGGTGGGGGGGGGGGGGTGGGGGTATCACTTTGTGAGTTTGCTCACAGTACCTCTAGTTGATTTACCAATGATCAATGTCTTGAGCGATCAAAAAAGTAATTGATTGATTAACTGTTACTTTTGAACTACTGTATTTTCTGGTTTAACAAAGGAACAAACTTATTCCAAAACAGGCAAACATTGTCACACTGACTCACATCAATTATATGAGACAGAGTAAAGCATTCAAGTTACGTGATGACATACTTGTTCACTTGCATCATCATTATACTGCATCAGTTTCTGGAACTGGTAATTCTTAAGTTAACCTTTACCCAATACGGGTAGCAGACGACACTTGCAAAACAGATTCTTGAATTACTAAAAATTTTCAATTTTTGTCTCAAAAACATAACTTATGATCCCTCATTGGAACGAGCTCAACGAGCTCGTTCCAATGAGGTATTATAAGCTTTGTTTTTGAAACAATAATTGTAAACATAATAAAATCTGAATGGAGATTTTTGTATGTAAAGATGGTCAATTTTGTTCTTTACGTTGGGTAAAGGGTTAATGCTATAAATCATTAATGGTATGGCAATTATTCAGCTACCTATAAGGGCAATCGATTAATCGGTTAACCAAGGTTTATCCATGTGATTAAGCAATCAAGAAACCCTTTAACCGGTTCAGCTCAAGTTTAGCCAGTCATCTACACCTTTGTTGCCCACTTTAGAGGACTTCTTCCTCACGTCCTGTCCTGTTTTACTAGTAAAGCAGAGCTTGTTTACCGAAGTAAACAAGTATTGTTCCACTTCGCTGGGTTACCACGCTGGTGGTGGTGGGGTGGCTCTGTAGGTAGAGGTGCAGGCTGCAAGCCGAGAGGTCCTCAGTTCGAATCCCACCTGCAGCAACCACATTGTGTGCTTGGGCAAGACACTTCACTTCACCCCCCATTGCCCACGTGAGGGCATGATGGCATTGTGTACTAAGGCATACTGCACGTGGATGGTGCACCTGTCTTCAACCAATGCTAATCCTGCTTGTGTGGAGTTAGTATGTTGGGGAGCTGATAGTTGCTTGCCATTGCTCAGTAGTTCTGTCCAGGTACTCCGGTTTCCTCTACCTGTAAAACTGTTGTGGTCATGATTAGCAATTGTGCAGAAATATGTGACCTTAAACACCAATACATAAATACCACGCTGGTATTAATTTTTTAGGTAAAGGCTTAATTCTTGAGGTTGGGTTCATGAAAATATTTTTTTTACAAACATTCTTGGCAACAACCAAGAAAGGTGTTTGTGTGGTGTGGAGGGGGGAGGAGGTGTGGGGGGGGGGGGGGGGGCATTGTGGTTATGTTTTTCAAGAAAGAAAAGCATTTCTGTCAGTTTTTGTTTAGTGTTGTGCTTTCTATTACAGCAGATCCTTGAAAAGGCAGAATGGCAAATACTGAAAAAGAACTGGTGAAACATTATGGTGGATGCCATTGTGGGGCTGTAACATTTGAGGCCATTGCACCAAGACACCTGCTTGTTTGTGACTGCAAGTAAGGCAGCCTAAGTAACAAAGATATTCTATGAAGTACACTTTTCAAATTTACACTAATATAACAATAACATGAGTTTGGAGAGCGTTACGGTTTATTAACGGCCCGAGAGGAATGAATAACAGCCTGAGGATTTATTACCGGCACGAGACGAAGTCGAGGGCCGTTAATAAGCCAGAGGGCTGTTATTCATTCCTCGAGGGCCATTAATAAACCGGGACGCTCGACAAAATCATGTTATTACTACCGGTATTATTACCATGACCAGGAGTGGGCGGCGGGCTGTTAATGAATTTTGTTTTCATCATCACCCGCAGCTCGCTTCTGGTTGCATGGCGTCATGAATTACCGAGTCTTACCGCCCCGCTAAACTCCGTTAATATACTAGAGAACACCCGCTAAAGTGGTAATAGAATGACTTAACTCTAGAAAGATTTTGATCAATGCATGCTCTACAATATGCAAAATTTAGGTAAGCAATTTGAAAGTTAGTACAACATTGCTCAGTTCTACCGACCATTGGGCTGAAATTTATTTATTTATTGGGGTTTAATGACACTTTTGACAGCCAGGGTCACCTCACGTTGGATGGTTTAGGCAGGTATAAATATTTTCCAGCATTGTCACTGTTTATTTACATTAACCTATCACCTTAACCCTTTACCCAACTAATCGGCCGCATCCGCCCGCGTAATATGCAAATTCAGCAGTTGAAAAAATATTATTTTTCAAAAAATGTCAACAAAACCATATCATGTGACCCCCTCGTTGGAACGAGCTCATGAGCTCGTTCCAACGAGGGGTCACATGATATGGTTTTGTTGAGATTTTTTGAAAAATTTGAAAAAATATTTAAAATAATAAATTTTGATATCGTCTGTGTTGGGTAAAGGGTTAATACAATATTAAAAATATTTTTTTCCTGAATACCAATAATTAGGGTCTTGCAAATCACATATTTTTGAATCGAATTGAATTGGGGCTATTATTCAAAATCCATTCCAATCTCAAATCGAATTCTGAGAATCTTGAAGATGCTGGATAAGGGGAGGGGGGACTGTAAGCCTGTTTGTTCCCACTGTTTGGGTGATGTCCCGACTGATCAAATATTTCAGCTACAACATCAAGGCATGCCTTCCTGGAAGCCATGCCTTGATGATGTAATTGGAATATTACCCAGAAATATTACCCTCAAGACTTACCAGCACTAAACACTGCACAGGACTAGCTGCTAGCAACAGCTCATCATAAACATTGTTTTGGAAACTTTAACTTTTTTTTCGACAGTGGTAAAGACTAATGAGATTGGAATTAGCTTGGGAGGTGGCATGAGTCAGATACTATTTATGTTAATATAGACCAAATTATACTCTGTCTTTATTTTCAGCATTATTTACATACAAATTCTATCTGAATTATTATTTATTATTTATTGGTGTTTAAGGTCACATATTTATGCACAATGGTTAATCATGACCATGACAGTTTTACAGGTGGAGGAAGCCGGAGTACCCGGAGAGAACCACTGAGCAGTGGCGAGCAACTGTCAGCTCCCCAACATACTAACTCCACACAAGCAGGGTTAACATTGGTTGAAGACAAGTGCACCATCGACGTGCAGTACGCCTTAGTACACAATGCGACCATGCCCCCATGCGGGCAAATGGAGATGAAGTGTCTTGCCCAAGGACACAACATGGTTGCTGTAGGTGGGATTCGAACCGAGGAACTCTCGGCTTGCAGCCTGCACCTCTACCTACTGAGACACCGCGCTCCCAATTCCATCTGAACTATACGTTTTGTGAGACAACGACAATGACTAATGCCAAGCTATATTCCTGTGTAAAGATTCGAAAGGAAACAAATCGAGTAGCTGATTTTGAATCACTCTACCAGTTTACCAGACTTCTTTGTGTCTTGATAAATTTTCAGCGTTTGCCTTGAGAGGCTATATGTATTTCAGTTCCACGCAATATATGAATACTTGTTCATGATAAAAAGGCAGTTTCCCAAGAATTTTCATACAGCCGAGTGTTCGGTTAGCCATCTCCAAACCACATGAATGGTCAGTCGGTTAGAGTAATTTTTGAAATTTTGCACACTGTAAAATACAGCTTCCTTAACTGGATATCTCTTAATTACACAGCTCTTTTAATTGAATATGTCTTCCAAACACAAAACTATTTATCATACCATTAGTACAAATAGGACCTGTTAATTGCATATAGATAATAGAGTAAACTCCTATCATTAATTGAATAAAAAATCGTGTAATATGTCATGAAATTTCCCTCCGAGTCATTAAATTTGCCTTGTTTTTAGACCTATTTGGCCTCAGTGCATCAAATACAAGCATTTAATGTGTTATGTCTTGTTTGACAGAGCTCTAAGAGATATAATGGAATGAAGCTCAGTTTATTACCAAAATACAGGACAGTGACCAAATCCCTATTAATTGAATACTCCTGTTAATTGAATAATCCTGCATGTTGCTGGCAGATAATCTGGCCAGGAGAGGATTTTTTTTGCCACTGAAATAAGTAGAATTTCATTAATTTGGGTGCATTTAATAAAAATTTAATCAAAATTCCCCCTTGTAAATAGAATGAATTTTTGCACCACTGATTTAAGGGGAGGGGGGTCTGTTTCTTGATTTAAATTTGGATGAAATTTGCATCAGATCTTGTCATGGCTGCTTCAGAGCAGCCATGACTACGGTAGATTTGATGAAAAATATCTTGGAAATACTCAGCAGGTTAAGAGTTAAAAAAAAAACTTTCAACAGCCAAAGTCATATCATATCTGACAACTTTATGGTTGGAGGAAACCGGGGAAACTCTTCAACATACTAATCCTTCATGAGCAGGGTTTGCATCAATTGAAGGCATGTGTACCATTGATGTGCAGTACATCTTAGCACACTATGCCACCATCCTCTCACCTGGACAATTTGGATTTAGTGTCTTGCCCAAGGATACAATGCAGATGACACAGATCAGGACTGAACCTACAACCAGGCCTGAAAATAAGCAGTCTAACATTTGCAAATCCCCAGTGGGTGAATTTGATGATGCTATCCTCTGGGTACTGGGTACCTCTTTCTGTTTAGTTTTGAGACCCTGATTCAGATTGACGTTCACAGATGGTAAATTTAGTGATGCTACCCTGCTGTGCAGGGTAGAATCGCTAAATTCACCCTGTGGGGACCTCATTTTGCAGATGTCATTCTGCTTATTTTCTGGCTTGCTTACAACCTTTCGATCTGAAGTCCAATGCTATAACCAATGAGCCACTGCTCTCCATCTGGGCTTTATAGAAAAGGGTAAGCACTGGGTTTAAAGTTCATCTAAATTTGGGAGAATTCATTTGGATTCTTGTGAAAGTGGTTGCAAGAATCCATACCTGCTATGAGCATCCCAGGATCTCATGAGGCTGCTATGGTTGAACCCCTCTTGTATACTGATAACACATGTTAACCCTTTACCCAACACAGCTTTTTAATTTTTAGCTTAACTTGACAAAGTCAATATGAGCTTTTACCATCATGCGTGTGGAAGTCTGTCAGTCTGTTCACATTTTCTTCAGCTCAGTCTACACCCTGTAGTTCTTGTCCGATAATCACGAAATTGCATATACAGGTTCGAAGTCATGTCTAGACGAGAATGCCCCTTTTGGTCGCAATCAGCCAACCGTGACAGCTGTGTGGGCCTGAAAACCTTTAGCACAGTCTACAGGTTGTATTTATGAAGGGATTTCATTGTAACTTGGTAAGATGACTCCGCATAATGTTTAAATGAGAACATCCTATTTTGGTTGGGTTCAGTTTACTGTGATGGCCGCAGGGGCACATTACCGAGATTTGTTTAGCACAGTCTACAGTTCATATTTATGAAGTGATTTCATTGTAACTTGGAAGGATAACTAGGTATGGAAATAGATTCTTGCTGCTTTTGTTGCGTGAATCTTTGCGTGAATTGATTCCCGTTGAACTTTAAACCCTGGTAAGTGGCAGGATAAAGTTCTCACATTCTTTGCACGCACTTTATATTCTGACCAAAAGACCCATGATTTTTCACCATGGATTTGTTCTGTTACAATATATTGGAGAAAATCAATTGGGACACCCCAACAAAGTGAATCAAAACAATTATTTCTGCACAAGTATTGACTATTAAAATGAATCCTTCACACTAACAATTCACTATTTTGTTTCTGTATCTAGGTACAACACTGTAGATAATTCTCAATAGCCTCTTTCTGTGAACTGATGGAAATGTTTTTAAACGGAGTATTTTCCCACACTATGCAGCATGACAGCGTTTCACCCAAAATGCAATGATACTACATGTATCAACATTGCTAAATTGCTCTTGGAACAACATCAATTAACTGAATTGGTGCTAAAAGTCCAAAATCCAGAATCTCTTGGAAAGTGCTGGAAGTAAATTTCCAGGCTATATGACTTCCTCCATCTTAGTGGTAGTACTGTCGAACCCTGATAACTGAATGACAACATTTCCTCCAAAAAATATTCAGTTAACTGGTTGAGTGCTGAAAACCCATATTTGGGCTCTATTCTGAAGTATAGGTGCCACAACTTAACCCTTAACCCTTTACCCAACGCAGACGATATCAAAATTTATTATTTTAAAAATCATTTTTTCAAATTTTAAAAAAAATTTCAACAAAACCATATCATGTTACCCCTCATTAGAACGAGCTCGACTAGCTCGTTCCAACGAGGGGTCACATGATATGGTTTTGTTGAAATTTTTTTAAAAATAGCATTTTTTCAACTGCTGAATTTGCATATTACGTGGGCGGATGCGGGCGATTCGTTGGGTAAAGGGTTAAGGGCCTAATTCCTACTTGAATCACTTTTTTCTAAAACAAAACAGGTGCCCCACATGCAGTCTTTGGGTTTTCGTGCAAAGTTGCATTCAGCCATTGTTTCTAGGCAAGTCTTGGCTGCTTGTGTAGGCAGCCAAGACTTGCCTAGAAACAACTGCAAAGTCACAGGATGTGGACACTGTCAAACTGTAGCAATAAGTTCTTACAGTCGCCCGACCCTTAAGGGTTAAAGACTTGAAATTCAGTGGCTGTTCTTCATTAGGGCTGTCACGATTATTGAATTTTCGAATCGATTAATTGTCGCAAATAATCGATCATAATCGATTAATCGTACTTCGATGACCCCCTCTCCCTCTCTTTGAAGTCGTTTAAAATGAAGTTCAAGTCAGTTGACCTACCTCACTTAAACAAAGAAGACGATCCTCTTTTAGACACATTCAAAGCTTTGATGTTGTGAACTTTTGAACCGTCATTGTAGTAATCAAGACCGGTCGTCAGTTGCGAACTTCGCAAGTTCGCAACTGCCGACGGGTCTTGATTATTACACTGACGGTTCAAAAGTTCACAACATCAAAGCTTTGAATGTACCTCAAAGACAAATGCTTCTAACGGCTTCTTGAGATTTAACATCGACGTTCTTGACCTTTTACCTTTAGAAACAATAGTTTTTTTCATGAAGTTTTTTTTAATTATTAAACGACTAAAACGGGGTAAAATTTACCGATTCTTCGACAACGAAAAATACTAATCGATTTCTGCATGACCGATCAACAATTGATTAATCGTGACAGCCCTATTCTTCATATTATTGTTATTATTTAGTCTGTTAGGATTTGTCTTGTTATAATTTATGGAAGGATGCCCACAAGCACTTTCCCATGAATTGTAACAGGCTAAACTTAATTGGATATGTCTTAACTGAATAACCCTGTTAATTGAATATAGTTTCCCAAAACAAAATCATTTTCCATACCTCCAGTACAAATTTGATGTTTTATTTGAATATAGGTTATTGAGTAAACTCCTGTTAATTGAATAAAAAATCATGCAAGCTGTTGAGAAATTACCCTGACTCTCCCCAGTTTCCCTTTGTTTATAGACCTATTTATCCTCAGTACATCTAATACAGGCATTTAATTTATTATATCTTGTTTGACAGAGCTCATGGATAAATGCTAAATTTATCTCTAGAATAGAGGAAAGTGATATTCCCTGTTAATTCAATACTCCTGTTAATTGAATAATTTTCATTTGCAAAGTGGCTATTCAATTAACAGGGTTCCACTGTATTTGGTATTTATGGGTGTGTGTCTTGTAAAGTGGTGAGTAAACTTGGTGTTTTAGGGTAAAAATCACTATAGTAGGCACTGGGAAGTACCTATTGGATCAAAACTTTGGATTTGGAGTGTTAAAAGACACAAACTTTTCACCTTGCAAAATACACATTGTGTTTTAGGGTAAAAAAGCACTACAGTAGGCACTGGGAGCAACCGTCTACCGGGTACTGGGTTGAGACTTTGGGTTAGGAGTATGAACAAGCTTATTACCTTCACAGGCCTGGCATTTTCAGGAGAGCGATGTATTCGCCTTAGAAAATAATGATTACCACAACGGCCTATTCCAAAAACCCACAGGTTTTCAGATGTCTGCTATGTTAGTGATCTCTGCAATATGGCCACACTGCACCTCCCACACCTCTGGGCCTTACCAAGGCCTAGAGGTGTGGGAGGGGCAGTGTAGCCGTCTCACAGAGACTACCTGGTTAGCAGCACCAAATAAAAGGTACAAAGCCCACTAGGCAAAATTCATTAATAGTTCAACTTCATTTTGCCAGTTTTAGCTTTTGTAAAGCTTGGGGAGAGCTAATCGCTCCCCTAGGCCATGTGAGGGGAGCGATTTTTAGCCCTCCTGCATTTTTAAGAATGCCAGGCCTGCCTTAACCTTTCAGTTCTCTTTAGGTAATGATCTGAGGGCCCTGGTTAGAACTACAATTTCTGGAAGCTAACATGAGTTATGGTGAGGGGCTGTGCTATCAACAATTTTGTTTTAAGTTCAGACCATGAGAGATGTACCAGTTGAGCATACTTGCAGCAATCACCATGAGACATGAGACATGTACCAGTTGAGCATACTTGCAGCAATCGCCAGTTCATATACCAGCTTAAAATACTAATATAATCCTGCTGTCAAGACTTCTTAACTAGTCAAGTGCAAGAAGCCACTATAAGGGCTTTCAAAAAATCCAACACTTCCCTTGCTTATATTTCATATTCAGTCAAACACAAATAATATTTTGTTTATATAAATTTATATAAATTTGTTTTATTACAAATTATTGGAAAGTGCCCACAGGCACTCTCCAATAATTTGTAATAAAACAAGTTTTGAATAACAAATTCAGACCACAAAAAATAATCTAGACCTCGACCAGATAATTACTAATGTGAAAAATTTCTTGCTATTTGTACTTTCTGATGTTTGACGTCACATTTTGAAAAAGTTGAAGAAACTGAATTCCCAGTGACTTTTGAACGTCAGGATAATTAAAGTCTCAAAGGGTTAATGTAGTTCTTTCAAGCCTTGACTCATCTAGTAGTGCACGGTATTACAATTGGAATCGACATCGGAATCGGACGAGTGTCAGCTCAAATAACCGGTAATCAGCGAGCGGCCATTTTTGGTAATCTGATGAAAACTTACTGTTGAGACCAGCTAGAAAAATAGATTTTATCTTTGAAGCAATAATGATTGAAGTCACATTTAATTGTGGTTATTTTTTAAAGTTATGTGCTTCACCCTATTGATTGCTCATTACTGTTGGTTGATTTCCAGTCCACAGTTCAAGTTCAATGGAGACTTATAGGGTAAGTAAATGAATAAAGGTGATAGACATGTGAAGAGAATGAACGTTTCTGTAAATTCATCTCATACCATTGTGTACTTATGAGGTGGGTAACTTCCCCAGTGTGAGAATGGGTGGATATTTGATCCAATGTGTCTAGTGTTCAACCAGTGATCGGAATTGGCCACCCCCAATCAGCCAATTGTGGGCAATTGGATGACAACAGCAACAGCTCCTGGAACATCGGTTCACCCGATTGTTGCCAAGCATTTTTTGTGATGATTCATTAACCACATTTTCTGCAGTTTTTCAACTGTTAATGTAAAATGTTATCAATGATACCATTCAATAAAGTTGAGAAACCACCACAATGTGCATTTTTAATCTCTCTGGATGCCCTTTTATGGGATATGCAAGTTAAATGACTATACTCAATTAACAGGTCAAATTTGTACTGGAGGTATGGTAAATGGTTTTGTGGTGGGAAACTATATTCTATTAACAGGGTTATTCACTTAAGACAAAGATTAAATGCCTACATTGGATGTACTGAATCCAAATAGGTCTGTAAACAAAGGAAACTGGGGAGAGTCAGGGTAATTTCTCGACAGGTTACAAGAATTTTTTATTCAATTAACAGGAGTTTACTCTATAACCTATATTCAATTAACTCCTTGCATGCTGCTGGCGGATATTCCTGCCCAGAACAATAAATCTCTTGCCATTAGAATAAGTAAAATTTGAAGATATTTAACCAAATTTTTCTCTATAAATGGTAGACATTTTGACCAATGATTTCTTGAGTCGAATTTGCATGAATTGTTCATCAAATCTATTTCATGAAAATGATTTTAACCCTTTACCCAATGAATTGCCCGCATCCGCCTGCGTAATATGGAAATTCAACAGCTGAAAACATATTATTTTTTGAAAAATTTCAACAAAACCATATCATGTGACCCCTCTTTGGAACGAGCCCGAGCTTAAAAAATGCTATTTAAAATAATAAATTTTGATATTGTCTGTGTTAGGTAAAGGGTTAAAATTACTCATCAGGTTAAGAGTTAACAGGTCAAATGTGTACTGGAGGTATGTTAAATGGTTTTGCATTGGGAAATTATATTCAGTTAACGTGGTTATTGATTTACGAGATATCCAATTAAGAGGACTCCACTGTACTAAACTAGTTGATTGTTGTCTAATTTAGCCATTTTTATAATTGTTACATTTTTTTTATAAGGGCTAAAAAAATTAAAAATCTGTTTCTCAGGCCCTCCCGCATGGTCCTTTTGGCTGCCGCATGCTCTCTTTTTATAATAAATTTAAACTTAAAAAAAATAAAAATTCAATGGTTTATGTCTGATATTTTACCCAAGTTAATAAAATTGATAAATTGGCCCCTTGAGTGCAAGAAGGCTTTGCAATGCTTTAGCATTGCAAAGCCTTCTTGCTCTCAAGGGACAAAATACACCACCTCCCATTCTATTCTGTAGATTATGAGGCCTAAAACATAAACCAAGAACATGAACTTTTGATCGCAAAGAAATAATTACAGAATAAAAAATAAAATAAAAAACTGCTCGCCTGCATGAAATGTTACAAATAATGGCCTGAGAAACAGAAGATCTACTTTGTGTGGCCTAACTGTTGATTGTTTTTCTTTGCAGTTGCAGTATCTGTAAGAAGAAGCAAAATAAACATTTTGTTGTGCCAGCTAACAGATTCAAGATACTGAAGGTTACTTATATACATAGAAGAAATGGAATGAGTGTTTTGTTCGTCATACTCTATTTATGAAATGAGTCTAAGAATTTTCCGTTTTGATAAGCCTCTAGCAAGGCAAAGCAGGAAATTTGTAGATAAGTTTCATAAACAGAGTATGACCAAGACATGAATTTCATATTCTGTTTATCATATATGACGACAGCACAGTTACCAATACATGTAACACATCTTTTAGAGAGAAGAGAAGGCTTAAAGAATGGAATTTCACTTTGAATAATAATAATAATAATAATAATTTTAAAGCCTAGAATCCACACACGGTGCTCAATGGCTGTACAATAATTGCATACATACATCTACACACACACACATACATTCTCTGACAGATACATTGATACATGGATCACTATTATCATTTATTGGTGCCCATCACCACATCAGCAACCAAGGTTATATCGTGGCGATAAGCGACAGAACCTAAAAGAAAAAGGGTATTGAATTAAAACAAAATAAAAAAACAAAACAAACTACAACTTTACCAAAACAAGTATGTGAGTGTGACTTGATGAGTAACGAGGCAATCCTCACTGACTCAGCCACACCCACGCAAGTGGTAATGTCAGTTTATGACCAAAATTAAAAGACCAGTGAAGGAAATGCCTTTCCAAAAAGGTAGGTTTTAGTACCTGACTTGAATGATTCAAGTGATTTACTATTTTGTATGTCGATTGGAAGAGAATTCCAAATCTTGGGCCAGCAACCGCAAAGGCCCTATCACCAGTACTATTAAATTTAGATACGGGCTGAACCAGATTGAGTTGACCTGATGACCTAAGAGACCTCGGTGGTTTGTGGATGGTAAGCAGATCGGACAGGTAAGATGGTGCAGATCCCAAGATACACTTAAACACCAAAAGGACAATTTTAAATTGAATTCTTTGCTTAACGGGTAGCCACTGTAACTCAGAGAGTACTGGTGTTATATGGCAGTACTTCTGAGTTCTGGTTATGACCCGTGCAGCACAATTTTGGATGTGTTGTAGCTTTTCAAGAATAGATGTTTTAGAGCTAATCAGAAGAGAGTTACAGTAGTCGAGGTGACTAGTAACAAAGGCATGGACAAGCTGTTGTGACATCTGCATATCAATGAAGGGTCGAACTTTGCAAATATTTCTAAGATGAAAAAATGCACTGCGAGAAACATGTTTGATATGTTCATTAGCAGCATGCAGTTGTACGTCATAACTGCGACAAAATATAGTTCCACAATTCGGTATTATAAATACTAATTTTGAAGTATTTATACATTTCTTATTATTGGGATATTAGTGACTGTTTATAACAAAGAAAATCAGGCATCATGGCTTTGTTGATGTTTTGAAACAGTTCTATTTACACGCGCATTAACTTGACATAAATTAGAAAACATTTTTTTTAAAATGACCAATCAAATTAACTGAAGGTGTTATGAAGCACTGATTAATATTTATTGAAAATATGAAACGGTAATAAGCCGAGAAAATGGGTAAGTCATATGATAAAAATTGTTATTCAATGATTACATCAGCACTGCTCCCTTTCACAGTCTCCACCAGACATATTAAGTCTTACTACAGTGGAGCCCACTTAATTGGATATCTCTTAATTGTATATCCCTGTTAATTGAATATAATTTTCAAACACAAAAACATTTACCATACCTTCAGTACAAATTTGATCTGTTAATTGCATATGGGTTGTAGAGTAAACTCCTGTTATTTGTGTATAAATTTTTGTAATATGTAAAAAAAATTACTGTGACACGCACCAAATTCCCCTTATTTATCAACCTTTTTGGCCTCACTACATCCAATACAGGCATTTATTCTATTATATCTTGTTATCTTGTTTGACAGAGCTCTATGAGCTCTGTCAAACAAGATATAATAGAATAAATGCTCAGTTTACCTCCAGAACACAGGAAACTGACCAAATCCCTGTTAATTGTATACTCCTGTTAATTGAATAATTTTCATTGGCAAAATGGATATTCAATTAAGAGAATTCTACTGTATTTAGAAGGAGATTCATTATTAACCTGAATAAAATTTTGTCAAATGAGTCTGAAAATTGGGATTTTCAACAGAATCTCACTATAAAAAGCCAATATATTTTCCTCTTTGAGCCATATAAAAATTGGAATCTCACTATTTTTACTCAGAAATCTCACTACAGTGGAGCCCACTTAATTGGATATCTCTTAACTGAATAGCCATGTTAATTGAATATAATTTCCCAACATGAAACCATTTACCATACCTCCAGTACAAATTTGACCTGTTAATTGTTGAATATAGGTTATAGAGTAAATTCCTGTTAATTGAATAAAAAGTCCCTTCATAAATATGACTGTAGACTGTGCTCAAGATTTTCGGGCTTCGGGCACCTGTAGCCATCACAGTTGACCAATCACGACCAAAAGGGGATGTCATCATCTAGGCATTATATGGAGTGAACCTATCAAGTTACAATGAAATCCTTCCATAAATACGATCTATAGACTATGCTAAAAGTATCTGGGCTCTGGCAACCATAAAGGCTGAATGATCACAACCAAAAGGGGATATTCTCATCTAGACATTATTTGGAGTCATCCTACCAAGCTACAATGAAATCCCTTCATAAATATCACCTGTAGACTGTTCTAAAGGTTTTCAGACTTCAGGCCCCTGTAGCTGTCACAGTTGCCCAATCGTATCCAAAAGGGGACGTTCTCATCTAGACATTATATAAAGTCAACCTACCAAGTTACAATGAAATCCCTTCATAAATATGACTTGTCGACTGTGCTAAAGGTTTTCAGGCTTCGGGCTCGGGCAGCCATCATGGTTGAATGATCTCAACCAAAGGGGACAATCTCATCTGGGCATCATCTGGAGTGATCCTATGAAGTTACAATGAAATCCCTTCATAAATATGACCTGTAGACTGTGCTCAAGGTTTTCGGGCTTCGGGCACCTGTAGCCATCACAGTTGACCAATCACGACCAAAAGGGGATGTCATCATCTAGGCATTATATGGAGCCAACCTAACAGGTTACAATGAAATCCTTCCATAAATATGACCTTTTGCCTATGCTAAAGGTTTTTGGGCTCAGGCACCCATCAAGGCTGAATGATCGCGATCAAAATGGGACGTTCTCATCTAGACATAATTTGGAGTCATCCTACCAAGTTACAATGAAATCCCTTCATAAATATGACCTGTAGACTGTGCTAAAGGTTTTTGGGCTTCGGGTCCCTGTAGCCGTCACAGTTGCCCAATCACGTCCAAAAGGGAACTTTCTCATCTAGACATTATATGAAGTCAACCCACCAAGTTACAATGAAATTCCTCAATAAATATGACCTGTAGACTGTGCTAAAGGTTTTCAGGTTTTGGGCTCGGGCAGTCGTCACGGTTGACAGATCACGCCCAAATGCGGAAATTCTCATTTAGACATCATAAGGAGTCATCCTACCAAGTTACAATGAAATCCCTCCATATTAAACATGACCTGCAGACTGTGCTAAAAGTTTTTGCATTTCGGGCTTGGGCAGCCATCACGGTTGACAGATCATGCCCAAAAGGGGACATTCTCATCTTGGCATTATACAGAGGCATCCTACCAAGTTACAATGAAATCCCTTCATAAATACGACCTGCAGACTGTGCAAATGGTTTTCGGGTTTTGGGCTCGGGCAGCCATACCGGTTGACCGATCGCGACCAAAAGGGGACATTCTCATCTAGACATGACCCGAAACCTGCATATGAAATTTTGTGACGATCAGACAAGCATTGTGGGGTGTAGCCCATGCTAAAGGAAAACGTGAACAGACTAACAGACTTCCGCATGCGTGATGGCAACAGCTTATCTTGACTTTGTCAAGTTAAGCTAAAAACAGTCTTCAGATGCAGATGTTGCCCTGTCTCTGCCACCACCAGGCCATCATACTGGTGTGCCATTCTGCTGAAATCTTGCCTAGGCTCTGTTGATCACCGTTTGGTGCACACCAAGGGCTTCACCAACCTGACGATGGGTAGTCCCCTGCTCCACCATCCCTAGAGCCCGCCACATTTTTGCTTCAGACAAATGTCTTCTTACATTTGCATTTGCCATATTCATTCATTAAATCACAAGAGTTTGTGTTGAAATGAAGATTGAATACCCTACACATGTCATGTACATGTAGACAGTACACGAAAACATTATGAAAATCAAGGGGTACATGCTTACCATGACTGTCACGAAAAGTCTGCCTGTTAAGAGAGCTAATGTAAACACTTGGGACTATCTCAATACATTCCTCAATCATATCCATCAAAAATATCGCAAATATGTCACAAGCAAATTTCACAATGATGTGTCAAATATTTGGTGCTTAGCAAACTTTGAGCAGTATATTACATTTTGAGTTTATGGATGCTAAATTATTTTTGGTCATCAGAATGTGTTCATATGTCTTTGGTTTGTAACAATTTATGGGAGAGTGCCAACAGGCACTCTCCCATAAATTGTAACAAAGCATATCCTAACATACTAAATGATTTTACTTAAAAAAATAATGTGAAGCACATCCACTGAATATGAGGCCTTTAAGTTGTGGTACCTGTACTTCAGAGTAAAGCCCAAATATGGACCTTAGGGAGATGACTCACATAAGCTCCAAGCCTCCTTTCAAATCCCTCCTTTAATTAGCAATTTATTTAGTGTTAAATATATGTTATATTGTGAGCTATGGTGCCTTGTGCTGTTACTTTTTTGTTGTTGTTCATTTTTGTAACATATCGTATATTCTTGGAATAAATATTGTTTAACCCTTTAAACCCTAGCAGCCATTTTTCCAGTCAGCCACATGATACGTCATGACGTCATTAAAAAGGATGGCTGTTCAGTAAATGTGTGGGGTAGATCATGCAATATTTTCAACGTGCAGCCCCGAGGCTGCACGTTGAAAATATTGATCGGTAGACCCCAAGTAATGAATATGGACTCTTCTAATTGCTACCATTGAACTGGCATGGCAGATACCACTAGAGTTCAAAGGGTTAACAGGCCTGGCATTCTTAAAAATGCAGGAGGGCTAAAAATTGCTCTCCTCACATAGCCTTGGAGAGCGATTAGCTCTCCTCAAGCCTACAAAAGCTAAAAGTGGCAAAATGAAGTTGTACTATTAATGAATTCTGCCTAGTGGGCTTTGTACATTTTATTTGGTGCTGCTAACAAGGTAATGTCTGTGAGATGGCTACACTGCCTCTCCCACACCTCCGGGCCTTGAAGGGGCAGTGTGGCAATCTTGCAGAGACCACAAACATAGGTCTCTGCAAGATTGCCACACTGCCCCTTCAACATAGGAACAGGCTGTTGTGGTGATTATTATTTTCTAAGGCTAGGAGGGCTATATTTTGCTCTCCTCGATTTTTTTAAGGCGAGTGAATAAATCGCTCTCCTGAAAATGCCAGGCCTGGGTTAAACTAAATATGGGCTTCCAGCACTCTATCAGTTAAATTAAAAAAACAATACCGTGAACAATGTTTTCTAATTGTAGGGTGAAGAGAACCTGACAACTTACACCTTCAATACACACACGGCTAAGCATATGTTTTGTAAGACATGTGGTGTACAGAGTTTTTATATTCCACGTTCTAATCCTGATGGATATGGTAAATGTTTTACTCTTTATATCTAACATGACAACAAGATGACAGTAGGAAACAAAAACTTCTCTATTTCATATTTTTACACTGTAAACCAATGGCCCAGACTTAGCTGGTGCTAACTCCTAAATATCGAGGGCCAAACACACATTTTGCCCCCACAATCCCCAAAATTTGCATGCAAAACCGAAAATTAGAAGTCCTATCTGGCCCTCCATACATTTACTCTCTGCACATGCGCAGTCGCCAGGAAGTGACCGGAATTGGCACCAACATCATTCTTTGTTTGGCCCTTAGTCAGATAACAACAAACTGACTTCTGTACTTTTAAATCTCAGTTTATAATGCTGCCAGACACAAATCAATGGTTAATTTGGTGGATCCAAGGACACAACTGGATGAAGGAAGGAAGAAACGGTGATTTGAAACGTTCAGGGCTGTAACTTTATAATATTTATAAAAATTAGTTCATGTTCCCCAGTTTCGAGACATGGGCCTGATGTCACCATTACTGCTAATGATTTTTCCACTGTTTGTTAAGTATTCCTTCCCTATCCTTCCTTGAAGCCCCCCAGTTAAACTCCCAAGCTTTTTGGCGTGTTTTTTGAAAAATCTTTTATAAAATTTCTTGGGAGTTTAACGTGTTACACAGAATGTTTATTCTGTATATCCCCATGGATATGTCCTCACCTGTGGGGTGGTTAGGCATTTTGGTCATGCATCATACATCCGATGTATCGTTTTTTCTTCTGATGAAGATCTTGCTTTACATCTGATAGTTCAAAATCTGTTACTGACTTCAGGCCATGTTGCCTGGGGTCTTGTTTCTAGTTTTCATTCTGATGTTGTTCACATTGACAACGCTCTATTAAAATATGTAGATTCCTATTTATTATATGGTGGGACTGTTGTAAGATACATTAAATATTCCGGTAGTGTAGCAGTTAATTTTTTGGATAGAAAAATAATTTTTGTCCACACTTGGGCTCTATCGGGATACATTTGGGCATATCGTTCCCTTTGGGAACTTGGGCTCTTGTCAAAATTTTTCGAAAAATTTTTTGTGTAAATTATTTTTCGATTTATATTTTGAATGTTATTTGTTATGTATTTTTTATAATATTTAATGTGGAGTTGGTGGGAGTACGATCGACTTTATTTTGCTTTATTATGAAAGTATATTGCTCAATAAGCAAGGCGAGGAAGCCTTTCCTCTGATTTACATGTTGGTTGCCTTGCTTGTAGTCGATGTACTCCCACTAATTCTTGCTCAACATGTGTCGTATGGCATGACAAACATTGGAGATGGGTGTCACAGTACGTCATTAGCAAGAGGCCATTGCCGGTCCTCTCGCGGAGAGAGGCCACTGCCGGTCCTCTCACCAAAAAGTCACTCTAGTTTTTTAGTTTCTATTTACAGAGGAACAAGAACATGGTGATGTTTACATGATGCCATCAGAGAGTGTGCTTCCGTCGTCACATTTAGATAGTCAATCAGAGCTAGTGGCTAAAGTGCTCATGAATATTAGACAGGGCAATAAACCACAGCATAGCTTCAGCTCTCTGTCGCCAGCTAGCTCAACCGGTGAAGCGATTACACCGTCCGTGGGTACCGTGATGCCAGGTGTGTCCATTGTGGTCTAGGAGTGTAGAAAGGGTAGAGCGAGCACTATAAAATAATAACAGGCTCACCCTGCGATGACTGAGAGGAAGAAGCTGGCAAGTTCAGCGTGGTTCTCGGCGAGGTCTGAAGGACCGCAAACGAGTGAGCCTCCTCTCTTTCATAACAACATTTGGGGCCAGATGTTGTGGTTCGAAACTTGCGTCAGTCGGAGCATACGTCCACGCGTCCCGTCTGGGATGCTTCGTTCAGTTCACAGCCGGGGTTGGCTATAGTCATAGTTACAGCTTCTTCTGCATCTACCAAGTACACACAGCCGCACATTGGCTATGTGACTTCTGATATCCAGCCTACATCACTGAGAAGGTCCACTCTTCATCAAAGAAGTCACACCATACAGTAGCCAAGGAGACGAGGCCTCATTCATTGGGACGTCCGCAGAAAAGAGCCATCTCGGACACACTGTCCCAGGAGCAGCCGGCGGCCAAGCAACAGAAGACTGCTGCTCCTCAGGCCTCCGTAACGGACTTGTTGTCGCAGATTGCGCAGCTCATCGCAGCATCCCAGCAAGTGCAGAAGCTGCCAACGGCAGTCTCTGAACCTGAGCTGTCGGATGGTGCTGGGTCGGTCCAGTCATCTGCGTATTCAGATGCCGATGACCGTGAGTTTAATCTGATTCAGTTGGATCGTGAAAGGGATTTGGACGTAATTACCCTTCCCTTTTGGAACAACACAGGGTGGCGATGGATCTAATGCATCAATACTTCCCTGAGTTCATTCCTGAGAATCAGAATGCTGCGACCGGAGCAGGACCCAGGAGCAGCCGGCAGCCAGAACAGAAGACCACTGCTCCCCAGGTCTCCGTAATGGATTTGCTGTCGCAGATTGTGCAGCTCATCGCAGCAAGTGCAGAAGCAGCCGGCGACAGTCTCAGAACTTGAGCTGTCGGTTGGTGCTGGGTCGGTCCAGTCATCTACAAGTTCAGATGCCACTGACCATGATTTTCCACTGATTCAGATGAATGATGAAAGGGATACGGAGGGGGATTACCCTTCCCTTTCGGAACAACACATGGTTGCGATGGATTTAATCCATCAACACTACCCTGAATTTGTTCCAGCGAATCAGAATGCTGCGACTACTTGCAAGAAACCGCAAGCATTGATGGATGCTGACTTCATCTAGAAAAAGGGGAGGTCATGTCTTTTCCAGTTAAGTCTAGACAGGTGTCGCAGGCCTTAGGCCTTTTAGACAACACCATATTCTACTTTCCAGTGGAAAGAAGTAAGGCGGTTTCTTGTCATCATCTTCCGTAATTTTACCGATTATAACTATTGGGGTAGATGTATAGAGAGTTCCTCTGTGTTTCAATGAGCAGACTAAGGACCTAGTTATGGCCTTACCTTCGTCATTCACTATTCGCTCGGACACAATTGAGACGGCAATTTCTTCATTCAGAGCAAATTTAGACTCACTGTCTTATGCAGATCACCTTTAAGAACTGTGATGCAATGTCTGTACAGAAAGAAATTTGAGGACGTTCGTACCTCATTTTGAGTCCTTTCCAGGGCTATTATATTTATCACGTATAACTCTGTCTTAACAGTTGCTAATTTGGAGTTAATCAGACGTGACGAAGCCCTTGCGTCATCATCTTTAATAGATGACAAGGTGAGAAAGTCTATACGGGTCGCCCCAGTTTCCGGACACTAAGTTTTTGACGATAAGCTTTCATTGGTGTATGACCAAGCTACAAAGAAAGCATCAATACTCTGCTCCTTAAGTCGGTGTCTAATCGACCCGCAATAGCAGAAAAGAGTAAGGGAGGACGTCCTAGACAGAAAGTCATCTAAGAAGGACTCCTCGCGAGAGTATAGGTAAGCCTCCTATAATTACTCTAGGGATCATCATACAGTGACTCGGAAAGGGGGCTTAGGTCTGATCGAGACTACCGGTCAGATGCCCCTAAGCCATTGGCTGGAGGCTCTTCGCGAAGGAGACATAGTTTCTCCTGCCGTAGGCTTCGCAGGTACTACAGGTGAGGGTTAGGACCTCTATTGCTTAGCAGTTGGTGGATGGTTATCAAGATTCGCATCAAACTGGATAACTATTACAGAAGACCAGTAGGCGAGAAGTGTGGTCTCAGATGGCCTACGACTATCTTTCCGAGAGAAACCACCACTAACTTAATGTCCGTGATAGACAATGCTTCTGTCAAATCCTTGCATAAGAGTCTCTCCAATCGGAGGTAAAGGTTCTCTTGACAATGAAAGTAATAGAGGTCGTCGAGAATCAAGATTCTCTAGGATTCTATAGTCACCTGTTACTCGTACTGAAGCCAGAGAACTCATTCCGACCGATAATAGACTGGAGCTGGATAACAAGTTTATCATAGCTCTAAAAGTTTATTTATGGTAATCATTTAGTCGGTAAAAGCGAGCGTTCGTGTGATCGACTATGCGGCAAGCATAGATCAAAGGATTCATTCTTCATGTCCTGGTATATCTGGCATTCAGAAAGTACCTACGGTTCGTCATCCATGGGATAGTATTTTAGATCCGAGTGATGTGCTTCGGTCTGAATCTAGCGCCCTGGGCTGTCACTCGAATAATGACTTGGTAATGTCTCGCAACAATCTGGTTCGTCTGCCATTATCCAGAGTGAAATTAGTCAGTTATGCTCGCTTTTGTCTTCTCTCAGATGCATTAACAGCGAGACATGTGACTGATGGGGTTGTGCGGAGTGGCTACGCATCTTATTCTGATGGGTCGCTTACTCACATGTCCCCTCCAGTTATTCTTTACCCAGAACTGGAGTGTGAAGATGCATTCGCTCAAGACCAGTTTTAACGGTTCTAGTAAACAAAAGGTCCATATTGGGGAAGATATTCAGTGGTTAACTCAGAGAGTTCCACTGCAACTGCCAGATCCGGCTTTCACGATTATGACAGATGTGATTCAGTAGTGTGGGGCATGACCCTGAGTCTGACAGACTCGAAATGCAGGGGTCTTTGGACCCTCGGTTCCTGGAGAAACACATAAACATCAAAGAATGATGTCAATATTGTTAGCGCTACATCAATGGATTCACATTATATGCGGACATGCATGTTCAAATATTGTTGGACAACGCGATAGTGGTAGCATACATCAGGAACCAGGGCGGCACCCATTCATTTCTGTTATGATAACTAACGGAGAAGATTTTTCTATTTCGTCATGTATCATCATGTTCATATCTCTGTCCATCATATACCAGGTCGTCTGAACGTACTAGCAGACTTGCTCCTCGGAAAGGTCGCCTGTTTCATTTGCATTGGACGCTCAACAAGCGAGTATTTGGACAGTTTTGCTACCAGTGGGATCGTCACACGATAGTTCAGTTTGCGATGCACTGGAACAATTAGTTACCATCATTTGTGTCACCATGCACAGACCATTGAGCACATGCAGTAGACGCCCTGCAGAATTCATGGGGATGAATGATAGGATACGGGTATCCTCCAATTCATTTGATTCAATAGATTATGTTTAAGATTAAACAGTCTTGTTGTGAATCCTACTAGTAGCACCTTTGTTGTCACAGAAACCTTGGATCAATATTCTCAAGTGTTTGGTATGGAACACTCCCCAGAAGCTTCCTCCATAAGAGGGTCTTCTTTCAGGGGAAGTTTTATTCTTCATTTCCTTCCCTGCCCATAGTGGCATAATGGAGATGTGAGGGAACCATCGTGGTTCTTATATTATTTGATAACTGGCACAGGAACGATTAAATAATGTGGATGAGGAGATTTCGATATGACTTCGAATTTTCGTGTTTACGATCGTAGATATTGGATAGTGTTGGAGAGTGTTGCTACTGGAATTTATTGTACAGAGGCCACCTGTGGATTACCTACGAAGTGTGTTTTCTTTTCAGGGATTGTTCAGTGTGGCTCGATTGGACATGTGTATGTTATATTTTATATCACCGGTTTTAGGCGAATCTGCGTATGCCGTCTGCGGGTACGTTATATAGCGGGCAATATTAATTACCAGGATCATCGCTATAGCCTTAACTTCTGAAGTGGCATTAAGCACCATTTATTATACCCCCGCTTCGAAGAAGTGGGGGCTATATAGGAATCGTCCTGTACGTCCGTCCGTCCATCCGTCCATCCGTCCGTCCGTACGTCTTTCCATCCGGACAAATTCTTGTGTGTGCAACTCCTCCTACATTAATGAACCGATTTTGATGAAACCTTCATCTCTACTAAGTGAACATGTGCATATTCCAAACTTTTTGATCTGCGACAATTTTAACCAGGTTATCTCTCTTGAACTTTGATTTAATATGGGTTTCTATATGAAATTCTTGTGTGCGCAACTCCTCCTACATTTATCAATCAATTTGGACAAAACTTTTCAGACATCATCACTACTAAGTGAACATGCGCATATTCCAAGATTTTTGATCCGCGACAATTTTAATCAGGTTATCTCCCTTTGACTTAGATTTATTGTGTCTTTCCATCCGAACAAATTCTTGTGTGCGCAACTCCTCCTACATTAATGAACCGATTTTGATGAAACCTTTCAAACATCATCTCCGTCCGGACAAATTCTTGTGTGTGCAACTCCTCCTACATTAATGAACCGATTTTGATGAAACCTTCATCTCTACTAAGTGAACATGTGCATATTCCAAACTTTTTGATCTGCGACAATTTTAACCAGGTTATCTCTCTTGAACTTTGATTTAATATGGGTTTCTGCATGAAATTCTTGTGTGCGCAACTCCTCCTACATTTATCAATCAATTTGGACGAAAGTTTACAGACATCATCACTACTAAGTGAACATGCGCATATTCCAAAATTTTTGAGCTGTGGCAATTTTAACTAGGTTATCTCCCTTTAACTTAGATTTATTATGGGTTTCTACATGAAATTCTTGTGCGTGCAACTCCTCCTACATTTATCAATCAATTTGGACAAAACTTTTCAGACATCATCACTACTAAGTGAACATGCGCATATTCCAAGAGTTTTGATCTGCGACAATTTTAACCAGGTTATCTCCCTTTGACTTAGATTTATTATGTCTTTCCGTTCGAACAAATTCTTGTGTGCGCAACTCCTCCTACATTAATGAACCGATTTTGATGAAACCTTTCAAACATCATCTCTACTAAGTGAACATGTGCATATTCCAAACTTTTTGATCTGCGACAATTTTAACCAGGTTATCTCTCTTGAACTTTGATTTAATATGGGTTTCTGCATGAAATTCTTGTGTGCGCAACTCCTCCTACATTTATCAAACAATTTGGACGAACGTTTACAGACATCATCACTACTAAGTGAACATGTGCATATTCCAAAATTTTTGAGCTGTGGCAATTTTAACTAGGTTATCTCCCTTTAACTTAGATTTATTATGGGTTTCTACATGAAATTCTTGTGCGTGCAACTCCTCCTACATTTATCAATCAATTTTGCCGAAACCTTTCAAACATTATCACAACTAAGTGAACATACGCATATTCCCAAATTTTTGATCTGCGACAATTTTAACCAGATTATCTCCCTTTAACTTGGATTTATTATGGGTTTTCAAATGGGATTCTTGTGTGTGCAACTCCTCCTACATTAATGAACTGATTTTGAATACATGTTGCACATTGTAAATGTGTTTTTCCAAATGTAAACCATATATGTGTGGGCTCTTTAAGTATTCAGTGCTGTTCTGTGGAAGGCCACATGCAAATACAAATTTCAACAACAAAAAATGATCTTTATGTATACATTTCCTTATGGCCTTCGCCTACATGATCAGAAGTGCATTCCTCTAAAAACCCAAAGCGGGGGTCTATATGAAATTCTTGTGTGCGCAACTCCTCCTACATTTATCAATCAATTTGGACAAAACTTTTCAGACATCATCACTACTAAGTGAACATGTGCATATTCCAAGATTTTTGATCTACGACAATTTTAACCAGGTTATCTCCCTTTGACTTAGATTTATTATGTCTTTCCGTTCGAACAAATTCTTGTGTGCGCAACTCCTCCTACATTAATGAACCGATTTTGATGAAACCTTTCAAACATCATCTCTACTAAGTGAACATGTGCATATTCCAAACTTTTTGATCTGCGACAATTTTAACCAGGTTATCTCTCTTGAACTTTGATTTAATATGGGTTTCTACATGAAATTCTTGTGTGTGCAACTCCTCCTACATTTATTAATCAATTTGGACAAAACTTTTCAGACATCATCACTACTAAGTGAATATGCGCATATTCCAAGATTTTTGATCTACGACAATTTTAACCAGGTTATCTCCCTTTGACTTAGATTTATTATGTCTTTCCGTTCGAACAAATTCTTGTGTGCGCAACTCCTCCTACATTAATGAACCGATTTTGATGAAACCTTTCAAACATCATCTCTACTAAGTGAACATGTGCATATTCCAAACTTTTTGATCTGCGACAATTTTAACCAGGTTATCTCTCTTGAACTTTGATTTAATATGGGTTTCTGCATGAAATTCTTGTGTGCGCAACTCCTCCTACATTTATCAATCAATTTGGACGAAAGTTTACAGACATCATCACTACTAAGTGAACATGCGCATATTCCCAAATTTTTGATCTGCGACAATTTTAACCAGGTTATCTCCCTTTAACTTGGATTTATTATGGGTTTTCAAATGGGATTCTTGTGTGTGCAACTCCTCCTACATTAATGAACCGATTTTGAATACATGTTGCACATTGTAAATGTGTTTTTCCAAATGTAAACCATATATGTGTGGGCTCTTTAAGTATTCAGTGCTGTTCTGTGGAAGGCCACATGCAAATACAAATTTCAACAACAAAAAATGATCTTTATGTATACATTTCCTTATGGCCTTCGCCTACATGATCAGAAGTGCATTCCTCTAAAAACCCAAAGCGGGGGTATTAATCACCTTCAGTGATAGTTCTAGTTAATCATGAATTAATACCTGAGTGCCTGTTCGATGATTATTTACATTGTTTTTTGGTACCGCTCTTATTGATTCCAGAGCTCTCCCCTCTTTCTTTTGAGAATTCCTTCAAAAGAAAGGGGTGTCGGGTGGGTGATTTTTTCCTCTTCTCTGGCTTAATGGGTATGAACCTATGAAGGAAGCTGTTTGATCCATAATTATATCCTGCATGCAGCTGAAGTGTTATTATATGGCGTGTGTTTGTGGGGGATTTTCTCTCATTCTCAGATACGTCATCCTAATTTTGGGGGGGCTTAGTTTGGACTAGCCTTAAAAATTAGGAACTCGTTACATCCTAATTAGCATTGTCTTCATGCTTAGAATAAGGAATTACTTAAATTGGGCTCCTTATTTAGGATAAGTCTCCTCTATTTCTGTATAGAGAGACATGTATTTCCTAATTATTTCCTAATTATTCTAATTTCCTTTCATCATGGATTGCAGGATTGGAACTATTTCGCAAGTCCTAGGCCCTCCACCTTTTTATAATTAAGCTAAGTCTGGGCCATTGGTTTACAGTGTAAAAATGTTATAAATTTACAGTAATTTGTATATTTTTATACTTACCAATGGCCCAGACAGGGATGGCCCTCCCATGAGTGGGCACTCATACCTCCCCGCTGAATTATTATGTAATACTCCCTTTTACAAAGAATGATGTTGGTGCCAATTCTGGTCACTTCCTGGCGTCTGTGTGTGAGTAAACGTATGGAGGGCCAGATAGGACTTCTAATTTTCGGTTTTGCATGCAAATTTTGGGGATTGGGGGGGGGGGCTTGGGGGCAAAATTTGTGTTTGGCCCTCGATATTTTGGAGTTAGCACCAGCTAAGTCTGGGTCATTGGTAAGTATAAAAATATACAAATTACTGTAAATTTATAATTTTTCAAACATAGTTCAGGAGACTGTAGTACTTTTTGGCCCACAGAAGTTTTGGCCCTGATGTTGTTTCGGTCCACATTTTTTAGGAAAAAGACTTTTTGGGCCCCTTTTTTGGGGGGGGGGGGTGGGGGTTGCTGTTTTGATTTTGATTTTTTTTCAACCAAACCTATAAACAATTTGTATGACTTCAATAAAACCATCTTTGTATGGTTTGATTGAGGCATTTTATGCCTTTTCTCTTTACCTAACACTGCTTAAAGAAAAAAAAATATTAAATTAAGGGTTAATGTATGGTGAAAAATATTAGTACAAAAAGTATTCCACTTTTCAGTAAAACTTTTACTCCAAAATTGCATATTTTAACCTAGTGTCAATTTTAAAGTGTTTGCATTGCAGTTATTGACAAGTGTGACAGTTGTATTGTGATTTATTTACATTACATAATTACAATCCTTTTTAGTTTCCAAAATTATGAAATGAAGCTAATATAGTGTGAATCATGATCTAATATAGAGAGAGAAATAATTATTAATATTAGTGTGTCTACATGTAAAACTAAACTTTTTGTCAAGAGAATCATTTAACGTTTATTCCCAGCAAGACCAATCCTAACAAGACAAATGTTGAAATTGGTCATCCCAAATCCCAACAAGACGAATTTAAGTAAAATGAATGTATAAGGCCTAAAAAAATAAAAAGTCTGTTTCTCAGGCCCTCTCGCATGGTCCTTTTGGTTGCCGCATGCTCTCTTTTTATAACCAATTTAAACTTGAAAAAAATAAAAATTAAATGGTTTATGTCTGATATTTTACCCATGTTGTAAAAATTGATGAATTTGTCCCTTGAGTGCAAAAAGGCTTTGCAATACTTTAGCATTGCAAAGCCTTCTTGTGCTCAAGGGATGAAATACACCACTACCCATGCTATTCTGTAGATTATGAGGCCTAAAACTTGAACCAAGAACATGAACTTTTGATGGCAAAGAAGTAATTACTGAAATAAAAAATAAAATAAAAAACCGCTCGCCCGCATGCAATTTTACAAATAATGGCCTGAGAAACAGAAGATCTACTTTGTGTGGCCTAACCCATTTATTTTGAGGTTCTGGGTTCTGGGCAAAAATGTATATGAGAAGGGCACTTTGAAGTGGAAGTTTATTTTTCAGGAAAAAAAAAGTAAGTATTCAAGTTGAACTATTTTATTTTTTATAAAACTGGTAGAAAAATGCAATGAAATCACACTAGAGGAACAAAACATAAAGGAGTTTTCATCTTGTACCATATAATAAAATTATTTAACTTTTTTTCCCCAATTACATGGTATTTATGCTTTATAAAATTGTTATTAACATTTTCAGTTAACCCTTTACCCAATGAATCGCCCACATCTGCCCGTGCAATATACAAATTCAGCAGCTGAAAAAATATTATATTTCGAAAACTTTCAACAAAACCATATCATGTGACCCCTCTTTGGAACGAGCTCATCGAGCTCGTTCCAAAGAGGGGTCACATGATATGGTTTTGTTGAAATTTTTTTTAAAAATTTAAAAAATGATATTTAAAATTATAAATTTTGATATCGTCTGCGTTGGGTAAAGGGTTAATCAACGTTAGCGTGATGGGAAGTTTGGTATGGCACCGCGAATTATCCTCTCAATTTTATAAAGCATAAATGATTGGAAATTATGACAAAGAATATACATGAAGGCTTATTTTACTGGAATATTTTAACTTTTGGGACCTGTATCACAATTTATATAAAAATCTCCTTTTGAGCATGCTTTTTTCAACTTTGTGGGCAATATTATTTTTTTAAAATATGCTTTTAGTGTCACAAATGAGTTTTCCTAAAGATAGGTGGCTGAAAGTTTGCTCCGCATTTAGTGAACACAAAGGATTGTTACCATGGCAATAGACAGAAAGGTGTTGTATGTTCTTTGTAAGTTAATATTGCACCATAAAATGCTACCATGGCTTAATGTCTGAGAAAGAGATTTCAGTAAACAAAAGCACCAGGCATTTTAATGGGACGCTATTTGCAAAACTTTTTGTATCTTTTTTATCAATCAAAACTTTAAAAAAAATACATAAATTAAGAAAAAGACTTAAATATATAACCATGGAAATCACTATGGAAACAAGCTCTTGCTCAAGTTAGACAGTGAATGTGGGCGATCGAGAGATGAAAAATAAAAAAAATAATAATAACTGCTCAGCCACTACTGAAACGTGTAAATCAATCACCGCAAAATTTCCTCAAATAGTGTAAAATATACACTTTGTAAATCTATTTTTTATTTATTTCCCCTACAATTAATAAAAAAAAGAAATTTTCATCCTGTTGGGATTTGTCTCGTCTTGTTGGGATATTTTATCTGTTCGTGTTGTTGGGATTCGTCTTGTTGGGATGACACCTCCTTTAATAAAATATCTGCAGGCAACTGAAATATAAACTCTGTTGTGTGTTTAAATTCGGTGTTGTTTTTGTTTCCCATTGTTTCCAAAAACATTTTTATTAAAAAATTTGACTTCAAAATCAAGTGGGTCGAAACGCCCGTTTCCTCCAAAATTTGGACTGAAATGTCCTGGGCTGAAACGTCCACGCACCGTCTCAAGACACCTCACTGGAATGAGCTTGACAAGCTTGTTCCAATGAGGTGTCATAAGCTTTGCTTTTCAGGCAAAAATTGAGAAAGATAATAAAATATTAATACAGTAGAATCCTCTTAATTGAATATCCATTTTGCGAGTGAAAATTATTCAGTTAACAGGGGTATACAATTAACAGGGATTTGGTCAGTTTCCTTTATTCTGGAGGTAAACTGAGCATTTATTCTATTATATCTTGTTTGACAGAGCTCATAGAGCTCTGTCAAACAAGATATAATAGAATTAATGCCTGTATTGGATGTAGTGAGGTCAAAAAGGTTGATAACTAAGTGGAATTTGGTGCGTGTCACAGTAATTTTTTCGACAATTACAATAATTTATATACAATTAACAGGAGTTTACTCTACAACCCCTATACAATTAACAGATCAAATTTGTACTGAAGGTATAGTAAATGGTTTTGTGTTTGAAAATGATATTCAGTTAACAGGGATATACAATTAAGAGATATCCAATTAAGTGGGCTCCACTGTAGTGATTTTGGGGAATTGCTCTGGCCTGATATGACTATTATCTTAAATTAATCCTTTACCTAACATGAAAGGCAGATGACACTTGCAAACAAAATTATTGAATGACTAATTTTTTTCATTTTTTGTGTCAAAAACATTGCTTATGACCCTTCATTGGAATGTGCTCATTCCAATGAGGGCTTCATAAGCTATGTTTTTGATGAAAAAATTGAATGGCAATTTTTGTGAATGGCGCTGGTTGGTTTTGGCCGTTATGTTGGTTAAAGGGATTCGGGTCAATAAGTTTCCACCTTATAAAATGGTTTTACTTTCAGTTACAAACAAAAGCATACTGGGCTGTTCAGTGCTGGGAAGGGAGTTGATTATGCTTGTAAAAATCTGCAGTGCCCCAGTTCTGGGTAAAATTTGAATGGGCACAAAGTTTATGAGCAGTGGCGTGAAATTATGATTAATAGTTGATGAAAATAGGTATCAATGATTTGTTAGACATGCCCTGGTTCACCTACAAACAAAAGCATACTGGGCTGTTCAGTCCTGGGAAGGGAGTTGATTGTACTTGTGAAAATCTGCAGTGTCCCAGTTCTGGGTAAAATTTGAATAAAATTTAAATGGGCACAAAGTTTGTGAGAAGTGGCTTGAAATTATGATTAAAAGTTGATGAAAATAGGTATCAATCATTTGTGAGACATACCCTGGTTTCCACACACAACCCCTTTAACCCTTTACCCAACGAATCGCCCGCATCCGCCCTCGTAATATGCAGATTCAGCAGCTGAAAAATTTCAACAAAACCATATCATGTGACCCCTCGTTGGAACGAGCTCGTTCCAATGAGGGGTCACATGATATGGTTTTGTTGAAATCTTTTGAAAAAAATTAAAAAACGATATTTAAATTAATAAATTTTGATATCGGCTGCATTGGGTAAAGGGTTAAATGATATGAATGGTTAGATTTTGGTCACTGTGCTTTTATGAAATTTGGAAAAAATATACATTCTGTTCAACCCTTTACCCAATACAGGTGAGATCAAAACTTATTATTTTAAATATTTTATCAAATTTTAAAAACAATTTCAACAAAACCATATCATAATATCACCCTCTCATTGGAATAAGCTTTATGAGTTCATTCCAATGACAGGTCACATGATATGATTTTGTTGAATTTTTTTTTCCAACTGCTGAATTTGTATACAACATGGGGGGATGCAGTTGATGGAAGGAGGTATTGTTTAGGTATTGTTTAGATTTTGGACTTTTGGGGGTTTGAGGCGATTGGCTATGGATGGGAGTGTGGCCATCCCAAAGGCCTAGACCTCATCTTGAATGCCTGCACCTACAAAATTTCCAGACAGTCGCCAAACAATTTGAACTCCTTAATTAACTGAGGTAAGGGAGATAGACAGCAAACAGTCTTTTTTTGAAAAATTTCTACGGTATAAAAGGATTTAAAACAACTGCAAACAAAGGGGCTATTTAGTGTCAGGAAGGGGGTTTGTTTTGATGCTATTTGTAAAATCTGCAGTGCCACAGTTCTGGGTAAAATATAAATAGCAACATAGGTACATGAACTTCAAATTGTGATTAATGCTAGGTAAAAATAGGTATAGTGGAGCCCAGTTAATTGGATATCTCTTAACTGATTAACCCTGTTAATTGAATGTAATTTTCCAAAACAAAACCATTTACCATACCTCCAGTACAAATTTGACCTGTTAATAGAATATAGGTTATAGTTTAAACTCCTGTTAATTGAATAAAAAATCTTGAAACCTGTCAAGAAATTACCCTGCCTCTCCCAGTTTTCCTTGTTTAAAGACCTATTTAGCCTCAGTACATCCAATACAGGTATTTAATCTTTTATATCTTGTTTGACAGAGCTCATGGAGCTCTGTCAAGCAAGATATAATAGAACTAGAACTATCACTGAAGGTGATTAATACCCCCGCTTTGGGTTTTTAGAGGAATGCACTTCTGATCATGTAGGCGAAGACCATAAGGAAATGTATACATAAAGATCATTTTTTGTTGTCGAAATTTGTATTTGCATGTGGCCTTCCACAGAACAGCACTGAATACTTAAAGAGCCCACACATATATGGTTTACATTTGGAAAAACACATTTACAATGTGCAACATGTATTCAAAATCGGTTCATTAATGTAGGAGGAGTTGCACACACAAGAATCCCATTTGAAAACCCATAATAAATCCAAGTTAAAGGGAGATAACCTGGTTAAAATTGTCGCAGATCAAAAATTTGGGAATATGCGTATGTTCACTTAGTTGTGATAATGTTTGAAAGGTTTCGTCAAAATTGATTGATAAATGTAGGAGGAGTTGCACGCACAAGAATTTCATGTAGAAACCCATAATAAATCTAAGTTAAAGGGAGATAACCTAGTTGAAATTGCCACAGCTCAAAAATTTTGGAATATGCGCATGTTCACTTAGTAGTGATGATGTCTGTAAACTTTCGTCCAAATTGATTGATAAATGTAGGAGGAGTTGTGCACACAAGAATTTCATGCAGAAACCCATATTAAATCAAAGTTCAAGAGAGATAACCTGGTTAAAATTGTCGCAGATCAAAAAGTTTGGAATATGCACATGTTCACTTAGTAGAGATGAAGGTTTCATCAAAATCGGTTCATTAATGTAGGAGGAGTTGCGCACACAAGAATTTGTCTGGACAGAAAGACGTACGGACGGACGTACGGACAGACGTACAGGGCGATTCCTATATAGCCCCCACTTCTTCGAAGCGGGGGTATAATAAATCCTAAGTTTATCTCAAGAATATAGGAAAGTGACATAACCCTTGTTAATGGAATACTTCTGTTAATTGAATAATTTTCATTGGCTAATGGGATATTCAGTTAACACGGTTACACCGTATAAGTGATTTGTGAGTCCTGCTGGTTTCCCTACACAACTCACCACCAACCACATGAAGTACTGTGTAATTAACTCTATATAGTCGTCATTGCTATTAATCAGTAGGCATTTGACCGTAATTGCCTCATTGATATGTATCACATCAACAATACAAAAAGCCTGGAGGGACCTTAATCACTCACCTGATAAAATTGTTTGAAGAAGGATTTGAGGTAACATTCAGGAAGGAATGATTTCGCGCGCCAAAGGCACGCAGGGACCATATGGGGGACAAGCCCCTTTCGACCCTCATTGACTGTAGCTGATTCGTTCTCACATGTCTAGGCGTGTTGAAGGAGGAAAAGGATCCGGTACTCAGCAGGTGTCTCCAGTTGTGGGTAGGCGGTCTCGTTGACTGATGTCGGTTGGACCCTCGGGTGAGGACCAGTGTGGGAGGTTGGGTCCTCTCACAAAGGTACTACCTCTCCCCGAGGGTGCAGTCGATCTGGATTTTCGGGCAAGTATAGTCTGCCGCTTCGAGGATGATAATGAGTGATGGCCATCACTGGCAAGTATAATCTGCCTCAGGCTGTCTCTGTTATAGTTGGACTCTTTGGAGGAAAACAACGACCCCTTTCGGGGACCACCAAGAAGAAGATCCGAACTTCCCTGGTTCGGGGGCAGGCCTGCATTGTAATCCTATTGGGTTGGGACAGAAGATGCGCATTGCGCTTACAAAAAGGGGCAGAGGCGGGGCGCAGGACCAACGCTCGCCTCCCTTAAAGTGGTTGACCACTTTTAGGGATGGAGCGGAGGATGTTCAGGAACCGTGGGGGTGACTGTTTCCATGACGGTTAGACTGTCTGTAGCAGTTATTGGGGTGCTGGTCAGCATCATGTTACTATGGTTAATCTAATTAAGCCAGTGTCTGGTGGATGATTGGATGAAATCTGAACCACGTAAGGCTGCTGAAATATCTGCTGCTGAAATATCAAAAGATTCTGACAGATGGATCTGAAGATGATGAAAAGAAGTTCTCCACATTGCACTAAAATAAAAAAATGTAGGTTGCCACAGGGAGGCCAAATATGAACCCAGGGACTTTATTTTAATAAACTGGCATTTAACCCCTCAAAGGATTCTGCACCAAATATCAAAAGATTCTAATTGATGGACCTGGATAAGAGGATTTTTAAAGAATATTCCTCCCACACTGAGCCCAAATATGACTTCAGGAACTTAATTTGAGCACACTTAAATCTGCCCCCCCCCCAAAAATGCAGTATAACATATATCAAGAGATTTTGACTGGAAGATCTTAGGATGCTACATATTCAATATCAAAAGATTCTGACTGATGGATCTGAAAAAGATTTTTAAAGAATATTCCTCACATCATTCCAATTCAAATTTTGGGCTCATACAGGGAGCCCAAATATGACTACAGATTTGATTTGAACAAACTTCAAGAAGACCCCCCTAAAGATGGAGTATACCAAATATCAATGAGATTTTGGCAAGTAGATCTGAAGAAGATGTTTAAATACATTTCCTCATTTTGCACCAAGTTAAAATTCAGGTTCCCATAGAGAGCCCAAATATGAACCCAGGGACTTGTATCAAACAAACCTGAATCTGACCGCTTCACACAAAGTATCAAAAGATTCTGATTGGTTGTTCTGGAGAAGATTTTTTAATTTTTAAAAATAATTTTGTGGGGTGCTAACAGCATTATGCCTCTTTTGGTGCACCCCCCCCCCCCCAAGCCTGTGTTGGCGTGACAACTTTACTTGAACAAACGTAAATTGATACATGATATGGAACATGCATATCAAATTTGGTTCAATTTGGCCCAGTGGTTTATGAGAAGTTGATAATGTAAAATTCACGACAGACAGATGATGGATGGATGGACTACTGACAGAAAGTGATCACTTAAGCTCCCCCTGACTTTCAGTCAGGTGAGCTAAAATAAATTTCTCATGTTACATTAGTTTAAAATTGGGGTTCCCACAGTGAGCCCAAATAGGACTCCAGGGATATAATTTGAATAAAACTATATTTTTGAATAGCTCGCTGCCAAATCCAATATCTCCTGACAATCACGGAAACCTATGTCCTTTCGTTTTGCATATATCATCATATGTGCATGATCTTGTAAGGGTGTTAACATGACAGACATCTCAACTGTGATCTATGCGGTCACCATATATACCAACTTAATGTCTGATTCAATTTGAATTTGATTTAAAATTAAACCTTAGACATGCGGTTTAATTCATATTCGATCCAAATGGGAAAAAGGCTGATTTGCAGGACCCTAATTCTATTCATTTATTGGTGTTTAAGGTCACATATTTCTGCACAATGGCTAATCGTGACTGTAAGATGAATATAAAGTCAAGTCCAGTCAATTGTTTATACCCAAGTTGCCTGTTTTAGTGGACTTCCACCCCAGGAATTGGTTACTGGAACCTATTTTACCAGTAAAATAGGTAATAGATATATTCGCCTCGTCCAAATATTGGAGGACACCTGCACAACTGTACAATTATTTACCCATATAGTACACAAAATAGTGATATATGTGATTTAATCCACAGCCCCTCAATGTTAACAAAAGTCAAAAAAAGCTCCCCAAAAAACAAAATGGGCATAACCCACTGTTTGCTTGCTAGAAAGTCTATTGAAGTTATGACATGCATCAGGAGTTCAGATATTGTGAACTTCCGAGGTTTCCACAGGAGTCCTTTTTAGGTTACCAGGGCTGTTGGTTAATAAAAGCAACAAAAAATTAAAAAGTACATTATAATTTGGACACGATGCACACTCAATTCAGTAGCTCTGTCGAGAAAAGCTTGTTGATAATTCATGTGTTAGAAAGTTTTTCACACCTCCTTTACAGCATCTTTACTTTTGAATGGTTATGATTACAGTACCGTGACAATCGTACAAATATCTAGTTATTGGGACTGTTTCAAAACCGTCCCAATATTCAGATATTGGTACTGTTTTACTGAGCTGTTCTCATCAAAACCGTACTTGGTGTGATTTTATAGGGCTTGTTTTCATGACAGAGAACAAAAGAAATATTAGGTAGCTATGGATTAAAGCTTGTTTACAACAGTAAACAAGCACTGCTTCACTTTCTAGGTTTTCCACAGAGATATTTGATTTGCCTATTTTAGAGGACTCGTACCCCAAGCATTAGTGACTTGGTCCTTGTTTACCAGTGAAAAAGAGCTTTTTTACCACAGTAAACAATCACAGCTTCACTTCCTGGGGTTCCCGTGGGGGTGTGGATGATTTAGTCATAATACACTCGCCATGTACTGTAAATTGGCATGACAGTTCTGTTAATTCTTTTATAATATCTGTATATGTATGTTAGTGCACCCATCCCGGAGTCCCAATTACTCTCCAAAATGCAAGGGTTTCGCATCTGTAAAAATTTAAATGCTAATTCTCACAGGTGCATGGCACACCTAGCCAATAGTGGTTCAGCTTGGTAGGAGAAATTGTGGGATTTTAACCCCCAAAGACTTGGTGACTGTGAAGAGAGACCCCTCCAACCCTGTTTCCCATCATATTGTTTTTTTTGGGGGAGGGGGGGGGGGGAGGGGGTGTTGTTTCCTCCTGGCTACTTATATTGAACCTGGCACTGATTTATTTATTATTTTATTGGTATTTAAAGTCACATATTTCTGTGAAATGGCTACTCGTGACGGCAACATGTCCAACCAATTGCTTATACTCATGTTGCCTATGTTGGGGGACCCCCACCCTAGGCATTGCTTTCCAGGTCCTGTTTACCCCAGTAAACAAGAACTGATTCACTTCCCAGGTTCGCACAGGGAGGACATGGTACTAAAATACTAAGAGGCAAAGGGGCCTTAATTGCTCACCTGCCAAAGTGGTTAAAAGAAGTATTTGGAGTCACATTCAGTTAGACATGGTTCATCAACACTACAAAGGAATGAAAGGCAAATTTTATAGAAAAACACTAAGGAATGTATGTGAACAAACCTGATCCTAACATCCCCTCCCTGCCACCCCCACCCATAAAGAGCCCAAATATTAAGCCAGGGACTCAAATTAAACAAACTTGAATCTGATCCCCCTTGAGATGTTATATACCAAATATGATAGAATTCTGACTGGTGTATCTAAAGAAGATGGTTTTTAAAGAAATCTCCACACATTGCACTAAGTTAAACTTTGGGCTCATATAGGGAGCCAAAATATTAACCCAGGGACCGAATTTGCACAAACTTGAATATGACCCACCTGGAGATGTTCTATACCAAATATGAAAGGATTCTGATTGGTGGATCTGAAGAAGATTTTAAAAGAAATTTCCTCAGATTGCACTAACTTAAAATTCAGGCTCCCATAGGTAGCCCAAATTAATAACCCAGGGGATCGATTTGAACAAATTGGAATCTGACCCTCTTAGAGGTGTTGTATACCAACTATGAAAGGATTCTGACTGGTGGATCTGAATAAGAAGTAATTTCCTCATATTGCACTAAGTTAAAATTTGGGCTTCTATAGGGAGCCCAAATATCAATCCAGTGATCTGATTTCAACAAACTTGAATCTGACCCCTCTTGAGATGTTGTATACCAAATACAAGATATTTCTAATTGATGATTCTGGAGAAGAATTTTAAAGAAATTTCCTCATATTGCATTAAGTTCAAATTCGGGCTCCCATAGGAAGCCCAAATATCAAGCCAGGGACCAGATTTGAACAAACTTGAATCTGACCTCCTAGAGATGTTATATACCAAATATGAAAGGATACTAACTGTTGGATCTGATGAAGATTGTTAAAGAAATTTCCTTATATTGCACTAAGTTAAATTTGGGCTCCAATAGAGAGTCCAAATACTAACTCAGGAACCTGATTTGAACAAACTTGAATCTGCCCCCCTATAGATGTTGTATAGCAAACATGAAAGGATTCTGACTGGTGTATCTGAAGAATAAGATTTTTAAACAAATTTCCTCAAATTGTACAAAATTAAACTTTGGGCTCCAATAGAGAGTCCAAATACTAACTCAGGAAGCAGATTTGAACAAACTTGAATCTGACCCACCTTGAGATGTTGTATTCCAAATATGAAAGCATTCTGACTGGTGGATCTGAGGAAGAATTTTAAAGAAATTTTCTCATATTTCACTAAGTTAAAATTCAGGCACCTACAGGGAACCCAATTATTAACCCAGAGATTTGATTTGAACAAACTTGAATCTAACCGCCCTAGAGATGTTATACCAAATATCAAAAGATTCTAATTGATGGTTCTGGAGAAGATTTTTTTCATTTTTGAAAACAGTTTATGGGTGCTATCAGAGTAATGCCCTTTGTGGTGCCCCTGTGGGCGTGACAACTTTATTTGAACAAACTTGAATTGACATATGATAAGGAACATGCACATCAAATTTGGTTCAATTTGCCCCTGTTGTTTATGAGGAGAAGGTGATAATGTATAGTTCACGCCGGACAGATGACAGATGGATGGATGGACGGACAACAGAGAAAAAGGGATCACTAAAGCTCCCCCTGACTTTCAGTCAGGTGAGATAATAATTAGAAATGATTTGTTTTTAATACATTCCAGGTGTCTGCCCACACTGTTTGGTTCCAGGTACAGTGGATGGATTAACAATAGAAACATTTGATGACCAGGACGACTAGGAAAAACACATTCTTGGCACAGACATAAAAGGAAAATAGAAAAATAACTATGTTAATTGAAAATAATTTACCAACACAAAACCATTTACCATACCTCCAGCACAAATTTGACCCATTAATTGAATATAGGTTATAGAGTAAACTCCTGTTAATTGAAAAAAAATTATTGTAACCCGTCAAGAAAGTACCCTGACTATCTCCAGCTTTCCTTTGTTTATAGACCTATTTGGCCTCAGTACTTCCAATACAGGCATTTAATCTATTATATCTTGTTTGACAGAGCTCATGGAGCTCTGTCAAACAAGATAGAATAAATGCTAAGTTTATCCCTAGAATACAGGAAAGTGATGCAAACCATGTTATTTGAATACTACCGTTAATTGAATAATTTTCATTGGCAAAGTGGCTATTCAATTAACAGGGTTCCACTGTACTAAAATATTTATTGGAAATGATTTGTTTTTAATACATTCCAGGTATCAGCCCACACTGTTTAGATCAAAGTACAGTGGATGGAATAACAATAGAAGAATTTGATGGTCAGAATTGGGAAAAACAAATTCTTCTCACAGACATAAGAGAACGATCAAAGCCTGAATAAAAGGGGAAACACCTGATTGTCAACAAGAAATATAATATAAAGCTTTTCTTTTTCTGAGCAGTACAGCTCTTCTCTAGAAGTGGAACACTTAAATGTAAATTCAAGAGGAAAATGACTGAATTTTTTGTGTTACTCTCAATCTATCATTTTTTCTAATGCATCAATGAATGCACCATATCTTTTTGTACTGCTACTGCATTTTTTATAGAATCATTTGTAGTTTATTATTTTTTTGTGTTGGCACTACAAATAGGGCTGCATCGATTAATCGTGAAACGAATGTATCGCGACTCATTCTCTGATGATATGTATCATGATTTGCTTGCACTGTATCATGATACACGTGGGCCCAAATTTTCATTAATATTTTGTTAATGACACTCCAAAAATGGCCTCATAATTGACTATTCGTATCCATTATATGTAGTTTTCTATTGAAATCGGAATTGTAGAAGTCTGAATTCACATTGCTCTTGATGAGTGTATTGTGATTAGGGCTGTCACGATTAATCGATCAATCGATCATGCCGAAATCGATTAGTATTTTTCGTTGTCGAAGAATCGGTAAATTTTACCCCGCTTTAAGTGTTTAATAATTAAAAAAAAATTTGATGAAAAAACTATTGTTTCTAAAGGTAAAAGGTCAAGAACATCGATGTTAAACCTCAAGAAGCTGCTAGAAGCATTTGTCTTTTAGATACATTTAAAGCTTTGATGTTCTGAACTTTTGAACCGTCAGTGTAATAATCAAGACTGGTCATCAGTTGCGAAGTTCGCAACTGACGACCAGTCTTGATTATTACACTGATGGTTCAAAAGTTCAGAACATCAAAGCTTTGAATGTACCCAAAAGAGGATCGTATTCGTTGTTTACTTGAGGTAAGTCAACTGACTTGAACTTCATTTTTAACAACTTCAAAGAGAGAGAGGGGGGGGGGGGGGGGGGTCATCTAGGTACGATTAATCAATTATTATCGATTATTTGCGACAATTAATCGATTCCTAAATTCAAAAATCGTGACAGCCCTAATTGTGATAAATATCGAATCATGAGGAATGTATTGTGATATGCATCGTATCATGAGAAAACGTATCGTTGCAGCCCTAACTACAAATCCTTTTTGCCAATTCTCATGTTGAGATAATTGTTTAATAGGAAAATTCATTTTATGCAACTCGTAATGATGAACACAATGTATCCTGAGGACTGGTGTCTGCTCATTGTGAAGTTGGGGGCAATGGTATAATGAATTATATATAGTGGAGCCTACATAATAGGATTATTATTATCCCTGATGGGTAAGATGTGGAAATCTCAAATCTCACCCGAGGGCAAGATATTTGGACCAGACACAAGGCTTACCGAGTGTCTGGGCCAAATATCTTGTCCTGAGGGTGAGATTTTCCCATCAGGGATAATTTTTCTCTCCCACCAAAACACTCTGACGTCATCAAAAGTAATCCAGTGACACATGCAGCAATATCAAAGAATTTTGTTGTCCAATTCTTAAAAAAACTGATTTGCTTATCCGAAAGAGCACACACAAAAGTTATGTATATTCCACAGGTATATACTACAAAATTAAATTCCAACACCGGTAAAACAGAGATTAAATATTTGTAGCAAATTGAACATTCTGATAACGTCAGTTGGGCACGTGCATCAATCGACAGGGATTAAAGATTTGTAGCAAACATAACACATTCCGATGACGTCAGTTGGGCACATGCATCAATCGATCGATGGACGCTGTAGTGGTAAGAATTAATTTAAGAAATTGAACAAACTGTATACAATATACTGTTATTATTAACATAAAAAAACAATACTCTGAACACCAATGAGACGGTCACGTGGGTCATATGAGGTAGATATCTATCTCACATGGCCTTCTCACATGAGACATGCATATCTTGCATAGAAGTGGTTGGAGAAAATGGGTATCTCTTAATTGGATATTTATTTATTGGTGTTTAAGGTCATGTTCACTGTCTTTGGCTATCTTATGACTGCAACTTAGGAATAAAGTCAAGTTTAGCCAATCATTTATACGTACGTTGCCCACTTTAGGTGATTTTTACTCTAATCATTGGTACTGTGTCGTATTTTAGCATTAAAGCAGAATTTGTTCACCTTGCTAAACAAGGACTGCTCCCTAGGGTTTAATATATTCCCTGGTTTTGTAGGAACCAGGTACGGGAATGAAATTACCCTCAGAACTGGGAAATTTCCCGGGTAATATCAAGCACATTTACGAGAGTAACAGAACATTTGTTTTCATGAAAATAAACAATCAAAAGCAATCTGCCATCACAAGCGGAAAAGATCTTTTCCTAAGTAAAATGTGAAAACTCAAACTCGCTTCAAACTTGTCTTCATTTTCAGAATCACTAGTATCATCACCACGACTCCCTCAAACATCAACTCCCTTATCGCTGCCATCACCAGTCTCCTCTGCTTGAAGCAGAGGAGCCTGGTGATGGCAGTGAAGAGAGGGTTGATACTGAATGGGGGTAATGAATGGTGATACTAGTGATTCTGAATAGAAAGATGAGTTTGAAGTTTGAAGCAGGTGAAGATCTTGCAGTTGAAGAGGTTTGGGGTGGGGTCCTCCACAACTGATTGAGACCTACAGTGATTTGGCAAAAAAGATTTGTCAGGAATCAGGACTGTAAACATTTTAAGCAATGAAAGGGCGGACGGAATCCTACAAAGTTACGTTCGGGCAGTTTTTCATTCCAAGACACTTCAGTTCAACACACAAACAGTGCCATGCCTGATTCCTGGTACCGTGCTATATACTTCCCAGGTATAGGGACTGTCATTCGGAACCAGGAACCCGAGAATTCCCGTCCTCGGTATTAAACACTACTGCTCCCCTTCCTGGGGTTCCTAATTGAATATCCCTATTAATTGCATATAACTTCCAAGCACCAAACCATTCAGCGTACACTCAATGCTCAGTACAAATTTGACCTGTTAATTGCATGTGGTTCCTAATTGAATAAAAAATCTTGTAATCTATTAAGAAATACTCTGACAACTCGTGACAACAATCAAAATCCTCATGTTTATAGATTTATTTAGCTTCTGTACATCCAAAATAGGCCTTTAAACTATTATGTCTTGAAACAAACAAGATATAACTAGAGGTGTGATTGTCACAGATGGGCCTGTCCATACCCCCCTCCCCCCCCCCCCCCCCACCCAAAACCGTCATGATTAATCTAAGACAAAAAGGGGCACAACTCTGGCCAAAAAGTCTGATCAAAACTATAATCACAGGTGCACAGGCTCCCATGGTAGTAAACATCCATACCAAGTTTCAAAAGAATTGACCCATAAACATCTGAGAAAATCTCAGGACAAAATTCTAGGCCTGCTTTTTCAAGTTGAAAAGGGGCATAATTCTGGCAAAACAAATCTGACCACAACTATAATCACAGATGCATAGGTTCCCATGGTGGTGAACATTCAAACCAAGTTTCGAGCAGATTGGTCCATAAACATCTGAGAAAATCTCAGGACAAAATTGTCTACGGCTGGCCAGCCGGATTCATGGACAGATGGATGGACGGACATGGTGATTCCAGTATACCCCTTCCTGTTAATTGAAATGTTCTTGTTAATTGAATATGGCTATTAATTAACTGGGTTCTACTGTAGATCGTATAATAACACTTTGGCCGGCCGCTGATTTGTCGCGGTTCTCGGGCGAGAAGGCCTTGGTTTCCCCTGTGCTGCCAACTGCCTCCTTATTCCCATGCTTCTCCTCTCCTCCCATCACCTGGAGACGAACTGCTTGATGACATCTCTTGCCCCTTTCTTCCCAATCTCTCCGATTAGCATATTAACCCTCTCCTTTGAGTCACTCACTAACCACATTCCTTCATTCTCCCTTCCTACTTCCCCATTATACTCCCAGTGAATATTAATCTTTTAGACTGGTATTTTGGGCATTCTAGAAGAAAGTGTTCCAGGGTCTCCACCATGCCTAAATTACACATCTGGCACTTCTTTTCAGTGTTTTTCCCAATTTTTCTCCCTCTGCTCCAGGGACCGCGACCTCAGCTTGAACAACAGTGACCCCCCAAAGGTGCCATCAAGGTACTCTTCAAAACCAGGCTTCTCTTTCTCATGCAGGCAACCCAAAGACCTCTTTGATTTGACCCCCACTCACCAATTAAGGTTACCATCCTCCATGACCCTTTCTCCGACGATTTTTTTTACTCTGGGTTGTACCTACGTCGAGGTCCGAGATCTCCAATGAGTAGTTCTGTATTAGCTCCCTCACTTGGACCATCCACCCTGTCTTGCTATTTGAGTTGAAAATACTCTGGAACTTTACACCATTGGCTGTCGGGGAGATTTACCAAATAATTAAGATAACCGAGTTTCAATAAGTCTACCCTGACCATGATCTTCATCAACCCAAGCTTCTAGTGCTGCAGCGTGGCATTACTCCATCGGCCTGCATCGTTCTGCAGGGTTTCCAAGCTCTTTACAGCCATCTGGTTTAGGAGTACCACTTCCGTACCATATGTTATACTTGGCAGACCCACCATTTCTCCATATAGTTTTCCCCACAAAAACATTATTGAAACTCTTTCTCCCTATAAGTTTCATTTGGTTAAGGATTGGCCTCCCCTTCAGAATCAGTTTATTTGTGTGCTTTTGGTAGATGCCTCTTCCTGTGATGTTTATATTTACCCCCTAATACTCATAGTCACTAGTCTCTCCTACACTGAGAGGTTTGATGCTACCTTCCAGAATACAAAACTCCCCAACTCTCTTCCTTCGAGTAGGGTCCACTTTATGGCTCACGTGTATAACTTTGCTTTTGCTTTCATTTAGTTTGTGTCTTCATTTATTCCCATATTTCCCAGCACTGTTGTTAGTCCCTCTTCGCTTTCTGACACTAGCACCATATCGTCTGCAAAAAATAGCCTGGGATCTTCAAGTCCCCAACTGCTACCCCCTCATCGCTACACAGGAGTTCATCTCCTAAAACTTTGATGTACAATGCAAAAAGAATTGGCAAAAGGGTACACATATATGTTTCTCAACTGTGATTATGATATTCAAATAAAAAGTAAACAATCTTTTCTGTGTTGCTCTCAGCTCCGTGTGTGCAATTTGAATGTTCAACAAACTATGATGAAGTGAAAGATCAAGCCCATATAAGATGTTATTACCATTCAGTTGTGGAACAGATTGTTGTTTTTTCTGCTTTAACCCTTTACCCAACGAATCGCCCGCATCCACCCGCGTAATATGCAAATTCAGCAGCTGAAAAAATATTATTTTGTCGAAAAATTTCAACAAAAGCATATCATGTAACCCCTCTTTGGAACGAGCTCGATGAGCCCGTTCCAAAGAGGGGTCACATGATATGGTTTTGTTCAAATTTTTTGAAAAAATTTAAAAAATGCTATTTAAAATAATAAATTTTGATATCGTCTGCATTGGGTATAGGGTTAACCCTTTGATTCTTTTGTAAGTGTTATTGCGTACGAAATCAAATGGCACATTGATACTTTGTGGTCATTTGTTTTGTTATTATTTTTCGATTTTTTTAAGTTTGAACCTCAAATTCCTATTTTCTCCCAAATAGCGCTCAGTGGTAGCCATTGAGCCAAATGTTATCGCAGCTTAAAATACTAATATAATCCTGCTGTCAAGACTTCTTAATCACTAATGTGAAAAATATCGTGTTATTTGTACTTTCTGACGTTTGACGTCGCATTTTGAGAAACGTCGAAGAAACTGAATTCCCAGTGACGTTTGAATGTCAGGATAATTAAAGTCTCAAAGGGTTAATGAAGGCAAGACTTGGTGTTACTAATTCCGACTTACGGCCAACTGGCTGATGGTCACCAACAATTGGCTGTAACTTTTCAAACATTACAGACGATTCCATGAAACTTTGCGGAGCTGTACACCACCATGATAGCATATATCACAATTATAATCATGCCACTAGGTTTAACCCTTTACCCAACACAGAGAATATCAAAATTTTTTATTTTAATTACTATTTTTTTGAAATTTTCAAAAAAATTTCAACAAAACCATATCATGTGACCCCTCATTGGAACGAGCTCACCGAGCTCGTTCCACTGAGGTGTCACATGATATAGTTTTGTTGAAAATATTTTGAAAAATTAATTTTTTTCAACTGCTCAATTTAGAAATTATGCGGGTGGATGTGGGCGATTCGTTAGGTAAAGGGTTAAGGTCAGGGTTCCTGTTAATGAAAATAGATTTTCACTTCATGGTTAAGTTTCCTGGTCAAGTTTTTGTTTCAGCTATAACTTTTGAACAGATGAAGATTTATTTATTTATTGGTGTTTAAGGTCACATACTTATGCACAACGGCTAATCATGACCATGACAGTTTTACGGGTGGAGGAAGCCGGAGAGAACCACCGAGCAATGACGGGCAGCTGCCAGCTCCCCAACATCGTAACTCTGCATTGTAGAACAGGCACAGTTAGATTGGTTGAAGACATGCGCACCATTGACGTGCAGTACGCCTTAGTACACGACATCGTCGTGCCCCCATGTGGACAATCGGGGTGAAGTGCCTTGCCCAAGGACACAACGCGGGAGTCCAAATTGATCGCTCAGATGGTCACCCATCTGAGGATTAACTGGGCTCGATGTTGCTTAACTTCGGTGATCTGAAGAGAACCGGTTACCGCAATGCCACCGCACCCCTGAACAGATGAAGAGAATTCTGTGAAACTTTATGTGATAATACACCACCATCAATATATCACAATAAAAATCCAAGCCTCTAGGTTCAAGAGGTAATGATTACCGTTAATAAAAACAGAATTCCACTTCAAGATTAAGTATTGTCGTCAAGTTTATGTTTTGGCTATATTTTAACAGTTGACGATTATTCTCTGAAACTTTATTAGGTTATACACAATCAGGAGTACACCACCATGAATATATTACAATAAAAATCCAAGCCACAAGGTTCAGGAGGTAATGACTGCTGTTACTAAAAACAGAATTTCACTTCAAGAATAAGTATTCTAAATTTTAACCAGGTCTGAAAATAAGCAGTCTGACATTTGCAAAATGAGGTCCCCAGGGGGTGAATTTGATGGTGCTGTCTCATACAGCAGGCCAATTTATCCTCTTGGTACCTCTTTCTGTTTAGTTTTGAGATCCTAATTTAGTTTGAGGTTCGCAGAGGGTAGATTTAGTGATTCACTACATTCACCCTCTGGGGACCTCATTTTGCAGATGACAGTTTGCTTATTTTCTTAACAGTATTTTTTAACAGTCAATGATTATTCTGTGAAACTTGATAAGGTTAAACACAACCAGGAGGCGATACATGTACAGTACTTGGAGAGTGTATTGCAACTAAATCACCCAGGGAGTGGAGTTATCACCCAAAGTATCACTATCAAATTCTGTACATGTCGACAAAAACACAAGCAATGTTTCAGCCAATGGATCTCTGGGTTATTGGCTGGAACTGTGCTTGTTATGCTTTGCAACAAATTTGCAATTATTGCTTTGGTGGAATCTCCACTCTGTGAGTGATTTTGTGATAATACACTCTCCACGTACTGAATGCAACAATCAAAACCATGCCACTAGGTTCAGAAGAAAAGTTTGCTGTTGCTAAAAAATAGAATTTCACTTAAAGGTGAAGTTTTTTGGTTTTTGTTTCATTTATTTATAAATTGATATTTAAGATCATTTCCAGCATCTATAGCTACATGATGACTTCACAAAATATACGGAGTTGCTTATAACCAATTGTTGATACTGTTCTGCCAACTTAAGAGGGCTTATACCTCAGGCACTGGTGTCTGGCCCTATTTTACCAGTGAACATGTACTGCTCCATATCAAGTGTTTCGACGGGGAAAGTTTTTATTTCACGAGTCCGTTATTTATCACTTGGTAGGAAGGCCTGGATGTTTTAATGTACATGTGGATTCCATGTGACCTTGATCTTGATAAGGTCACATACTTATGCACAATGGCTAATCATGACCGTGACAGTTTTACGAGTGGAGGAAGCCGGAGTACCCGGAGAGAACCACCGAGCAACGATGAGCAGCTGCCAGCTCCCCAGCATCGTAACTCCGCACTGTAGCACAGGCAGGGTTAGATTGGTTGAAGACATGCACACCATCGACGTGCAGTACGCCTTAGGATACGGTGTCATCGTGCCCCCATGTGGACAATCAGGGTTAAGTGCCTTGCCCAAGGACACGACGCGGGAGTCCGAATCAATCACTCGGACAGTCACCCATCCGAGGACTAACCGGGCTCGACGTTGCTTAACTTTGGTGATCTGATGAGAACCGGTCACCACAACACCACCGCACCCCCATTTCTTTCCATTAAAAAGTTGCAGTCTGGACATCAAAAACTTGATTTGCATGTTGATTCTTTGTGTTGACATCTATTCGTGACCTTGAACTTTGTGTGCCAGTCATGAATTTTGTACGCGACACACAAGCCAGAAAATAAGCAGACTGTCATCTGCAAAATGAGGTCCCCAGAGGGTGAATTTAGTGATGCTACCCTGCACAGCAGGGTTTCATCACAAAATTTACCCTTTGTGAATCTCAATGTGAATGAGGGTCTCAAAACTATATAGAAAGAAATACCCAGAGGATAAATTTGCCCAGTCTATGTGATAGCATCATCAAATTCACCCTCTGGGAACCTCATTCTGCAAATGTCAGACTGCTTATTTTCAAGCCTGGAGACACACCATCTAGTGGTGGTCCATGTGTTTTGTAAGTTTCATTGTGATCTCCTTCCACCAAAAGAAGTTATGTCCTGGACACAAAAAAGTTAATGTGCATGCCGATTCCATGTTGACCTGTATCTGTGGCCTTGACCTTGGTGGTACCAACACATCATCTAGTGGTGGTACATATGTTGTGTAAGTTTATCATGTTATGATCTCTTCCCATTAAAAGTTATAGACCAGACACGAAAAAGTTCACAGTCAGATGCCCTGATGGACAGTGCCATAACATAATACTCCATCGTTTTAAAACGAGTGTATATGAAATAAAATTTGATTGAAAATTTATACAAATAGTGCTGGTCAGATATGGCTGTTATGTTAGGAATGAGGTTAAACTTTGTCACTGGACCCAGTTTAACCCTCTGGGTCACAATATAATGCAACTACAGGGCATATATTTCATCTAAATTTGGGATAATCCATTTGGATTCTAGTGAAAATGGCTGCGAGAATCCATACCTGAGTGAACCAGGATCCCATGAGGCCACCATGGTTGAACCCAAATTGTATACTGATAACACGTGTTAACCCTTCAACCAACACAACTTTTTAATTTTCAAAAACATCAACTGGATTTTAAAAAAAATAAACAATATTTACCAACTAGAGGCTCCAAAGAGCCTGTAATCGCTCATCTGGAACTACATATAACTATAGGTTCTAAAGCGCCTCTAATCGCTCACCTGGAACTACATATAATGAAAGTGTCAATGACACTGTAGCTCAACTTGTCAAGACATGTACATGTATAGTATGTGACACAGCAATGACAAACATCTAGGTAATGACCTGATAACAAAGGTACATCTAAAGTATTGTAACGGCCTGTACATAAATACTGACCGTAGCCTGTAACAAATGTATAGGTAAAGTATTGTAAAGGTGGGTGACAGTCAGATGCTAAACTAGAAAAGAAATCTTTGAGTCCCAGAGTGGGTCTGACTGAACCCCAAAATATTTGTTCTCATAGCACAGTGATAACAAAGGCACCCCAAAAGACACTCATTCCTGTCCCAAGGTGAAAACAAAGGTACCCAAGAAGTTTTGTGAAGATCAGTTCATAAATACGAGCTGCATAGAAGTTGTGACAAAAAACTGATTGGACCTAATTTTGGTACAAAATGGCCACTGGCAGCCATCTTGAATTTTGGACCGCACTCAGAAACACCCCTTCTTGTCCCAAGGTGATAACAAAGGTACCCAAGAAGTTTCGTGAAGATCGGTTGATAAATACAGCCTCTAGCCCGAGCCGTATTGACATGTGCACTTACAGTGTATAAGTAGCACTAAATAAATCAAAATTCATCTAATTTGCATAATTTCTGCACAAGAAAAAAACCTGTACTGTATGTGATGTATTCCATTTTACTAAACATTCATACAAAAATTTATTCAAATCAGAACTTTCATACAGAAGTTCTGTACAAAAGACTGATTGCACTAATTTTGGTACAAAATGGCTGCTGGTGGCCATCTTGAATTTTGGACCACACCCAAAAACACTTGTTCCCATCCCACGGTGATAACAAAGGTACTCAAGAAGAAGTTTTGTAAAGATCGGTTCATAAATACGGCCTCTAGCCTGAGCCGTATAGAAGTTGTGTACAAAAAACTGATTAGTCCTAATTTTGGTACAAAATGGCCACCTACAGCCATCTTGAATTTTGGACCGCACTCAGAAACACTCGTTCTCGTCCCAAGGTGATAACAGAGGTACCCAAGAAGTTTCGTGAAGATCGGTTAATAAATACAGCCTCTAGCCCGAGCCGTATTGACATGTGTGCTTACTGTATGTAAGTGGCACTGAAAAAAATCAAAGTTCATCTAATTTGCATAATTTCTGCACAAGAAAAAACCCTGTATTATATGTGATGTATCCCATGGTACTAAACATTCACATAAAAAATTATTCAAATCGGAGCTTTCATGTGGAAGTTTTGCCCAAAAATCTGATTGCCCCTAAGTTTGAACAAAATGGCTGCCAGTGGCCATCTTGAATTTCGGACCGCACCCAAAAACACTCGTTCTTGTCCCACGGTGATACCAAAGGTACCCAAGAAGTTTCGTAAAGATCGGTTCATAAATGCGGCCTCTAGCCCGAGCCGTATTGGCATTTGCACTGACAGTGCTGAAAGTAACACTAAATACATCAAAGTTAGTCTAATTTGCATAATTTACGTACGAGAAAAAACCCCGTATTATATGTGATGTATCCCATGGTACTAAACATTCATACAAATGAAAGTGTCAATGACACTGTAGCTTAACTTGTGTGTTGTGTTTGATGAAAAGGATAATGTTCAATGTTTATAAAAGGATTATGAAATAAGACAAGAATTATGATAATTGGGAATATGTTCATTTCTGTTCCCTGTATGCTATGTTTATGATAAAAATAATATGAGGTGTACACTGTACTAAAGATCTGAGGGGTGGGTTAATATGACCTCACAGTTAATATATGTGGCCCTCACAGTTAACATATATCAACAAAATTACAATGAAATTATTCCAAAATGAGTCATCCTATCAAGTTACATTAAAATCCCTTCATAAATATGGCCTGTAGACTGTGCTAAAGGTTTTCGGGCTTCGGGCCCCTGTAGCCGTCAGTTTCCCAATTGCGTCCAAAGGGGACGTTCTCATCTAGACATTATATGAAGTCAACCTACCAAGTTACAATGAAATCCCTCCATAAATACGACCTGTAGACTGTGCTAAAGGTTTTTGGGCTTCAGGCAGCCATCAAGGCTGAATGATCGTGACCAAAAGGGGACGTTCTCATCTGGACACTATTTGGAGTCATCCTACCAAGCTACAATAAAATCCCTTCATAATTTTGACCTGTAGACTGTTCTAAAGGTTTTCGGGCTTTGGGCCCCTGAAGCCGTCACAGTTGCCCACTCATGTCCAAAAGGGGACGTTCTCATCTAGACATTATATGAAGTCAACCTACCAAGTTACAATGAAATCCCTGCATAAATATGACCTTAGACTGTGCTAAAGGTTTTCGGGCTTCGGGCTCGGGCAGCCATCATGGTTGAATGATCGCAACCATAGGGGACAATCTCATCTGGGCATCATCTGGAGTGAACCTGCAAAGTTACAATGAAATCCCTTCATAAATATGACCTGTAGACTGTGTTCAAGGTTTTCGGGCTTCGGGCACCTGTAGCCATCACAGTTGACCAATCACGACCAAAAGGGGATGTCATCATCTAGGCATTATATGGAGTCAACCTAACAATGTTACAATGAAATCCTTCTATAAATATAAACTTTTGCCTATGCTAAAGGTTTTTGGGCTCGGGCACCCATCAAGGCTGAATGATCACGGCCAAAATGGGACGTTCTCATCTTGACCTTATTTGGAGTCAACCTACCAAGTTACAATGAAATCCCTTCATAAATATGACCTGTAGACAGTGCTAAAGGTTTTTGGGCTTCAGGCACCTTTAGCCGTCAAAGTTGCCCAAACATGTCCAAAAGGGGACGTTCTCATCTAGGCATTATATGAAGTCAACCTACCAACTTACAATGAAATCCCTTCACAAATATGACTTGTAGACTGTGCTTAAGGTTTTCGGGCTTCGGGTTCGGGCAGCCATCATGGTTGAATAATCGCAACCAAAGGGGACAATCTCATCTGGGCATCATCTGGAATGATCCTATGAAGTTACAATGAAATCCCTTCATAAATATGGCCTGTAGACTGTGCTCAAGGTTTTTGGGCTTCGGGCACTTGTAGCCAACACAGCTGACCAATTACGACCAAAAGGGGATGTCATCATCTAGGCATTATATGGAGTCAACCTAATAGGTTACAATGAAATCCTTCCATAAATATGACCTTTTACCTATGCTAAAGGTTTTTGGGCTCGGGCACCCATCAAGGCTGAATGATGGCGATCAAAAGGGGACGTTCTCATCTAGACATTATTTGGAGTCATCCTACCAAGTTACAATGAAATCCCCTCATAAATATGACCTGTAGACTATGCTAAAGGTTTTCGGGCTTCGGGCACCTTTAGCTGTCACAGTTGCCCAATCATGTCCAAAAGGGGACGTTCTCACCTAGACATTATATGAGGTTAACCTACCAAGTTACAATGAAATCCCTTCATAAATATGACCTGTAGACTGTGCTAAAGGTTTTCGGGCTTCGGGCTCGGGCAGCCATCATGGGTGAATGATCGCACGTTCTCATCTAGACATTATATGAAGTTAACCTACCAAGTTACAATGAAATCCCTTCATAAATATGACCTGTAGACTGTGCTAAAGGTTTTCGGGCTTCGGGCTCCTGTAGCCGTCACAGTTGCCCAATCACGTCCAAAGGGGGACTTTCTCATCTAGACATTGTATGAAGTCAACCCACCAAGTTACAATGAAATTCCTCAATAAATATGACCTGTATACTGCGCTAAAGGTTTTCGGGTTTTGGGCTTGGGCAGTCGTCACGGTTGGCAGATCATGCCCAAATGGGGAAATTCGCATCTAGACATCATAAGGAGTCATCCTACCAAGATACAATGAAATCCCTCCACATTAAACATGACCTGCAGACTGTGCTAAAAGTTTTTGGGTTTTCGGGCTTGGGCAGGCATCACGGTTGATAGATCATGCCCAAAAGGGGACGTTCTCGTCTAGGCACTATACAGAGGCATCCTACCAAGTTACAATGAAATCCCTTCATAAATACGACCTGTAGACTGTGGTAATGGTTTTCGGGTTTTGGGCTCGGGCAGCCATACCGGTTGCCCGATCGTGACCAAAAGGGGACGTTCTCATCTAGACATGACCCCAAACCTGCATATGAAATTTCGTGACGATCAGACAAGAACTGCGGGGTGTAGCCCGTGCTAAAGGAAATGTGAACAGACGTCACAGACTAACAGACTCACAGACTAACAGACTCACAGACTAACAGACTTCCGCACACGTGATGGCAATAGCTTATCTTGACTATGTCAAGTTAAGCTAAAAATTATTGAAATCAGCGCTTTCATATGGAAGTTCTGTGCAAAAAACAGATTTCTGCATCGTCGGTACAAAATGGCAGCTGGCAGCCATCTTGATTTCGGATCGGACCCCAAAACACTCGTTCTCGTCCCATGGTCATAACAAAGGTACCCAACAAGTTTTGTAAAGATCGGTTCATAAATACGGCCTCTAGCCTGAGCCGTATAGAAGTTGTGTACAAAAAACTGATTAGACCTAATTTCGGTACAAAATGGCCACCTGCAGCCATCTTGAATTTTGGACCGCACTCAGAAACACTCATTCTCGTCCCAAGGTGATAACAGAGGTACCCAAGAAGTTTCGTGAAGATCGGTTGATAAATACAACCTCTAGCCCGAGCCGTATTGACGTGTGCTTACTGTATGTAAGTAGCTCTGAAAAAATCAAAGTTCATCTAATTTGCATAATTTCTGCACGAGAAAAAAACCCGTATTATATGTGATGTATCCCATGGTACTAAACATTCACACAAAAAATTATTCAAATCAGAGCTTTCATGTGGAAGTTCTGCGCAAAAATCTGATTGCCCCTAATTTTGAACAAAATGTCTGCCAGCGGCCATCTTGAATTTCGGACAGCACCCAAAAATACTCATTCTCGTCCCATGGTGATACCAAAGGTACCCAAGAAGTTTTCGTAAAGATCGGTTCATAAATGCGGCCTCTAGCCCGAGCCGTATTGGCATTTGCACTGACAGTGCTGAAATAACACTAAATACATCAAAGTTAGTCTAATTTGCATAATTTACGTACGAGAAAAAAAAAATGTATTATATGTGATGTATCCCATGGTACTAAACATTCATACAAAAAATTATTCAAATCAGCACTTTCATATGGAAGTTCTGTGCAAAAAACAGATTTCTGCATTGTCGGTACAAAATGGCAGCTGGCAGCCATCTTGAATTTCGGACCGGACCCAAAAACACTCGTTCTCGTCCCACGGTCATAACAAAGGTACCCAACAAGTTTCATAAAGATCGGTTCATAAATACGGCCTCTAGCCCGAGCTGTATTGAATTGTCCCGGACGACTGGCCATGGCATAAGCTCAAATTTGGCTTCGCCAAAGTTGAGCAAAAAATGTAGTTTCCTATAGGCTTTCCCTGGTAACTATGAGCTGCAATTGTGGCCATGTTTGCAACATTACATCAACATTACATGAGGTTCATTGTTTGGTAGGTGTCCCAGACCTCAATCATGTGAAGTTTCAAAACGTTTGACTTTGTAGTTTCAGAGGGGAAGATTTTTGCAAAATCCATCAATCAGAATTAGAGAACGTCTCTGTTGGCCATATTTTCCAACCAACAGGAACAAAAAGAGGATCATTTGTAGAGGACCTCCCAAATACTATCCCTGCCAGGTTTGGTTCACGTCGGCTCAGTAGTTCCAGAGAAGAAGATGAAAAGGTGATTTCTCATAGGGTTTCTATAGTAACTTTAAGCCGCAATTGTGGCCATATTTGTAACCCGATCAACATTAAATGAGGATCGTTGGTTGAAGGAGTCCCAGTCATCATTTATGTGAAGTTTCGAAACATTTGACCTAGCAGTTTCAGAGGAGAAGATTTTTGAAAATCCATCAACCAGAATCAAAGAATGCCTCTGGAAGCCATGTTTTTCATCTGATGGGAACAAAATGAGGATCGTTTGTAGAGGACCTCACATAGACCATTCCTGCCAAGTTTGGTTCACACCAGCTCAGCGGTTACAGAGAAGATGAAAATGTGAAAAGTTTATGGACACCGGACAACGAAGGATGCCAAGTGATGTGAAAACCTCACATGGTCTTTTAGGCCAGGTGAGCTAATAAAACCTTACAAGTATGGATTTCGTGTGGCATGAAGTCAAATAGGCCCCTGGTTCTGGTTTTACCGTTAGAGGGCTTCTCCACAATATTTCGTTGGAACCGGCTCATGGAGTTGGTTCTAATAATCATATTTGTACAATTTTATTGACAAAATGTCAGGATATTTCATGTCATGTCAGTCTTTTATTGGTTAATTCGCTGTCGCTATGTTAGGTAGAGGGTCTAAACTGGTTCAATTCTTTTCACATGAATCCTAGCAGAGAGGTGCAGTGAGAATCTACATGGACTCTCACTGGTTTTGTTGCGCGAATCATTGCGTGAATCAATTCTCGGATTCTTAACGAAATATAATCCTTGAACTAGTAATTTAACTATTGAGCTCTCTCCAACATTAAATTGATTAAATTCTTAGTTGCATTGTGGGAAAACTTTTCTGCTTGAAATATTGATATTTTAACATTAGTGCATAGAGGGTTAGGCTCTGTCTTTATCAATGACCACGATCAAGTTCCGAGGCGGACTGACAATATGGTCAACCGGGAAAATTTCTGGTGAGACCCCCTTGGGACCCCAAAATTAATGCAACCCAACACCTCTTGGTACATGATAATTCATGAAAATGACCAAAAGGAGAAATGGATCTGATTGCATAGATTACTAATGTAACAAAAAGCTCTCTATGTGGACTGCCATTGGCAGTCCACATAGAGAGCATCTCGATATGCCAGCAGTCTAAACTGTCATTGATCGCTCAGATGCAAGTAAATAGCATTGCTCCATTTTGAATAACCAAAATTTTCTTCCATTTGGCTGAACTATGGTTGAGTTGATGCGACTGGGCACAACCCACCCCCTTGATTTTGGCTGAACTATGGTTGGCTTGATGGGACTGGGCACCATCCACCCCCTTGATTTTGGCTGAACTATGGTTGGCTTGATGGAACTGGGCACCACCCACCCCCTTGATTTTGACCGAACTATGGTTGGCTTGATGGGACTGGGCACCACCCACCCCCTTGATTTTGGCTGAATGATCGATGAAGATAATACAAAAATGTTCCTGAAATGTCCTCTACCTGAAGCATTGATCGCTCAGATGCAACGGAGCAGCGTTATTTCAGTTCCAAAAATCTGTATTTTCTCCCAGTCTGAGTCCCCCTTGTTATGCCCTGAAATTTTTTTTCAGGGGTATATAGTCGAGGTCTCCGTCCGTCCATCCATACATTTTGTACATTTTGTATTATAACTCGAGCATCAGTTGTCGGATTTTAATGTACTTTGGTATGGTGATAGGGCAGCTTGGGGGAACGGATGCCCTCATACCTACTGTTTCGTCCATTCATGTTTGGTAGAGTTATGACCCGTTTTTTTTGCCTGTTTCTGACTAAGGTAAATTGTACCACAGCCTATAGGGCAAAGTTCTGTGTGCCCCCGAAAAATTTTCGAGGGGGTATATAGTCGAGGTCTCCGTCTGTCCATCCGTACGTCCTTCCATCCATACGAACATTTTATATTATAACTCGAGCATCAGTTGTCAGATTTTAATGTTCTTTGGTATGGTGCTAGGGCAGCTTGGGGGAACGGATGCCCTCGTACCTAGCGTTTCGTCCATTCATGTTTGGTAGAGTTATGGCCCCTGTTTGTTTTTGGCCTCTCGTTTCTGACTACAGTAAATTGTACCATAGCCTATAGGGCAAAGTGCTGCCCAATTTTTTTTTTTAGTTCATTATTTTTCTGCGGCCCAGTGCTTGCAGGGGAGGTTGCATGACATTTTAACCTTTACATATCAATATATCCAGATAAATATGGATGACACAAGAATTATAGTGATTTTGGTTCCAGACCATTTATAATTGTTTCACCGCACCAGTCAATTTCAAATTTTAGTTGCTTATTACTAATGTCAAAATGCAGGCCAAGTTCGATTTGGCGGTTCACTCCGACCCTTCTTGCAAGAGTTATGCCTCTTTTTGAATTAAAAAATCACGAATTTCCCAAATTCAGCTTTATTTTTACTATCCAGTGCCTATAGGGGAAGTGCTGCCTGATTTTTTTTTAGTCCACTATTTCTGTACTGCCCAGTGCTTGCAGGGGAGATGGTTGCATGTCATTTTAAACTGCATATCAATATAACCATACAAATATGGATGCCAATTTCAGCTTTATTTTTACTGGCCAGTGCCTATGGGGAAAGTGCTGCCCAATTTTTTTTAGTCCACTATTTCTGTGCTGCCCAGTGCTTGGTGGGGAGGTTGCATGTCATTTTAACCTACTACATATCGATATAACCATATAAATATGGATGCCAATTTCAACTTTATTCTTACTGGCCAGTGTCGTATAGAGGAAGTACTGCCCAATTTTTTTTTAGTCCACTATCCCAATTTTTTTTAGTCCACTATTTCTGTACTGCCCAGTGTTTGCAGGGCAGGTTTGCATGTCATTTTAAGCTACTGCATATCGATATATTCATATAAATATGGATGACACAAGAATCATAGTGTTTTTTAATTCCATTCATTCAAAGTTGTTTGGATGAACCAATAATTCTCTTCAAACATTCAGAAGTTATTTATTTACATGCAAGTCCGACTTTGCTACCTTTGGGGGCATCAGCACATGCGTTAGCGTTGCTCTTGTTGCATTTCCTGGTAGCTTTTCTTGGCCCAGTCTGCCGCTGATCATACATACATGTTACATGTGCATACATGTTACATATTTAAAACCATTTACCTAACATGAAAAGCAGACGACACTTGCAAAAACAATTCTTCAATAACTAATTTTTTTCATTTTTTGTCTCAAAAACATAGGTTATGACCACTCATTGGAACGAGCTCAACTTGCTCATTCCAACGAGGGGTCATAACCTATGTTTTTGAGATAAAAAATGAAAAAAATAATGAAAATTAATTGGAGATGTTTTAGAATAATGCTGGCCGGTTTTGACTGTTATGTTGGGTAAAGGGTTAACACTGTCAAATTTGGAAAGTACAAAGAATATTGTTAGTTATAAATATCACATTGCTCATATCACCTCCAGAGCATACCAGCTATATTGTTGAAATCACAAGAAATAAGAATACTTATCAAAATTATTCCTTTAATATTTTAAATAATAAATGTACATTACTTAATACAATAAATTACCATTATATCCAATCATCCCTGCATGTACACAATGAGTACCATTTAATTAGAATTTACAAATACCTCATCATATCTGAATTCTGAACAACCAACAAAAAGGGCGGCTCACTTTCAACACCAATAAATTTGTACGTTTAAAGTTAGTTTAAAAAAAGTTACAGCCTACAATGTAGCCCATGGGAAGTTTTTCATAAAACAATTTTCTCATTTTAAAATGAGAAGATTTCAGAAATCTGTCAAGTATTGACATATTCTATCAATGTAAGCTGTTGAAATTTTTGTGTACAAAATTCCAACCACGAGTCAATACATGTACTATAAAACTTCTATAACTGTATTTTCTGGAATTGTATTTTCTACCTATTAACCCTTAAGTCCTCAGATTAATTTTTAAGTATTTATGGCTTTTTTCTGCTTACATAGTTATTGATGACTTGGCAGTGGTTCTACATCACTGCTGGCTGCCTATACAGGCAGCCAGCAGTGATGTAGAACCACTGCCAGGGAAAATTCAGTCTACACACAAGAGTAATAAAAAAGATTACACAAGGGAGCACCTGCTTCAATGCAATATAAAAGTGGCGGTTTGGGGCTATATGGGGGCTTAAGGGTTAAGGCCCCACAAAGTAGATCTTCTGTTTCTCAGGCCATTATTTGTAAAATTGCATGCGGGCGAGCGTTTTTTTATTTTATTTTTTATTTTTGTAATTATTTTTTGGCCATCAAAAGTTCATATCTTGGTTTATGGTTTAGGCCTCATGATCTACAGAATAGCATGGGTGGAGGTGTATTTTGTCCCTTGAGAGCAAGAAGGCTTTGCAATGCTAAAGCATTGCAAAGCCATCTTGCACTCAAGGGACAAATTTGTCAAATTTTTTAACTTTGGTAAAATATCAGACATAAACCATTCAATTTTGATTTTTTTAAAGTTTCCATTGGTTATAAAAAGAGAGCATGCGGCAGCCAAAAAGACCATGCGGGAGGGCCTGAGAAACAGATTTTAATTTTTTTTAGGCCTAATATAACTGACTAAAATGAATCATTAGCATTTTAAAAGATATGTTAATTTGCCATCTGGCAAACTGCCACATCTTTGAAAATGCTAATGGTTCACTTCAACCAAATGTCATAACTAAAAAATACAATTGTAAATAATTTACAGAATTCAGGGTTCAAACACTTTTTTTCAAGGTGAAATTCCATGACTTTTCCATGATTTCAAGTGAATTTTCCAAAACTATAACAGGATTTTGGGAGCAAATCTGAAAAGAAAGGTTAAATTTTTTCAAGCATCTGGGACATGGAAAAGTCCTGGATTCTCAAGGGCTTTTTCATGGCCCAGATCCTTGAAAAATTCAACTTTTGTTCTCACTGCCACATAACACAGAGTTGTAACAATCAATATTATAACACACAACATTTAATAAATGAATGAAGACTTAAATAATTCTTGTTCTTCGTGCTTAATCTATCTTCGTGATGTTTGGTGGTTGGTGGTTGCATTTTTGCAAGTTTGATATTGGTGTTATATATTTATATTAAAAAGCATAAATACACCCATTTTTCCCGACCTAGAATAATATTTTTCATTTTCAATGACTTTTCCAGGTTTCCTTGACCTGTCAGGGTTCATACAAAAATTTGCTCACAAAGTTCAAGGGTTTTTCAAGGGCTTCTTTTTTTTTTTCAAGGGCTACATATACTATCCAGCTTGTTGTTTGAGCTCTAAAAATCTAAGATTCATGTGACACGGATCTGACTTTGGAAGTCAGGAAGTACTGGAACCCAAAGTGTGATCTGTGTTACAGTAATCTTGGTAAAACGTTCCATACCTTTTTATGTTTTTTTTTAACTGAGAGACACAAGCGCAACAAACAAGTAAAAGGCGAGTACATATATATTTACAATGCCCAGGAAATAGCTTGGTATTCAAGGGTTTTTCAAGCGATTTCTGAAAGTTCAAGGGTTTCTCAAGGGCTAATTTCAAATTCCAGGGTTTTTCAAGAAAAAGCTCATTTTCAAGGGTTTTCAAGAGCTGTATGAACCCTGCCTGTACAAACCCTGAGTATGAGCCCCAGAAGACAAATATTTTCTGATTACTTTTCTTAGTAGTTTGTTCAGTTTGTCCACACAACCACGGACAGGCAACAAAACCATCCACTCAGCCAACTTACAAAGTAAATCGATATTCAAACCATGGATGTGTAGTTTTAACTCTTTGGTTTGCACCTCTGGGTTAAAAAAAAGAGGACATTTGGGATTTGAATATCCATATGATCAAAGATGGACCGGCCATATGTTCTACCTGGAAAATTCCCTGTTGCATTTACCACCCCCCCCCCCCCCCCCCCGCCGCCCTTCTTGGAGGTCCCCATGGGGCCACCAATCTGATGCAGCCCAACATGTGTTGGTGCATGAAATTTTGTGAAAATAATCAACAGACAAAATGGAACTGATTGCATAGACTGCCGGTATACTGAAATGCTCTCTACGTGGACTGCCATAGGCACCATACCACCAGTCTAGTCTGCCATTGGCACCATACCACCAGTCTAGTCTGCCATTGGCAGTCCACATAGAGACATTTCAATACACCAGCAGTCTAGTGTACATCTGATCGCCTGAATGCAAGGAAACAGTGTTTCGTCAGTTTGAAAAATCAAAATTTTCTCCCGTTGGGTCGAACTGTGGTTGGCTCGATGGGTCTCTCTCCCCTGCGGTCTAACCTTTGTTTCAAATGAATGATGAAGATGACATAAATATACCATCGAAAGTCTCCTTTGTGGACTGCAACTGATCGCTCAGATGCAAGGAAGCAGCATTCTTTCAGTTCGAAAAATCCAAATTTTCTCATTGGATTTCTCACTAACTTTTCTTGGCCTAGTCCGCCTCTGCATGTGATATGCATGTTGTTTAGCTTATTACAGTGAACCCCACTTAACTGGATATTTTTAATTGAATAACCCTGTTAATTTCATATAACTTACAAACAACAAACCATTTACCATACTTCAGTACAAATTTGACCTGTTAATTGCAAAATGATTATAGAATAGGCTCCTGTTAAATGAATAAAAAAAATCTGTGTAACATGACCTGGACAACCAGTGAATTCCCCATGTTGAGCACAGTACATTCAATATGGGCATTTACTCTATTATATATTGTTTGACAGAGCTCTATGACCTCTGTCAAACAAGATGTAATAGAATAAACGGTAAGTTTGTCTGTAAATACAGGGAAATGACAAAATCCCTGAATACTCCTGTTAATTGGAAAATTTATTGTACCCTGTCAAGAAAGTACCCTGACTCTCCCCAGTTTTCCTTTGTTTATACATGTAGACCTATTTGGCCTCAGTACTTCCAATACAGGCATTTAATCTATTATATCTTGTTTGACAGAGCTCACAGAGCTCTATCAAACAAGATATAAAAGAATAAATGCTAAGTTTATTCCTAGAATACAGGAAAGTGATATAATCTGTTATTTGAATACTTCTGTTAATTGAATAATCTTCATTGGCAAAATGGCAATTTAGTTAACAGGGTTCCAATTTATTGTCTTTGAACCCAGTCTTTGATGTCTTTAAATAACCCATTATCCAAAAAGCTTAGAACATGACATACACATGAAACAATTCTTGAATAACATGGAATAACAAAGTAAATTTTCATTTTTTCCCTCTAACCATTCCTTATGTCCCCATCAGTGGAATAAGCATAATGAGGCCATTCTACTGAGGTTTCATAACTTGTGTTTTGAAGGAAAAAACTGAAATTTTTTTTAAATAGCAATTACAGCAAATTGAGCATGCCACAGACCGGAATCTCGAATCTTTTCCGACATGGTGGGGGCAAGGGTTAAAATTTTCTCTGATCACATTCCTGGGTTGTTGAATGTCGGTATGATCTTGACACCTTTTTCAATATACTTCTTTAAAACAATAATAAATGAAACATGTCCAAAAATGTTTATTTATTATTATCTTAAAACTTTACCTAACATGAAAAGCAGACGACACTTACAAAAATAATTCTTGAATAACTAACTTTTTTCCTCAAAACATAGGTTATGACCAATCAATGGAATGAGAACGATGAGCTTGTTCCAACGAGGGGTCATAACCAATGTGAAAAAAAATGAAAAAATAATGAAAATTAATTGGCGATTTTTGAGAATAGCACTGGCAGATTTTGGCCATTATGTTAGGTAAAGGGTTAAAGAATTACTTTTGTTTAACGAAAGTAATTCTTTAAAATAATAATAATGCACAAATGTTTTTGTTTACACGACTACTCAACTGTCATACAGTAAAAAAACGAGTGCTTTCACGCAAAACGATACATGACACATCAGGGTATTTTCACATCATGAAAATTTCAGTTTCGTCAAGTGGTCAACCTTGTTTTCAAATTTGCAATTTTCTGAGAAAATGTTGGCATTTAGGCGACCAACCATTTTCACACAAAACAATCTCTGACAAAGTTTGGTGGGGGGGGGGGGGGGGGGGGGGGGGATCACACCCCAACCAACCCACTAGCTTCAGCTGTTGCAGGTGGGATATAGCCATTATTTTAGGGAAAGGTTCATTTAGCACCAAGACATACATACATACATAACTAAACACACTGTTTTCCAAAATTGTGTTTTTTGAGCTCACCTGGTTGAGTGGTCAGCTAAATTTCAATATTATTTTTTCTATCACTAACAATGCCCCCAGATGCTAATTTGCACAAGCTGGCAAAGATGATGACAAAGGTATATGTCAAACATAAAATTAAAATTATTTACACTTGTTTGTGAAAAAAGCTTTCCATTAGGGTGACCAACAATTTTTCAAACAGACAACAAAAATTTCTGACAAAGTCAGTGGGGATGGGGGTACATATCAAACCCAGCCCACTAGCTTTGCCATTGGCAGGTGGTAAACGGTACAATGAGTACAGAAACATTCATCACTAAATACACTGTTTTTAAAAAAAATTGAGCTAGAGCTTACCTGGTTGAGTGATCAGGTAACTTTGAATGTTATTTTTTCTCTTGGTTGAGTGATTAGATAAGTTTTAAAGTTATTTTTTCTATCACTAAAATGTTGCCGGTTGCTTAATTTTGTACAAGCTGGCAAAGATCACGACAAAGATATATGTCAAACATGAAATTATAATTATTTGGACTTGTTTCTGAGAAAAGCTTTTCAATGTTTCACACATGGCCCATTTATTTATTTATTGGTGTTTTAGGTCATATACTTGTGCCCAATGGATAATCATGACCAAAACAGTTTTAAAGGGTGGAGAAAGCCGGAGTACCCAGAGAGAACCACCAAGCAACTGCCAGCTCCCCAACATTGTAACTTCGCACTGCAGCACAGACAGGGTTAGATTGGTTGAAGACATGCATACCACTGACATGCAGTACGCCTTTGTACATGGCATCATCGTGCCCTCAAATGGACAATCAGGGTTAAGTGCCTTGCCCAAGAACACAATGCAGGTGTCCGAATTGAATGTTCAGACGGTCACCCATCCACTGATTAACTGGGCTCGATGTTGCTTAACTTCGGTGATCTGACGAGAACTGGCTACCGCAACGCCACCGTGCCCCCACACATGGCCCAAGGTTAACTTGTCTGTCACTCCCCCTATCTGAATGCCTAAGCCCTAATACCCTCAAACATGACACCAGGGACTTGATTTGAACAAACCTGTAAACAAATACATCTTATGCCAAACATGAAAGTATTTGAGGCAGTGGTCTGGGAGTAGATTTCTTTGTTTTCTCTATTAGTGGTCTGGGAGTAGATTTCTTATGTTTTCTCTATTAGTGGTCTGGGAGAAGATTTCTAATGTTTTCTCTATTAGTGGTCTGGGAGTAGATTTCTTATGTTTTCTCTATTAGTGGTCTGGGAGAAGATTTCTAATGTTTTCTCTATTAGTGGTCTGGGAGTAGATTTCTTATGTTTTCTCTATTGGTGGTCTGGGAGTAGATTTCTTATGTTTTCTCTATTACTGGTCTGGGAGTAGATTTCTAATGTTTTCTCTATTAGTGGTCTGGGAGTAAATTTCTGATGTTTTCTCTATTAGTGGTCTGGGAGAAGATTTCTAATGTTTTCTCTATTAGTGGTCTGGGAGTAGATTTCTGATGTTTTCTCTATTAGTGGTCTGGGAGTAGATTTCTAAAGTTTTCTCTATTAGTGGTCTGGGAGTAGATTTCTAATGTTTTCTCTATTAGTGGTCTGGGAGTAGATTTCTAATGTTTTCTCTATTAGTGGTCTGGGAGTAGATTTCTAATGTTTTCTCTATTAGTGGTCTGGGAGTAGATTTCTAATGTTTTCTCCATTAGTGGTCTGGGAGTAGATTTCTAATGTTTTCTTTATTACCCACAGTCTTAAAATCTGAGAGTCCCATGATGCACCCCTAAATATGACACCAGAGCTTTGATTCGAATAAACTTCTAAATCATCCTTACAAATATGATATACATCACACATTAACTGTTTGAGTGCTAGAAGCCACTATCATGGCTCTACTGAAAAGTGCTGGAAGCCACTTTAGTGGCTGTACACAGGTTGCATTACCCTGATGTTTACTCAACAAACTTTTTCATATAAAATTGTCCAGTTGCAATTTATTGGAGAGTGCCTACTGGCACTCTCCAATAAATTGTAACAGAACAATTATTTATGAACAAAGTCTTGTTAAACTAAGGCTACTTTTGCTGGCAGTATGGTATCTTTGAAAAAAATACCCATGTTTCAAATCACCTTTGAACTAGAAGCACTGTCATAGTGCCGAAGCTGCAATGATTCGTGCCACATGTTTTAAAACTCAGTGACAAAAAAAACTCGTTGGTGACAAAAAAACTCGTCCATAAATGTGACAGAAATTATCTGAATGACATGCACTACTGAGAGGGTGTAGACATCATGAAGATACACTTGCATACCAATTACGGTGTCATACACTTGCATACCAATTATGGTGTCATTCCATCAAGTATTTTAGGAGTTATGTTGTTTTTTAAACTCGTTGGTGACAGACCGACAGAAGTCCATAATGTGACAGAAATTATCTGAATGACATGGACTATTGAGAGGGTGTAGACATCATGAAGATACACTTTCATACCAAGTATGGTTCATTCCATCAAGTATTTTAGGAGTTATGGTGTTTTTTAAACTCGATGGTGACAGACTGACAGACAGACCGACATTGTCACATATAGAGCTGCGCATCGCAGCTAAAAATAATTGAACACTCAACCTGTTAAAGCAACTGGAGCAGTGGTTTGGAAGAAGACTTTCAAATGTTTTCTCTGTTACCCAAAGTGTTAAACTTTGATGGCCCCATGACAACCTTAAATATGATCCCAGGACTTGATTTGAACAAACTTGTAAATCAACCTTAAAAAGTCTTATGTATCAAACATGGAAGTGTTTGGAGCAGTGTTTTGAAAACAGACTATTTAAAGTTTTCTCCATTACTTATTGTATTGAAACCTATTGCCCATGACACACCCTAAATATGATGCCAGGGGTTCAATTTGAACAAACTTGTAAATAATCCTAACAAGGATTATACAAATCCTGCCCACTCAATTAGATATCTCTTAATTGAATAACCCTGTCAACTGAACACAACTTCCAAAAACAAAACCACTTACCATACCTTCAATACAAATATTACCTGTCAATTGCATATCGGTTATAGAGCAAAGTCCTGTTGACTGAATAAAAATATGTAATATGTCAAGAAATTACCCTGATTTATTTATTTATTTATTTATTGGTGTTTAACCCTTTACCCAACGCAGACAATTTCAAATTTTTTTTATTTTAAATATCATTTTTTAATTTTTTTCAAAAAATTTCAACAAAACCATATCATGTGACCCCTCTTTGGAACAAGCTTGATGAGCTCGTTCCAAAGAGAGTTTACATGATATGGTTTTGTTGACATTTTTTGAAAAATAATATTTTTTCAGCTGCTGAAGTTGCATATTACACGGGTGGATGCGGGTGATTCATTAGGTAAAGGGTTAAGGTCACATATTTTTGCACAATGGCTAATCATGACCACAACATGAGTATCAACTCAAGACTAGGAGTGAGTGTTAATAAGCCATGTTGCCCATTTTAGAGAGGGTTTGAACCTCCCAAGCATTGGTTACTGGGTGCTAATTTACCAGTAAAACAGAGCCTGTTTGCCGCAGTGAACAGGCACTGCTTCACTTCCCGGGGTTCTCATGGGGAATTTATTTATTGATGTTTAAGGTCACATATTTTTGCATAATGGCTAATCATGACCACAACATGAGTATCAACTCAAGACCAGGGGTAAGCGTTACTAAGCCATGTTGCCCATTTTAGAGAGGGATTGCACCTCCCAAGCATTGGTGACTGGGTCCTATTTTACCAGTAAAACAGAGCCTGTTTACCACAGTGAACAGGCACTGCTTCACTTCCCGGGGTTCCCATGGGGAATTTATTTATTGGTGTTTAAGGTCACATATTTTTGCACAGTGGCTAATCATGACCACAACATGAGTATCAACTCAAGACTAGGAGTGAGCGTGAATAAGCCATGTTGCCCATTTTAGAGAGGGTTTGTGCTTCCCAAGCATTAGTGACTGGGTCCTATTTTACCTGTTAAACAGAGCATGTTTATCGCAGTGAACAGGCAGTGCGTCACATCATGGGGTTCCCGCGGGGAAATTACCCTGATAATTATCAAATTCAATACATCCAATACAGGTATTTAATCTATTAACAATGGACTCTCAAATAAATCAAAACTACATCTGAGTGAATGAACATATCTACTCCTTTACTTGTTCTTTGTTACAATTTGTTGGCAGTAAAAATTTTAATTGACAGACGGGAACGCGGTGGCTCAGTGCTAGACTGTTGGATTTCTATGCTAGAGGTCCCGAGTTCGTTCCCCGTCCGGGATGACCCACCTTGTGTCCTTGGGCAAGGCACTTTTCCCCACTTGCCTTCATGAGGGTATGATGACGCCGTGTACTAAGGCGTACTGCACATCGATGGTGCACATGTCTTCAACTACTGTAACCCTGCTTGAGTGGAGCTTGAACAGAGTTAGAATGTTGAGGAGCCGACGGTTGCTCGTCAATGCTCGGTGGTTCTCTCCGAGTACTCCGGTTTACTCCACCCGTAAAACTGTACTGGTCACAAATAGCCATTGTGCATAAGTATGTGACATTAAACACCAATAAATAAATAATAACTGACAGACTGTGAAGACTTTCAGTCCCAGGAAATGTCAATTTTGATAACAGAGGGTTCCTGCAGGCAAGGACTGATAAAATTCAAGGCTATTCAAGGCCATTTCGGATGTATTTTAGCATTTTTCAAGACCCGACAAAATTTAAGGATTTTCAAGGACTCTGCCACCTTCACTAGTCCTAACTAGTGGTACTGTGAGCAAGCTCACAAAGTGATATCCCACGTGCCTGTCAGAATGGATTTATATTGCTTCATGCGCATCTTCATATGGAGTTCTTCCATTGTGTAAGGTTTCATGAAAATTCTTCAAACGGTTTAGGAGTTGCACTTATAAGGATGGACAGACGGATGGACGGACGGACAGGGTGATTCCTATATACCCCCCCCAAACTTTGTTTGCGGGAGGTATAACTAGTACCTCCAGTCATTATCCCATCCTCCCACTTCCCCTTAAGGGAAGTGGGAGGATGTGGTAATAACCAGAGGTCCTAATTAGGACTCTGCCTTCACTAGTCCTAACTAGGACCTCTGGTCAGTACCCTCTCCTCCCATTTCCCTTCATGGGGTGGAAGGTGGAGGTGGTAATGACCGGAGGTCCTAGTTAGGACTACACCTTCACTAACTCTGGTATACAAAACTATATAGTGATAATTATGTGCTTCGTCAGCATTTGTATTTCATGAATATTCAAAGCTTTTCCAGGCTTTCAACCCCCTTTTCTGAGAAAAAGAAGGGCAATTTTAGGGACAAAGTTTGTACAAAATAAGGGAATTTTTAGGGATAAATAAGGGAACATTCCAAAAAAAAATAAGGCAAAATATTGCACATCTTTCATAATGAAAGTGTCAATGACACTGTAGCTCAACTTGTCAAGACAAAGACATGTACATGTATAGTATGTGACACGGCAATGACAAACATCTAGGTAATGACCTGATAACAAAGCTACATATAAACTATTGTAACGGTCTGTACATAAATACTGCCCGTAGCCTTTAACAAACGTATAGGTAAAGTACTGTAAAGGTGGGTGACAGTCAGATGCTAAACTAGAAAAGAAATCTTTGAGTCCCAGAGTGGGTCTGACTGAACCCCAAAATATTTGTTCTCATAGCACATTGATAACAAAGGCACCCCAAAACACACTGATTCCTGTCCCAAAGGAAAAACAAAGGTACCCAAGAAGTTTCGTGAAGATCAGTTCACAAATATGAGCTGTGTAGAAGTTGTGACAAAAAACTGATTGGACCTAATTTCGGTACAAAATGGCCACTGGCAGCCATCTTGATTTTTAGACCGCACACAGAAACACTTGTTCTCGTCCCAAGGTGATAACAAAGGTACCCAAGAAGTTTTGTGAAGATCGGTTCATAAATAAAGCCTCTAGCCCGAGCCGTATTGACATGTGCACTTACAGAGTATAAGTAGCACTGAATAAATCAAAGTTTGCATAATTTCTGCACGAGAAAAAAACCCGTACTATATGTGAAGAATTCCATGTTACTAAACATTCATACAAAAATTTATTCAAATCAGAACTTTCATACAGAAGTTCTGTACAAAAGACTGATTGCACTAATTTTGGTACAAAATGGCTGCTGGTGGCCATCTTGAATTTCGGACCACAACCAAAAACACTCGTTCTCATCCCACGGTGATATCAAAGGTACCCAAGAAGTTTCGTAAAGATCGGTTCATAAATACGGCCTCTAGCCTGAGCCGTATAGAAGTTGTGTACAAAAAACTGATTGGACCTAATTTCGGTACAAAATGGTCACTGGCAGCCATCTTGAATTTTGGACCGCACCCAGAAACACTCGTTCTCGTCCCAAGGTGATAACAAAGGTACCCAAGACATTTCGTGAAGATCGGTTCATAAATACAGACTCTAGCCCGAGCCGTACTGACATGTGTACTTACTGTGTGCAAGTAGCACTGAAAAAATCAAAGTTCATCTAATTTGCATAATTTCTGCACGAGAAAAAAACCTGTGTTATATGTGATGTATCCCATGGTATTAAACATTCACACAAAAAATTATTCAAATCAGCGTTTTCATATGGAAGTTCTGTGCAAAAATCTGATTGCACCAAATTTTGTACAAAATGGCTGCCATCGGCCATCTTGAATTTCGGACCGGACCCCAAAACACTCGTTCTCGTCCCACGGTGATAACAAAGGTACCCAAGGAGTTTCGTAAAGATCAGTTCATAAATACGGCCTCTAGCCCGAGCCGTATTGGCATTTGCACTTCCAGTGCTGGGGGGCGCGGTGGCTCAGTTGGTAGAGGTGCAGGCTGCAAGCCGAGAGGTCCTCGGTTCGATTCCCACCTGCGGCAACCGCGTTGTGTCCTTGGGCAAGACACTTCACCCCGATTGCCTACAGGGGGGCACGATGACGCTGTGTACTGAGGCGTACTGCACGTCGATGGTGCGCATGTCTTCAACCAATCTAACCCTGCCTGTGCTGCGGTGCAGAGTTCAGAGTTACGATGTTGGGGAGCTGACAGCTGCTCGTCGTTGCTCGGTGGTTCTCTCCGGGTACTCCGGCTTCCTCCACCCGTAAAACTGTCACGGTCACGATTAGCCGTTGTGCATAAGTATGTGACCTTAAACACCAATAAATAAATAAATAAATAAATAATATTCCAGTGCTGAAAGTAACACCAAAAAACATCAAAGTTAGTCTAATTTGCATAATTTACGCACGAGAAAAAAACCTGTATTATATGTGATGTATCCCATGGTACTAAACATTCATACAAAAAATTATTCAAATCAGAGCTTTCATATGGAAGTTTTGTACAAAAAACAGATTTCTGCATCGTCGGTACAAAATGGTGGCTGGCAGCCATCTTGAATTTCGGACCGCACCCAAAAACACTCGTTCTTGTCCCACGGTCATAACAAAGGTACCCAAGAAGTTTCGTAAAGATCGGTTCATAAATACGGCCTCTAGCCCGAGCCGTATCCAATTGTTGACGGACAGACAGACAGATGGACGACAGGCCATGGCATAAGCTCAAATTTGGCTTCGCCAAAGTTGAGCTAAAAACTTACCTGTAAATTACTTACCTGTAACCATATCAAATACTGAACTAAAGATCATTACACAGATGTCGGCTTCCATAGTCATCAACCTACCCATTCAGTACTCATTCACTGTGCTACAACTTGTATTTTACAAGGCACATAATGAATGATCCCTCCATACATAATGTATTTCTTCATTGAAAAAATGCAGTGTCAGTTAAATTACCTTCAATAGACGAGGGCCATCTTCATCTAATTCATCAGATAAATAACGAATGCATCAGTTTCTGACTATAGCCAACCTCTTATTGATCTTTCTCAGTATATGAAGACTAAAACTTAGATTAGCAATACAGATAACTTATTGTTATTTCTGACTTAAAATATGTATCGTATTATTATTTATTTATATATTTATTGGTGTTTAAGGTCACATATTTATGCACAATGGCTAATCATGGCCGTGGCAGTTTTACGGGTGGAGGAAGCTGTAGTACCCAGAGAGAACCACCGAGCAACGGCGAGCAACTGTCAGCTCCCCAACATACTGACTCCACACAAGCAGGGTTAGCATTGGTTGAAGACAGGTGCACCATCGACGTGCAGTACGCCTTAGTGCACATCATCACCGTGCCCCCACATGGGCAATGTGGGTGAAGTGTCTTGCCCAAGGACACAACGCGGTTGCCGCAGGTGGGATTCGAACCGAGGACCTCTCGGCTTGCAGCCTGCACCTCTACCTACTGAGCCACCATGCCCCCAATATATATCGTAAACTAACAAAACCACAACATTTTAAAATATAGGAATTTTCATAAAAAATAAGGGAAATTTTAGGATTGTTACATAAAAATTATGAAAATAATGGTTGACACCAAAAAAAGGAAGAAAATTAAGGCCAGTTGAAAGCCTGCTTTTCAAGGCCTCCTGACACATTTTCCAGGATTTCAAAGGCGCCAATGACCCTCAAATTCAAGGCCCTTCATTGAATCCAAGGCCCTATGGGAACCCTGTAACAAGGACTTTGTGTTGAAAGGGTTAAAATGGTATTAATTAACTGGTAGAGTGCTGAATTATTTTTGGTCATCAGAATTTGTTCACATATGTTTGCCTTGTTACAATTTATGGGAGAGTGTCAATAGGCCAATAGGCACTCTCCCATAAATTGTAACAAGGCAAATCCTAACAGACTAAATAATTTCACTTCAAAGGTGATATGAACAACATCCAGAAAATATGAAGCCTTTAACCCTTTACCTAACGAATCGCCCGCATACGCCTGTGTAATATGCAACTTGAGCAGTTGAAAAAATTAAATTTTTCAAAATATTTAAAAAAAAACATATCATGTGATCCCCTCATTGGAACGAGCTCATTGAGCTCGTTCCATTGAGGGGGTCATATGATATGGTTTTGTTGAAATTTTTGGAAAAATTTAAAAAAAATGATATTTAAAATAATAAATTTTGATATCGTCTGCATTGGGTAAAGGGTTAAGTTCTGGTATCGACACTTCAGAGTAAAGCCCAAATATGGGCTTCCAGCACTCAACCAGTTAACGAAATAGCAGTAATAAAATATTCTGGATGATGGAATGAAAAGCATTGTTAACATTTTGAAGATGAAACATACCAAGAAACTCTTTCTCATTCAATAGGAATTATTAGTCCAGATATGGTTAACTCATTATGTACAGTCACTAACTAATAAGATATATACAGGTTATGACATATATTAACAAATTTACACCTTTTTATACATTCTTGCCATAATAGTTATCTCATACACTCGTAAACAAAACAAAAAACAATAAAATATATCGGAAAAACTTGTACCCACTCATCAGTAACATACACAGAATAGCTACTGTTGTGGGTCATTTAACTGGTAGAGTGCTAAATTTTATTTGGCCAACAAAATTTGTTCACATGTCTTTGCCTTGTTACAATTTATAGGAGAGTGCCTGTGGGCACTCTCCTATAAATTGTAACAAGGCAAATCTTAACAGACTAAATAATATCACTTCAAAGACAATATGAAGCACAGCCACTGAATTTGAAGCCTTTAAGTTGCAGTACCTGCACTTCAGAATAAAGCCCAAATATGGGCTTCCAGCACTTTACCAGTTAACTCAATGCTGCTGGCAGATATTCCTACCAGGACACGAAATCTCTTGCCACTGAAATAAGTATAATTTGGACACATTTAATCAAACTTAAATCTAGGCTAAACCCCATCAGAAAAAAAAAAACCCTTAGGACAAAACCCTCTCACCTTAAATGACTTCTTGGACAGAGCCCCCCCCCCCCCCCCCCCCCCCCCCACACAAATAGCAAAAATAAATGATAATGAACACAATTTGAATTTATTTTTTTATTATATTTTATTTAACAAATTTTTTTTTCAACGGAGAACCTGGAACTCTTCATTCTAGAATGCCCCAAATATTTGCCTACTAGAACAAGACTTCTTAGAATAATATTGGAAAAATGGCATGAAGAGATTTATTATTATTTATTTATTTATTTATTTATTTTATTAGCCGATAGAAACTAGATTTAACAAAGAGAATCTACAAACATATCATTTAACTCTTAACAGGCTGAGTAATTTAAATATATCTTTCATGAAATCTAGTCATGGCTGGTATGAAGCAGTCATGATTAAATTCAATGAAAAATTCAATGAAAAGTTAACTAAAGAAATAATCTGACTGGGCCTTTTTTTATGCAAGAGTTTCTGTATTTTTAACTGAATACTGACTGGTACTGAAATGTATAAACAGTCTAACCCTAGATTCATTGAAACTGTGGCCTAATGTTCATACGTTTTACTGCTTCGACATATGCAAAACTTTGCCATCAAAAACTGTATCAACCTCTTTATTTGAAGGTAATAGATAAAGGTGTGTTCTTCAATTACACTTTCATTGATTCTATACAAAATGTCTGATTCTATATGTAATACCACTCTTACGAGTCGCTTATGACTTTCAAACCTCACACGAGAATAAAAACAACCATAAAACTTTTAACCATTTTTCCATCAAAAAGTAAAAATAATCATTACATATGAGATGTTAATGTGTTTCTCATATCGGATGGTAGGGGGATACTTACAAATATTTCACTTTTAACTGGTTGAGTGCTAGAAGCCACTACCAGGGCTTTCAAGAAAATAAGGGAACCAGAGCAAAAGCCAATATTTTCCTGCGCATGTTTCACATTCAGTCAAATGCAAATATTTCTTTGTTTATATAAAATTTGTTTTATTACAATTTGTTGGAGAGTGCCCATGGGCACTCTCCAATAATTTGTAATAAAACAAATATTAAGGAACAAATTCAAACCACAACACAAAAAAATATTAGAATGACGGAGAAAAGCCCTGGTGGAGAAAAGACCTAAAGAGAAAAGCCCTGGTCATTTTTGCAACAAAGGAGAAAAACCCTGGTCCATTTTTTCAAGCGGTGGAGAAAAGCCCTGGTGAAATTTTTTTTACAATTTTATCAATTTCCTTTGGTTAATAAACAAATTCTAGAATAACTAAAGATTTTCAATTTAGGTCTCAAAAACATAGCCTATGACCCCTCATTGGAATGAGCTCTTCAAGCTCATCCCAATAAGGAGTCATAAGCTGTTTTTGAGACAAAAAATGAAATCTTTAGTTATTCTAGAATTTGTTTATTGTTGTCTGAATGGATATTTTTGTACTAAGTGGTTGCCACTAGGAGTCAACAGGGTCTAAGAAACAAAAAAAAATCGTAAAAACTAACGGTTTTATTAATTTAAAAATAAAAATTACACAAAAAATGAAAAAACTAGACATAAAAGGTGATTACTGTACAAAAGACAGGCAAAACAGTAAATAAATAAAAAATAAAAAAAAATAAAAGAATAAAATATGTGATTTCATATAAAAAATAATGAATAAAAAAATAACAGAAAAAAATTGAAGCAGGGCTTTTCTCAACTCCATGCAAAAATGGACCAGGGCTTTCCTCCTCAGATGCAATTTCAGGGCTTTTCTCCATCAGGGCTTTTTTCCGTTCACCAATAATATAGCCCTCAACCAGTTAATCAATATGATCATGGATTCAAATTCCTGTGTAAAAATAACTCAAGAATATTTTATGTAAAACAAATATATTATGCAAGCTGACACATTAGAGTATAGCAGGCAATGGAACAGCATATATGATAATAAACAGGTACTGAATTTTGATTGCTATCAATCAGCAATTTCACACCACATGGAGGAATTTTATAAAGTTGAAAATCACCAGGCCAGAAAATAAGCAGTCTGACATTTGCAGAATGAGGTCCCCAGAGGGTCAATTTGATGATGCTATCCCAGACAGCGGGCCAATTTACCCTTTGGGTACCTCTTTCTGTTAAGTTTTGAGACCCTGATACAGATTGAGGTTCAAAGAGGGTAAATTTAGTGATGCTACCCTGCTATGCAGGGTAGCATCACTAAATTCACCCTCTGGGGACCTCATTTTGCACATGACAGTCTGCTTATTTTCTGGCTTCAAAATCACTAGTGTATGAAGGGATTAACTCTTTGAACTCTGGTGGTATCTTCCGTGTCAGTTCAATGGCAGCAATTGGATGAGTCCATATTCATTATTTGGGGGTAGACCAATTAATATTTTCAACATGCAGCCTTGAGCTGTGCACCGAAAATATTGATTGGTCTACCTCAAACTTTCACTTAGCAGCAATTCTATGTAATGAAAGTATGACGTATCATGTTCCTGGGCTAGAAAAGTGACCTCTCATGTTCAAAGGGTTAAAAATAAATGCCTCAAGAGTATGTGATCATTTGTGATTGATTTGCTTGCACAGATATAATCGATTAGCCTTCACATATCTTGTATTTACATTTTTGATACATGGGTGATGACAATGAACCCTGTTCAAGCCCACAAAAAGCAAATTCCATCAATAGTTTGAGGTTATGAATATTACTAATCTACAAAAACGTGAAAGTTTCCAGGTATTAAAAAAAAAGGTTTTGGTTAAATACTGAATTACCATGAAAGCCTCATAATGACCAAGCATTGGAATAAGCACGACAAGCTCACAACAATGAGGGTCACAAGTTCTATTTTTTGAAGTTCCCTCTCCCTCCATAAAGCAAGTTCCATCAATAGTTTGAGGTAATGAATATTACAAGTCGACAGAAATGTGAAAGTTTCGAGGTATTAAAAAAAACTAAGACTTCCACGTTTACACGTGTAAATGTAAACGTTTTGTTTATGGGCATTAAACATTTACAGTTCTGGTAAACGTGTACACGGAATGAAGTTTTAATAGAGTAATTTCAAAATTGCAGATTAATGCAGAAAGTCAAAGAAACAACAAAAAAAATTTCCAACTTTGCAATGCAATATTTTGGTAAGGCTTCAGAAAAACTGTGTACTGGTTCTGACTGGCGTCGCCGCCACAGTAACCAAATGAAATCATCTTCAAATCATGTGATATCATATTTGACACAGTCACGTGAGCCGCATGGCACGTGCTTATCTTTGGTGTTTCCTTCGAAACATGTGTGGGATGTTTTAGTTTATTCGGATTTACATGGATATTCCCAATGTGATACACAATTGTTCTCGATGATTTCGTTCACCTGACATGGATTATTAATTTATTATTCACACATGGGATTATCTTAGGATCGATTTATGGAGTTTGACAGACAGACTGGCACTTGCAGTGTTTGAAAATTTGGATTCCCCTGCATGGTTTGTAGACTTTGTTTATTTTTGCGATATTGCATTCCATTCTCAAGTCCGGTATTGTCACTATTGTGTGCCATGGCAACTCGCTCCAACATTACTGTTTGAAAAACACAAGGAATTTCACCCCGAACCCACCAGAATGAGCTCAGAGACCCCCATAAATTTCAAAATTTACCTGGGGGAGAATCCGGCAGACCCCCCCCCCCCCCAACTCCCCCCCCCCTCCCCACCACCATAGGCCGAGCGACTTTGCCTTCGGCATCTGCATGCTGTGATCATTCGTCTACATCGTTTTTGGACGAACTGTAAATCGGCTGTCTCAATAACATAAATTCAAATTCATCAAACTCGATTCAAAAAATCTTATATCCAAACATCACTCGTTTCAGATCCTTTATATAATCTGAAAATGACTGCTAGCACACGATGGTGATGGGGTAACCCTTTATCCAGCGTATTGGAAAAAAAACGGCCAGCGCTATTATAAAAAATCACCATTAAGTTTTCATTTTTTATCTAAAAAAAACATAGCTTATGATCGCTCATTAGAATGAGCTCGTTGAGCTATGTTTTTGATGCAAAAAATGAATTATTAATAACTAACAAAGTACCTCCAAAGCAACCTTCTTACATCTGGTCCTGTTCACACTTTCAGACTTAGGAAATTACTAGCTTAGTCAACTTTGGTGAAAGGCAACCACAGGAGGGTGCTGGGGGATGGGCATGAAGAAGAGGGGAGGAGTCACGCAGGAGAGGTTAGCAGTAGGGGATTTTCAGTCAGTAATTACTTAGTGATTTTTTAACCTGGCGTAGATGCATCATAGACAACTGGACCTGGATTAATCAGACGTTAATGGAGGACCTCACGCTGAAAATATGAAAGGACGGCAGGGGATGGTACATAAATATTCTTAATTTTCCCCACTTGCCTATGAAGTCTCCCTACTGGACTCTGCAGTCTCCCTATTTTTTCTGGAAGGAGACATGAGTCTACCTAAAATTCCCCCTAGGCTGGTCCCTGCTGCCAGATGTGAGCTATGTCTCCTGACAGCAAATTCTTACATTGGACATATTTCCAGACAACAAATTTTCCAAATTGAAAAAATGGAAAAGGGCCAAAATTGGTTGAACTGAACTTGACCAGCATATTCATGAGACAAACCTATGTACAAAATTTGGTGTCGATTCAATAATTCAAACTGAAGTTATCAGCCGGACACCAAATTTCCAAAGTGTGAAATTGGGCAGAAAAGTGTCTAAAAAGAGGCATAACTCCAACAAAAATTATCTGATTCAACCAATATTTGGAATTCACATAATCATTGGGGTAAGGGAGATATATACCAAATTTGGTTTTGATTTGATGACCAAAACTTTAGTTATCACTCTGGACAGACTGACAGATGGACATGCGCAACTGATTACAATAGTCCACCGACAAATGTCTTTGTGGGGGACAAATATTCAAATGAGGATGATTGTGTGGGGAGGGTAAGACAGATCTGTCTCACCCAAGTGTCTCAGCAAGGACAGGCATATCTCAATAGGTAGGTAGTGGGTGAAATAAAAGGTTCAGTCTGGCGGATACAAGAAGACATCCTTGGTAATACAGTAGAGCCCACTTAATTGAATATCTCTTAACTGAATAACCCTGTTAATTGAATATCATTTCACAACACAAAACCATTTACCATATCCCCAGTACAAATTTGACCTGTTAGTTGAATATGGGTTATAGAGTAAATTCCTGTTAATTGAATAAAAAATCTTGGAACCTGTCGAGAAATTACCCTGACTCTCCCCAGTTTTCCTTTGTTTATAGACCTATTTGGCCTCAATACATCCAATACAGGCATTTAATCTATTATATCTTGTTTGAGAGAGCTCATGGAGCACTGGAAAACAAGATAGAATAGAATGAATGCTAAGTTTATCTCTAGAATACAGGAAAGTGACACAATCCCTGTTAATTGAATACTCCTGTTAATTGAATAATTTTAATTGGCAAAGTGGCTATTCAATTAATGGGGTTCCATTGTAGTGATAACTGACACCCAGCCAGGCCTGAAAATAAGGAATCTGGTTCCCAACCTCTTTAACCCTTTACCCAACAAATTGCCCATAACCGCCCGCATAATATGCAAATTCAGCAGTTGAAAAAATATTATTTTTCAAAAAATTTCAACAAAACCATATCATGTGACCCCTCTTTGGAACGAGCTCGCTGAGCTCATTCCAAAGAGGGGTCACATGCTATGGTTTTGTTGAAATTTTTTGAAAAAATTTAAAAAATGATATTTAAAATAATAAATTTTGATATTGTCTGCGTTGGGTAAAGGGTTAAAGGTTCTCCCTAATTTAATGCTTGTAATCTATCATAACCTGTTGTCTTAAGTTGTCCTATGATTTACATTTTATAGCTTTTTGTGACAATTTATTGAAATAATGTTGATTTTACATGGAAACTAGTGTTCATGAAATATAATCTATTATTTTGAATTATAACACTAGCACCACTGAGTTGTGGGAAGTTTCTAGGATGAAGACATATACAGGACGATTCAGACTTACGATGAATCGGGCCCTGTATCATTTATATATAAACAAAGTTAAAAATGGACAATTTGGACCTAATAATAATTATTAATAGTGCAGTGATTAACATTATTGGAAAGACATTTTGAACATATACTACTAATTTTCAGTAATCTACTCGACCACACTCTTCAACTGGTAACACAAAACAAAACACCTGGCAGTATTAAAAATAAGCTATGTCTTGTCATACAATATATTATAATAATAAAATGTTACATTATCATTTTTGGTATTTTCACAAAAAAATGAAGAATTCAGTAGTCTTTTCTAAAACTCACAAGCGGTACAACTTGAAAGTAATTAGATGAGTTTAGTGAAGCCAGGTGACTTTACCGACTGTAAAGCAAGACTAGAAGCCACTGTCAAAATTAAATTCACATTCGTCTACATGACCACCTGTAAGTTTCATATTAGAGTCCCCATTCAAAGTCAGCATTAGATTTACAAGGGTAGTATTTAAAGCTGCAACACACACTTGAACAGAAGCCAGTGGCAAAGTCCATTTAACTGGCTGTGTGCTAGAAGTCATTATCAGGGCTTTCCAAAAAATGTCTGTACCAGAGGAAAAGCCAACATTTTCCTTGCTCATTTTTCATATTCACTCATATAATACTTTTTTTGTTTATATAATTCTGATTTATCACAAATTATTGAAGAGTGCCTATTGGCGTGGTGCCTGTGGGCGTGGTGCCTATGGGCACTCTTCAATAATTTGTAATAAACAAATTCTGATGAACAAATTCAGACCACCAAAAAAATGTAGCCCTCAACCAGTTAAACAAAATAATTGCCAGCTGTCAACTGGAGCAGATTTCTTTTTTTATACATCATTTTTTAAAAACTTCTCCAACCTAAAATAGGGAGGGGGGCACTCCATTACTCTTTTCCTGTTTCAGGCCAATTTCCTGTCCATAACAAAAAAACCCAAATTACCTAGTAGAAGAAAAATTCTGTGATTTGTTATCCAAATATACCCCTACAAATGGCAGTAATCCTTTTATCAAAGACTTTTTCATCAAACGCATTACAGCAATCCATGACTTGATTTTATTAAAAACAAGACTCAGCAAGTCAACAGTTAATATTGGTGAAGTGTGGGGAAAGGATGTGGGGATTGAAGATCATAAATTTGGGGACAAAAATAAACAATGCCTGGTATCACTGAAACAGTGGCATAGCCAGGGGGGGGGGGGGGGGGGAGGGGGCTAAGGGAACAAGCCTCCCCAAATTTCAGTTATGCCCTCCACCCCGGTGATGTGGCCTACTAATTATTGATGCCTTTCACAACTTATAATTTATAACACAAACAGACTCAGAGTCTGGGAAATTGCAGGTTTTTGGTCTTGAATTTCACATTTTTTCCTGCGAGAGGGGGTGTCCCCGCTTGTACACACCCCTATCTCACCACTACAAGGCTTGGATGATGCTAGGCATCCTATTCTGTATGCCCCTTAGTATTCAGTGATAAGAATGTAACAGCTAGCCTATACGTAGGGGGTAGCCGCTATGTTCAGCTCGCTGAACTAGCCCTTATATGTATTTCTAGTGTGCCAACCATAGCAAAGTGGGTTTTTTTTCTGGAATGCTATTCAGCTGATTTCTAAACAATCTACCTAAGGCCTAAAAAAATTAAAAATCTGTTTCTCAGGCCCTCCCGCATGGTCCTTTTGGCTGCCGCATGTTCTCTTTTTATAATCAATTTAAACTTAAAAAAAATTAAAATTAAATGGTTTATGTCTGATATTTTACCCAAGTTGAAAAAATTGATGAATTTGTCACTTGAGTGCAAGAAGGCTTTGCAATGCTTCAGCATTGCAAAGCCTTCTTGCACTCAAGGGATGAAATACACCACCACCCGTGCTATTCTGTAGATTTTGAGTCCTAAAACTTGAACCAAGAACATGAACTTTTGATGGCAAAGAAGTAATTACTGAAAAAAAAAATAAAATAAAAAACCGCTCGCCCGCATGCAATTTCACAAATAATGGCCTGAGAAACAGAAGATCTACTTTGTGTGGCCTAACAAACTGTCTATATCCAACCAATGACTTATGAAAACCACCCAATGACTTTCCCAGTATATTCCTTTTCTTCTCAAAAATTCTTTATAATGCATTAGGCCTAAAAAGGTTAAAAATCAGTTGCTCAGGCCATCCTGCATGGTAATTTTGGCTGCTGCACTCTCTCTTTTTATAACCAATGCAAACATAAAAAATTAAATGGTTAATGATCTGATATTTTATCCAAGTTAATAATATTGATAAACTTGTCCCTTGAGTGCAACAAGGCTTTGTAAAGCTTTAGCATTGCGAAGCCTTCTTGCACTCAAGGGATGAAATACACCACCACCCATGCTATTCTGTAGATTATGAGGCCTAAAACATAAAGCAAACCAAAAACAGGAACTTTTTATGGCAAAGAAATAATTACAAAAATAAAAAATAAAATAAAAAACACCCGTGCACATGCAATTTTACAAAAAATGTAGGGCTGTCACAATTAATCGATTGTCAATCGATCATGCCGAAATTGATTAGTATTTTTTGTTGTCGAAGAATCGGTAAATTTTACCCCGCTTTAAGCGTTTAATAATTAAAAAAAAATTTGATGAAAAAACTATTGTTTCTAAAGGTAAAAGGTCAAGAACGTCGATGTTAAACCTCAAGAAGCCATAAGAAGCATTTGTCTTTTAGGTACATTCAAAGCTTTGATGTTCTGAACTTTTGAACCGTCAGTGTAATAATCAAGACCGGTCGTCAGTTGCGAACTTCGCAACTTACTACCGGTCTTGATTATTACACTGAAGGTTCAAAAGTTCAGAACATCAAAGCTTTGAATGTTGCAACTGACGACCGGTCTTGATTATTACACAGCCGATTTGAACAAACTTGAATCAGATCCACCCCACAATGTTGCATACCAAATATCAAAAGATTCTGCCTGCTGGATCTGGAGAAGAAGATTTTTTAAGAAATTTGCCTGAAATGCACTAAGTTCGAATTCGAGCTTCTATACTGAGCCCAAATATAAACCCAGGGGGCCGATTTGAACAAACTTGAATCAGATCCACCCCACAATGTTGCCTACCAAATATCAAAAGATTCTGCCTGCTGGATCTTGAGAAGAAGATTTTTGAAGAAATTTTCCTGAAATGCACCAAGTTCGAATTCGGGCTTCTATAGTGAGCCCAAATATGAAGCCAGGGGGCCGATTTGAACAAATTTGAATCAGCTCCACCCCACAATGTTGCATACCAAATATCAAAAGATTCTGCCTGCTGGATCTGGAGAAGAAGATTTTTTGAGAAATTTGCCTGAAATGCACTAAGTTTGAATTCGAGCTTCGAAACTGAGCCCAAATATAAACCCAGGGGGCCGATTTGAACAAACTTGAATCAGATCCACCCCACAATGTTGCATACCAAATATCAAAAGATTCTGCCTGCTGGATCTGGAGAAGAAGATTTTTTGAGAAATTTGCCTGAAATGCACTAAGTTCGAATTCGGGCTTCTATAGTGAGCCCAAATATGAATCCAGGAAGCCGATTTGAACAAACTTGAATCAGATCCACCCCACAATGTTGCATACCAAATATCAAAAGATCCTGCCTGCTGGATCTGGAGAAGAAGATTTTTTAAGAAATTTGGCTGAAATGCACTATGTTCGAATTCAGGCTTCTATAGTGAGCCCAAATATGAATCCAGGGGGCCGTTTTGAACAAACTTGAATCAGATCCATCCCACAATGTTGCATACCAAATATCAAAAGATTCTGCCTGCTCGATCTCGAGAAGATTTTTTAAGAAATTTGCCTGAAATGCACTGAGTTCGAATTCAGGCTTCTATAGTGAGCCCAAATATGAATCCAGGGAGCCGATTTGAACAAACTTGAATCAGATCCACCCCACAATGTTACATACCAAATATCAAAAGATTCTGCCTGCTGGATCTGGAGAAGAAGATTTTTGAAGAAATTTGCATGAAATGCACTAAGTTCGAAATCGGGCTCCTATACTGAGCCCAAATATGAACCCAGGGGGCCGATTTGAACAAACTTGAATCAGATCTACCCTACAATGTTGCATACCAAATATCAAAAGATTCTGCCTGCTGGATCTGGAGAAGAAGATTTTTTAATCTTTTTCCCATTGCCTACAGTGTTAAAAAGTGCTGACTCAGCACTTTTTCAAAGTCCTGAAAAAAGTACCTTGTGATCAAACCGATAGGGATTTTTTTCAACCATTCTATTCTACTGGATAAAAGTAAGCTTTATACAAAATAAGAATTCTCTGTGCCGTGTAGTTTTGGAGATATGGCAGTTTTAAGGTTTTTCCTATTTTTAGCTCCCGAGGTTCCCACGGGGCAGTGAGAAAATTTCTTTTTGCATCAATCAACTACTTATGACCCATTATCATCTCATATCAAATTTGGTTCAAATCGACCTCACGGTTCTGAAAATAGAAATTTTAGACGTGGCCAAAATTTTTGCCCCTCCCATAACGAAGGCAAATAATGCCCGACAAACTTCTCTTGAACAAACTTGACTCTAAACCTCAAAAGGACTCTGTATACCACATATCAAGTGTCTCTGCTATTGGTGGCTCATTAGAAGAAGATTTTCAAAAAATTTGGCCATTTTTCCCCCACACCTCTGCTCAATATGAGCCGAAAGCTATTTTGGATAAAAATCAAAATGCCCCTATATAACCACTACTTACATGAAATTTAATTAAAATGTGGCCAGTGGTTTAGGAGAAAGAGGCTCAAACACCACCTTCACACAGGACGACGACGGACGAAGAGTGATAAGAAAAGCTCACCCTGACTTTCAGTCAGGTGAGCTAAAAACAGAAGTAAATACAGTCTAAAGATCATATTGCTTACTGAACAAACTGAAATAAAATGCACAACAGCTAAAAGGAAATTTTGATACCATTTTTCCTCCATTGATAATTTCAATATTTGATTATGTGATTTCTTGGGAAGCTGTCAACGAGTGCTTTCCAATAAATGACATCAGCGGATTACAATTATCAACAAAGATAAAATAAAGCACAAGGTTTCTTCTGATTGTTCAACATTCTATTTCATCAGACACTGTATTTTCTATGATTAGTGATGTGTATATCGTGATTTAAGCATGGTAACAAATCTTTATTACTTTCCAAAGTGTGATTTACTAGGATTTCCGGGTTTGATTATAAATGATAACTTCACAAGTGAATTATGCAATCACAATTGTGTCATGCATCCGTGCGGACAAACAAAGACGGTTTGCGGTGGGTGTAATGGGGACTTCATTGTTTTTTGTTTTTTTTTAACCCTTTACATAACATGAAAAGCAGACGACACTTGCAAAAAAAACTTCTTGAATAACTATTATTTTCATTTTTTGTCTCAAAAACGTAGGTTATGACCCCTCATTGGAACGAGCTCATTCCAATGAAGGGTCATAACCTATGTTTCAGAGTTAAAAAATGAAAAAATAATGAAAATTAATTGACGATTTTCGAGAATAGCGCTGGCCGGTTTTGGCCGTTACGTTAGGTAAATATATAAATTATAAATTATATCATTATCATTAATAATGAAAAGTAATAAACAAGAGTAATCGCTTCACTGGACTGGTTACGTGAAATAATTCATTCGAGGCAAGGGTCTATATTGTAAAACACTCATGCGCATTCGTGCACTCATGTTTGTACAGCGTCCCTCACCTCTCATGAATTATTTCACTTAACCAGACCAGTCAAACGATTACTCTCTATTTCTTCTTCTGAGAAATACACTATTTATGTTTTTTAAGTGTAAAATAATTTTCACCTTAGCCATGAACCAACATAATGCCCATATTCATCTAGAGCTATCCACAAATATTACCATTCAAAACTTTTTAATTTTTACCTCCCAAACTTAACTGATGACCCCAAAGCTCATCTAGTACATCCAATGAGGGCCTTAACCCTTAAGGGCCAGAACAATTGTCTTGAATTTCAGGGTTTCTACTTAGAATAAATTAGTGGGTACGGTAGGAGGGGAAAATCACAGATTGCTTAGCGCGACCATGGTTCACGCTGGGGAAAGAAAATTTTAGAATTGAACACTGCAGGAAGGGGAGTTCCTTGCATCTGTGACAGCGAGTCATATTTTAGTGTGAATGATTTTGTGAGACAAAGCTATCGCCGTTTCTTCACTACAATCAGGATGTGACATCTTACCAAATCGGCAAATGGTGGAAAATAGTGACAGTTTCCGAATGACACCCGACAATATTAACTTGCAGAATGCAAATTCTGGAAACGGTGCTCTTAACCCTTTACCCAACGCAGACGATATAAAAAATTATTATATTAAATATCATTTCTTTAAATTTTTCAAAAAATTTCAACAAAACCATATCATGAACCCCTCGTTGGAACGAGCTCGTCGAGCTCGTTCCAACGAGGGGTTACATGATATGGTTTTGTTTAATTTTTTTTTTAAAATAATATTTGTTCAACTGCTGAATTTGCATATTACGCGGCGGATGTGGCCGATTCGTTGGGTAAAGGGTTAAAATGTGTCAACTTGAACTATCTATTTCCGGTATTTCTTGTGCGTGACCACGCTTAAGACTAGAATTTTACAGCGTCATGTATTTTCGAGCACATTTTATGCTTTATCAGTAAATGATCGGTGGGGGAATGGGTCCGGTTGACGAACCCTCAGCTGAGGTAGTGCAAACCCTGTGAATTCACACCTGATTACAGCCTGTACACATCCAGTGGCTTAACAGTAATTTCTAGTCAAGTCTTGGCTGCCTTTGAAGGCAGCCAAGACTTGACTAGAAACAACCCCCTAAGTAATTTGTTTATTGTCAGCAGGACTTCCTCATGATAGCATGTTAAAGGCACCTGTTCTGAGGTCGTAAAAGTCAGAAATAGGCCTTTAACCCTTTCAACACTGGTGGTATCTTCCATGCCAGTTAAATGGCAGAAATAGGACAAGTCCATATCCATTATTTGGGGGTAGAACAATTAATATTTTCAACGTGCAGCCTGAAAATATTAATTGTTCTAACACGCACGTTCACTTAGTGGCCATCCTACTTAATGAAATTAGGACATATCGTGTTCCTGGACCAGAAGAGCGGCCTCTTATGTTGAAAGAGTTACAGGTTAAATGCCACAGCTTTGATACCAAAGTTTTTTTTGGGTAGATATACAAGAGTTGTCTGCTTGTTGTGTTAGGTAATAAACAATTTAGTAGAATCAGGAATACATTACAACTCAACTGGCTCTACTCTATGAGCTATGTCAAACAAGATATATAGATTGTCTACATATGAAGATTCCAATATTTTGGATAGACCCCTGACGAATCATTCAAAACATGTATTGGCTCATTGATGTCTAAACATTTCACAGAATTTAAAGAAAGGGATAACAGCAAAGAACAATTTGCTTGATTCAGTGGTATAGTGATAAATTACAGAGTTGCGCAGTATTGAAATTTCAAGTTTGGCTTCGGTATCGGTGTTTTTAAGATACATCACATATAATACGGGTTTTTTTCTTGTGCAGAAATTATGCAAACATACATGTCAACCCACCGATATAAATACCAAATGGTATTTTTGGTATATGGCCCAGCCATATACAGTTCACCCTTTTACAGCAGACAAAGCCGTCGAAGTGTCAAACTGTTGGAAGCAACAAGTGCACTCAGTGTCGGTCATTTGATGTAACAAAGGTGCTGAGAGAAAATACCCAAAGGGATATTTTCTCTCAGCATCTTTGTAACATCAAATGACCGGTGGTGACTGCCTTTGGAAATACATAGTCCATGGGTCCTTCTTGTCATGAATTTTACGTAATGTTCTGTAGTTTTATCTTTAACTAATATCGAGAATATTTTTCAATTCCAAAATTTCGGTATTTTGAGATTCCCTCAGTAAATTGGTATTGGCTCTATACTGATACTGAATGGTATTTATGGTATACCATTCATTTCTAATAAATTAATTTTCACAAGTGATTTGTAGAATAAGTACTTTTTTCAAAGATATCATGCTACCAACCTGGGGGGAGCCTTACCTTGGGAACAGCATGTTCATAAATAATTGTTTTGTTACAATTTACTAGAGGATGCCAACAAGTACTCTCCAGTAAACTGTAACAAAACCATTTTATTTATACATATAAATATATGTATATTTTTTTTTTATCTTTGGCTCTCGTGATATCCTGGGCCAAAGCAATCTCGTGCAATAATTCTTAACCCATTCAAAGTTTCTGTATATATGTAACTGTAGGTATAACAAAATAGGTTATACTTATAATTCTGATCTTTAACCCTCTGCACTCTGATGTCACATACCAAAGTTTTCTGCAGCAAATGCTTCCCATAATGCAACTGAAAATTTAATAAATTATATCTTGTTTGACAAAGCTCATTGAGCTTTTGCAAATAAGATATAATTTGTTTATTACTATCCAAAGTGTGATTTACTGGGATTTCCGGGTTTGATTATAAACGATAACTTCACAAGTGAATTATGCAATCAACAATTGTGTCATGTATCCATGCGCGCAAACAAAGATGCTTTGTCATGGGTGTAATGGAGACTTCATTGTTTTCTTGGGTTTTTTTTCCGTTTACCTAACATGAAAAGCAGACGACACTTGCAAAAAAACTTCTTGCATAACTATTATTTTCATTTTTTGTCTCAAAAACATAGGTTATGACCACTCATTGGAACGAGCTCGTTCCAATGAGGGGTCATAACCTATGTTTCAGAGTAAAAAAATGAAACTAGAAGCACTGTCACAGGGCCGAAGCTGCGATGATTCATGCAATGCCAATGATGTTTTAAAACTCGTTGTTGACAAAATGAAAGTGTCAATGACACTGTAGCTCAACTTGTTAAGACATGTACATGTATAGAATGTGTCACAGCAATGACAAACATCTAGGTAATGACCTGATAACAAAGGTACATATAAAGTATTGTAACGGTCTGTACATAAATACTGACCGCAGCCTGTAACAAATGTATAGGTAAAGTATTGTAAAGGTGGGTGACAGTCAGATGCTAAACTAGAAAAGAAATCTTTGAGTCCCAGAGTGGGTCTGACTGAACCCCAAACTATTTGTTCTCATAGCACAGTGATAACAAAGGCACCCAAAAACACTCATTCCTGTTCCAAGACGATAACAAAGGTACCCAAGAAGTTTCTTGAAGATCGGTTCATAAATACGGCCTCTAGCCTGAGTCACAGGCAGCCATCTTGAATTTTGGATAGCTCCCAGAAACACTCGTTCTCGTCCCAAGGTGATAACAAAGGTACCCAAGAAGTTTCGTGAAGATCAGTTCATAAATGCAGCCTCTATTCCATGTTACTAAACATTCATTCAAAAATTTATTCAAATCAGAACCTTCATATAGAAGTTCTGTACCAAAAACTGATTGCACAAACTAAAGTACAAAATGGCTGCAGGGTGGCCATCTTGAATTTCGGACTGCACCCAAAAACACTCGTTCTCGTCCTACGGTGATAACAAAGGTAATCAAGAAATTTTGTAAAGATCGGTTCATAAATACGGCCTCTAGCCCGAGCCGTATTGAATTGTTGACGGACAGACGGACGACTGGCCATGGCATAACCTCAAATTTGACTTGCGTCAAAGTTGTGCTACAAACTCGTTGGTGACAAAAAAACTCAATGACAAATCCGTAAATGTTACAGACAGAAATCATCCGAATGACATGCACTATTGAGAGGGTGTAGACATCATGAAGATACACTTGTATACCAAGTATGGTGCCATTCCATAAAGTATTTTAGGCGTTATGGTGTTTTTTTAAACTCGCTGGTGACAGACCGACAGACAGACAGTCCGACATTGCCACATATAGAGCTGCTCGTCGCAGCTAAAAATAATTAAAATTAATTGACGAGTTTTGAGAATAACGCTGGCCTTTACGTTAGGTAAAGGGCTAAATAATATAATTATCGTTAATAATGAAAAGTAATAAACAGAGTAATCGCTTGACTGGAGTGATTACGTGAAATAATTCATTCAAGGTGAGGGACTATATTGTAAAACACTGTCCCTCACATCTCAAGAATTATTTCACGTAACCAGTCCAGTCAAGCAATCACTCTCTATTAAATTTTACATGCTACATGGACAATATGGAGTTAATTATGGTAAATTTTGAAAATACTATCAGTGCTAGGAGTCAAAGACCTGCTGATGGGACAGAAAATTTACTTGCAGAATGAAGTATATTTAATTTCTGTAAACTTTAGACATTCACTTCTATTGTCAACTTGCAAAAACACACCCAAGGTTTTTTTCAGACATTTACTCTGTTCAAGTTGCAAGAAAAAGTATCAATATTTTCCCAAACTGCAAATGTTTTCCACCAACAACACAACTTTTGACTTCCTCACATAAACAAGTCTGATGAGCTTATTTTAATGTAGAAGGTTTGATAGTAAAAAAAAATTGATTGGCATTTTTTATGTATAATGGTTGGCAGTTTTCCTGTATTTGGAAATGGCACAATACAAAAAAGCCAGTCTATGGAAGAAAACCTTCATCAATGATTTCAATGAAACAAATGGGTGGTACCCATACTGCAAGTCTGGAAATAGGTAATTAACTCCTTTTATACTGCTGGGGGATACTCCTGATGAGGACAAGGAATAGTGGTTAGTGAAACAAGAGGCATGCATCGCAAAGCGCTGCTACTGCCACCGACTGCAAAGAATTTTCTAAGTCGAAAAGTGAAAAAGGGCCATAACTCTGGAAAAAATGAGTGGAAGAAACTGACGCTACACAGGTATCGTTCCCCCCATCACAACACCTAATATCATTCAAATCGGAGGAGCAGTGGCTGAGATACAAGGGAAAATGTTGGTACAGACGGACGGATGAATGGATGGATGGAGGTCTTCACTAGATACCTCTTCGACTTTTCAAGTCGGGGGCAAAAGTATAACTGAAGCACTTTTATCCAATTTTCCCCACGTATATTGGATTAACTGTTTGACCAATGATTTCATTAGTCAAACTTATATAAATTTTTCATCAAATCTAGTCATGGCTGCTTCACAGCAGCCATGACTAGAAGTGATGAAAAATACTTAAAAAAATATTCAGCAGATTGAGAGTTAAATTATGTTTTACATTTCTCTGAATTCCACAACTAATAGTCATCACTGAGCTCTATGAACATAAACTGTATTTTCACAACTTCACTTGAATCAGCATCAATGGAATGCATAGACCAGCAATAAAATGAAACAAACTGATATAACACAGCCTAGTATTATGGAATCTCTCCTCTTCCTGATGTTGATTCTTTGCATTAAACTATTTACAAGTGGAAATCTGTCTGTTAATACAGTTAAAGAAAACAAAAAAAACGCACTTAAAGATCTGTCATTATTAATATTATATAGCCATCAGTTCAAAAGAGTTTTCCATAACAAATTAACTGGTAGAGTGCTAAATTATTTCCGCTCATCAAAATTGGTTCAAATGTTTTTCCCTCGTTACAATTTATGGGAGAGAGCCCATAGGCACTCTCGCATAAATTGTAACGAGGCAAATTAATAGAGACTAAATTAGCTCACTTTTGGGGTAATATGAAACACATCCACAGAATATGAAGCCTTTAAGTAGTGGTACCTGCACTTCAAAATAAAGTCCAAATATGGGTTTCCAGAACTCAACCAGTTAAAAAAATAAAAGGCTGCTTGGCCACACATCACCTGAAAAAAAGTATGCAATTCAATGTATTTGAAAAAAATTGAATTTTTTTGAAGTCGAAAATTGGACATAACTCGGGCAAAAAATGTTGGACCAAACCCCAACTTGAACTTGACCTGCACTTCATGTTGATACACCTAAATACCAAATTTTATTTGATTCGGTCAACAACAACTAAAGTTATCATCAGGAAACCCCCAAAAATGAATTTTCAAAGTCGAAAAAGGGGTATAACTCTGGCCAAATTTGTTGGATTGCACCCCAATTCGAACATGACCTGTAATTTATGTTTATACACCTACATACCAAATTTCATTCAATTTTGCCAACTGTAGCTAAAGTCATCATCAGGAAACCAAAGTGGGACTGACGGATGGATGGATGGCAGAGTATTTTTTGTTTTTAAAAATTTGATTAGCAATTTCCATCATGTTTTCAAAAAGTGATAATAAATAGTGAATATAAAGCCAATATGAAAGAAAAATGGTTAGCATTTGTTCATTTTTGTATGGTATTTTGCAATGCGAATCCAGTAATCAAATACCCTGGATGGACGAACACACTTGAATCTTGAATAAAACAATTTACACAATTTTTTCCACAATTAGTAATGTGAACTGGACCTACAAGAGTTTTCTGGCTGCCAAATAGGCATATAAGACATGACAAGAAAACACTTCCAGGGTACATTCAATGTAACGCTCACAAATTCCCACTTTGATCATATTTTAATGTCATAAAAAAAGGATACACACCAAGTACCTTGGCAGGTGTTTCTTGGCAAGATGTCGAAATGTCAAAACTTCAGGATGTAATTTTTACCCATAATGCAATTAGAAATTTAACCAATTTAATCTTGAGTCTTGTTTGACCAAGCTCAATGAGCAGTGTCTAACAATTTGGATTGGTTAATTCCTTGTGGAAAATTTTGGGGCAAAAGTTTTCTTCTTCAAATTTTGGTATTTTGAGACCAGTGTGGAGAGGATTACAAATAAATGCAGCTTTTAATAGTGGTGGACTGGGCCAAAAAAAGTTGCTTTGAGACATACCAAGGTGCACACAGACTAAATTTAAATTTTTCTAACCAAAAGAATACTTCCTTGCATCAGATGGCGGTCCACATAGAAGACGTTTCAATGGCATTTTTAAATCATCTTCGTCACTCATTTGGCAGAAAATGGTTATACTTAGAGGCTTCGGACTCATCAGGATGATCATAGTTTGGCCCAATGGGATATAATTTTTTGAACTGAAAGAATGCTGTTTCCTTGCACCGATCAGTGGCAGACTAGACTGCTAGTATATCGCAATGCCCTCTAAGTGGACTGCCAATGGCAGTCCACATAGAAGGCATTTTGATAAGCTGACAGTCTATGCAATCAGATCCAGTTCACCTTTTGATCATTTTCATGAAATTTCATGAGCCAACAGGTGTTGGGCTGCGTTAATTTGGGAGCCCAGCAAGGCTCCCAACAGGAGGGCCCACCATAATATTTCCTGGTGAACTATACGGCCAGTCTGCCTCTGGCTTTTAATCAGTCAATCTGAATTTGTACAGAAATAAAAAATCCAGCAAGAGGATCACAGATCCAGAAGTCGAGTTTTGACAATAAATTCTGAAGAAACAAGCTATTTATAGCAACAGTAACTTGGAGTCCCATACTCCGAAATCAATAGGTGTCTTCCCTTCCTATAAGGTAACCTCTGGTATAAGTTTGGTAAAGGTGCGTCAAATAGAACTAAAGTTATTGCCCAGAAACCAATTTGTCACAAAATATTCTATTGATAGTAAGAGTGACCTTGACCTTGGGGCCCCAGACTCCGAAATCGATAGGTGTCTTCCCTTCCTATAGGGTAACCTTTGGTATAAGTTGGGTGAAGATACAAGGAATAGAACTAAAGTTATTGCCAGGAAACCAATTTGTCACAAAATATTCTATTTATAGTAACAGTGACCTTGACCTTGGAGTCCCAGACTCCAAAATCAATAGGTGTCTTCCCTTTCTATAGGGTAACCTCTGGTATAAGTTTGGTAAAGGTGCATCAAATAGAAGTATAAATTTTATAGTAAATTTCCTTTCTTATTATACCTACCGAAATTGTTTACAACAGGCTTGCACTACAGTGGAAGAACCTAGCTCGGATAAAATACTCTCTATTTTAATCTTTCCCAAGATTTGGGAAAGAAAAGTGGTGTAAAAAACACCACGAAAAAATAAGCCAAAACTGGGCCGAGCGCCATCGGCGCACACCCAGTATGGGACGCTCTTCCATAGTACAAATCCATGACTTCCGTCACAGCGCGCAATGCATTAATTCATCATTCTTTTGATTCCGAACAACACAGGAGTTATGTGATCAGCGGGGAGGAAGGATTCTTACCCGAATAAGAAGACGGGAGGGCCTCCATGTAAACAATTTCGGTAGGTATAATAAGAAAGGAAATTTACTATAAAATTTATACTTCTTATCAACCTACCTCAATTGTTTACAACAGGCTGAATAGACAAAAGGCTGGAGGGAATCACATAACCAACCCACACATAACTCAATAGCACTGGGACCATGGACAGAGGAAGAGATCCCTAGGCCTATCAAACCATAGCATCACAAACATTAGAAAAGCCAATGAAAGATGAGGCGTATGGTGAAGTGCGACGCACAGACAGAAAGGGCAGTAACAGCACAAAGCTGGAACCGACCTTGAAAAAAGCTGAAAAGCTTGGATAGACAACATCCTGAGCCGAAAAAAGAGGGCCCCAAGGGTCTCTGTCGGCTCCTGCAACTGTCGCAGAGAAAAGGAGAATGTAGCATTTCTCCAGAAGGCTGCCAGTATAACATCATTCATCCGACAACATGACCGAGTTATAAAAAGAGGAAGACAATGCACGCACCTCCTGGCAGAAAAAACAATAGGTAATACAATCACCAGTAGCTAGACGAGCGGAAGCTGCACGAATAGCAAGACAAGGCCATCAAGAAATGGATGCAGGAGAGATCTGGCATGTGGGAAAACGCATATTCATCCAGGATAAAGGCGTGAACGCCCCCCACCCCCAAGCAGAGCAGCGCCCAAGAAAGTGACCATCTTGGAGTAAACTGCAAAGTCCTAGGCCTTTTCAAGGAAAAGAGCTGAACAAGCTTGGAGAGGCAAGGATGAGTGTCGAAACAATGCGGTATCACATAGGAAAAAATGTCTCCGAAGCATGGACAAGTACACATAGCTGGAGACCCCCAGAAACAAACATATACCAGAAAACTCCGCAAGCAGTGTGATCGAAGGAGTGACAGAATCAACAGAGTGATCACACACCATCGACAGAACCTTCCACTTAGCCACAGAGGCTAAACCAGTGGAGTGAGTGCCTCCTTGAAGAAAAGCAACTCCACTGCGTGTCTCGAAAAACCACTACGGAGGAGACAGGACCCGATAAAAGACATGTGCGAAGGCACAATGAAGTCGGGTCAACTTGAAAACCTCCCGGGCGACTTTGGCAAAGAAAGTCGCGAGGTAGAGGGGAGACATGCCGGAACCGCCGCTAACAGAGAGCGGAGCAGAATGATCCACACCCACCGAAGCGACGGGTGTGATCGAAAGGATTCGACGACTGCAGGTTCATATCTGGGTGAGAACCTGAGGCAGAATCGGAACCGGTAGGAAGGTGTAGCCGACAAGACCATCCCAAAGGAGGGCCAGAGCGTCCACGGCGAAAGCCAGAGCATCTGGACACGGGGACACAAAAGTGTCCACCTGATGGTTCCAACTAGTCACAAGAGATCGATGGAACCCGCCATGTGGAGCATCCACCTGGTGGAAATGACCCTGCCCCGACAGGACAGGAAGTCGGCTAGGACGTTCAGGCGACCGGGAATGTGACGAACAGCCACCCCGGCGTGGACATCCTGAGCGAGCAGTATAAGATCCCAAGCCAATTCGTACATTGGAACAGAGTGCGTGCCGCTCTGGTTCCGAATGTAAGCAACCACCGTCGAATGGTCGGACAACAGAAGGACCTGGCGATTCGACAGGTGAGGGATCCACTGCCTGAAACGCAGAAGAAGAGCAAGAAGCTCCTTCTGGTTGATGTGTAGAGCTGCAAGATCCTGGTCCACCATCCCGTGAATGGAAAGACCTAGAGGATCCAACGTCGCACCCCATCCGAGATCGCTGGCATCTGCCGTCAGAACGCGATCGGACGTGGGTAAGTCCAACGGAACACCCTGCGAAAGCCACTGGACATCCGCCCAGAGGAGAAGGTGAGGATAAAGATAGTCTGGGAACTGAAGCACCAGATCCAGAAAATCTACATTCGGCCTCCAACGACTGAGCAGAAAGTGTTGGAGAGGTCTGACATGCAGCCGACCTAGAGGAAGGAGATCCGTCACCGAACAGCAGAGACCGATTAGCCGGAGAAAACTCTGAGCTGTCGTGGATGTGGACTGGGACAGAGTCGGAGCAAAAGCTGAGAGAATCACAGCCTTGGCCTGGGGAACCGCCACCAAATTGAATTGTGTGCGGAAAGCCATCCCCAGATGATAAAACGACTGAGAAGGGACCAGGTCCGACTTCTTCTCGTTGACTCTGAAACATAGCGACGTGAGCAAGCTCAACAGAGTGGCGACATCCGACTCTAGGAAGGCAGCATTGGAATGCCCCTGGAGGATATCGTCCAGATATGCCGAAGTAGTCACCCTGGACTGCGTGCGATGGAAAGCTATCACATGCGACATCAGTCTGGTGAAGGACCAAGGAACCAGGTTGAGGCCGAAAGGCATGGCCTTGAACTGGTAAACTCGCCCCAGAAAAATGAACCTGAGATACTTCCGTAACGCCCAATGAATCGGAACGTGAAAGTAAGCGTCTCGCAGGTCGAAGCTGGAAGCGAAAACTCCCTGGTGAATTGAACGGAGGACCGACCTGAAAGTCTCCATGCTGAACTTGGGAGCAATGATAGACTGGTTCAGGAAAACCGGTCGGAGTCGGCCGTCCTTCTTCGGCACCAAGAACAGGCGGGAATAGAAACCCACTGACCTAATGTTCTTGATGACCTCAATCGCCCCCTTTGTCAGGAGATTGTCTATCTCCGTGGACAAAAGTTCCCGACGTAAAATGTCTGAAGGAACTGTGGTTGGAAAAGGCACCCCGGACAGAGTGGAGTGCCGTCGGAAGGATATTCGCAGCCCGGACCAAACAACATCTAACATCCAAGGATCGGATGTGATGGTGGCCCACAGTCTGCGAACTCGGCTATCCTTCCTCCAACCTGGGACGAGTCGAGGTGAGGACCTTCATTGCGAACCCCGACGAGGCTCGCGAGAGGAGAAAACACCTCTACTGAATGAAGAATCCTGGGAGTTCCCTCAAGACTGCCGATGCTTACCCTTACCCCTTGAGTAAGAAGCAGAAGCGGTGGCAGAAGGATCAGACCCTTTTTGCTTCGCAGAGGAAGCAGAGGGTACTTGTTAGGCTTGGAACGGCCCGTGCCTACCCTAGAAGGCTGATCAAGCTGAAGAAACAGCAGCTGATCGTTGGAATGACGTAGGACGTCATCCCGGACCGTCAACACAGAATCATGGAAAAGTTGCGGACCTGTCAAAAAAGCAGATCGAAGAGCAGCGTACTGCTCCTCAGGAAGGGATCGGCTTGTGTCCCGCACAGAGTCCCTTCGAACTAATTCCAGATTAGCCGTGTTACAGGCATGCGTGTGAGTAAGATGCATGAGCGCCTTGGACAGCACACGCAAAGAAGCCTGTACCTCGTCAATCTTATCTGAAGGCAGATCAGCAGCAAAAGCTGAGACGACGTGATCGGAGAGAGAAAGCATACCATGCATCTCTCTCGATAAGCCCAATGTAGACTCCAGAGTCGTCATCGGAATGACGGCAGACTTGGACTTGGAAAAGCCCGAGGGAATTGGAGTCCCGATCCAAAACCGTCAAAGTCCGGTAGACCGACGGATTGGCGGAATCGTAGGAATGATAACTTGCCGGAGGCAAAAAGGTGTCAACCCTGGTGAAGAACAGAGCCGTCATAGCCTTGGAACTTAGCTTGGAGTCCAAGGCTGAAAATGCTTCAACCAACTATACCGAAGGGCACGGTCGAAGACGCCCAGAAGCAGGTTGCTCCATAGACTGTTGGCGCACGACCGATGATCGCGGCCTGGCTGACACTGTCGACTGGTTAGATGGTTTGAGATCCGGAAAGAACCCAAACACGAAATCAAGAGCTGCCCCCAAGTCCGAAGACTGCTGGCTCTCGACATCAAGCATGTCTGACTCTTCCCCTGCGTCGGAAGACACATAGCCCATCGTGGGCAAACCAGCCGACGCCTCCCATGGTGTCGGAACACCAGGGGATCAGAGGAGGGAGGAGCTGCACATCCCCCACGGAGGGAGTAAACTCACATCAGACGTGGTCGAGTCGGGAGGCTCCCGAAACAACTGCATTCCACACCACCCACGTGTGCGGACGAAATGGACACGAGAACGCACCAATGGCGAGGGCAAAAGGAATTGCCCTAAAGGAACCGAACTGGAAAGAACAGAGGTGAGAGCAGTAGAAGAAAAAGGTGAACTCAACAGAAACAGAAAGTAGAAGAACACCCTCAACTACGAGAGAAGGTGGCAGAACCCAGAAGGCCGACACCGACTCCAATAAATTTTTTTTTTTTTATCAACTGAAAAAATTCATTGTCGAATCGCGATGACACGATGTCGCAAAACATTCGCGAAAACGGAATAGTAATTAATAAACAATGAGAATGTGGTTGAAAATATAAACGAGAATATATAAAACACAGTCCTGTTATTATACGATCTTCAGATCCATAATTCCAGTCACAGGAAAACCATTATCCACGAGTTGAATTATCACTGTTTCATAATGCATATGGCAGAAACACATCCAGCTCGTGCCTCGGATAGAAAAAGAATGATGAATTAATGCATTGCGCGCTGTGACGGAAGTCATGGATTTGTACTATGGAAGAGCGTCCCATACTGGGTGTGCGCCGATGGCGCTCGGCCCAGTTTTGGCTTATTTTTTCGTGGTGTTTTTTACACCACTTTTCTTTCCCAAATCTTGGGAAAGATTAAAATAGAGAGTATTTTATCCGAGTTAGGTTCTTCCACTGTAGTGCAAGCCTGTTGTAAACAACTGAGGTAGGTTGATAAGAAATAAAGTTATTGCCCGGAAACCAATTTGTCATAAAATATTCTATTTATAGTAACAGTGACCTTGACCTTGGAGTCCCAGACTCCAAAATTAATAGGTGTCTTCCCTTCCTATAGGGTAACCTCTGGTATAAGTTTGGTAAAGGTGCATCAAATAGAACTAAAGTTATTGCCCAGGAACCAATTTATCACAAAATATTCTATTTATAGTAACAGTGACTTTGACCTTGGGGCGCGAGACTCTGAAAACGATAGGTGTCTTCCTTTCCTATAGGGTAACCTCTGGTATAATTTTTGTAAAGGTGCATCAAACAGAACTAAAGTTATTGCCCGGAAACCAATTCTTTACGCCCGCCGGGCCGCCCGCCCGCCACTTCATCAAACTATAAGTCGAGTTTGACTTCGTCAAAACTCGACTAAAAAGTTAAACATTTCCACAATCAACACAGTCAAGAATAAAATAATATCATAGACCGATTTTGTACAAAAGGATACTTGCAATTGTGTTCATTTTTTGTGTAATCGACCCCAAAATTTTCTTCTGAGACTGTAAATTTTCTTTAGTTGCTATAGCAATACTGGACAAAGAGAAAAATGATAACACATAAAACTCAAGCAATGTGCTCGTCTTTACTTACAAGCAGTCCTACAAAATGTAAATGTTGAACACATCTAGTATGTTTATCCCCAGGAATCTTAGTAAAATGTGTGAATTATACATAGGGGCATTAGGTGTTTTTAGAGTACAGTGGAACCCTGTTGACTGGTAGAGTGCTAAATTATTTTTGACCATCAGATCTTGTACACGTCTTTGCCTTGTTACAATTTATGGGAGAGTGCCTATGGGCTGTGTGAGCCGTGCCCATACGCACTCTCCCATAAATTGTAACAAGGCAAACCCTTACAGATTAAATAACATCACTTCAAACATAATACAAAGCACATGCATTGAATATGAGCCTTCAAGTTGTGGTACCTGCACTTCAGAATAATGCCCAAATATGGGCTTCCAGCACTCTACCAGTTAATTGAATAGCCACTTTGCCATGGAAATTATTCAATTAACAGGAGTATTCATTTAACAGGGATTGTCACTTTCCTGTATTCTAGAGATAAACTTAGCATTTATTCTATTATATCTTGTTTGACAGAGCTCAATGAGCTCTGTCAAACAAGATATAATAGATTAAATGCCTGTATTGGATGTACTGAGGCCAAATAGGTCTATAAACAAAGGAAAACTGGGAAAAGTCAGGGTAACTTCTCGACAGGTTACAAGATATTTTATTCAATTAACAGGAGTTTACTCTATAACCTATATTCAATTAACAGGTCAACTTTGTACTGGAGGTATGGTAAATGGTTTTGTGTTGGGAAATTATATTCAATTAACAGGGATATACGATTAAGCGATATCCAATTGAGTGGGCTCCACTCTACTTGCTGTTAAACACTCAATTTTTTTCTTTTTGCACTGGACTATACTTGTCACAGGGCTTCATTCTGATATCACTCCCATAATGAAGGAAGCAATGCACGGCACAAACACTATTTCTATGGAGTGAGATGCAATTAATAGTGAAAAACAAGACAGGTAAACAAGTTAAATGAACACAATAACATACTTTCTTCACACAGTAATGAATATAGAGTTTGGAACATTACCTTTATTTAAGGACTATACAGAAGAGATGGGCGGTATACCGTAAATACTGTTCCGTATCGGTGTCGAGTCAATATCAATTTACAAAACAAAGGGAATCTCAAACTACTGGAATTTCAATATTGAAAAGTTAAAAAATTTACAGTAATTTATATATTTTTTATACTTACCAATGACCCAGACTTAGCTGGTGCTAACTCTTAAAATTCTAGGGCCAAACACAAATTTTGCCCCCCAATCCCCAAAATTTGCATCAAAATCCAAAAAATCAATGTCCTATGTGGTCCTCCATACTTTTATCTACTGTGCATGCGCAGTGTCAAGGAAGTACCGAAATTGGCGCCAAATCTTCATTCTTACAACCAGTGCCTGGTAAGTGTTATGTAATCAGCAGGGAGGTATGAGTTCCCAACTCATGGGAGGGCCATCCCCGTCTGGGTCATTGGTAAGTATAAAAAATATATAAATTACTATAAATTTTTTAACATTTTTATACTGTACCAATGACCCAGACTTAGCTGAATAGAAAAAAGGCTGGAGGGCCTAGGACATAAAGGAAAATCTAATAGACTCAATTACATGTAAACAGAATTATCCCCTCAAGGAGAAAAGGAGAAACAGGCTTTACATGTATCTTTCTTGTTTATACCAAAAAAGAAAGACACAATACCATTCCGTAATTGAGCACAACAACATCAATGATCTCTATTAACATCCAGTATAACCCATTATACTGATTTTTTTTAGAAGAAAGCCAATAAATAAAGATAGTCCAGAGAATGAGACTCTTTATACTCATTTAAAAGTGTCTGAGGATTGTATATTAACGCTCATATGACACGTGACATGTACAAATGCTTCACACCGAGCTACACTTTAAAAATATTACATAAATGAGAGAGACATTAGCTTTACACTTTAAAACCATCCCAGCACCGTCTCGGAATTACTGACTCCAGAGGAGGTATTCCCTTGCTTTTCACTTTAACCCTTTACCTAACATGAAAAGCAGACGACACTTGCAAAAAAAAATATTGAATAACTAAATTTTTTCATTTTTTGTCTCAAAAACATAGGTTATGACCCCTCGTTGGAACGAGCTCGACGAGCTCGTTCCAACGAGGGGTCACAACCTATGTTTTTGAGACAAAAAATGAAAATATTTTGAAAATTAATTGGCGATTTTTGAGAATAGCGCTGGCCGGTTTTGGCCGTTACGTTGGGTAAAGGGTTAAAGCAGGTGATATAAGGGAACACCATCCCCCCCACCCCCCTCCTTCCCCTTGCTCTGGGTAAAATACCCCAGAACGAAGAGGGCAGCAGGACAGAGTCACTGTCGGAACAGAAAGCCTGCATAACTATAGTTGCAACTGTTTAGTGGACAACATTCTGAGCAACAGATAACAGACCTAAACAACGCAGGTCGCCAGAAATGGACTCAATATTTCTAAGGTAAAAATTCGTGAACATGGAAGGCTGAGACCAATATGCAGCCTTCATCAAATCGATAATAGCAACACTATTAACATAAGCCCAGGATGTAAAAAGCGCTCTTACTTCATGTGCCGAAATCTTAAGCATAGACTGCTGAGTTGAAGATAATTTTTCATAAGCAGTACGAATAGTTAATTGAATTCACCTTGCAATAGAATGGACCGTAATGTCCTTTCTATTAGGCAGCAGAGACAGAAAAGAAATGCTTACGTCCCTTTCTGATAAACTCAGATCTACGTTTGTAAATACGCATAGCTCTAACTGGACAAAGCAAAGGCCTATGACCGTCTGAAGACGGAAAAGCCTTAATAACAATAGGTTCAGGGTACTTATTAGGCGCCTGATTCTTAGCCAAAAATCCATCATTAGTAGTCAATGTAATAGTATTACCAACACTACGATAGTGAGAATCATCAACAGATAGTGCATGAAGCTCACTAACTCTTCTAGCAGAAGAGAAGGCTAAGAGAAAAGCTGTCTTATAAGATAAGAATTTGAAGTCCACTGTATCAAGAGGCTCAAATGGTGCTTCTTTTAGCTTCAGAAAAACCCAAGCTAAATTCCACTTAGGAATTAACCTAAGGGTTCTAGGTCTATTTATCGAAAAGTTTTTCACTAACTTAGATAAAGAGACATTAGATCCAATCTGTAAGCTATCATGATGAGCATAGGTATCCGATAGCATAGACCTATAACCCTTAATAGTTATTGGCTGCAGTTTAATCTCGTCAAACAAGTAGACCAGAAAATTAGCAATGTCTGGAATGGAGGGATCATAAATATCAATAGAATGATCCCTACACCACCGATAGAAAACCTTCCACTTAGCAGCATAATTTAGTGAAGAAGAGGTCCTCCTACAGTTAGAAATTGCGTCCACTGCTCGTCCTGTAAAATGCTTGCCGTGAAAGAAGGACATCACAATGGAAATACGTGAAGGTTGAGACCTTGCAGGTTGTGATGCGGTGTGTGCGATTTCCCCTGCGAAAGAAGGTCCTCCTGTGGAGGAAACTTCCGCGGAATGTCCCACAACAGACACCTGAGTAGATTTATCCATGGTCTCTGGGGTGACAGAGATGCTACCAACAGCATCCTGCAGTGAGATTGCTTGATTCTTAGCAATATCTGTTGAACCGACGGAGCTGGAGGATACGCGTATCTTATCATTCCATCCCAAGAGATCGAGTGGGCGTCTACTGCAAACGCTCGAGGATCTAGGCATGGCAACACATACGTCTGCAACTGATTGTTAAGATGCGTCGCAAATAAGTCTATCATAGGACGATCCCATTGGTAGCAAATCTAATCTGATTGAATACCCGTTTGTTGAGAGTCCATTCTGACGCCAACATGCGACCTTTTCGAGAAAGGGAGTCTGCTGGAATGTTCAGACGACCCGTTATATGACGGACCGATAGGAGAACTTGATGCTCTAGGACAAACAGAAGGATCCTTTCCGTTAAATTGAACATCGGAATGGAATGAGTGCCTCCCTGGTTTCGAATATACGCTACTACTGTCGAATTGTCGGACAGAATTTGAACATGCGAATTCTGAAGAATGTTCATCCACTGACGTAGCGCAAGCCAAATTGACATCATCTCTTTGATGTTTATGTGCTTGTTTAGGAACTACAGATCCCAAAGACCCTGGCCCCTCGAATCTGTTGGCTCAGAGTTGCGCCCCAACCTGTTTGACTCGCATCCGTCATTGTCGTAAAACTCGGATCCGGCAGTTGCAGTGGTACTCCTGGAGTTAACCACTGAATATCTGCCAAAGTCTGAATCTCTTGTTTCACTTGATTTGACAAGACGATGTTCGTTTCGAGCGAATGAGTCTTCACACTCCAATTCTGAGTAAAAAATATCTGGAGTGGACGATTGCGTAGCCGCTCCATCGGAATAAGATCCACAGCGGCTCCGCACAAACCTGTCAGTCTCATGAATTCTCTCGCTGTTACTACATCTGAGTGAAGACAAAAGCGAGCGTAACAACTGACTAATTTCGCTCTGGTTAACGGCAGACAAACGAGATTGTTGTGTGTCTCGAAGCTCATTCCGAGGTAGGTGAATGACTTGGACGGCACTAGATCCGACTTCTTTTCGTTTACTGTGAAACTGAGATGTCGGAGCAGTAGAAGCAGACTCTGAACATTGTTCTGAAGCATTAACTTGTTGCCGTACCTCTGAAGAATGCCGTCCAAGTAGGCCGACGTTACTACAGACGAATGAGCTCGGAAATGAGTCATTACCAAGTTCATTATTCGAGTGAAGGCCCAGGGCGCTAGATTCTGACCGAAGCACATTGCTCGGAACTGATAAACGACTCCTAGGACAGCGAAGCGAAGATACTTTCTGATAGCCGGATGTGTACCGTGACGTGAAAGTATGCATCTTTGAGATCTATGCTCGCAGCATAATCGTTCACTCGAATGCTCGCTCTGACCGATCGGATGGTCTCCATATAAAATTTCGGAGCCACGATCAGCTTGTTTATCCAGCTCAGATCTATGACTGGACGAAACGAGCCGTCTGGTTTTGGAACCAGAAACAGGTGACTGTAGAAAAGTTAAAAAATTTATAGTAATTTATATATTTTTTATACTTACCAATGACCCAGACTTAGCTGGTGCTAACTCTAACAAAAGCAGGGCCAAACACAAATTTTGCCCCCCAATCCCCAAAATTTGCATCCAAAACAAAAAGAAATCATGTCCTAAAGAACCTCCATACTACGCCCCCACTGCGCATGCGCAGTGTCACGGACGTCCCGAAATTGGCACCAATTATCATTCTTACTGGCAGTGCCTGGTCAGCGCTATGTACTCAGCGGGGAGGCAAGAGTTCCCAACTCCTGGGAGGGCCATCCCCGTCTGGGTCATTGGTAAGTATAAAAAATATATAAATTACTATAAATTTTTTAACATTTTTATACTGTACCAATGACCCAGACTTAGCTGAATAGTAAACAGGCTGGAGGGCCTAGGACATAGAGGAAAATCCAATAAGCTCAACTATATAATAAAGAGGTAACCCCCTAAGGAGAAAAGGAGTATTAGGCTTTACATGTATCTTTCTTATTTAATATTAAATTAGAAAGATACAATACCCTTAATAATTGAGCACAATAATATTCATGTTCTCTATTAACATCCAGTATATCCCTTATACTAATTATTTTTAAAGCAAGCCAATAAATAAAGTAGTCCAGAGAATTGAGACTCTTTATAGTCATTTAAAAGTGTCCGAGTATTGTATATTAAAGCCCGTTTGACACTTGACATATACAAATGCTTCACACCGAGCTACACTTTAAAAATAAGACATGAATGAATTTTAACATTAATATTACACTTTAAAACCATCCTGGAAGCGACTCAGAAATACTGACTTGGAGGAGGCATTCCCTTGCTTTTCACTATAAAGCAGGTGACCTAAGGGAACACCCCCCCCCCCCCCTTCCCCTTGCCCTGGGTCAAATAGCCCAGAGCGATGAGGGCAGCCGGATGGAGTCACTGCCGGAACAGAAAGCCTGCATAACTATAGTTGCAACTGTTTAGTGGACGACAATCTGAGCAACAGATAACAGACCTAAACAATGCAGGTCTCCAGAAATGGACTCAATATTTCTGAGATAAAAATTCGTGAATGTGGATGGCTGAGACCAATAAGCAGCCTTCATTAAATCTGTAATAGCAACACTATTAGCATAAGCCCAAGAAGTAGCAAGAGCTCTTACTTCATGAGCGGAAATCTTAAGCACAGACTGCTGAGAAGAAGACAAACTCTCATAAGCAGTACGGATAGTTAATTGAATCCATCTAGCAATAGAATGGACCGAAATGTCCTTTCTATTAGGCATCAAAGACAGAAAGAAACGTTTCCGTCCCTTTCTGATAAACTGAGATCTCTGTTTATAGATACGTAACGCTCTAACAGGACAGAGTAAAGGCCTACGCCCGTCTGAAGACGGAAGAGCCTTAATAACAATAGGTTCCGGATATTTATTAGGAGCCTGATTCTTAGCTAAAAAACCCACATTAGTAGTGAAGGTGATAGTGTTCCCGACACTACGATAGTGAGAATCATCCACCGACAGTGCATGAAGCTCACTGACTCTTCTAGCAGAAGAGAAAGCTAAGAGAAAAGCTGTCTTATAAGATGAGAATTTGAAATCTACTGTCCCAAGAGGTTCAAATGGCTTTTCCTTTAATTTAAGAAGAACCCAAGCTAAATTCCATTTAGGAATTAATCTAAGAGTTCTGGGTCTATTTATCGAGAAGTTTCTAACCAACTTACATAAAGAGACATTAGATCCAATTTGTAAACTATCATGATGTGCATAGGTATCAGATAACATAGACCTATAACCCTTAATAGTAACAGGCTGCAGTTTGATTTCGTCAAACAAGTATACTAAAAAGTTTGCAATGTCTGGTATAGAGGGATCGAATATATCTACAGAATGATCCCTACACCAACGACGAAAAACCTTCCACTTAGCCACATAGTTTAGCGAAGAGGAGGTCCTCCTACAGTTAGAAATCACATCCACTGCTCGTCCTGTAAAGTGCTTGCCATGCAAGAAGGACCGCACAACGGAAAAACGTGAAGGTTGAGACCTTGCGGGTTGTGATGGAGTTGGCGCGATTTCCCCTGCGAAAGAAGATCCTCCCGTGGAGGAAGCTTTCGCGGTAGGTCCCACAACAGACACCTGAGTAGATTTATCCACGGTCTCTGTGGCGACAGAGATGCTACCAACAGAATCTTGCATTGAGATTGTTTTATCTTTAGCAATACTTGTTGAATTAACGGCGCTGGAGGATACGCATATCCTATCATACCGTCCCAAGGGATCGACAGAGCGTCTACTGCAAATGCTCTTGGATCCGGACACGGAGACACATACGTCTGCAACTGATTGTTGAGATGTGTCGCAAATAAGTCTATCATTGGCCGTTCCCATTGGTAGCAAATCTGATTGAATACTTGTTTGTTGAGAGTCCACTCCGACGGCAACAAGCGACCCTTTCGTGAAAGGGAGTCTGCTAGCACATTCAGACGACCCGGTATGTGACGGACCGAAAGAAGAACGTGATGTTCTAGCGCAAACAGAAGGATTCTTTCCGTTAGATTGAACAACGGAACTGAATGAGTGCCTCCCTGATTCCGTATATACGCCACTACTGTCGTATTGTCGGATAGGATTTGGACATGAGCATTGTGAATAATGTCCATCCAATGACGTAACGCAAGCCAAATTGACATCATTTCCTTGATGTTTATGTGCTTGCACAGGAATTGCGGATCCCAAAGACCCTGGCATCTCGAATCCGTTGGGATTAATGATGCACCCCAACCTGTTTGACTGGCATCCGTCATAATGGTAAAACTCAGATCCGGTAACTGCAGCGGAACTCCCTGAGTTAACCACTGAATGTTTGCCCAAGTCTGAATCTCTTGTTTCACTTGATCTGACAAGAGAACGTCTACGTCGAGCGAATGAATTTTCACACTCCAATTCTGAGTCAAGAAAATTTGGAGAGGACGTATGCGTAACCGCCCCATCGGAATGAGATCCGCAGCGGCTCCGCACAGACCTATCAGTCTCATAAATTCTCTCGCTGTGACTTTGTCTGCGTGCAGACAATAGCGAGCGTAACAACTGACTAATTTCGCTCTGGTTAACGGCAGACGAACGAGATTGTTGTGCGTCTCGAAGCTCATTCCCAGATGAGTGAATGACTTGGACGGCACCAGATCCGACTTCTCCTCGTTTACTATAAAACCGAGACGTCGGAGCAATAGAAGTAGATTCTGAACATCGTTCTGAAGCGTTAACTCGTTGCCGTACCTCTGAAGAATGTCGTCCAGGTAGGCCGACGTTACCGCAGACGAATGAGCTCGGAAATAGATCATTACCGAGTTCATTACCCGAGTGAAAGGCCAGGGTGCTAGATTCAATCCGAAGCACATCACCCGCAATTGATACACCACTCCTAGGACTGCGAAGCGTAGATACTTTCGGAATGTCGGATGTACCATGACGTGAAAGTACGCATCTTTGAGATCTATGCTTGTTGCATAATCGTTCACCCGAATACTCACTCTGACCGACCGAATCGTCTCCATATAAAATTTCGGAACGACGATTAGCTTGTTTATCCAGCTCAAAACTATGACTGGACGGAACGAGCCGTCTGGTTTCGGAACCAGAAACAGATGGCTGTAGAATCCCGGAGTCTCCTGGTTTTCTACGACCTCTACCGCATTCTTCATTAAAAGAGACTGCACCTCTGATAACAGAGCGTCTCTTTTCTGCGGATTTGACGGAAGTTGAGTCCACTTTGGACTTCGAGTTAATGGAGGCTTTCGTTTGAAGGATATCTTTAGACCTTCCGAAGTCACTCCTCTCACCCAAGGGTCGTCCGTAATCGATGCCCATTCTTGTGAAAAGCTCGACAACCTTCCGCCAACCGGTACGCGATAGAGGTTTAAGCCATCACCTCCTGGACCTGCGAGGCCTGCGGTAGGAGAAACCACGTCCTCCACGACCCGCACCTCGCCCCGTCGACCTCGGGGCGTCCGACCGGTTGTCCCGGCCCGAAGGACGTCCCGAACGAGAGTCGCTACCCTGACGGTCTCTCGAATAAGACCAAGAGGACGCACCGGAACCTCTATAGGAACCTCTCTTGGGCGCATTAGACCCAGAAGTGCCTGTCTTATTCTTGTCTGCTGTATCCGACTTCTTAGAAGCAGATTTGAACAACAGAGAATCCGAAGCTTTCTTTGTAATTTTATCATAAATAGCAGAAAGCTTGCCGTCAAAGAGAAGTTCTCCGGAGACCGAAGCGACTCTAAGAGAGTTCTTCACCTTAGTATCCACGAGTGTGGATGTAGCTAGGTCTGCGTCACGTCTAACCAACTCCAGATTTGCCACTGAAAGGGCAGAGTTACACGTGGAATAAGCTACTGCCCTTGAAAGAAGTCTTAAAGAGGATTGAATATCCTGAAACTCTTTCCCTTGAAGGCGCAGTGATAACGCCTTAGTAAGGTGATCTGCGTAAGATAAGGCATCTAAATTGGCTCTGTTAGACGCAATAGCTGTTTCCAACACCGTGGTTGGAATAGAAGCCGACGACGGTAATGATAGCTCTAAGTCTTCCGCCTCGTCGTCCATACGCAGAGGAACTCTCGGGATACCCTGTCCTGCCGTGTCGAATTTATTCCTTGCATTAATGAAAGGCAGGTTGAGAGTATTAGCGGACAAGAAACCTGCTTTACCCGTCTTGGAAGCAAGTTTAAATATAGCGTCGTTCAATAATTCAAATGTTCTTGCAACATTATTGGACTGCGACGGAAACTCGGGAGCGATGTCCCTGAACCGCTCAAAAAATTCAGAGTCCAATGACGCTATAATCCTCTTGTCCGGAACCGCAGCAGTCTGGCCCGACGGAACAACTTGAGGGAGAAAGTGCCGGATGAAGTCCACGGCAGCTTTATGTTGTTCCGAAAGGGATAGCTCCAAATCATCCGTATCCCTTTCACCATCCGGTCGGACCTCATGATGCTCCCGGTCGTCCGCCCCCGATGCTTTGGCGGAGCGTACCGACCCAGCGCCGTCGGATAATTCTCGATCCGACACCGTTTCTGTCGGCTGCTGGGATGTTGCGATAAGCTGTGCTATCTGCACAAGAATGTCCGGCGTCGAGACCTGAGGAGGCGCAGTCTTTCGCTGCTTCGCCGAGGGCAGCTCCGCATCAGATGGCTCCCGCATACTTTTTCTATGCGAACGTCCGGAGTCCATCGGTCTCGAATCCCTGGCTGCCGGATGGTGTGACCTGGTCGCCGAAGAATCCTTGATCGGCGAAGCTGGTAAGATATTGGCGGTCACGCAGCCAAGGTGCGGTCGTGTGTGCTGACGAGAAGAAGAAGCCTTAGCAGTCTCCGCGGACTGCCTATACAACGGAGCGTCCCGAGCGACGGACGTATGCTCCGCTTGCGACACATTTTGTACCACAACATCTGGTCCCAGATGTTGTTGTACGAGAGAGGGGCCTCTCTCGCTTGCGGCCCGGCTGGACCTGGACGAGCTAGGAACCGGACTCAAAGGCTTCCTCCGTTCTCGCTTACTATCCGCCATCACTGGGTGTGCACCTTGTATGTTTATAGTGCTCGCATCACCCAAAATTTCCTCCCGGACCGCATCGGACGAACCCGGCTGCCGAACCATTCGGTGAATGGACGCTACACCGGGCGAGCTAGCGGACGACATTTGTCTAATCTCCATGAGCACTTTTGCCGCTAGCTCTGAATTCATTTGTGACGACGGACGCACACTTGTAGAAGATAACATGGAAACATCACCCTGTTCTTGTTCCTCTGAAATAGAAACTGAGAGAGTAGAGTGACCTTGCGGAGAAAGAGCCGGCTAAGCCCTTTCTCCAGAAACAACATACCGTGACACACGTTTCCAATGTTTGTCATCCCAATATTGACATATAGGACAGGGATTAGTGCGAGAACACTGACTACAATTAATACAATGATCATGAAAGTCAGAGGAAGATTTCTTCCCATTACAATTTGAACAATATCCTTTCATTGTGAAAGGTCAACAATAAGTCCTAGTTACTCGCACAAACCCCTGACACAAAGATACATAATAACATGATCCATTAATAAATGAAAAAACAATTGCAAATCAAAATAATTTTGAAAAAATAATTTTTCAGCGAAGCCCAAGTTGCTGAAAAGTAACGTAGAGCCCCGATGGATCCGATGGCAAAGTGTGGTCAAAAATTTTAAATTTATATTAAATAATTAATGAGACACTTGCGGATAATATAAATGTATCTTATAGTGAGATAAACTACACCAAAGGCAAACAGCCCCCCTCAAAAAAGGCTGTTGCCAATGTAAACAAACAGTGTAAAACATCAGAAAACATGACTCCAGGCACTGAAAAAACTGGCCCGAAATCAGTCATCAAAATTACACTCTATCTGATGCAAGACAGAGCCTCCCAGGGGAGAATCTGCAGAACATCAGATGGAAGATGCAGAACACAACGTTTATACACCCATGGGTGAAAACGTAACTATGGGGAAAATAACAGAAAACATTCTGTATCCAAGCAACTCTCCCAGGAAAATTTTAGAAATGAACTTTCTCAAAAATATGCCAAAAGCATGGGAGAATTGCAAGGGGGGACTTTAGAAGGCTAGGGGAGAGGAAACACTGAATAAGCAGTGCAACATTTAGCAAGAATGACAACAAGAGGCCCATGCCTCGAAAATAGGCAACTTAACATAATTTCATCAAAAAATTTTAAGTACAGCCCTGATTATTTTTTGTCACTTCTTTTTCCTCTCCTCCTTCTATATCCTCCTTAGAATCACCATTTCTCCAAAAGTTAAAAAATTTATAGTAATTTATATATTTTTTATACTTACCAATGACCCAGACTTAGCTGGTGCTAACTCCACAAAAACCAGGGCCAAACACAAATTTTGCCCCCCAATCCCCAAAATTTGCATCCAAAACAAAAAGAAATCATGTCCTAAAGGACCTCCATAGTACGACTCTACTGCGCATGCGCAGTGACGCAGTCGTCCCGAAATTGGCGCCAAATATCATTCTTACTGGCAGTGCCTGGTCAGCGCTATGTACTCAGCGGGGAGGCAAGAGTTCCCAACTCAGGGAGGGCCATCCCCGTCTGGGTCATTGGTAAGTATAAAAAATATATAAATTACTATAAATTTTTTAACATTTTTATACTGTACCAATGACCCAGACTTAGCTGAATAGTAAACAGGCTGGAGGGCCTAGGACATAGAGGAAAATCCAATGAGCTCAATTATATAATAAAGAGGTAACCCCTTAAGGAGAAAAGGAGTATTAGGCTTTACATGTATCTTTCTTATTTAATATTAAATTAGAAAGATACACTACCCTTAATAATTGAGCACAATAACATTCATGTTCTCTATTAACATCCAATATAACCCTTATACTAATTATTTTTAAAGCAAGCCAATAAATAAAGTAGTCCAGAGAATTGAGACTCTTTATAATCATTTAAAAGTGTCCGAGTATTGTATATTAAAGCCCGTTTGACACTTGACATATACAAATGCTTCACACCGAGCTACACTTTAAAAATAAGACATGAATGAAATTAAACATTAATATTACACTTTAAAACCATCCTGGAAGCGACTCAGAAATACTGACTTGGAGGAGGCATTCCCTTGCTTTTCACTATAAAGCAGGTGACCTAAGGGAACACCCCCCCCCCCCCCCCCCTTCCCCTTGCCCTGGGTCAAATAGCCCAGAGCGATGAGGGCAGCCGGATGGAGTCACTGCCGGAACAGAAAGCCTGCATAACTATAGTTGCAACTGTTTAGTGGACGACAATCTGAGCAACAGATAACAGACCTAAACAATGCAGGTCTCCAGAAATGGACTCAATATTTCTGAGATAAAAATTCGTGAATGTGGATGGCTGAGACCAATAAGCAGCCTTCATTAAATCTGTAATAGCAACACTATTAGCATAAGCCCAAGAAGTAGCAAGAGCTCTTACTTCATGAGCGGAAATCTTAAGCACAGACTGCTGAGAAGAAGACAAACTCTCATAAGCAGTACGGATAGTTAATTGAATCCATCTAGCAATAGAATGGACCGAAATGTCCTTTCTATTAGGCATCAAAGACAGAAAGAAACGTTTCCGTCCCTTTCTGATGAACTGAGATCTCTGTTTATAGATACGTAGTGCTCTAACAGGACAGAGTAAAGGCCTACGCCCGTCTGAAGACGGAAGAGCCTTAATAACAATAGGTTCCGGATATTTATTAGGAGCCTGATTCTTAGCTAAAAACCCACATTAGTAGTGAAGGTGATAGTGTTCCCAACACTACGATAATGAGAATCATCCACCGATAGTGCATGAAGCTCACTGACTCTTCTGGCAGAAGAGAAAGCTAAGAGAAAAGCTGTCTTATAAGATAAGAATTTGAAATCTACTGTCCCAAGAGGTTCAAATGGATTTTCCTTCAATTTAAGGAGAACCCAAGCTAAATTCCACTTAGGAATTAATCTAAGAGTTCTGGGTCTATTTATCGAAAAGTTTCTAACCAATTTCGATAAAGAGACATTAGATCCAATTTGTAAACTATCATGATGTGCATAGGTATCAGATAACATAGATCTATAACCCTTTATAGTAACAGGCTGCAGTTTGATTTCGTCAAACAAGTATACTAGAAAGTTTGCAATGTCTGGTATAGAGGGATCAAATATATCTACAGAATGATCCCTACACCAACGACGGAAAACCTTCCACTTAGCCGCATAGTTTAGCGAAGAGGAGGTCCTCCTACAGTTAGAAATCGCGTCCACTGCTCGTCCTGTAAAGTGCTTGCCATGCAAGAAGGACCGCACAATGGAAAAACGTGAAGGTTGAGACCTTGCGGGTTGTGATGGAGTTGGCGCGATTTCCCCTGCGAAAGAAGATCCTCTCGTGGAGGAAGCTTCCGCGGTAGGTCCCACAACAGACACCTGAGTAGATTTATCCACGGTCTCTGTGGCGACAGAGATGCTACCAACAGAATCTTGCATTGAGATTGTTTTATCTTTAGCAATACTTGTTGAATTAACGGCGCTGGAGGATACGCATATCCTATCATTCCGTCCCAAGGGATCGACAGAGCGTCTACTGCAAATGCTCTTGGATCCGGACACGGGGACACATACGTCTGCAACTGATTGTTGAGATGTGTCGCAAATAAGTCTATCATTGGCCGTTCCCATTGGTAGCAAATCTGATTGAATACTTGTTTGTTGAGAGTCCACTCCGACGGCAACAAGTGACCCTTTCGTGAAAGGGAGTCTGCTAGCACATTCAGACGACCCGGTATGTGACGGACCGAAAGAAGAACGTGATGTTCCAACGCAAACAGAAGGATTCTTTCCGTTAGATTGAACAACGGAACTGAATGAGTGCCTCCCTGATTCCGTATATACGCCACTACTGTCGTATTGTCGGATAGGATTTGGACATGAGCATCGTGAATAATGTCCATCCAGTGACGTAACGCAAGCCAAATTGACATCATTTCCTTGATGTTTATGTGCTTGCACAGGAATTGCGGATCCCAAAGACCCTGGCATCTCGAATCCGTTGGGATTAATGATGCACCCCAACCTGTTTGACTGGCATCCGTCATAATGGTAAAACTCGGATCCGGCAACTGCAGCGGAACTCCTTGAGTTAACCACTGAATGTTTGCCCAAGTCTGAATCTCTTGTTTCACTTGATCTGACAAGAGAACGTCTACATCGAGCGAATGAATTTTCACACTCCAATTCTGAGTCAGGAAAATTTGAAGAGGCCGTGTGCGTAGCCGTCCCATCGGAATGAGATCCGCGGCGGCTCCGCACAGACCTATCAGTCTCATAAATTCTCTCGCCGTGACTTTGTCTGCATTCAGACAATAGCGAGCGTAACAACTGACTAATTTCGCTCTGGTTAACGGCAGACGAACGAGATTGTTGTGCGTCTCGAAGCTCATTCCCAGATGAGTGAATGACTTGGACGGCACCAGATCCGACTTCTCCTCGTTTACTATGAAACCGAGACGTCGGAGCAATAGAAGAAGATTCGAACATCGTTGCCGTACCTCAGAAGAATGTCGTCCAGGTAGGCCGACGTTACCGCAGACGAATGAGCTCGGAAGTAGATCATTACCGAGTTCATTACCCGAGTGAAAGCCCAGGGTGCTAGATTCAATCCGAAGCACATGGCCCGGAACTGATACACCACTCCTAGGACTGCGAAGCGTAGATACTTTCGGAATGTCGGATGTACCATGACGTGAAAGTACGCATCTTTGAGATCTATGCTCGTTGCATAATCGTTCACCCGAATACTCGCTCTGACCGATCGAATCGTCTCCATATAAAACTTCGGAGCGACGATCAGCTTGTTTATCCAGCTCAAATCTATGACTGGAAGGAACGAGCCGTCTGGTTTCAGAACCAGAAACAGATGGCTGTAGAATCCCAGCGATTCCTGGTTTTCTACGACCTCTACCGCGTTCTTCATTAAAAGAGACTGCACCTCTGATACCAGAGCATCTCTTTTCTGAGGATTTGACGGAAGATGAGTCCACTTTGGACTTCGAGTTAATGGAGGCTTTCGTTTGAAGGATATCTTTAGACCTTCCGAAGTCACTCCTCTCACCCACGGGTCGTCCGTAATCGACGCCCACTCTTGAGAAAAACTCGACAACCTTCCGCCAACCGGAACGCGATAGAGGTTTAAGCCATCACCTCCTGGATCTGCGAGGCCTGCGGTAGGAGAAACCACGTCTTCCACGGCCCGCACCTCGCCTCGTCGACCTCGGGGCGTCCGACCGATTGTCCCGGCCTGAAGGACGTCCCGAACGAGAGTCGCTATCCTGACGGTCTCTCGAATAAGAGCCAGAGGACGCACCGGAACCTCTATAGGAACCTCTCTTGGGCGCATAAGACCCAGAAGTGCCCGCCTTATTCGTGTCTGCTGTATCCGACCTTTTAGGTGCGGATCTGAACAACAGAGAATCACTAGCTTTCTTTGTAATATTATCATAAATAGCGGAAAGCTTGCCGTCAAAGAGAAGTTCTCCTGAGACCGAAGCGACTCTTAAGAGAGTTCTTCACCTTAGAATCCACTAGTGTGGATGTAGCCAGGGCTGCGTCACGTCTAACCAACTCCAGATTTGCCACTGAAAGGGCGGAGTTACACGTGGAATAAGCTACTGCCCTTGAAAGAAGTCTTAAAGAGGATTGTATATCCTGAAACTCTTCCCCTTGAAGGCGCAGTGATAACGCCTTAGTAAGGTGATCTGCGTAAGATAAGGCATCTAAATTGGCTCTGTTAGACGCAATAGCTGTTTCCAACACTGCGGTTGGAATAGAAGCTGATGACGGTAATGATAGCTCTAAGTCTTCCGCCTCGTCGTCCATACGCAGAGGAACTCTCGGTATACCCTGACCTGCCGTGTCGAATTTATTCCTTGCATTAATGAAAGGCAGGTTGAGAGTATTTGCGGACAAGAAACCTGCTTTCCCCGTCCTGGAAGCAAGTTTAAAAATAGCGTCGTTCAATAATTCAAATGTTCTTGCAACATTATTGGACTGCGACGGAAACTCGGGAGCGATGTCCCTGAACCGCTCAAAAAATTCAGAGTCCAATGACGCTATAATTCTCCTGTCCGGAAGCGCAGCAGTCTGGCCCGACGGAACAACTTGAGGAAGAAAGTGCCGGATGAAGTCCACGGCAGCTTTATGTTGTTCCGAAAGGGATAGCTCCAATTCATCCGTATCCCTTTCACCATCCGGTCGGACCTCCCGATGTTCCCGGTCGTCCGCCCCCGATGCTTCGGCGGAGCGTACCGACCCAGCGCCGTCGGATAATTCTCGATCCGACACCGTTTCTGTCGGCTGCTGGGATGCTGCCATAAGCTGTGCTATCTGCACTAGAATGTCCGACGTCGAGACCTGCGGAGGCGCGGTCTTTCGCTGCTTCGCCGAGGGCAGCTCCGCATCAGATGGCTCCCGCATACTTTTCCTATGCGAACGTCCGGAGTCCATCGGTCTCGAATCCCTGGCTGCCGGATGGTGTGACCTGGTCGCCGAAGAATCCTTCATCGGCGAAGCTGGCAAAATATCGGAGGTCACGCAGCCAAGGTGCGGTCGTGTGCGCCAACGAGAAGAGGAAGCCTTAACAGTCTCTGCGGACTGCTTATACAACGGAGCGTCCCGAGCGACGGACGTATGCTCCGCTAAAGACACATTTTGTACCACAACATCTGGTCCCAGATGTTGTTGTACGAGAGAGGGGCCTCTCTCGCTCGCGGCCCGGCTGGACCTGGACGAGCTAGGAACCGGACTAAAAGGCTTCCTCCGTTCTCGTTTACTATCCGCCGTCACTGGGTGTGCATCTATTATTTTTATAGTGCTCGCATCACCCAAAATTTCCTCTTGGACCGCATCGGACGAACCCGGCTGCCGAACCATTCGGTGAATGGACGCTACACCGGGCGAGCTAGCGGACGACATTTGTCTAATCTCCATGAGCACTTTTGCCGCTAGCTCTGAATTCATTTGTGACGACGGACGCACACTTGAAGAAGATAACATGGAAACATCACCCTGTTCTGGTTCCTCTGAAATAGAAACTGAGAGAGTAGAGTGACCTTGTGGAGAAAGAGCCGGCATCGCTCTTTCTCCAGAAACAACATATCGTGACACACGTTTCCAATGTTTCTCATCCCAATGTTCACATATAGGACAGGGATTAATGCGAGAACACTGACTACAATTAATACAATGATCATGAAAGTCAGAGGAAGATTTCTTCCTATTGCAATTTGAACAATGTCCCTTCATTGTGAAAGAACAACAATAAGTCCTAGTTACTCGCAAAAACCCCTGACACAAAGATACATAATAACATGATCCATTAATAAATGAAAAAACAATTGCAAAACAAAATAATTTTGAAAAAATATTTTTTTCAGAGAAGCCCAAGTTGCTGAAAAGTAACGTTGAGCCCCGATGGATCCGATGGCAAAGTGTGGTCAAAAATTTTAAAATTATATAAAATAATTAATGAGACACTTTCGGATAATATAAATGTATCTTATAATGAGATAAACTACCACAAAGGCAAACAGCCCCCCTCAAAAAAGGCTGTTGCCAATGAAAACAAACAGTGTAAACACACTAGAAAACATGACTCCAGGCACTGAAAAAACTGGCCCGGAATCAGTCATCAATTACACTCTATCTGATGCAAAACAGAGACTCCCAGGGGAGAATCTGCAGAACATCAGATGGAAGATGCAGAACACAAACGTTATACACCCATGGGTGAAAACGTAACTATGGGGAAAATAACAGAAAACATTCTGTAACCAAGCAACTCTCCCAGGAAATTTTAGAAATGAAACTTCTCAAAAATATGCCAAAAGCATGGGCGAATTGCAAGGGGGGACTTTAGAAGGCTAGGGGAGAGGAAACACTGAATAAGCAGTGCAACAATTAGCAAGAATGACAACAAGAGGCCCATGCCTCGAAAATAGGCAACTTAACATAATTTCAACAAAAAATTTTAAGTACAGCCCTGATTATTTTTTGCCACTTCTTTTTTCCTCTCCTCCTTCTATCCTCCTTAGAATCACATTTTCTCCAAAAATTACATGTCTGGCATCCTTTAAACTGAGATTTACAAGCACAAAGATCAGTGAGATGTTGACTGATGAAGGGCCAAACAGAGAATGATATTTGGCGCCAATTTCGGGACGACTGCGTCACTGTGCATGCGCAGTAGAGTCGTACTATGGAGGTCCTTTAGGACATGATTTCTTTTTGTTTTGGATGCAAATTTTGGGGATTGGGGGGCAAAATTTGTGTTTGGCCCTGGTTTTTGTGGAGTTAGCACCAGCTAAGTCTGGGTCATTGGTACAGTATAAAAATATTACGTGTCTGGCATCCTTTAAACTGAGATTTACAAGCACAAAGATCAGTGAGATGTTGACTGATGAAGGGCCAAACAGAGAATGATAATTGGCGCCAATTTCGGGACGTCTGTGACATTGCGCATGCGCAGTGGGGGCGTAGTATGGAGGTCCTTTAGGACATGATTTCTTTTTGTTTTGGATGCAAATTTTGGGGATTGGGGGGCAAAATTTGTGTTTGGCCCTGGTTTTGTTAGAGTTAGCACCAGCTAAGTCTGGGTCATTGGTACAGTATAAAAATCTGGAGATTCCTGGTTTTCTACGACCTCTATAGCGTTCTTGTCCAGAAGATACTGAACTTCTGATAGAAGCGATTCTCTCTTCTGAACATTTGACGGAAGCTGAGTCCAACGTGGACTTCGAGTTAACTGAGGTTTTTCCTTGAAGGACAGTTTTAGACCTTCGGAAATCACCCCTAGAACCCATGGGTCGTCCGTAATTTACAACCAATTGGTTAAGAATCTTGACAGCCTTCCGCCGACTGGAATGCAATAGAGGTTTAGACCATCACCTCCTGGCCCTGTGAGGCTTGCGGGAGGAGAAACCACGTCCTCCATGACCTGCACCTCGTCCAGTCGACCTAGGGGCATCTGACCGGTTATCTCGGCCAGAATAACGGCTCCTACCTGAGTCGCTACTCTGACGGTCTCTGGAGTAAGACGTAGAGGCTTTCTTAGATCCTCTATAGGAACTTCCCTTGGACATATTCACCCCAGAAGTGCCTGCCTTACTCCTCTCTGCTGAGTCAGAGTTTTTGGAAGTGGATTTAAAAAGCAGAGAATCTGAAGCTTTCTTAGTAATCTGATCATAGATGATAGAAAGCTTTCCGTCAAAGAGAAGCTCTCCGGAGACCGGAGCGACTCGAAGAGAGTTTTTCACCTTACTATCCACTCTAGTGGATGCAGCCAGGGCAGCATCACGTCTGACTAACTCCAGATTTGCCACTGAAAGGGCGGAGTTATACGTAGAATATGCTATAGCCCTCGAAAGAACTCTTAAGGAAGTTTGAACATCTTGGAATTCTTTCCCTTCGAGACGTAATGATAATGCTCTGGTAAGGTGATCTGTGTAAGATAATGCGTCTAAATTAATTCTATTAGACGAGATTGTCATAGCCAGTATACTGGAGTTAATAAACATGGACGCCAGCAATGACAACTCCAAGTCTTCTGCCTGGTCGTCCAAATGCAGAGGAACTCTCGGCACGCCCTGTCCTGCCGTTTCAAATCTATTTCTAATATTGATGACATGCAGCTGTATAGCGCTAGGGGATGCAAAACCAGATTTGCCAGTCTTAGAGGCTAGCTTGAATATAGCGTCATTCACTAGTTCAAATGTCTGTGTGACATTTCTGGACTGGGTCGGAAATTCAGGGACAATGTCCTTATTCCGGCCGAAAAAGTCTGTGTCCAGTGACGCTATTAGTCTCTTATCCGGTAATGCAGAATTTTGGATCGGAGGAACAACTTCTGGAAGGTGTTGCCGGATGAAATCTACGGCCACCTTATGTTGTTCGGAAAAGGAAAATTCCAGCTCTGCTGATTCCCTTTCGTCATCCGACTGGACCACATGAGATTCTCAGTCGTTCCTTTCTGACTCTGCAGGGGAGCAAACCGACCCAGCTTCCTCAGACAGTTCCTGTTCCCAAAAAGTTTCTGATGGCTGCTGGGATGCTGCAATGAGTTGATCTATCTGTGATAGCAAGTCCATCATGGAAGCCTGTGGAGCCGCAGTCTTACGTGATTTAGCCGCTGAGAGCTCCTGGGACGTTAATTCCTGCATACTTCTTTTATGCAAACATCCCAACTTGTAAGGCCTCGTGTCCTTGGCTACCGGATGGTTGACCTGATCGACGTGGAATCCCTGGTCGGTGAAACAGGCTGGGTATCAGAAGTCCCGTAGCCAAGTTGCGGTCATGTGTGGTGCTGTGAGGATGAGGAAGCCAATAGACTAGTCACGCCGGACTTTCTATACGACGGAGAGTCCCACTGACGAACGTTACGTACAACAACATCTGGTCCCAGATGTTGTTGTAAGAGAGAGGAGCCTCTCTTGTTCGCGGTCCAGGCAGACCTGGATGAGCTAGATACCGGACTGATTGGCTTCCTCCGTTCCATCCTCGGATCCGTTGTCACCCGGGTGTGCACGATCCATGTTTATAGTGCTCTCGCAACACCCGATCTCCTTTCCTGGACAGCAACGGATGAACCCAATGTCATAACCATTTCGTGAATGATTGCTTCGCTGGGCAAGCTAGCTGGCGACAATGCCGTTGATCCTACTTGGGACCTCTTAGGCATTTGCCAAATCTCATTGAGCACTTTTGCCGCTAGCTCTTCATTTGTCTGCGACGACGGAGGCACACTTCGTGAAGACATCACTGAGACATCACCCTGTTCTTGTTCCTCTGAAAAAGAGACTGAAAAACTAGAGTGACCCTCTGGCGAGAGGACCGGCATGGACCTCTCACCACTAACAATATACCGTGACACACGTCTCCAACGTTTGTCATTCCAATTGGCACACACAGAGCAAGAATTAGTGCGAGTACACTGACTACAAGAAATACACTGAGCATGAGAATCAGAGGAAGACTTCCTCGAATTACAATTTGAACAAACTTCTTTCATTTTGAAAAAAGTTTAACAGTCATCGTACTCGCACTAACCCTTGAAAACAAGATACATAATAATAATATAATCCATTACAAACATTTCAAAAAATAATTCAAAACATAAAATTTTTTCGAAAAAATTTTCAAGATGAGCCCAAGTTCCCAATGGGAACGATGAGCCCAAATGGATCCCAAAAAACCCTAAGTGTGGACAAAAATTTTAAAACATGTCTAAAAATTAATGTTACACTTACGGACAATATAATGTATCTGGCTATGATCAGAATTAAATAAATGACAAGGAATCACTGTCAGAAGTAACCGCTGTCAATGTAAACAAAAGTGAATAAAACTGGAAACAAGACTCCAGGCACTGAAAATATGGCCCGAAATCAGTAACCAACACTATTCGATGTAAAACAGAGGCTTCCTGAGAAGAAACTGCAGTGCATCGGATGGTAGATGCATGATTGAAATGCCTAACCACCCTAGGATGAGGACGTAACCATGGGGAAAAACAGAATAAACATTCTGTTACCAAGCCAAAACTCCCAAGAAATTTCAGTAAAAATAATTACAAAAATTATGCCAAAAGCATGGGAGAATAGCAAGGGGGGTATTAAGGAAAGGGAGAGAGGAAACACTGAACAAACAATGGACATTTCATAGCAAGAATGAAAATATCAGGCCCATGCCCCGAAATTAGGGAACATGAAATAATTTTGCATAAACATAAAAATTATAAGTTAAAGCCCTGAACACATCCTTCCACTGTTTCTTCCTCTCATCCTTTTATTTCATCCTTAGATCCACCATTTCTTTCATGATTATGTGTCTGGCATCATTTAAACTGAGATTTTAAGCACAGATATCAGTGTGATGTAACTGATTGAAGGGCCAAACAAAGAATGAGGATTTGGCTCCAATTTCGAACTTCCTTGACACTGCGCATGTGCAGAGGATAAAAGTATGGAGGACCACATAGGACAAATAATTTTTGGATTTTGATGCAAATTTTGGGGATTGGGGGGGCAAAATTTGTGTTTGGCCCTAGAATATAAGAATTAGCACCAGCTAAGTCTGGGTCATTGGTACAGTATAAAAATATAGCCTGAGAAAAGAGGGGTCATAAGCTATGTTTTTGACGCAAAAATGAAAATAATTTGCTATTCAAGAATTTTCTTTGCATGTGTCATCTGGCTTTCCTGTTAGGTAAAGGGTTAAAAGTTTTGACAATATTGTTACACATTAAGCACTGGAAGGTGAAGAAGTTTAATAATTTTTTATACATTTGCCAGAGTTTGCAATTTCAGTTGTTTGGTGGGTAAACTGATCAGAGTAAAAATAAGTATTAACTTAGTATCGATATAGAAGACTCACCTTATCTGTTCATCTACTAATTGGTCTGAACTGAAAAAAGACAATAAATATAACCAGGTTATTATTCACTGAAAACATTTTCAATGACTGGAAATTACTATTTCTGGAGATGCCTGTCATTGTGAAAGGTACCAACAATTTTGAACCTGAAACCACAGACTTGGTACCTATCACAGGAATCAAGCCTGGAATAAAGCAGACTATCATCTGCAGAATGAGGTCCCCAGAGCGTGAATTTAGAGATGCTACCCTGCACAGCAGGGTAGCATTACTAAATATATCCTCTGTGAACCTCAATCTGAATCAAGGTCTTAGGTCTAAACAGAAAGGGGTTCCCAGAGGATAAATTGGAGTATTCTAGCCCTTTATATGGGATCATATCTGCAAATTCACCCTCTGGGACGTCATTCTGCAAATGACATATTGCTTATTTCCAGGTTTGATAGGAAATAAAACCAAATAGTAAATTCAAAATAGTATGGTGTACCATTACTTTGTAAATTAGTTATATTACTCTGATAAAAGGTATATATTTCTGCATAGGTGTATGAAGCAGCATTACCCTACCGGGCAATACATGCTGTAGTAAGCAGATTTTGATTCATTCAATCAGGCCTCGATATATTTTAAAGGTCTTCCTCTGTTAAAATGAGAGGCAAAGAATAGGGTTTGATTCATTAATTCAAGCCCAAAACTATTTTAAGGTCACAATAATCTGCTCTTATTATAATTTATTGGAAAGCTCTCTTTCTGAGAGCTTTCCACTAAATGATAATATGACAAGAAATTGGCATGAGAAAGTCAAGGAAAATTGGACTTGTTTCTAAGTTGAATTCCCACCATTCCACAGTCTCTATAAGTCTAATGGCTTTACAGTGATTCCAAGTTAAGTCTTGGCTGCCTATTAAGGAAGCCAAGACCTGACTATAAACCACTGCGTAGGTTATTTGTCTAATGTCAGCAGGACCTCCTCATGATGGCATGTTCAGGGCACCTGTTCTGAGGTAGGAAAAGTCGGTAATAAGGCCTTTAAGGGTTAAACTCCATCATTTGAATCAGTTTGATGAACTCAAAGGAATAGGCTGCAAGATGCTATGTTTTGATAAAACCAAAGACATTTGTCACAGAAAGCAAATGCCTTGAAATTTCTAAAGATTTCCAGTCCAACGTTTGTGAGTATGTAAAGAGAAATTTCAATTCTGTGTAACAGGAGAGATAAGTGCGGGAGCCGGGGTTCGAACCGTCGACCTCTAGCACACAATGCAACCGATTTACCATGAGACTAAGAGATCCGGACTAACCAGGCTGGTTGGTAAATGGCCTTTATACCACGACCGCTACACTACTCTCCCCTTCTTTTGAGATTCACCACATGTGAATCTCACCCAGGTTCCTCCCTCAGAGTGGTCGAAACACCCGCAGTGCCACCTACTCCTGAGGATCGGACGAGCCCCCAAATGTAACAGGAGGAGAGATAAGTGCGGGAGCAGGGTTCAAACCATCGATCTCTAGCACACAAAGCGACCGATTTACCACGAGACTAAGAGATCCGGACCAACCAGGCTGATTGGTAAATGGCCTTTATATCTCGACCGCTACATCTGATATATTTTTTACATGTAGACATATTATGCTTTTATTGTTGAAAGACAGAAACCTCATAATTATTTATTTATTATTTATTGGTGTTTAAGGTCAAGAAACCTCATAAGAATTAAAGTGAGTTAATATAATAACTCAACCTGAATTAATCTTTTCTTAATACACAGAGAATGTTGTTTTATTCCCAAGTTTTTTGAAACACATTGCTGTATAGAATGTACACAGATTTTTAACAACTTTAAACAGTTTTTTGTGGTCACCATCACAAACTTCAACACATGTTATGTACTAAGATTTTCTGTCATCTTTTAGTTTGTAGGAGAACTGGTTATGAATAGTCTGATATGATGCTTCCTCTTTGTAAGAATTAGATCTTTTCCGCTCTTGCTTTAGACGATTAGATTTCAGAGTTCTCAGTTCGTTTGTAAACCAAGATACGCTTGGCCGAATAATAAAGGTTTTTGTTTTCAGAGAAGCATGCTCATCAAGTAGATGGGACAATGTGTTGTTGTATGATTTTGCCAGATCATCCAGGTTAGCATACTGAGAATTACGTAAATCTGATTTTTCGATGTCACATTTGAACTTGTTAACCCTTTACCTAACCTGAAAAGCAGACAACACTTGCAAAAATAATTCCTGAATAACTATTTTTTTTCATTTTTTGTCTCAAAAACATAAGTTATGAGCCCTCATTGGAACGAGCTCGACGAGCTCGTTCCAATGAGGGGTCATAACATATGTTTTTGAGACAAAAATGAAAAAAATAATTAAAATTAATAGGCGATTTTTGAAAATAGTGCTGGCCGGTTTTGGCCGTTACGTTGGGTAAAGGGTTAATGTCAATTTGATTAAGTTTTTGAAATGTTACTTCTTTACGTGTCAGTGATGGTTTTTGAACACCTAGTGTGCACTGTATAGTAATGTGTTTTTGACACTGTTTATCATGAGACAAATAACTCCGATTTTGGACTTAGTGGTGTAAGCACTAGCTGGCTATTATCATACCTAAAGAACAGAGAGCTGTGTGTTTCAATAAACGATAACCTGTCAAAAGACTTCCACATGACATGTGGAGTCCCACAAGGCAGTTGCCTTGGTCCTTTTCTATTTCTATTCTATATTTCAAATGTTCACCATCAATGAATCGCACATGCCTCGATGTTCATCGTTATGCTGATGACACACAGGTCTACTTCTCTTTTCGACCATCAACCAAGGATCAAACTAAAGCTCTAGAAATTATTGACTCATGTATTTCTGACATTCACACAAGAATGATTGCAAACAAATTAATGATAAATGATGATAAGCCAGAATTCCTTAAAACTGGTTCACATCAGCAACTCACTAAAATTAACATCAACTCAGTGAAGGTAGGAGATTCTACCATCAGGGCAAGTGACAGTCTACGTAATCTTGGTGCCTTCTTCCGACTCAAACATATCTATGAACAAACATGTTACAAATATGTGCAACAAGGCTTTCAGAGGTCTATACAAAATTAAACAGATAAGACAGTTCCTTACAAAAGACTCCACAAAAGTTCCAGTTCATGCCTTTGTAACTTCACATTTGGATTATTGTAATGCCTTACTGTTCAACTTTCCACAATGCCAGTACTCTTGCCTGCAGAAAGTATTAAATGCATCAGCCCGAGTGGTATGTAGTGTATCACGATCTCAACACATCACTCATGTTTTGATGGATCTGCACTGTCTGCCAGTAAAGTACAGAACAATTTTCAAAACTTTATTATTGGTATTGAAGGCACAAAATAACATGCCACCAGCCTACTTAGAAGAACTCATCAACACATTGGAGCCCATTTAATTGGATATCTCTTAATTGTATATCCATGTTAATTGAATATAATTTCCCAACACAAAACCATTTACCATACCTCCAGTACTAATTTGACCTGTTAATTGAATATAGGTTATAGAGTAAACTCCTCTTAATTGAATAAAATATCTTGTAACCTGTCGAGAAGTTACCCTGACTTTTCCCAGTTTTCCTTTGTTTATAGACCTATTTGGCCTCAGTACATCCAATACAGGCATTTAATCTATTATATCTTGTTTGACAGAGCTCATCGAGCTCTGTCAAACAAGATATAATAGAATAAATGCAAAGTTTATCTCTAGAATACAGGAAAGTGACAATCCCTGTTAATTGAATACTCCTGTTAATTGAATAATTTCTATTGGCAAAGTGGCTATTCAATTAACAGGGTTCCACTGTACGAAGAATGTGTGTCAATCCAACCTGAGGTCTGATGGTAAAATGCTACTACATGTTCCAAAAATAGGTGTAAGACATTTGGAGATAGACCATTCTCATTCGTTGGTACTCACTTGTGGAATAATTTACCTGATCATCTAAAAACACTGTCAAATGTCAACATTTTCAAGAAAGATCTCAAAACATATCTATTTCAAAAAAGTGATGTTCTGGACAGCAAAATACTGTATATGTTCTGTTTGAATATTTGCATTAGCTCAGTAACATGTACAGCACCTTACAATATGGTTCTTCATCAACTGCACTATAATTTTGGAGCTATATAAATGGGTATAGAATATACACATAGTAGATTGGTGTACCAGATGATCACCCGGGGTGAAGTTATGTTAACCGCGAGCTTTTGGCGCTCAGTTAACACCACTTCACCACGAGTGGTAAACAATAAATTTAGACAAGTTCGCATTCAGGTCGACGTCACCAAAAGTCAACTTGGATGTAGTTCCGCTGTAGGTGTAAATTTTAACTATTGAAATTCCATTGCTGGCATGTTCACCACGGTTGGTGTATAAAGCTAAAATTTATGTCATAGGCTTTTCATGTATAGTAGAATAGGTAATCATGGTATAAAATTATTATTATAGAATCCATTCATTAACACAAAGTCTGAGGGTAAACGTCATTCATAATTCAACAAAAATGAAAAATAATCCAAATTATACAGTACGTGGAGAGTGGATTGTAAGTAAATCACCCGCGGAGTGGGGTTATCACCCAAGCTATAACTTTCAAATTTTGTTCATAGCGACAAAAAACACAAACAATGTTTCAGCCAATGGACCTCTGGGTTTAACACGGAGGTCCATTGGCTGAAACATTGCTGGTGCTGGTTGTGCTTTGCAACAAATTCGCAATTATTGCTTGGGTGGAATCTCCACTCTGCGGGTGATTTAGTGATAATGCACTCCCCACGTACTGTATGTCAAAAAATTATTCATTCCTGAAAATTAAATTTTAAGGTTTCACTTTTTGTTAGTTAGTGCATGGAGTTTTTTTTTTCCAGGTTTGGTTCCAGTTTTAATTTTTTTTAAAACCTTGGTTTCAGTTCAGTTTTTTGGTTTCATTTCCAGGTGCTTCAATTAATCTAAAAACACTATCGTCTTACTAGAAAAGACCATGGAAATATCACTTTCTAAAGTGTGATATGTCCAACTAGTAGTACTGGGACAAAGGACACTTCACTAGCATTCAATTGGCATAGTGTTAATATGAATTTCTCATGTCTGTAAATAACACAATGGCTTACAAAATCAAGTTGAATCAATAATATATGCTTGCATATGAACTTTTATGCTATTAAAACAGGCCTGACATTCTGAGGCAGGCGATCGCCCCTGAGTGCTATTGCCCACCTGATTTTCCACCCAGGCGCGCATTGATCGCTTGCCTTGACAAGCAAACATCATCGTAAGAACAACACTTCAAACTACTGCATAGACCCGTCATTTGGGCCTTTCCGTGGATAAGTCCAGCCCCCAGTCCCCAAACTTTCTGAAAAACAAATTTAATTTGAAGATGCCCCAAAATGAGCCCACCACAGATTTTCCAACATTATTTTTCAGGTGCATGTAACATGTAGCAGTAATTACACCAATGATGGGGATTTCCCCAAGTTTCCAATGAAAATGAAAGTGTCAAAGACACTGTAGCTCATCTTGTGTAAGACATGTACATGCATAGTATATGACACAGCAATGACACACATCTAGGTAATGACCTGATAACAAAGATACATGGAAAGTATTGTAAAGGTCTGAACATAAATACTGACCATAGCCTGTAACAAATGTACCGGTAAAGTATTGTAAAGGTGAGTGACAGTTTGACGCCTCTAGCCAGAGCCGTATAGAAATGTGAACTTACTCTGTATAAGTAGCACTGAATAAATGATAGTTTGTCTAATTGGCCGCCGCTGACCATCATGAAATTTCAGACCGCACCCCAAAACATTCGTTCTCGTCCCAAGGTGATAACAAAGGTACCCAAGACGTTTTGTGAAGATCAGTTCATAAATATAGCCTCTTGCCCAAGTCGTATTGACATGTGTACTAACTGTATATAAGTAGCACCGAATAAATCAAAGTTCATCTAATTTGCATAATTTATGCACAAAAAAACCCCCTGTATTATATGTGATGTATTCCAGTTACTAAACATTCATACAAAAATTGATTCAAATCAGAACCTTCATATAGAAGTTCTGTATAAAAAACTGATTGCACCTAATTTCTGTATAGAATAGCCACCGGCAGTTATCTTGAATTTTGGACCGCACCCCAAAACACTTGTTCTCGCCCCAAGGTGATAACAAAGGTACCCAAGAAGTTTCGTGAAGATCGGTCCATAAATACAGCCTCTAGCCCAAGCCGTATTGACATGTGCACTTACTGTGTATAAGTAGCACTGAATAAATCAAAGTTCATCTAATCTGCATAATTTCTGCATGAGAAAAAAACCCCGTATTATATGTGATGTACTCCATGTTACTAAACATTCATACAAACATTTATTCAAATCAGAACTTTCATACAGAAGTTCTGTACAAAAAACTGACTGCACTAATTTTGGTACAAAATGGCTGCTCGTGGCCATCTTGAATTTTGGACCGCAACCAAAAACACTCTCGTCCCACGGTGATAACAAAGGTACCCAAGAAGTTTTGGAAAGATCGGTTCATAAATATTGCCTGTAGCCGGAACCGTATTGAAATGTTGACAGACGGATGGATGGACAGACAGACAGACGACGTGCCATGACATCACCTCAAATTTGACTACATCATAGTTGAGCTAATAAAATGTAACTTGTTTTGTTGATGTTTTCATTTTATTCATTACCACAATAACATTGGAGTGATTACACCTAAAATAAAATTTGAGAATCATTTTGATGTATTGCTTTTTTATATTACTTCATTCTTTCATTGCAGCTGAATTAAAATTTAAAAAAAAAAGTCTTGTGTTGTCAATTTTGTTTCTCCACTCTGATCTAAGCCTTTATATTTAGAAGCAAATGGGAAATTCCCAGTTCATAATTAATTATTCCAGGCGGTATGGCCACTCCAGTTATCGTTTTTTATTAGTTAGAAATTGAGTTGTTTAGATATCTAAAGCAGTCGGATTGAAAAAGCACTTCAAAAAGGAAATATAACTTCGTACTTTCATTTTAACATCCATTATGTCAAATGACATGAAATGCTGTTTGAAAACAACACAAATGTGAGGCCATTCAGGGACCAGCCTAGAGGGTAATTTGAGGGAGAAGTCATTTCTCCCTCCACTGACTTTAGGGAGAAGTCAGATGAAACAGGGAGAAGTGAGAAGAAAATGTAGAGCGATGATTCTGCATTCACATGATCTAGCGGTATATTATATTTTCATCTCTCACAAAAATAGATCACTACAATTGGGCAATAACACATCTATATGTGTAAATTTATTTGTATAAAGAATTGTTTATGAGAAAAAAACATGCCTCTCTGTATTAATTTATATTTATAAAAAGAAAAGTTTACAATTCAAATTCAAATGGGCATTTACTTTTTAGAAGAGACAGATCAGCCTTGAATTAAACAATTCAAGTGTGTCCACTTCTTGGTCCAGAGTGAGTAAAAATAGGTCAAAAAAAGTAGGTTTTTGCTGCACAAATATAAAATCCAGATTGGAATTAAAACTTCAGCTTTTACAAAAAAGTGTTGTTTCATGAAAAACTGCTCCCCAGAAAAAAAATTCTGAGTGTGAAAAATACTTATTTTAAAGATAACTTAAATAGAAAATCTTGTCTTAACTTGACGACTTGTCACCTAATTTCAATGCAGCCAAGATGGTTCGCGATTACATTATTAATCGGGCATTGTTTTTAGATGCTGATTTTATTTTTAGTTACTATGAAAATTAATCACAAAAACATTTAACCCTAGCAATAATACTCTTTTCAGATGGAAATTACTTTGTAAATTCTATGTGAATTCACCTAATTTCAAGGTAGGTCAATTGGGAATTTACAAATTACAGGGCGACATGATTTCGCTTTTTAGTGATGTCAGAGCGAAGTTATGCAATCCAAGGCGACTTTTTCTCTCCAGTCGCCCGGTCGGCTGGTCTCTGAAGCCATTGTGGTATCAACCCTTTACCAAACGCAGACGATATCAAAATTTATTATTTTAAATATCATTTTTTTAAATTTTTTAAAAACTTTCAACAAAACCATATCATGTGACCCCTCATTGGAACGAGCTCGTTCCAAAGAGGGGTCACATGATATTGTTTTGTTGAAATTTTTTGAAAAATAATATTTTTTCAGCTGCTGAATTTGCTTATTACGTGGGCGGATATGGCCGATTTGTTGGGTAAAGGGTTAACATTTGGAGAGTCTCTTTGCACACCATGGCAGTCCAATTTAATTTAGCTCCTTTTTTATGAGCACGCCCATGTGGTTTTATTTATGTTTCATGTTGCGTGTGTTTGTTCAACAGTGTGACGTCAATGGAGATCAGGGACATTTGTGGTCTTGATATGGGGTATTAACTTATTAAAATTAGACAAGCTTGTTAAAACAAGAACTTGGATTTGTCTCCTCTGCTGACATTCGCTGCTATTTTGAAAATGAGAGTACGAGCAGGTCATTGTAAATTTCTTAGTTTAACGGCAAAGAATGCAAGCACCAGACATGATAAGTCTCACAGATTCACCGTGAGACTCCCGGATTGGGTCATGATCTCCCGCACTCACGGTAGCACCCATATATCTCCCACATCGTCAGAATGTATCAAGTGAAAAAAACGAAATCAACCATATCTTTATTGTGTACAATTTACTTCACGCTTGCAAACGGTCATCCGTGAGATCTGCACAGCGACCCTGATATTTAAGTAAGCTTCAGAAATTCAGTCTCTTTTAATTTTCTCTTCCCTTTGTTCCAAATCGTGTTTAATTAAAATAAATTAATACAGTAATGGACTATTTGATATTATTCTGTCATCACAAGGTGATTGAAGACCAAACAATATAGCCTGGTACAATGTTTTCACAACAAAAACACCAACCATTTTTCTTAGTACTTAAGCGACTTTGCCCCAGTTTTCACAACATAAACACAGCCACATGTGAAGGAACAACAGCTGATTACTGTTTGAAACCATACTGATTTCTGCTCATCAGAGATCGGCTTTTTAACTCTTTACCCAACGTAACGGCCAAAACCGGCCAGTGCTATTCTCAAAAATCGCCAATTAATTTTCATTATTTTGTAATTTTTTGTCTCAAAAACATAGGTTATGACACCTCGTTGAAACGAGCTCGTTGAGCTCGTTCCAACGAGGGGTCATAACCAATGTTTTGGAGACAAAACATGAAAAGAATTAGTTATTCAAGAATTTTTTTTGCAAGTGTCGTCTGCTTTTCATGTTAGGTAAAGGGTTAATTTAAAAATAACTTTGTTCTCAAAACATTCTATGATGAATGGATCACAGGTAACTGTAGTTTGGCCAATTTTTTGTGTCTGTCGGTTCGTTTATCTGGTTTGTGGCAAAAGCCGAAACTAAACCGAAAAACCTCCATGCTCTACTTTTTCTTTAAAAGAAACCAAAAAGTCGTACAAACTCTAATCGAAGCATGGCGAGGGAACACGAACTAGTTTTGGAAAGAAAAAGTGAAAAAAATATTCTAGGAGTTCATTCCAGGTATTCCACTGTACAATCATAGGGAAGCCTTCCAGACAATTCTCAAGTTATCCTGGCAGTGGCTTCTAATAAAGTCTTGGCTTCTTAAAAACGGCAGCCAATACTTGACTAGAAATCATTGCCAACCACTTGTCTTACAGGTCGTGAAATAACTACTACTGGGGTTTAATTGGACTTGAGAAGACAAAAAAATGACTTACTTCAAGATATGTTCATGTTCTTTTAAATACAGATCTGTTCTTCTATTTAACCCAGATAAATTTTTATATGAGCTGAAAAAACAAATTGGTAAATGTGAAAACAGAAAATTCAAACTGATTAAAACTGCTTGATGAAATATCTCTATTCCAGTCTGAAACTCTGCTAATTGAAAAGACACCATGCCAGTAAAAAACAGTCAATTAACAGGAATGTGATAATTTTCCTGTATTCTAATGATAAGGCTAAAAAAAAGTGTTTTGATTCTCAGGCAATCCCTCACTGAATTTGAACTCCCTCATTGGACATTTTTATTGCCTTTCAGTGTCTTCCAATATTAATACAAAACTCAGGAAGACAGGAAACTTTTTACATTTTTTGATTGATGCATATTTATTTAGTTGTGTCTCTCCAGTGTTTGCTTTGTCACAATTTATGGGAGAGTGCCAATAGGCACGGCTCACACGGCCTACAGGCCAATAGGCACTCTCCCATAAATTGTAAAGAGGCAAATCCCCATAGATTAAATACTTTTACTTCAAAGACAATATGAAAAGCATTGAAACAATATGAAGGCAATGAACCTACAGTTTGTTTTCAGAGGAATGTTTTATTTTTCAGATTAAAAATTAATTTATTTGTATAAATATACACTTTCTATATTTCTGTGTGTAAAAAGACAGCAGAAATCCTCTCTATGCTTCTTCACTTTTTGCAAAAGAAAAATAAAAATTAAAAATAAAACCCTCTAACCCTTACCGATTTGAAAAAAAAAATTGCTGGAGAAGCAATTAATTTATTTTGTGTGATAAATTTTCCCCATAGGTTTAACACTGAAAGAATTTAGTCCTACAGTAGAGACAGACTTGTTCACCTCTGCCCTCTACCGCATTCGTGTAGTATACGTAACAGTTCAATTGTTGTTTTCTTTAAACCTGTTTGAAAGTATTACACAATGCTAGTAGAAAACACTACACATTTTTCATTAAATAAAGTATTTTTGCAAGTTTAGCTCAGGTTTGTAGGGGGATTATTTTTAGACAGAAATGTATCATTGTGCCTTTTTTATTTTGGGCAGTTTTGCTTGTCTTCGAATGGGACCTATGTGCTCCTCACTTCTTGCAGTGTTTTGTAGTGAGTAACAGCATGATTTTGCCATGACTGCCCTGTAAAAGATTTATGGGATAAACAAAATAAACGTATAGTGTTTTCAAGAAAAAAATTTATTCTACTCATAGAATTAAGAATGAAACCAACTCGCCAGAGGGTCGTCAGTTTCATTCTTAATCCTACTCGTAGAATAAATTTTTTACTTGAAAACACTATACGTTTATTCTATATGTACTGAATCTAATTGTGTCTATAAATATGGGAATTCCTTGGTAGATAGATCACAAGATTTTTTTCAATTAACAGGAGGTTAATCTATAACCTGCATGCAAATAACATGTCAAATTTGTACTAAAGACAGGCCCGTTGATTAAAGGTGAACATCTGTTTGGGTCACATGGAGGTTACCTAAAATGAAAAACACACAAACAAAAAATGGGTTGCACCAAATTGTCACTGAAATCCATCCCCGCACTTGAGCATAAAAACAAGCTTCATACACCGTTCCAACTAAGAAACCCCATAACTTTACCCAAACTTTTCAAAGAGTTTAGAACAATTTTCCAAATCACCCAGACAAAATATTCCCAAACGTTTTCATATGTATTACATGTCTCAAACTCTTCAGTTTATCACATGTGAAATGATGTGCAATTCCACTGTCTGGAAACATCTGTTTGAAGATTACGCTCACATCAGAGTTGAAATTATGTTGAGAAATCGTATAAAGAGACGACAAAGACTGGTGTACAATATGTTCTGAGTTTGCAATATTTCCTAATCAGGTTGCAGGAAGGACTTTCAAAATTTGTTTTGCCGCGTTGTTTAAGTTATTTTTTTCTCCTAATCCCATGTCAATTCCACATCCATCCCAATTAAATTTGATTTCTCCAGAACTTTTCTAGACCCAATATTAAAAAATTCCTATTTTCCACACTTTTCAAGCGTATATGGAAAATTATTTTTCCAATTCCAAACTTTTTCCGGGATTTCACGTGTGGTAACCCTGAAAGAGGTATAATGGACTGAAACAGGTTGATAGATGGTTGAGTCCAAACTAGTTTTTACCTCTTGGCCATCTGCTGGCAGATTGTTCTGCAGACCGGAAAAAACCCACAAAAGATCATTTAGATTACAGAGGGGGGGGGGGGGGGGGGGGGGGGGGGTTACACATAGGGGGCAGGGGGTATAGGCTAATATGCCAATTGTGAAATACAGTACATATAGAGTGTATTATCACTAAATCACCAACAGAGTGGAGATTCCACTCGAGCAATAATTGCAAATTTTTTGCAAAGCAAAACAAGCACAAAGTTCCAGCCGATGGATCTCTGGGTTAAACCTGGAGGTCCATTGGCTGCATAGCAGTGTAGCATCACTAAATTTACCCTCTGTGAACCTCAATCTGAATCAGGGTCTCAAAACTAAACAGAAAGAGGTACCCAGAGGATAAATTGACCCACTGTATGAGATATCATCATCAGATTCACCCTCTGGGGACCTCATTCTGCAAATGTCAGACTGCTTATTTTCAGGCCTGTGCACATTGCATCCATATGAGTAGAATGGCAAGTCATTTATGCCAATTAATTTTCATTATTTTTTCATTTTTTGTCCCAAAAACATATGTTATGACCTCTTGTTGGAACGAGCTTGTCAAGCTCGTTCCAATGAGGGGTCATAACCTATGTTTTTGAGACAAAAAATGAAAAAAAAATTGGTTATTCAAGATTTTTTTTTTTGCAAGTGTCGTCTGCTTTTCATGTTAGGTAAAAGGTTAACAGGATTTCCACCACAATAAATAACACAAGAGGCCCCAGGGGGCCTGAGGGCACTCACCTGACATAGTAGCCTAAATATCAACCCAGAGAATTGATTTCCACAAATTGATTGAATTGATTTGCATCTGCTCCTCCTAAGAAAATCTGAAACCAAATATCCAAATATTCTGACCAGTGGATCTAAAAAAAGATTTTTAAAGAATATTCCTCATATTGAACTAAGTCATAATTCGGGCTCCCACAGGGAGCCCATATATGAACCCAGGAACTTGGCTTTAACAAACTTGAATCTCACACCCCTAAGGATTCTGCACACCAAATATCAAAACATTCCGACTGCTGGATCTGAAGAAGAAGATTTTTAAAGAAAATTCCTCATTTTGAACCAAGTTACAATTCGAGCTCCCACAATCAGCCCAAATATGGACCTAGGGACATGGCTTGAACAAACTTGAATCTTACCCCACTAAGGATGCTGCATAAAAAATATCAAAAGCATTCATCTGCTGGATCTGAAGATTTTTAAAGAAAATTCCTCATTTTGAACTAAGTTGTCATTCAGGCTCCCATAGTGAGCCGAAATATGAACCAAGGGACTTGGCTTGAACAAACTTGAATCTCAGCTCCCTAAGGTTGCTCCATGCCAAATATCAAAACATTCCAACTGCTGAATCTGAAGAAGATTTTTAAAGAAAAATTCCTCATATTGACTAAGTTATAATTTGGGCTCCCACAGGGAGCCCAAATATGGACCCATGGACTTGGCTTTAACACACTTGAATCCCCCCCCCCCCCCCCCCCCCCCCCCCCCCAAGGATGCCACTCACCACATATCAAATCATTCCGACTGCTGGATCTGAAGAAGAAGATTTTTTAAGAAAATTCCTCATTTCGAACAAAGTTACAATTCAAGCTCCCACAGTGAGCCCAAATATGGACCTAGGGACATGGCTTGAACAAACTTGAATCTCACCCCCCTAAGGATGCTGCATACCAAATATCACAAGATTCTGCCTGCTGGATCTTGAGAAGAAGATTTTCAAAGAAATTTGCCTGAAATGCACTAAGTTCGAATTTGGGCTTCTATTGTGAGCCCAAATATGAATCCAGGTGGCCGATTTGAACAAACTGGAATCAGATCCATCCCACAATGTTGCATACCAAATATCAAAAGATTCTGCCTGCAGGATCTGGAGAAGAAGATTTTTGAAGAAATTTGCCTGAAATGCACTAAGTTCGAATTCGAGCTTCTATAGTGAGCCCAAATATGAATCTAGGGAGCCGATTTGAACAAAATAGAATCAGATCCACCCCACAATGTTGCATACCAAATATCAAAAGATTCTGCCTGCTGGATCTGGAGAAGAAGATTTTTTAAGAAATTTGCCTGAAAAGCACTAAGTTCAAATTTGGGCTCCTATACTGAGCCCAAATATAAACCCAGGGAGCCGATTTGAACAAACTTGAATCAGGTCCACCCCACAATGTTGCATACCCAATATCAAAAGATTCTGCCTGATGGATCTGGAGAAGAAGATTTTTTTAATGTTTTTCCCATTGCCTACAGTGTTAAAAAGTGCTGACTCAGCACTTTTTCAAAGTCCCGAAACTATACCCTATGATAAAACCGATGGCAATTTTTTTTTACCAATTCTTTCTGTTGGTCCTAAGGAAGCTTCACACCAAATAAAAATTCTCGGTGCCGTGCAGTTTTGGAGATATGGGCCTTTTAATTTTTTTCTATTTTTAGCTCCTGCGGTTCCCATGGGGCTACAGGAAAAAAAAATCAGCATAAATTAGGTACTTATGACCCAATAAGCCCTCACATAAAATTTGGTTCAAATCAGCCTCTCGGTTTGGAAAATAGAAATTTTGGGCGGGGCCAAAAATTTTGCCCCTCCCATAACGACGCCAAGTATAGCCCCCACAAACTTCTCTTGAACAAATCTGAGTCTACACCTCGAAAGGAAGCTGCACACCAAATATCAAATCTCTGCTACTGCTGGTTCATGAGAAGAAGATTTTTTAAGATTTCAGCACACTTTTTGGGTGTGGCCCTACCCACGGGCGAGGCAACTTGATTTGAACAAAATCAAATTGCGATGTCATAACAAACTATTATCTCAAATATCAATTAAATTGGTTCAGCGGTTTGGGAGGAGAAGACGCAAACACCATGTTCATGGACGACGGACGGTGAGTGATCACTATAGCTCTCCTGACTGAAAGTCAGGTGAGCTAAAAAACAAACATGCAATCTCTCCAAAGCGAGATCGTGCATTAGTTGTGAGAAAAGCATTACAACATATTATTTTTAAAGGTTACAACCATGTTATGTAGCATAACCTGCACAGTTATAAGTTAACCCCTTACCTACCACTAAAGGCAGACAACACTCGCTAATAAAATTCTTGAATTACTAAATTTTTTCATTTTTGGCCTCCAAAACATTGCTTATGGCCCTCAATGGAACAGGCTCATGATTAGCTATGTTTTTGAGACGAAAAATTAAAAAATAATGAAAACTGAACGGTGATTTTTGTGAATAACACTGGCCGGTTTTGGCCATTATGTTGAGTAAAAGGAAAACCCTTAACTGCTTGAGGGATAGATTGTTTTTGGTGGTCTGTATAATTTATTCAAAATTTGTTTTATTAAAAATTATTGGAGTGCCCAGAGGCACTCTCCAATAATATGTAATAAAACAAATTTATATAAACAAAATATCATTTGCGTTTGACTGAACAAGAAACATGAGCAAGAAAAAGATTGGCTTTTGCTGTAGAACCCTAATTTGTTTTGGAAGCCGTGATGGTGGCTTCTAGCACTCAACCAATTAACCCTTTACCTAACGAATCGCCTGCATCCGCCCACGTAATTTACAAATTCAGCAGTTGAAAGAAAGACATTTTTCAAAAAAATTCAACAAAACCATATGATGTGACCCCCCCATTGGAACGAGCTCATCGAGCTCGTTCCAATGAGGGGTCGCATCATATGATTTTGTTGAATTTTTTTGTAATTTCGTTAAAAAATAGTAATTAAAATAATAAATTTTGATATCTTCTGCGTTGGGTAAAGGTGGGCTCAAAATAACTTTTTTTTCTATGCATAGCAAAATGCTACAAATTTCCAAAAAATGAATAGCATTTTGTAAAAATTGCATAGCTATTTTTGTATACCAGAGTTAAGTTATCCTGTTTTGTATTGAATTCTTCTAAGTAGATAGAATAGTTTCCATCCATGTCTGGGCATTTCCAAATGATCTGCAACACATGAAACATTTACTATGTTTTTTTAACTGAACTGCCTTTAAGGGTTGCATGGACTTGGATATTTTCAAATGGCGTCTTGGTTGTTTAATAGAGTTCTCAAAATGAAAGTTGGGATTTTTAATTTGATGGGCTTGAAGTTATTTTTAATGGACATTTTATGCAAAATGTTGTAAAAACAGGAAGAATTTAAACCAATAGAATTCATCTTACATATGAAGTTGCTAATGATGCTTGATGGAGTGTTAATCTGAGTTATGCCTGGAATGTTCCACAATCAGAAGTAAAGCATCAGTGAACGAGTTTTCAAATTTGTTTGCAAATTTTCATTTACATTTTGCGATACAAGATAATCAACTGCAGCCTAATAGGCTGCAGTTGATTATCTTGTATCGCAAAATGCTGTACATAATTGAACATTGTGTAGCTTTTTGCAAGTTCTGCAAAGCAAAAAGCGACGCAACACTGCTTATTTTGAGCCCTGGGTAAAGGGTTAAAGACCTTTTACAGTGCACAACGGTCTAAAATTCTGGAGGCTTAGAAGTGATTTCAAGTTATATCTTAGCTGCCTGTAGAGGCAAACCAAGACTTGACAAGAAAACACTGCCCTGCTAATTTCTCTATTTTTTGCACGTCTTTCTTAGGTTTGCATATTAGCCACCTGTTCGGAGTCCATGAAGTTTGTGAAGGGCAGAAATAGGCCTTTAACTGGTTGAGTGCTAGAAGCCACTATCATGGCTCTATTGAAAAGTGCTGGAAGCCACTTTAATGGCTTTACACTGTATGCATTAACCTTGGTGTTCACTCGGCAGTAGAAGAAAAATTTGTTAGATGGAATTCTTTGGTTGCAATTTATTGGAGAGTGCTATTGGCACTCTCCAATAAATTGTAATCAAACAATTATTTATGAACAAAATCTTGTTAAACTAAGGGTACCTTTGGTATCTTTGAAAAAAAAATACCCATGTTTCAAATCACCTTTAAAAAATAATTTAGCACTCAACCAGTTAACATGTCCATAATAATGTTCATATGAAGCAAAAAAAAGAAATTTGTTCTGTTCCGACATCTATTGTTTTTAAAGTCATGCCATAGCAATCAAGATTAGAATTCAACACACAGCTCACTGAAACCTCACACTTACTTTATATCTCTCCTCACTGAGCCTAACAAATTTTCTCTCTCCCTAATAGCAGTAATATTGGATTTGGTTTTCTGAAATTCTTGTGAGTAGTCTTGCAATATATCTCTGTGCCTCTTCAATGTGTGTAACAGGGTTGCACTGGGAGAGCTGACACTTATGTTCTGTGTGTATTCCACCATTCGATCATTTACTTCAGTCAGCTAAAATGAAGAAAACAAATGGAACATGACAGAACTACATTCATAGAATACCAAGAATCCCTGTTAATTGAAAAGACACCTTGTCACTGAAAATTATTCAATTTACAGGCATATTCAATCAACAGGCATATTCAATCAACAGGCATATTCAATCAACAGGCATTTGCTCTTCTTCTAGAAACAAACTGGTTTTTATTCTACTATATCTTACCTCCTACAAGAATCTAGGAATTTCATTGGTTCAAAGATGTCACATGCAGACTGCATATAAAACCATAAACTGCCTGTCAACATCAATATACGCTGACAGCTATGGGTAATCTCCCCTTTGTTCATTGATTATTCAAAATGACGGCAGCCGACAAATGCTTCAAGTTGAAAGATTGAGTGTTGGAAGCCCATATTTGGTCTGAAGTGCAGGTTAGGCAATTTAAAAGGCTTCATATTCTGTGGATGTGTGTCATGTTACCTTCGAAATGAAACTGTTTGGTATGTATGAATTTGCCTTGTTACAATTTATGGGAGCGTGCCTGTAGGCACTCTCCCATAAATTGTAACAAGGCAAAGACACGTGAACACATAGTGAGAATTCTTTCATTTAATGTTGATCGCTGCTGTTATTAGTTGTAGGCACTCTCCCATAAATTGTAACAAGGCAAAGACACGTGAACACATTGTGAGAATTCTCTCATTTAATTTTGATCGCTGTTGTTATTAGTTCGGTGCATCGATGCAGCAGTCAGTAAGATATATTCGTTACACAGTTTGTTGGTGGCCTAATATGGTATATATGGTGTTAGTTAATTCCATATTGGACTCGAGCAAAGTGAAGCTCGAGTCCAATATGGAATTAAATGACACCATATATACCATATTAGACTACCAACAAACTGTGCAACTAATAATATCTTGTTTGACACGGAGCTCTGTCAAACAAGATGTAATAGATTTCAAGTAAATGTCTGCATTTGAAGTACAAAGGCCAAATAAGTGTATCATCAAGGGGAATTTGGTGATCGTCATGGTAACTTCTCAATATATTACAAGATTTTTTAATCAATTAACAGGAGTTTAGCTATGAATAATATGCAATTAACGGGGAAAATTTGTACAGAAGTATGGTAATTTGTTTGGTGTTTGGAAATTTTATACAATTAACATGGTTATTCAATTAAAAAGACAACCAATTAAGTGGGCTCCACTGTATAAATTTTGCCTAACAGAAATCTGTGCATGATTTCACTGTATGATTATATGTGAACATTTCTATTCAAACATTCTGAACAATTCCTTCACATCAGATCAAAAATTAAAAACTGGCAATTAATGAGAAACTTAAGATTTTCTTGAATGTACTAAGTAATTTTCCATTATACTTGCCTTAGACAGTAATTGTTCGATTTCCATTGCCATTGTCTCAAACATATGTTCACTGCTTGATTTGTTCAGCAAAGGGGAAGTATCACTAAAATAGATAAAAAAAATCTTCTACAATAAAAAATAAATTAACATGACTGTGTACTCTAAAAATTAAAAAACACTTTCTGGGACAATACTATTCATTATTTATTACATATCTATTAAACTTTAAACCCTCGTATTCAACGGAATCGCTGCTCTGATATAAATGATTCTGTTTTCAACGGGTGATATACAAGCCAGAACTTTTTTACCGCACCGTTTAGTTATGCTTCGAAAAGTTTCCAAATTTCGTTATACAATTCTTGACCGTCTGTAGCATAGTGTGAAAATGAAAACGACCAAAGCAAAATAAAGTCGGTTCACAAAAAATTAGCCCAATGAGAAAATATTTTTAAAAAACCCAATCATTTCCAACCGGAACATTAACCCAGTCCCGTGGCCGTCTCGTTTTGTGGATCCCATTATATCTAAATTGGTCAACTTTATTTTGGTAAATCTTCGTACACTTTAACATGCTTCGAACTTCTTTTAAAAATGTTTCTCCCAGATGTTTTGTCAATCTGCACATATTTGTACTTGTATTTTTACTAACAGTAATAGCCAACAAATGGTTAGTCGTGAATGGGCTATTACTGTTAGTAAACGGCGATTGTAATTTCAACAAACACTGGTTCCGAAAAGGTTGTTTTGATTTTTTATCGATCCATATGATCAGTACAGCTTCAGCCAAAACAAACTCTTCACCTTTGGGTTTAATTATCGGAATTAAAATTTGTTTTTTTAAATGCACTTTAATGCATGGGTTGTGTAATAAACACAGAACATGATGTGTGTTTGAATCGGTGGGTGTTTTACATAACTCGTTGGAATGGCGTAATCATATTTGACTACGTCATTCCAACTCGTTATGTAAAACACCCAACAATTCAAACACACATCGCGTTTTGTCTATTTATCCCATATTATTATTTATTGATGTTTAAGGTCACATATTTATGCACAATGGCTAATCATGACTGTGACAGTTTTACGGATGGAGGAAGCCGGAGTACCCGGAGAGAACCACCGAGCAACGACGAGCAGCTGCCAGCTCTCCAACATCGTAACCCCGAACTGCAGCACATGGTTTAGACTGGTTGAAGACATGCGTACCATCGACGTGCAGTACGCCTTAGTACACGGCGTCATCGTGCCCCCACATGGGCAATGGAGATGAAGTGTCTTGCCCAAGGGCACAAAGCGGTTGCCGCAGGTGGGATTTGAACCGAGGACCTCTCGGCTTGCAGCCTGCACCTCTACCTACTGAGCCACCGTGCTCCCCATTTATCCCATATCAAATAGTGCCATAGTGTTATATTTCTCATGAGAGGTGGAGTTTGGGAATTACAGAAACAATTTCAGCCAGCAGGGAGAAGTGCTATTTCAGCATGCAGTTTATTGTGGGTGCCACTGTCATTGTACAGGGAGGAGAGTGGAAGGTATCTGAATTATCTAAAATAAGCTCAAACTCTCATAATTTAATCCTTTATCTAACATGAATGAGCTTGTTCCAATATGGGGTCATAAGCTATGCAATATGGGGTCATAAGCTATGTTTTTTTTTTTGAGGCAAAGAATGAAAAAATAATGAAAACTGAAAGGCAATTTTTGTGAAAAGTTCTGGCCGATTTTTGCCATTATGTTAGTTAAAGGGTTAACCTGAATATTTGTAAAACTGATGTTTCTTCAGAAAGTAAGATGACAAGTACAATACGTTTAGACTGTATTATCACTAAAACATCTACAGAGTGGAGATTCCACAAAATCAATAATTGCAAATTTGTTGCAAAGCATAACAAGCACAAGAAAAGTTCCAGCCAAAAGACCTCTGGGTTAAACCTGAAGGTCCATTGGCTGAAACATTGCTTGTGTTTTTGTCCGTATGTACAGAATTTGAAAGTGATACTTTGGTTTGTAATTCCACTCCACGGGTGATTTTGTTACAATCCACTCTCCGTGTACTGTAGTTAAGGTATAACTTGTTAGATATTTTATTTCTATTCATCTTCTTGAAAAGTCTTGATGACCATTTTCTTGTAGATTTATTGAAAATAAAATTTCATCAATTTGATAATAAATTATCTCAAATTAAGTAATTAACTCAGCTCTCCCATCCCCGATTATAACATTGTTCAAAACAGTGATGACCAATAGGAAAAAGAAAGAAAATTATTCTCTACTTACATGTTTGCTAATCACTTTCCAATACATGGGGACCCAAAATGTCAAATTCATTATGCCAATGAACTGGGGTCTACATGTAGCAGTTATCATGACTTGGAAATCATGATAAGAACGTATTGTAGCATTTACATATTGCCCCACCCAAGCCAGAAAATAACCAAACTGTCATTTTCAAAATGAGGTCCCCAGAGGGTGAATTTAGTAATGCTACCCTGCACAGCAGGGTAGCATCACTAAATTTACCCTCTGTGAACCTCAATCTGAATCAGGGTCTCAAAACTAAACAGAAAAAGGTACCCAGAGGATAAATTGGCCCACTGTATGGGATAGCATCATCAAATTCACCCTCTGGGGACTTCATTCTGCAAATGCCAGACTGCTTATTTTCAGGCCTGGTCCCACCCATAGGGATGAGCATTGTTGTTGTTACTAAACAATCTTTATGATCAGCCCTGTTACCATAGTATCCATGCATTAAAATTCAGAAATGAAATTCAACTTTAATGCAGTTTGTTGTAAAGACTTACAATATTCTAGCTTAGTCAAATTAGCCATGGCATTGTAAGCAAATATAGCAGCTGAAAAAGTACTAGTTTTCAAAAAATTTCAACAAAGCCATATTATGTGACCCCTCTTTGGAACAAGCTTTTGTTTCAAAGAGGGGTCACGTGATAATGATTTTGTTGAAATGTTTTCAGAAAATTTTAAAAATAATATTTAAAATAAAACTGTTTGATATTGTCTGTATTGGGTAAAGGATTAAAAAAAAATTAGGGTATCAGAGCAAAAGCCAATATTTTCCTTGCTCATGTTTCATCTACAGTCAAACACAAATAATATTTTGTTTATATAAATTTGTTTTATTACAAATTATTGAAGAGTGCCCATAGGCACTCTTCAATAATTTGTAATTAAACAAACTTTGATGATCAAAATCAGACCACCATAAATAATGTTGCCCTCAACCAGTTAAGAATTTTGTTTTTAATTATCATCTGCCTTTCGTGTTAGGTAACAGGTTAAAGTTGGGGGTATAAGCAAACATGATTCAGCAAGATGTCTTTTTAGAAAGTCTACAGAGCATTGAGTACCAATATGCTGCATGCCTAAAAAATTCTGTTGAATGAATATTTTATTTTTGAACTCCTTAAAAGAATTTCCACCAAAACATATGGTAATTAATGTGTGATCTTCCTTCGGCACTATCGGCTGTTAGTTGTTGATATTTATATATGTGGAAATCTCATTAAGTCGTAAAAAATGCCGATAGGATCACTGATCCAATGTCGAGTTGTGACAGCACAAAAATGGGTTTAATCATTATCAACTTATCGTCCGGAAACCAATTGTTTACAATTTACTATGTGTTGTATGTGAAGGGTCACTGTGACCTTGTCCTTTGACCTAGTGATTCCAAAATAAATAGCATGCTTTCCTGCACCAATGCCAACCTAAAGATAAAGTTTCATGAACGTGGGTGGAACCATTGTCAAATTATCATCTGGAAACCAACTGTTTAAAATTTATTATGTTCAAGGTCACTGTGACCCTGACCTTTGACCTAGTGAGGCCAAAATAAATAGGGGGTCTTCCACTCACCTAGGCCAACCTACCTATGAAGTTTCATGAATGTGGGTCAAACCATTATCAAGTTGTCATCTGAAAATCAATTGTTTACGATTTACTATGTTCAGGGTCACTGTGACCTTGACATTTCATCTAGCGAGTCCAAAATAGATAGAGTAGGGTTCTTCCTCTCACCATTGCCAAGTTATCAGACGGAAACAAATTGTTTACGATTTACAATGTTCAAGGTCACTGTGACCTTCACCTTTCACCTAGCGAATCCAATATACAAAATGTTCTTCTCACCAAGGCCAACCTACCTATGAAGTTTCATGAATGTGGGTTGAACCATTGTCAAATTATCATCTGGAAATAAATGGTTTGATATACTATGTTGAAGGTCAATGTGATCTTGACCTTTCACCTAGCGAGTCCAAAATAAATAGGGTTCTTTCTCTCACTGATGCCAACCTATCTACAAAGTTTCATGAATGTGGATCGTACCATTATCAAGTTATCATCCAGAAACCAATTGTTTTGATTTACTATGTTCAGGGTCACTGTGACCTTGACCTTTCACCTAGCGAGTCCAAGGTAAATAGGGTTCTTCCTCTCACCGATGCCAACCTACCTATGAAGTTTCATGAACATGTGTCAAACCATTATCAAGTTATCGTCCGGAAACCAATTGTTTACGCCCGCCTGCACAAAGACCCGCCATTCAACTATAAGTCGAGTTTGACTTTGTCACAATTCAACTAAAAAGCAGTATTCACGTAGTAAAAACAGGGAAGGCAGAGAAGCATCACAATACCCTTTTTGGTTATTGGTTACCACCCTGCTATATAGCATAACCTGCCAACGGTTTACGATATAACCCCCCTTCATTTCCAGGTCTGAAGCATGCTGATTCCCATTCACAACCTGCCCCAAGACTGATAATACGAGAATTCACAATTACTGAATGTTGGATGGACTTTGTGGCGACTCATAATTGTCTACCAATCAAAATTGAGATTTTGTTATGGATACAGGACAGAGACCAAAGGTGTCCTTAATGATAAAAGGAATACTTTGTTAACCCTTTACCTAATGTAACGGCCAAAACCGGCCAGCGCTATTCTAAAAAAATCGCCAATTAATTTTCATTTTTTGTCTTTAAAACATAGACAAAAAATGAAAATAATAGTTATTCAAGAATTTTTTTGCAAGTGTCGTCTGCTTTTCATGTTAGGTAAAGGGTTAAGAAAGTCTCACATACTAAATACTGACCAAATCCATCAATATTTGTTCAAGTTATCATTCTAAAGAGAAAGGTGATGCCTGCCCCACTCATCTGTGCATCCACAAGCCAGGGCACCGACTTCATAAAACTATAGGTAGAGTTTTTGAAACTCTAAATAGCCTTTGATAAGAAGGCACTCAATATGGTTTTCTTCATACCATTTGACTACTCATGTTCATGTACTTATAGCGTACTGACTTAATGTCTTTTGCATGTATAAATGAAAAGATTGAACTGCAGTGGAAAGACCAGTTTCAGGCCTGACTTAACTATTTGGGTAGATTCAGATTCAGATTCTTTATTCATGGTACACATACATGTAAAATGGTTACAAATAAACATATTGCACAAATGTAATGAGAAGTATACCGTGGGAAGTGGCATAGCCAGATTGGCTGTCTACCTGCCACCCCTTGGAAGAAGATGGGGTGATTGTAAACAGACTGTGACTGAAAGAATGAACTGAGAGCCAATTATGTGACACATGATGGAGAATGACGATCGAATCATTACTTTTCTGAGATTAGAGTATTAGTGTTTCATTTTCGCCAGCGGAAAGACAGTGATTCAAGGTAGGCAAAAAGCAACCTGCCTATAGGACTCCCTCCACTACTTATCATAACACATGAGGGCAGCAACAAGTCCCATCGTGAAGTTTGTATCGTTTAGACTGCGACAAGGAGGTTGGTCATGATGTTTGGGCGTGGTGTCTACGTTAGCTGCATAATCATCGTAGGATGATGAATGTTATGATTTATTTGTTTAGACTTCTATTTGCAAGTTCTTACTTGTATCCATATAGTATTTTACATAGCACCACTGTGAGGAGGAAGCGCGACAGGTTGCACAAGACGAGGATTCCAGATTTAGACGCGGACCATGACTTTGACAATTTACGAAGTTTACGAAGTGCAATCGGGGCAGTAGGGATTGTTGCAGTTGACATAACTGGAATATGAGGAAATGAATGTGGAAGTTAACTTGTTCTTAAGCATGCTTCTGTCGCTAATATTACGAGTTGTGTCGTCCAGAGCATTCCACAGTTTCGGGAAGGAGTATAAAGGAAATTTATCCAGAGTTTGGGTCCGTGTTTTTTCTATGTATAGGAGGCCTGACTGTCTAGTTCTCCTACCAGATGGATTGTCAGTAATTTTAAATATATCATTGAAAGACACCGGTAATCTGCCGTTCTACCAGTCAAACACGAACAGTAGTGCATGTAGCCTGAACAAATCATCAACCTTGAGTATTTGGTTTTCTTTAAACAGGGGATCTGTATGAGAATTGTACTTTTTGTTATTAATTATTCGTATTAAACGTTTTTGCAGGACAGCTAGTTTTTTGATAGCTCTTGAGTTGCGCCATGCCTGGATTCTGTATACCAAATGGCTATGTATGAGGGCGTAATACAATGTTTTCAGAGCTCCAAGGGGGAGGATATTTTTAACTTTGTTTAGACTATAGTTTGCGCGTGCTATTTTCGAGCATAATCGGGATATGTGAGCCTTGTAGGATAAATGTTCATCAATGCTAATTCCCAAGAATTTAACAGATTTTTCTGTTTCGGTGGCCCCAACCTTGTTAATGTTTTGGTTATTTATTTATACCTCTTGACAAAGATTATTGTTCCAACCTTTATTTGGATTAAGTATGATGTACGAGGTTTTCTTAGCATTCAGCATTAACTGGTTCACAGAGCACCATTTGAATAGTTTCTGGAGCTCGTCATTGAAATACGGTGTAATGGGATTATTATCGGAGCCCGGGCAGTGTGCAGTGGTGTCATCGGCAAATGATAAAAGATTGAGTGATGTTGAGTTACTTATATCATTTATATATAAAAGAAAAAGAATAGGGCCTAAAATCGAGCCCTGTGGTACACCGCAACTCTGTTTGGCTAAGTTCGATTTGTGTTCTCCGTACGTGACATATTGAGACCTGTTGGACAAGTAACTTCTAAACCAATTGTTGGTGACACCTCGGATGCCATATTTTTCCAGTTTACCTAATAGTATTTCATGATTTATGGTGTCAAAAGCCTTTGACAAATCCAGGAACAGTGCTAAGGTGCTGTTTTTTTCTTCTTTATTATTTTCTATTGCAATGCTTTTAAGGAGCTGAAGAACTGGATGAATAGTACTATGTCGCTTTCGGAACCCATATTGGTGAGGGTATAAAATATTAAACCTATTGAGGAAACTAGCTAGCCTCACTTCCATGAGTTTTTCCAATACTTTTGAGAATACCGGAAGTATACTGATAGGTCTGTAATTTGTAAAGCTGTGCTCGTCAACCGCTTTAAATATGGGTATCACTTTCGTGATATTCATCCTGTCTGGTACTTTGCCGTTTAGGAAAGAGTTGTTAATTACATGTGTTAGAGGATCCAATACTTCGGTTATCGTATGCTTAAGAAGACAGGTTGTGATGTCATCGCAGTCTTTAGATAATTTTGGCTTCATTTTATTTACTACTCGGTTGACTTCTGTGGGATTTGTGGGTATTAAATAAAGATTATTGGAGACATTGTTGTCCATGTAATCTGCGTGGGACTTATTAGTTTTCTGAATCTGTTCGGATGTGTTTTTTCCAATGTTGAAAAAGAAATTGTTGAATTCTTCTGCGATGGCATGGGGCTCGCTTAACTCGATGTTGTCCTGGATGAAGAACGAGGGTAATCTGGCTTCACGTTTTCCTTTATTGATGGCTTCGTTTAAAATCTGCCACGTTCTTCGCATATTGTTTTTGTTTTCGTTTAGGATATCTCTATAATAGGTAGCTTTACATTGTTTTTTTACCTTGTTGAAGATTCTACAGTAGTTTTTATAGTTTTCTGAGTTCCTTTCGGTGGGAGCTTGGAGTTTTTTCTTGTAGAATTTTTCTTTGTTGTTGGAGGATATTACAAGCCCCCTTGTGAACCATGGCTGTTTTTTAATAATTTTTTTGTTCTGGCGAACACGTTTGAGAGGGAATGCTCTTTCATAGGCTTCCATATAGATGTTTAGAAAGGTTTCATATGACTCATTGGGACAATTCGACTGCATTACAGGATTAAAATCACTTTGCGAGATAAGTGTTTTGAATTCAACAATTCTTTCTGCATTTATTATTCTTTTTAGTGTAAAGTGTGGTGTATCTTTTGGTTTGGGTTTTTCCTCAATATAAAAAACACCAAAATGATCTGACATGTCAGATATGACTATTCCAGGTAATGCTGCTTGTGAAACATTATTAGAGAAGATATGATCTATCAGAGTAGCAGAACGACAGGTTACTCTCGTTGGCTTGGTTATATATACGGCAGAAAGCCTTGACTGAACATGAAATAAACAAATTCTTCCGTTTTTGAGTGTGTAGTTGCTTTTAAAAGGTCTAGGTTAAGATCCCCCATAATTTAAACTTTTTTATTTTCGGCATTTAAAACATTTGTTATTTCATTTAATTTTGATAAGAAGAGGTTGATGTCGGCTTTAGGAGGAGTGTTGGGTCTATAAATAACGCCAATAATTCTGGGTTGGTATTTATCTTTAATTTCAATAAACAGAGATTCGAAAACATGGGGAATAAAGAACGAAATATCATTACGAACTCTGTAGAGTATTCCTTCTTTAATATATAGACCAACCCCTCCTCGACCATCATCATTCTCGTGTCTCATACGTTTAATAATCGGGGCATAGCTATCCAGACTGAACGACATCTCTGGAGGAATTTGGAAAATTTCGGTAAGTCCTATTATGTCGAAGAAGTTCTTTCCTGTTTGTAGGTTATATAGCATGTTTTGAAAGGAATCCCAATGGGCCTTCAGGCTTTGGCAATTGAGATGGAATATTGAGAATCCTGCGTCTATTTTACAAGCCATTGACTGAAAGTCTCTAGGCGAAAAGTAGTTGCAGTCAGTTGTGTGGTTTTTATATGGGGATTCATCATTTTCTGTCAAGGAACATATTTTCTCATTATAGAGCTGTATAAAGTCGTACTCTGCGTCTACCTGCACCTCGTCGAGTGTAATGTTACCCGCCATAATTCACCAACATACTACCATCCTTTCTCGCTGGACAAATATACAAAACATAACTACAATATATTGTTCCAAGATGAAGATAAAAGGAGGTTAAGTCCCAGACATAGTTCAACTGTTGGACGGGTTGAGACGATATTTCTTTTTCATTTCTAGTCACAGTCTGTTGCGGTAATAGTATGTAATTGGGAGTTTGTTTAGAAACGAAAATTTTCTGTACAAACAGGATAAAAACACTGTAGTTTATATACAAGTACGTCGGGTGCAACATTACCCTACCTAACATCACATCAAAGTGATATGGTATCTTGGATGAATGATTGAACAAATAAATTTACAATTAAAGGACTTTACAGTAAAACAATGGATTCAATGAGGATAGAGAATGAGTGAGTGAATTTGTAAAAGACGAGGTGGAGTAATATGAATGAATGAATGAATGAATGAATGAATGAATGAATGAATGAATGAATGAATGAATGAATGAATGAATGAATGAATGAATGAATGAACTATCATCATCGAGGGGGTCATAAAAAAAACAAAACAAAACAAAAAAGAAAAAAAAAAAGCAAAATCCCGAAAAACAAACAAAAGTGTACAAATCTTGAAAATTGAATAGTTGTCAATGGCGCTGACAGTTTTGACGTTACACTTGGCAGACGGTCAATGATCAACCGGGTGAAAATTTGGGATTAAAGTATTAAAAGCCCATATTGGGACTCTACTGAGAAGTACTGGTGCTTCAATTAAAAGGATTCATATTCCATGGAAGTGTTTCATATTCTCCTAAAAATAAAACCTATTCATTTACAAGGAAGGGGAGGGGGTTAAGTCATGTCACAATTTATTAGAGCATGCCAATATGAAAAATTTCTGACAACCAAATTAACATATCCATGCACCCTACCAGTTAACTATTCCCTTGGATATAATGTTGTGTAAAAACATTAGACTATTTCATTAGTTTTGTCATCATGTATTTGGCAAAAATTGTTTGCCCAAAGCCCCCCACCACACAGAATGCTACATGGTGTGAAAACAAGAGTTGTAGAAATCTGAAAGACAAGTTTGTTTTTTATACTTTTTAATTAACTTTACAAGTTAACCCTTTACCCAACGCAGACGACATCAAAATTTATTATTTTAAATATCATTTTTTCAAATTTTTCAAAATATTTCAACAAAACCATATCATGTGACCCATCGTTGGAACGAGCTCGAGGAGCTCGTTCCAACGAGGGGCCACATGATATGGTTTTGTTGAAATGTTTTGAAAAATAATATTTTTTCAACTGCTGAATTTGCATATTACGCGGGCGGATGAGGCCGATTCGTTGGGTAAAGGGTTAATCAAGTCATCAACTGCTGAACAAATGAATTTTCGGAAAATGGTCAACAAGGTACTTTCTGAAAAACCTGAAACAGAATACTTTATGTGGTGCCAATGATCTTTTTTTATTGGACCAGTTCTAGCATAAGAGAAGATATCAAACAATGATTCCTGAAATTCTACAGAATATTTGAAGAACATTATTTATTTCAGGTCATACTTTATATAAATCAGCAAAAACATCAGGTACAGTACTGAAAATAAGCAGTCTGACATTTGCTGAATGAGGTCCCCAGAGGGTGAATTGGATGATGCTATCCAATTCAGTGGACCAATTTATCCTCTCGGTACCTCTTTCTGTTTAGTTTTATATAATGAAAATAAGATAAAAACAAAACAAAAAACACAGTGAAATAAAATTTAGGAACCACTTTTCTAATCCCAAAATAAAAGTAATTTAAAATAGATGTACACAAACTATAACAAAGGTAAAGAGTGAAAAAAAAAACTGAATTCAAACATGCAAAATGAACCCTTAAACCATTCTCGACAAAATTTTTTTAGTTAGTCTGATATATAGAGGATATCTACCCGGTAATGTTAACTTGTGAATACCGGGATTTATCTCATGAGTGAGTGAGAGAATTCGTATTTTCACGAGCAGCTTGCTGCTCGTGAAAATACGAATTCTCTCACTCACTCATGAGATAAATCCCGGTATTCACAAGAAAACATTAGATTTTCTTTTTATTATACCCCTTTCATTTGAAGCTTCAACTGAAACGATCCAAACCGACGCCCATACCACGCAAGAAATCTGTTTACACAATCAGCTGATCGCTGTTTCCACTGACACAGATCGCATTGGATGTTGTGTACATCCACACAAAATAGTTTTCGGGATTGTTGGCGAAATGACGTAATTTTTGCCACAAACAAATTCAGTAAAATGACATTTCTACTTCATTTTCGCTTCAATAATAATTCTTCAACATTGAAATGAAATAATTCAACAATTTAAATAACACTATCAGCGCTTCGACCCGAAAAATTTCGATCGTGCATTAAAACATTTTGGCATTCCATCGTGATCTGCCGTGTCTTGTTATTCTCACCAGTGGAGTGAGAACAACTTTTGTTTTGCGCTTGTGAAAATTCATTTGTAAATTTCAAGTTCACATGAAATGTTAATCACCGAGGTGTGTTTGATCTCACTAGTGAGGGGAGAATGCAATTTATTTTTTACTGATTCCTATTATATTAGACGTTTGGGGTGTAATAAAAACCTTGTAACCAATACAATAAAATTTTAACAATTGTATTTTCTAGAATGGTATTTTCTACCTTAATAATTTGTTTATTTATTGAAGTTTAACAACACTTTCGGCAGCGAGAGTAACCTTGAGTTGGAAGTTTTATGGGTGGAGGAAGCCAGAGTACCCAAAGAGAACCACTGAGTAATGGCAAGCAACTCCCAAAATACTAACTCCAAACAAGCAGGGTTAAAATTGGTTGAAGACAAGTGAACCATGGATTTACAGTATGCCTTAGTACACAACGCCACATTGCCCCCACGTGGGCAATGAGGGTGAAGTGTCTTGCCCGAGGACACAATGCTCAGTGAGAGCTTTCCAGAAAATTATGTCAGCTTCTGGTCTTATCAGTGTAGGAAGAGAAAGATATATAGTTTATAGTGGTTATTCTACAACTTATTTTGACTCGCACTGTACCCCCAACAACTCATTGTGGGGGGTATAATAAGCTTAAAACCTAAAAACTGGAATGATCCCACAAGCTTGGGGCCATACAGTTAAAACTAGAAGTCCTGTCACGAATAGTGTGCTTATCTAGGCTTAATTGCGCGTTGAAATTGCGCGCAATTGCCATATCGAATGGCATCCAAAGCACGGCAGGTTCTCTTGGTTACTCATAGCAAACACATGCAATGTTTCTGCCAATGGACCTCTGGGTTACCCTGAGGTCCATTGGCTGAAACATTGCTTGTGCACAGGTCATATGTACAGAATTTGATAGCTTCACTTGGGCCATAACGCGTACATTAACGCGCATATCAACGTGCTATTTGTGCACATTTCATGACAGGACTTCTAGTTTTAACTGTAAGCTATATTCTGAAGATAATAATTAACCCTTTATCTAATGTAATGACCATAACTGTTAACCCTTTACCTAACACAAATGATAGAAGACACTTGTAAATAAAATTCTTGAATTAATTTTTTTCATTTTTTGTGTCAAACCACATAACTTATGACCTCATTGGAATGAGCTCAATGAGCTTGTTCCAATAAGGGGTCATAAGCTATGTTATTGAGATAAAAAATGAAAAAAGTAATGAATATTAAATGATGATTTTTGTGAATAACGCTGCCCAGTTTTGACCATTATCTTGGGTAAAGGGTTAAATGCAATTCACAAAAGTCACCATTCAAATTTTATTATTTTTTCAATTTATAGCATGTGATGTTCTCAAGAGGGTCATATGCTGTTTTTTATGCAAAAAATGCAAATGATGAGTTATTCAATAATTATTTTTGCCAGTGTCGTTCTCCATTTGTGTTTACTAAAGGGTAAAAAAAACAAGAGGCCCCAGGGGACCTGAGGGCGCTCACTACATGGTAGTCTAAATATCAAACCAGGGACGTGACTTGAATAAGCTGCATACGCCCCTCCTAAGAAAAGCATATACCAACTAGATGTAGCGATTGTGCCCACACAATACACAGGATTTTCCTTCCATATGTATTTTCAGTTCCTGCACTTTTAACGTCCCAAAATTGAGATAAACGCATAAAAAACAGATTTTTTTTTATTTTTGTTTGGAAATTTTCGAAGACCCAAACAAATTATTTTCAGACCAAAATTTTTTTTTCTTCTTAAAATTGACCAAAATGCATAAAAAACAAAGAAACTAATTTCCTGAATTTGGTCCAAAATTTCCAAGTCCCACCCGGACCCCAAATGTTCAGTGTAGAAAAAAAATAAACTTTTGTCTTAAAAATGACCAAAACGCATAAAAAAACCCCCAAAAATTTCCAAGTCCCACCCAGACCCAAAATTTTCGGTGTTAAAAAAAATATTTTTTTGTCTTAAAATTGACCGAAACCCATAAAAAACCAAAAAAACTAATTTCCGGATTTTGGTTCAAAATTTCTAATTCCCACCTGGACCCCAAATTTTCAGGGTAAAAAAAACAAACAATTTTTTTTGTCTTAAAATTGACCAAAATGTATAAAAACAAAAAAACTCATTTCCGGATTTTGGTCCAAAAACTATCGAAGTCCCACCCGGACCCCAAATTTTCAGTGTAAAAAAAAATATTTTTTTGTCTTAAAATTGACCGAAATGCATAAAAAAATAAAAAAAACTCATTTCCGGATTTGGGTCCAAAATTTCTAAGTCCGGACCAGGACCCAAAATTTTCAGCCTAAATATGAACCCAGGGACTTGGCTTGAACAAACTTGAATCTCACCCCCCTAAGCATGCTGCATACCATATATCAAAAGATTCTTATTGGTAGATCTGAAGAAGAAGATTTTTAAAGTATATTCCTCATACTGCACTAATTTGAACATTTGGGCTCCCATAGGGAACCCAAATATGGACCGAGGGATTTGATTTCAACAAACATGTGAATCAGTGTTCCAAAGATGTTATATGTAAAATATGAAAGATTTTGGAGCAGTGGTTTGGCAGCAAACGATTCTTTAATTTTTTCCCATGGCCCACAGTGTTAAAAAATGCTGACTCAGCATTTTTCAAAGTCCCGAAAAAGTACCTTATGACAAAACCGATGGCAATTGTTGGTCCCAAGGAAGCCTCACACCAAATAAAAATTCTCAGTGCCGTGCAGTTTTGGAGATACTGATGCTTTCGTTTTTTCTATTTTTGGCTCCTGAGGTTCCCACAGAGCTGCAGAAGATATTTTTTTTGCATAAATCAAGTACTTATAACCCAATAATACCTCATATTAAATTTAGTTCAAATTGGCCTCTCGGTTCAGAAAATAGAAATTCTGAGCGGGGCAAAAATTCTTGCCCCTCTCAGAACAAAGGCAAATATTGCCCGTCAAACTTCTCTTCAACAAACTTGAGTCTACACCTCAAATGGAAGCTGCATACCAAATATTAAGTCTCTGCTACGGCTGGTTCATGAGATTTTAAAAAAATTTGTGCATTTTGGCCCCACTCCCCTCCACAATATGAGCAGAAACCCAATTTGAAGAAAAACCCAAATGCCCCTATATAACCACTACTCATGTGAATTTTCATTGAACGGCAGCCAGTGGCTTGGGAGAAAATGACCCAAACATCACCTTCATGATGTACGAGGGATGAGGGACAAAAAGTGACCTGAATAGCTCACCCTGACTTTCAGTCAGGTGAGCTAACAAGAGGCCTCTGAGGGGGCCTGAAGCACTCATCTTGAACAGAAGAGAACACAATATAGTCCAAGAATGAGTCTACATTAACCAATCCATCTTCATAGGATACACTGTCAATCCTTGAGCCCCGCAGAAGTGACAAAAATAATCCGGGCATCATGCCTTTTCTTCAGTTGAAATCATGATGTAAAATGTAGAGCTCCCCTATGAAGCCCCTTGATACAACCTATGTGGATTAATCTTAGTTACACACCTGTAGAGGGTACTGAATACAAAATTTCTAATTATTCGGCTACATGTCCAACTCCGGCTCCCATTGGGAGCCCAAATATTAACCCAGCCTCTCGATTTGAACAAAGCTGAATCTGACTTCCCTAGAGATGTTGTGTACCAAATATGAAAGCATTCTCACTGTTGAATCTGAAGAAGAGAAATTTTAAAGAAATTTCTTCATATTGCACTAAGTTAAAATTTGGGCTACCATAACGAGCTCAAATATTAACATACGAATCCGATTTGAACAAACTTGAATCTGACCTCCCTAGAGATGTTGTAAACCAAACATGAAAGCATTCTGACTAGAGGATCTGAAGAAGATTTTTTAAGAAATTCCCTCATATTGCACTAAGTTGAATTTCAGGTTCCCATATGGAGCCCAAATATTAACCCAGGCACTAGAATTGAACAAACTTGAATCTGACCCCCCTAGATATGTTGTATACCAAATATAAAAGCATTCCGACTGGTGGATCAGAAGATTTTTAATGAAATTTCCTCATATTGCACCAAGTTAAAATTTGGGCTACCATTAGCAAGCCCAAATATATACCTAGGGATCCGATATGAACAAACTTGACCCCCCTAGAGATGTTGCATACCATCTGAAGAAGAAGATTTTTAAAAATTATCCCCCATACTGAACTAAGTTAAAATTTGGGCTTCCATAGGGACTTGGTTTGAACAATCTTGAATCTGACCCTCATAACAACGATGTACACCAAATATTAAAAGAGTCTAACTGGGGGTTCTGAAGATTTTTAAAGAATATTCCCCATATTACCCTAAGTTAAAAATATGGGATCCTGTATTGAGTCCAAATATGAACCAATGGGCTTTATTTAACAAACTTGTATCTGACCCCCCTATGAATACTGTATACCAAATATCAAAAGATTCTGATAATTGGTTCTGGATAAAAGATTTTTTTTTTATTTTTGGAAATAAGCTGACTAAGCATTTTTTCGATGCCGTCTACAGAACACCCTAACATAACCGATGGCAATTGTTTTTACCGTTCAATCCTACTGGTCCTGAGGACGATTCATACCAACTAACAGCTCTCTGTTCTGTGTGGTTTGGGAAATATGAGCATTTGAAAATATTTCTATTTTTAGCTCCTGGGGTTCCCATGGGGATGCAAGATTCTTTTTTTTTGTACGAGTCAAGTACTTATGACCCAATAATACCACATATGAAACTTGGTTCAAATTGGACCATCGGTTCAGAAAATAGAAATTTGGGGCAGGGCCAAAAATCTTACCCCTCCCATTGCAAATCCAAATATTGCTTCACGAACTTCGTTTGAACAAACTTAATTCTACACCTCAAAATGAAGCTCCATAACAAATATCAAGTCATTGTACCAACTGGTTCATGAGAAGATTTCAAAAATATTTTGGAGCATTTTCTCTCACCCCCTCCCTATGGGGCTGGGCATGTTGAGTTGAACAAAACTGCAATGCCACTTTGGGACCATCACTCACACAAACTTTCACTAGCATTGGCCCAGTGGTTTTGGAGGAGAAGACCAAAAAAAAAAAATTTTGATAAGACCAAAACATGGTGTTGATGGACGTATGGAAAGACGGACGGATGGACACCAGACGGAGAGCCATGAGATTAGCTCAGCTTGAGTTTGTCATGATGAGCTAAAAACCAACCAAAGTTTGAAAGACTTTTTTATATCTTTATGCATTTATGCATAGTGTAGTAAGGAAATCACCAACTGAGCAGTAAAGGATTCAGTCATCATAGGTACTTGAGAGCAGCAAGCTATATGGAAAATACTAAATATTTCAAATTTTGCTGTATTACCAATGAGCCTATCAGTAATTACTCAAATATTAACAATTTTACTCACTACATTTTGAATTTACAAGCCAAGTTTGCCTATAAATAAAAATTTCTTGTTTCTGAGGCATTTTTCCTTAATTTTATGATGAGGGAGGAAGGCTTTTTTTTTTTTATTCACAAAACTGTTCTGAAAATAGTTGGAATCAGAAATTTAAGTACTTACACTATTATTTACGCTATTATGTGGAAAACCAACGTTTTCAGCAGCGAAAATTTCCCATAATCTAGTTGAAAATTTAACCAGCTGAAAATTTAACCAACTATATCTTCTTTTGTAAACAAGGTAGTGTTGGTTAAATATTTGTCCTACAAGTGCAAAATAGTGTCATAGAAAAGATTTTCCAGGTGAAAAAAGGGTGATGTGGCAGATTTTCTATGATGCGGGAGGTGGCTGAGAAACCAGAATTTTTTTTTAACAGCCTAACTAAGAACTTCAAAGAAGAACAGTGAGTTTATAAGCTGTTTGTAAATAACTGATACTTGAAAAACATACATAAACACAAGCTCTGGAGTTTATTTTGCAACTGAAAAATTGCTTAAATGACATGACATCAGATTCAGCGATTTAATTTGATATTTACAGTACATGGTGAGTGGATTGATACAAAATCACCCACAGAGTGGAGTTATCACCCAAAGTATCACTTTCAAATTCTGAACATGTGGGCAAAAAACACTAACAATGTTTCAGCCAATGGACCTCCGGGGTTGAACCCGGGGGTCCATTGGCTCGAACTTTGCTTGTAATTGTAATGCTTTGCAACAAATTCGCAATTATTAGTTGGGTGGAATCTCCACTCTGTGGGTGATTTAGTGGTAATACACTCTCCACGTACTGTACATCAAGGTAAAGCTAGCAAGCCCAGGGGTAATGGCAGATTGGTTTGAGAACTAACTGATGGTTTGAGAGCTTGTATCACGATGAACTGTTCCTACAACTGAAGATGGCAATTTCAATCAAGCTGAAGAATATATCAACGCTTCAACAGTTCATTTGATAACAGATTCAGGGGCTGTGCCAGTCATCCACTAATGCCCTAAAATCATAAAGTCACACAACAGACCTACAAGGTCTACATTGTGTAATCTGATATGCTATTGGGGTTGCAGGCCAGAAAATAAGCAGTCTGACATTTGCAGAATGAGGTCCCCAGTCGGTGAATTTAGTTTAAACAGTATTTATTTCCAACAGCAAGTAATGAAAACATAGATACAATTGATACAGATGAGTTTGGATGATGGAAACGGATTCAGCAACAAGCTGTGTAGCTTATACTATGCTGTTTCTGTGGCACAGGTTTTATCACAAAAGAAGTTATATAGCGTGACAAACACATTGTACTTGTTATTTATTTATTTATTAATGTTTATGGTCACATAGTTATGCACAATGGCTAATCATGACTGTGACAGTTTTACGGGTGGAGGAAGCCGGAGTACCTGGAGAGAACTACCGAGCAACGCTGAGCAGCTGCCAGCTCCCCAATATCGTAACTCCGCACTGCAGCACAGGCAGGGTTAGATTGGTTGAAAACATGTGTACCATCGACGTGCAGTACGCCTTAGTACACGGCGTCATCGTGCCCCCACGCGGACAATGGAGATGAAGTGTCTTGCCCAAGGACACAACGCGGTTGCCGCAGGTGGGATTCGAACCGAGGACCTCTCGGTTTACAGCCTGCACCTCTACCAACTGAGCCACTGCGCTTCCCCATTGTACTTGTAGCATTTGCCTAAACCAGCTGAGTGGATACATATAAATATTTACTTTACATGGGTACGCATTCACTCACACGCGCAGATGCGTGCCCAGACACACACACACACACACAGAGAGAAGAAAAAAAAAATGATGTGAGGAAGAGAGGAAAGAGAAAGGGAGAAGGAGCAGGGAACCAAGAGGTAAGTCACTTGTTCACCTCCCTGCTGCAGTGGCATAGACTTTAAATACATGGAAAACAAGAGGCCCCACGTGGCCTTAATCGCTCACCTGACAAAGTGACTCTAAGAAGTATTTTAGGTCACCTTCACCATGTCATGCCTCATCAACATTAACTGGTTGAGTGATAGATTTTGTTTGAAGTTCAACATTTGTTACCTAAAATTAGTTTTATTTAAAATCATTGGTGTGTGGCCAATCTCCAATGATTTTTAATAAAGCAAATTTATCTCTGCAGACAAACTGGTTTAGCATGAAGCACAAACAAGGAATGTGAAGAGATAGCCTTGGACATCTCTCCCCAACTGTGGATATCTTCCATGTGCTACATGTATATATTTGCATGCAAGAAAACAAAAATTTTCACAAATTTTATTTTTTTTTATCATCATTGGAACAAGCTCAAACAGCTTATTCCAATAGGGGTATGGGAAGATCAGGTATATTTTTGAGACAGAAATGTGAATATATAAATAATGGTGTTTTTTTGTGAATGATGCTGGAGAATTTTGCGTAAAGATATGGTAAATGGTTTGTTCTAGATACAGAATGATGCAAAAGTATTTAAATTTGATTAGGCAAGTTGTTCCTATAATGCATTTAAAAATTGAAGTAACTGTTTTTTTGCTGACGAACTTTTAGATGTGTGTGTCTGTGTTTGTGTGTGTGTGTGTGTGTTTGTGTGTGTGTGTTTGTGGGGGGGGGGGGGGGGGGTAAGAGTGTTCTTGCAAACAAAATTCCTGAATAAATGGAAAATGTTATTTTTTGTGTGAAAGACATAGTGCGTGAATGTTGATTGGAACAAGCTTAGAGAGCTCATTTTAATGTGAAGTCATAAAGCTGTGTTTTACGTACGAAATTCTGGAATAACTAAAAAAATTGCTTTTTTGACTCAAAAAGCATGGTGTGCGACCTCTCATTGGAATGAGCTCAAAAAGCTCATTCCAATGGGGTATTTACAAGCGATAAGTACATGTATGTTTAAGAGACAAAAATTAAAATTTGAATAGCGATTTTTGCGAAGAATGCTGACAAGTTTTGGCAGTTATGCTGGTAAAAAGGTAAGATATGCAAAGTGGTTGTTTTTTAGAGGCGACATTTAATTAAGGGGAATTAACCCTTAATTACTGAGGTAACTTCTAAAAGTACTGAAATTTCATGAAGCAATGTGAATAACAGACAACAGTTGCCTAAAAATTTCATGAATAACTAAAATTTTTATTCCTTTGTCTCGAAAACATGGCATATGACCTTTGTTGGAATGAGCTGAATGCGTGTGTTCCAATGAGGGGTCATAAAATTTGAACGAAGATTTGTGTGAATAATGCATTAGTACTGCTAGATTTGGGTAAACGGTTCACCCTGGATACCACCCCTTCTATAGTAGATCTTTTCTGCAAATTTTGTCTAAGATTCTATCAACTTTACAAATAAATACGTTCATGAATCACAATCAGATCCACCCTACAATGTTGCATACCAAATATCAAAAGATTCTGCCTGCTGGATCTGGAGGAGAAGATTTTTTAAGAAATATGCCTGAAACGCACTAAGTTAAAATTTGGGCTCCTATACGGAGCCCAAATATAAACCCAGGGGGCCGATTTGAACAAACTTGAATCAGATCCACCCCACAATGTTGCTTACCAAATATGAAAAGATTCTGAAGCTGGATCTGGAGAAGAAGATTTTTTAAGAAATTTGCCTGAAATGCACTAAGTTCGAATTCAAGCTTCTATAGTGAGCCCAAATATGAAACTAGGAAGCCGATTTGAACAACTTGAATCAGATCCACCCCACAATGTTGCATACCAAATATCAAAAGATTCTGCCTGCTGGATCTGGAGAAGAAGATTTTTTAATAAATTTGCCCGAAATGCACTAAGTGCGAATTCGGGCTTCTATATTAAGCCCAAATATGAATCCAGGGGGCCGATTTGAACAAACTTGAATCAGATCCACCCCGCAATGTTGCATACCAAATATCAAAAGATTCTGCCTGCTGGATCTGGAGAAGAAGATTTTTGAAGAAATTTGCCTGAAATGCACTAAGTGCGAATTCGGGCTTCTATATTAAGCCCAAATATGAATCCAGGGGGCCGATTTGAACAAACTTGAATCAGATCCACCCCGCAATGTTGCATACCAAATATCAAAAGATTCTGCCTGCTGGATCTGGAGAAGAAGATTTTTGAAGAAATTTGCCCGAAATGCACTAAGTTTGAATTCGAGCTTCTATAGTGAGCCCAAATATGAATCCAGGTGGCTGATTTGAACAAACTTGAATCAGATCCACCCCGCAATGTTGCATACCAAATATCAAAAGATTCTGCCTGCTGGATCTGGAGAAGATGATTTTTTAAGAAATTTGCCTGAAATGCACTAAGTTCGAATTCGAGCTTCTATAGTGAGCCCAAATATGAAACTAGGAAGCCGATTTGAACAAACTTGAATCAGATCCACCCCACAATGTTGCATACCAAATATCAAAAGATTCTGCCTGCTGGATCTGGAGAGGAAGATTTTTTAATAAATTTGCTTGAAATGCACTAAGTTCAAATTTGGGCTCCTATACTGAGCCCAAATATAAACCCAGGGGGCCGATTTGAACAAACTTGAATCAGATCCACCCCACAATGTTGCTTACCAAATATGAAAAGATTCTGCCTGCTGGATCTGGAGAAGAAGATTTTTTAAGAAATTTGCATGAAATGCACTAAGTTCAAATTCGAGCTTCTATAGTGAGCCCAAATATGAATCTAGGAAGCCGATTTGAACAAACTTGAATCAGATCCACCCCACAATGTTGCATACCAAATATCAAAAGATTCTGCCTTCTGGATCTGGAGAAGAAGATTTTTTAAGAAATTTGCCTAAATGCACTAAGTTCGAAATCGGGCTCCTATACTGAGCCCAAATATGAACCCAGGGGGCCGATTTGAACAAACTTGAATCAGATCCACCCTACAATGTTGCATACCAAATATCAAAAGATTCTGCCTGCTGGATCTGGAGAAGAAGATTTTTTAAGAAATTTGCCTGAAATGCACTAAGTTCGAAATCGGGCTCCTATACTGAGCCCAAATATTAACCCAGGGGGCCGATTTGAACAATCTTGAATCAGATCCACCCCACAATGTTGCTTACCAAATATGAAAAGATTCTGCCTGCTGGATCTGGAGAAGAAGATTTTTTAAGAAATTTGCCTGAAATGCACTAAGTTCGAATTCGGGCTTCTATAGTAAGCCCAAATATGTATCCAGGGGGCCGATTTGAACAAACTTGAATCAGATCTACCCCGCAACATTGCATACCAAATATCAAAAGATTCTGCCTGCTGGATCTGGAGAAGAAGATTTTTGAAGAAATTTGCCTGAAATGCACTAAATTCGAATTCGAGCTCCTATAGTGAGCCCAAATATGAATCTAGGGAGCCGATTTGAACAAACTTGAATCAGATCCACCCTACAATGTTGCATACCAAATATCAAAAGATTCTGCCTGCTGGATCTGGAGAAGAAGATTTTCAAAGAAATTTGCCTGAAATGCAGTAAGTTCAAATTTGGGCTCCTATACTGAACCCAAATATAAACCCAGGGGGCCGATTTGAACAAACTTGAATCAGATCCACCCCACAATGTTGCATACCAAATATCAAAAGATTCTGCCTGCTGGATCTGGAGAAGAAGATTTTTTAAGAAATTTGCCTGAAATGCACTAAGTTCGAAATCGGGCTCCTATACTGAGCCCAAATATGAACCCAGGGGGCCGATTTGAACAAACTTGAATCAGATCCACCCTACAATGTTGCATACCAAATATCAAAAGATTCTGCCTGCTGGATCTGGAGAAGAAGATTTTTTAATGTTTTTCCCATTGCCTACAGTGTTAAAAAGTGCTGACTCAGCACTTTTTCAAAGTCCCGAAACTGTACCCTATGATAAAACCGATGGCAATTTTTTTTTACCAATCCTTTCTGTTGGTCCTAAGGAAGCTGCACACCAAATAAAAATTCTCAGTGCCGTGCAGTTTTGGAGATATGGGCGTTTTAAATTTTTTCTATTTTTAGCTCCTGTGGTTCCCACGGGGCTGCGGGAAAATTTTTTTTTGCATAAATCAAGTACTCATGACCCAATAAGCCCTCACATAAAATTTGGTTCAAATCAGCCTCTCGGTTTGGAAAATAGAAATTTTGGGCGGGGCAAAAAATTTTGCCCCTCTCATAACAACGTCAAGTATAGCCCCACAAACTTCTCTTGAACAAATCTGAGTCTACACCTCAAAAGGAAGCTGCACACCAAATATCAAGTCTCTGCTACTGCTGGTTCATGAGAAGAAGATTTACAAAGATTTTGGTGCCCCTTGGGGGTGTGGCACCACCCAGGAGGAGGGGCAACTTCATTTGAACAAATCTGAATTGGCATTAGGTAATAAACATTTAGCCAACATTTGAATAAAATTGGGCTAGTGGTTTAGGAGGAGAAGTCGATAATGTAAAGTTAACGCCGGACGGACGACGACGGACGACGGACACCAGACGACGGACGGCGGACGCCGGACAGAAAGTGATTAGTTAAGCTCCCCTTGAGCTTCGCTCAGGTGAGCTAAAAAGACAGAGAGGTAAGTGTCTATAACAAGATTCGGAGAAGCAGTGATCAGGGTTAACAGACTCGTGGTGCTGACAAGTGATGGTACCAGGTTTGGATAGGTTATACAGGCGCGGTCCGGCCTTTGAAAAGCAATATTTCTTATTTTGTCACATTGTTGGTGACGTACGGGAGGGGGGGGAAACCTGTTTGTTCGACTAGTTGGTGAATTTGATGATGCTATCCCATACAGTGGGCCAATTTATCCTCTGGGTACCTCTTTCTGTTTAGTTTTGAGACCCTGATTCAGATTGAGGTTCACAGAGGGTAAATTTAGTGATGCTACCCTGCTGTGCAGGGTAGCATCACTAAATTCACCCTCTGGGGACCTCATTTTACAGATGACAGTCTGCTTATTTTCTGGCTTGTGGGGTTGGTCACCATTCTAGCGCTGACATCACCTTGGATAATTTGAATGTTCTAAAGACTTGTTCATTTACTATTTTCAAACATTTTGAACACTGTTGTCCAGACAAGTGAAGGGTGGGTTAAAACAGCAATTCTCCCTAACCCGCTAGAGGTCTCTTGCAGTGAAGGGACAATTTATCAATTTTATTGACTTGGGTAATATATCAGACATAAGGCCCCACAAAGCAGATCTTCTGTTTCTCAGGTCATTATTTGTAAAATTGCATGCGGGCGAGCATTTTATTTTATTTTTTATTTCTGAAATCATTTCTTTGTCATCAAAAGTTCATGTTATTGTTTTATATTTTAGGCCTCATAATCTACTGAATAGCATGGGTGGGGGTTTATTTCGTCCCTTGAGAGCAAAAAGGCTTTGCAATGCTAAGGCATTGCAAAGCCTTTTTGCACTCAAGGGACAAATTTATCATTTTTTTTTTATTTAACCCTTTACCCAACGAATCGGCCGCATCCGCCCGCGTAATATGCAACATCAGCAGCTGAAAAAATATTATTTTTCAAAAAGTTACAACAAAACCATATCATGTGACCCCTCGTTGGAACGAGCTCGTTCCAACGAGGGGTCACATGATATGGTTTTGTTGAAATTTTTTGAAAAATTTGAAAAAATGATATTTAAAATAATACATTTTGATATTGTCTGCGTTGGGTAAAGGGTTAAGTTTACATTGGCTATAAAAAGAGAGCATGCGGTAGCCAAAAGGACCATGCGGGAGGGCCCTAGAAACAGATTTTTCATTTTTTTAGGCCTAAACCATTTAATTTTTATTTTTTTTAAAGTTTGCATTGGTGATAAAAAGAAAGCATGTGGCGGCCAAAAGGACCATGCGAGAGGGCGTGAGAAATGGATTTTTAACTTTTTTAGGCCTAAGGATAAGAAACTACCCGGTAATACCCGGATTTCTTCCATTGCACATTAGAAATGGAAAAGAATGATCTTTGTGTATGAAAGTGAATTGGATAGAGGTTGGGCTTCACTGAAATTTATGTAAGATAAAACCTGAACATCCTTGAGCGACAGATGTTGGTCTAAAATTGATCATCTTCCGTTATCTTATTGCAGAATCATCTTTCATGAATTCATTTCATACGCAACAAAGTTTTTATTAGAAATCACATTTGCTTTTTTATTGACTGAATTGAGGAACAGACATCTGTTGTCCACAAAATCTACTAATGGAATTGATTTTATGAGGATTAATCCTTAGCTGATCATCTATCAGTATTTCAATCACTGGTGCCAAGTCCAAGCTGTGAATATATTACATGTATACTAAACTGCCATGAATTATGTTGCAACAGGGTCTGATTTATTTATTTATTTATTTATTGATGTTTTAAGGTCACATACTTATGCACAATGGCTAATCATGCCCGTGACAGTTTTACGGGTGGACGAAGCCGGAGTACCCGGAGAGAACCACCGAGCAACGACGAGCAGCTGCCAGCTCCCCAACATCGTAACTCTGCACAGCAGCTCAGGCAGGGTTAGATTGGTTGAAGACATGCGCACCATCGACGTGCAGTACACCTTAGTACACAGCATCATCGTGCCCCCATGTAGACAACCGGGGTTAAGTGCCTTGCCCAAGGACACAACGCGGGAGTCCGACTCGATCACTCAGACGGTCACCCATCCGAGGATCAACCGGGCTCGACGTTGCTTAACTTCGGTGATCTGACGAGAACCGGTTACCGCAACGCCACCGCGACCCCTAAAAGGGTCTGATCTTGAACAAGTTGCCATAGCTTCCCAAACAGCCTGTTTCAGGAACCTCAATAGATCTGTGGGGCCCTAACAAACTGTCCGATACCACTCCATTTTGGGAGTCCCTGATCTGAAAGTTATGGTGCAGTTTGCTCACATTTGATGACTGCAGTTGGTACATACTCCCCAAAATGGCCCTTTCCCAATTTCCGTAGACTACTCTTCAAAGTATACTTGTAATTACAAATCTATAATTCTTTTCAAATAATAAAACGTTGTAATGTCAGTTTTAACTGAGTGCTAGAAGTCTTTATCAGGGCTCTATTGGTAAGTGTTAACTCTCTGCACACTGTTGTCAAAATACCAAAGTTTTCAGCAGCAAATTTTACCCACAGTGCAACTGAGAATTTAATAAATTATATCTCGTTTGACAGAGCTCATTGAGCTCTGTCAAACAAGATATAATTTGTTAAAATTTTTATGCTGCCACGGCAATATGAGGCCAATGTCAAAAATTTTGAAATACCACCAGAGTGCTAGGAGTTAAAATCCACTGTAGTGGCTTTACTCTGTGTATGTTAGCTGGCTGTTTGCTTGGCAGTAGAAATAAAAATGTTTGCATGAAAATGTTTTGTTACAATTTATTGGAGAGAGCCAGAGAACTCTCCAACAAATTACAACAAAATAATTATGAACAAAGTCTCGCTAAATCAAAGCTGCTTTTGCTGGATACTTACAAAATAAATTGCCGAATTACTAAAAATTATCAATTTTTGACTCAAAAACATGGCTTATGGCCCTTCATTAATACTTGTGTTGAAAATAATTTAGCACTCTACCAGTTAACCCTTTACCTAACATGGCAGCCAAAAACAGCCAGAAAACATTAACCAGATTAACCCCACCACAGCCTAAAATATCTCTGAAGTTTCTCAATGAAACCATAGATGAAAGTGTCAATGACACTGTAGCTCAACTTGTTAAGAAATGTACATGTATAGTATGTGACACAGCAATGACAAACATCTAGGTAATGACCTGATAACAAAGGTACATATAAAGAATTGTAACGGTCTGTACATAAATACTGACCGTAGTCTGTGACAAATGTATAGGTAAGGTATTGTAAGGGTGGGTGACAGTCAGATGCTAAACTAGAAAAGAAATCTTTGAGACCCAGGGTGGGTCTGACTGAACCCCAAAATATTTGTTCTCATAGCACAGTGATAACAAAGGCACCCCAAAACACACTCGTTCCTGTCCCAAGGTGAAAACAAAGGTACCCAAGAGGTTTCGTGAAGATCAGTTCATAAATACGAGCTGTATAGAAGTTGTGACAAAAAACTGATTGGACCTAATTTCGTTACAAAATGGCCACTGGCAGCCATCTTGAATTTTGGATCACACCCAGAAACACTTGTTCTCGTCCCAAGGTGATAACAAAGGTACCCAAGAAGTTTCGTGAAGATCGGTTGACAAATACAGCCTCTAGCCCAAGCCATATTGACATGTGCACTTACAGTGTATAAGTAGCACTGAATAAATCAAAGTTCATCCAATTTGCATAATTTCTGCATGAGAAAAAAACCTGTACTATATGTGATGTATTCCATGTTACTAAACATTCATACAAAAATTTATTCAAATCAGAATTTTCATACAGAAGTTCTGTACAAAAGACTGATCGCACGAATTTTGGTACAAAATGGCTGCTGGTGGCCATCTTGAATTTCGGACCACACCCAAAAACACTCGTTCTCATCCCACGGTGATAACAAAGGTACCCAAGAAGTTTCGTAAAGATCGGTTCATAAATACGGCCTCTAGCCTGAGCCGTATAGAAGTTGTATACAAAAAACTGATTAGACATAATTTCAGTACAAAATGGCCACTGGCAGCCATCTTGAATTTTGGACCACACCCAGAAACACCGTAGCCTGTAACAAATGTGTTGGTAAAGTATTGTAAAGGTGGGTGACAGTCAGATGCTAAACTAGAAAAGAAATCTTTGAGTCCCAGAGTGGGTCTGACTGAACCCCATAATATTTGTTCTCATAGCACAGTGATAACAAAGGCACCCCAAAACACACTCGTTCCTGTCCCAAGGTGAAAACAAAGGTACCCAAGAAGTTTTGTGAAGATCAGTTCAGAAATACGAGCTGTATAGAAGTTGTGACAAAAAACTGATTGGACCTAAGTTGGGTACAAAATGGCCACTGGCAGCCATCTTGAATTTTGGACCGCACCCAGAAACACTCGTTCTCGTCCAAAGGTGATAACAAGGGTACCCAAGAAGTTTCGTGAAGATCGGTTGATAAATACAGCCTCTAGCCCGAGCTGTATTGATGTGTGCACTTACAATACGTGGAGAGTGTATTACCACTAGATCACCCGCAGAGTGGAGATTCCACCTAAGTAATAATTGCGAATTTGTTGCAAAGCATAACAATCACAAGCAAAGTTCCAGCCAATGGACGCCCGGGTTCAACCCGGAGGTCCATTGGCTGAAATATTGCTAGTGTTTTTTGCCCAGATGTTCAGAATTTGAAAGTGATACTTTGGGTGATAACTCCACTCCATGGGTGATTTTGTTAGAATCCACTCTCCACGTACTGTAGTGTATAAGTAGCACTGAATAAATCAAAAAATCATCTAATTTGCATAATTTCTGCATGAGAAAAAAACCTGTACTATATGTGATGTATTCCATGTTACTAAACATTCATACAAAAATTTATTCAAATCAAAACTTTCAAACAAGTTCTGTACAAAAGACTGATTGCACTAATTTTGGTACAAAATGGCTGCTGGCGGCCATCTTGAATTTCGGACCACACCCCAAAACACTCGTTCTCATCCCACGGTGATAACAAAGGTACCCAAGAAGTTTCGTAAAGATCGGTTCATAAATACGGCCTCTAGCCTGAGCCGTATAGAAGTTGTATACAAAAAACTGATTAGACATAATTTCGGTACAAAATGGCCACTGGCAGCCATCTTGAATTTTGGACCGCACCCAGAAACACTTGTTCTTATCCCAGGGTGATAACAAAAGTACCCAAGACATTTCGTGAAGATTGGTTCATAAAGACAGACTCTAGCCCGAGCCGTATTGACATGTGTACTTATTTTGTGTAAGTAGCACTGAAAAAATCAAAGTTCATCTAATTTGCATAATTTCTGCACGAGAAAAAAACCCGTACTATATGTGATGTATCCCATGGTACTAAACATTCACACAAAAAATTATTCAAATCAGCGCTTCCATATGGAAGTTCTGTGCAAAAATCTGATTGCACCTAATTTTGTACAAAATGGCTGCCATCGGCTATCTTGATCGGACCCCAAAACACTCGTTCTCGTCCCACAGTCATAACAAAGGTACCCAGGAAGTTTTGTAAAGATCAGTTCATAAGTACGGCCTCTAGCCCGAGCCGTATTGAATTGTTGACGAACAAACGAACAGACGGACGACAGACAACTGGCCATGTGATAAACTCAAATTTGGCTTCGCCAAAGTTGAGCTAAAAATTATTCAAATCAGCCCTTTCGTATGGAAGTTCAGCGCAAAAATCTGATTGCACCTAATTTTGTACAAAATGGCTGTCAGCAGCCAAACTGAAAATTGGATCGGACCCAAAAACACTTGTTCTCACCCAACAGTCACAACAAAGGTACCCAAGAAGTTTCGTAAAGATTGGTTCATAAATACGGCCTCTAGTCCGAGCCATATTGAATTGTTGACGGCCAGACGGATAGATGGACGACGGACAACTGGCCATGGCATAAGCTCAAATTTGGCTTCACCAAAGTTGAGCTAAAAAATGGATACTGTTACAACCAGCTCGTTGAGCTGGTTCTAATGATATCTGTATTTGTATGGTTTTATTGAATGAAAGTGTCAATGACACTGTAGCTCAACTTGTCAAGACAAAGACATGTACATGTATAGTATGTGACACAGCAATGACAAACATCTAGGTAATGACCTGATAACAAAGGTACATATAAAGTATTGTAACGGTCTGTACATAAATACTGGCCGTTGCCTGTAACAAATGTATAGGTAAAGTATTGTAAAGGTGGGTGACAGTCAGATGCTAAACTCAGACATGTTAACTCTCCCGGAATGCCCGGGAAAATCCCGGAATTTCAGTGTAGTTCCCGGCCTCCCGGACGGGAATCAGTTTTGGACCAAAAATCCCGGAAAACAACAGTTAAATATTTCGTTCCCGTTGTAACTTATGAAAAACGTTCGGAGTCAAATCACATGCATTTCAAACTCTGGTAAAAACTCACGAAGCAGTAAAATATGGATTTAAGTTAAATTTATTTAAGAAAAGGCTATTTTACGATATATATTTCAACTGTGTTCATGTTTATTTCTGGGGGTTTTCTTCGGAGATTTGTGATAAATGTGCGAGTGTCGAAGTGAAAATAGGTGACTTACTTTCAAAAAATTGAAAACTCCACCTTCATTTAAATGCAGTTTTTGGAAATTAAAATATATGAAAAGGAATTAAATAATATGTATTTATTTATTCCTTCATAGAATAGCTTTAATTCTCATCCCTTTTCCAAAATCAAAACGTAAACATCAACTATTTAGCACAGCTTAAAAGTAGGTTAATGTCGCTTAGGATGCCGAAAAATTATGACAGTATATTTAAACACAATGGACTTTTTTTCTAACACCACATTTATTCTGTTGTGCTGACTACAGAACTGTTAACTGTTGGCCATCTGTAACCAGAAAATTTTGAATGGAATTGAACAAAAATGCTTCAGTGATGAAAAGAAAAGTTTTGTGTAGGGCATAAGCGTCCCCACATGCATGAAGTTTGATAAAGATACTTTCTGAGTACTAATGTTCTTGAAGTAACTGAACAACAGGACATCTTTTCCTTTTAACATTCCCAGACTTGGGAAATTATTAGCTAAATAGACATTGATAAGAGCAAACCACAGGTGGATGTGCTCTGTGGGACAGTGTGGGTGGGTGGGGAGGGGTGGGGACTCAGGAAGTAGAGGATACCGGGGGGGGGGGGGGGGGGGGTCAAATCAACAGTTATTTTATGATTTGTTTAATTTTTCAACATAGCATAAATGCATCAGCATAGTTGACAACTAGTTCTGGATATAACCTTGTGTTAATAGTGGTCCGTGAGCTGAAAATTCACAAGGTTTTTTCTTTTATTTTGCCCCCGCGCGAACTTTTCCCTGAAATCCATCCCATTTCCCTGAAAATCACCCTCAGGTTCCCTGAAAAATTATTCTGGAGGTTAACGTGTCTGGCTAAACTAGACAAAAATCTTGGAGTCCCAGAGTGGGTCTGACTGAACCCTAAAATATTTGTTCTCATAGCACAGTGATAACAAAGGCACCCCAAAACACACTCATTCCTGTCCCAAGATGAAAACAAAGGTACCCAAGAAGTTTCGTGAAGATCAGATCACAAATATGAGCTGTGTAGAAGTTGTGACAAAAAACTGATTGGACCTAATTTCAGTACAAAATGGCCACTGGCAGCCATCTTGAACTTTGGACCGCACTCAGAAACACTCGTTCTCGTCCCAAGGTGATAACAAAGGTACCCAGGAAGTTTTGTGAAGATCGGTTCATAAATACAGCCTCTAGCCCGAGCCGTATTGACATGTGCACTTACAGTGTATAAGTAGCACTAAATAAATCAAAGTTCATCTAATTTGCATAATTTCTGCACGAGAAAAAACCCGTACTATATGTGATGTATTCCATGTTACTAAACATTCATACAAAACTTTATTCAAATCAGAACTTTCATACAGAAGTTCTGTACAAAAGACTGATTGCACTAATTTTGGTACAAAATGGCTGCTGGTGGCCATGTTGAATTTCGGACCACACCCAAAAACACTCGTTCTCATCCCACGGTGATAACAAAGGTACCCAAGAAGTTTCGTAAAGATCGGTTCATAAATACGGCCTCTAGCCTGAGCCGTATAGAAGTTGTGTACAAAAACCTGATTAGACCTAATTTCGGTACAAAATGGCCACTGGCAGCCATCTTGAATTTTGGACCGCACCCAGAAACACACGTTCTCGTCCCAAGGTGATAACAAAGGTACCCAGGACGTTTTGTGAAGATCGGTTCATAAATACAGACTCTAGCCCGAGCTGTATTGACATGTGTACTTACTGTGTGTAAGTAGCACTGAAAAAATCAAAGTTCAACTAATTTGCATAATTTCTGCACGAGAAAAAAACCTGTATTATATGTGATGTATCCCATGGTACTAAAACATGCACACAACAAATTATTCAAATCAGCGCTTTCATATGGAAGTTCTGTGCAAAAATCTGATTGCACCAAATTTTGTACAAAATGGCTACCATCGGCCATCTTGAATTTTGGACCGGACCCCAAAACACTCGTTCTCGTCCCACGGTGATAACAAAGGTACCCAAGGAGTTTCGTAAAGATCGGTTCATAAATACGGCCTCTAGCCCGAGTCGTATTGGCATTTGCACTTACAGTGCTGAAAGTAACACCAAAAAACATCAAAGTTAGTCTAATTTGCATAATTTACGCACGAGAAAAAAACCCGTATTATATGTGATGTATCCCATGGTACTAAACATTCATACAAAATATTATTCAAATCAGAGCTTTCATATGGAAGTTCTGTACAAAAAACAGATTTCTGCATCGTCGGTACAAAATGGTGGCTGGCAGCCATCTTGAATTTCGGACTGCACCCAAAAACACTCGTTCTCGTCCCACGGTCATAACAAAGATACCCAAGAAGTTTCGTAAAGATCGGTTCATAAATACGCCCTCTAGCCCGAGCCGTATCCAATTGTTGATGGACAGACGGACGACGGGCCATGGCATAAGCTCAAACTTGGCTTCGCCAAAGTTGAGCTAAAAATTGGGAAATTTGTTTTCGGAAAATGTGAAATTTAATTTATTTTTTAAAAATACTGTGTTAGGTAAAGGGTTAATCAGTGCGGTATGGAGAAGAAAATTTTGAATGTTTAATGCATAATACTTTTCTACATAATTCAATAAAGAGAGTTTATGAGATATTTCTCAACTGAGCTTTATAATACATGTGTTGAAGAAGGTCAGTTGTCCCAAAATGTTTACAACATAAAAACATAAACCACCACCATGGTCATAAAAACCGTTAATATACCTTTCTGTATTTTGCTTATTTGGTTCACTACAAAGTTAATTTATGAAAAAAGTGGAATTAGTTTGTGACAAATAGCATAAAAACATATGTGAGTGGCTAGAAGTGGCATGAAGCATCAACCCTTACAAACCAGTATGCATAAATATTAGCTTAAAGTAAAACCAAATTAAATGTGCCCCCTCCCCACACTCAAGGATGTAGGATATCAAAGGATGTTGACTGACGGATCTGAAGAAGATTTTAAAAGACTTTTCCTGATATTGCACTAACATAAAATATCAATACAGGGAATTTATTTGAAACAAGAGCAATGCCGATCACCAGCTATAAGACAATAGTCCCCCACAGATAGACAGAGATGGAACAAGGGTTACACATCACTGATGCAGGGGCTATTTTTTCCGCACCTGCAAGGCTTGTCATTATGAGAAAATTTACTGCAAGTAGTGGAAGACCAACCTGAAATCAACAAACAAGGCTGGTTTTTAACTCAATATACATACAATAAACACATAATGGGATAAAGGATCAGTACTAATTTAACCCTTTACCTAACATAGAGGCCAAAAATGGCCAGAAAATTAACCAGAATAAACCTTCAAAAGCCTAAAATATCTCGTAAAGTTTTCTCAATAAAACCATACAAATATGGATATCATCAGAACCAGCTCGATGAGCTGGTTCTGATGATATCCATATTTGTTTGATTTTATTGAAAAATTGTGAAATTTATTTTTAAAAAATATGAAATTTAATTTTTTTTCAAATACTGTGTTAGGTAAAGGGTTAATTCTATAGCCGTATATGCATGAAGGATTAAATTATAGCAGAAGTTCCCCACAAATACGTACAGTACGTGGAGAGTGGATTGCAACAAAATCACCCGCAGAGTGGAGTTATCACCCAAAGTATCACTTTCAAATTCTGAACATGTGGGCAAAAAACACTAGCAATGTTTCAGCCAATGGACCTCCAGGTTGAACCCGGGGGTCCATTGGCTGGAACTTTGCTTGTGATTGTTATGCTTTGCAACAAATTCGCAATTATTACTTAGGTGGAATCTCCATTCTGCGGGTGATTTAGTGGTAATACACTCTCCATATACTGTACACAGAACGAGACACGCGTGTGAATGGGTTAATTGATATGGTATGAGTGCCATCGCAAAAGGATAAAACTTGAGGCATGCAGCCTCTTGTTTTGTTCTTCTGTGATGGCACCCGTGCCATATCGATTAACCCTTTCACATGCGTGTCATTCTGTGTTTATTACATGCCTTCAAGTCTATAAAACAATTATTAGAAGGACACTTGGCAATTCATTTGACAACTATCAACAAGTTATTTTGCAATTGGTTCAAATTCGAGTGATCAGTTGTCTGCTAATGTTTACAAATACAAACATGGGCGATTTTGGGGGAATTCCTGTGGGTGGATCTATAAATAGGCCAAACATGTGGTGTACTTATGTTAGTACTCAAACAATTAGTCGACTAGTCGATGTCGACTCTGGGCAAACCAGTAGTCAACTCTCAATTGTGCAATCGACTAGTCGGAGGAGTTCAAGCTTTTAGGTAAATAGTATCCCTTCTGAGCCACTGTCAGCAAGTTTGAACAGCAATATTGGGCAATCAATGTATACATCTATTGCCATCTAATAGTAGTGACAGTAGTTTGTTTTAACTGGTACTAGTAGAGTGCTGAATTATTTTGGGCTATCAGGATATGTTATTAATTTGCCTTGTTGCAATTTATGGGAGAGTGCCTATAGGCACTCTCCCATAAATCGCAACAAGGCAAATTAAATAAGACTATATAATTTCACTCTCATAATTAGAAGCACATTAACAGAATAATGTTCCAGTAAGTTGCTGTATATGAATGCCCAAGTGAAGCCAAGTTTGGACCTTCAGCACTCTACCGGAACACCAACACTGTTACACGGAGACAAGTTATCACCAATGACTAGTCGAAGTCGACTTGACTTTTGGGTATTGACTAGTCGACTTTGGAATTCACTAGTCGTTTGAGCACTAAGTTATGTTAGTACTATTAGTGGTACATGCATATTTGAGAAAGTTCTATTTAATTTGTTATCATTATGCAGCTAATAATGATTGGTTTGAACTCTCCCTTCTAAACTTTAGAAGTAATTCTACACACAACAATGTTTTTATTTAGTTTATTGTCTTTGTGATAGTTTATTAGAATGCAATCGCTTAGTTTAAACTGCAGAGCTTCCGTGAAAGTAGGCCAAACGGAAATTCCAAGTAGGCAGGGTTAGGCCACACAAAGGTAATCTTCTGTTTCTCGGGCCATTATTTGTGAAATTGCATGCGGGCGAGCGTTTTTTTATTTTATTTTTTATTTCAGTAATTACTTCTTTGCCATCAAAAGTTCACGTTCTTGGTTCAAGTTTTAGGCCTCATAATCTACAGAATAGCATGGGTGGTGGTGTATTTCATCCCTTGAGTGCAAGAAGGCTTTGCAATGCTAAAGCATTGCAAAGCCTTCTTGCATTCAAGGGACAAATTCATCAATTTTTTTAACTTGGGTAAAATATCAGACATAAACCTTTTAATTTTAATTTTTTTAAAGTTTAAATTGGTTATAAAAAGAGAGCATGCTGCAGCCAAAAGGACCATGCGGGAGGGCCTGAGAAACAGATTTTTTATTTTTTTAGGCCTTATGTTAAGTTTTGACAGATGATGTGATTGTTCAAAAATCGTCCGTCAATGATTTCTGTTCCGCACATGTGTGCGAAATGAATTTTCATTTTCTGCAAGGTTTAGCGTTGCTGTAGATGAGGATTTCATAGAACAGGCGTGTAATAAAAGATAGACTGGTCCATTTCCCTGGATACAGTAGTTTATTATCCATCACAGGGCTCATTGTGATCTAATGTGATAAAAGCCTTCTTGCACTCAAGGGACAAATTTATCAATTTTTTTTAACTTTGGTAAAATATCAGACATAAACTATTTAATTTTTTTTTTTTAAAGATTAATGGTTATAAAAAGAGAGCATGCGGCAGCCAAAATGACCATGTGGGGGGGCCTGAGAAACAGATTTTTTTTTAGGCCTCACTGACTGCTTTTTCCATACACCGGGGATTCTTTTGGGTATCTACAGGGGCCACTGTTTATGAGACCCTTTCCCAATGACATTTGGGCATGATTTTTCTATATTTTTAACCCTAAATTTCCCAATCTCAGTTCCCTCTCAAACAAAAATTTAATGCGCAACTGGTGCCCTGAACTGTGAAGTCATAAGTAGGTCTTCATGGTATTCAATTTTCGACATCAAGTTTTGGTACCGTATTTTAAAAATACCGCGGTATGACTGAAAACAGAATATCGCCGGAACGAACAAATATTTGACCATTTTTCTTAACAAAAAACTTTGGCAAGTCTAAAACAAGGTGCCCTCTCTCTGTTCAAACCCACTCTCCAAATTTCGAAACTTTAAAAGTCTGCCGGTGAATTTGAAATGAAATTAGGTAAGTAGCAATGTGTTGTCATTACTGGGAAGAGGGTGACGATTTCCTTTTCCATCTAACGTTCAAGAAATGGATTGCTGCCTGTCTTTATATGTCAAAATGAGGTAAGTGGTTTTATTTTATTAAAATAAAATTCATTCCAAAGCAATGCTATATGCCTTTAATACACAGTGCCTCCCTGCCCACCATGTAGGCATTTGTGATAAAGTGTCGTGCTCAAAGACACAATGCAGTTCCTGCTAATACAGCTGCACGTTGAATCAAATTTGTTTAGTTATTGGTGTTTAAGGTCGCCTTCAGCATCTATTGCTATATCATGACTGCAACACAAGTACAGTTTGCTGCTGTGGACTGGTCACTTTCCTCGATGTGGGCAATATTCTCACAGACACAATAATGTTAGATTGCACACACTAATTATAGGAATAATCAACAAAATTTTAATTAATGAAGCAAAGGGTACAACCTGGGTACAACCCGGTGCTTCATTAATTAAAATTTTGCTGATGATGATTTTTATTACCTGGTAAACGCATGAGTGGACATCACTGCCCACATGTAGATTACAATTAGTCCACGGCAACTGTACTATATAAAGTCAAGTTTAACCAATCATTATACCAGTTCAGTCCACTTTAGAGGACTTCCACCCTACTGGTTATCAGACCTTAGTTTACTAGTTAACCCTTTACCCAATGAATCGCCCGCATAATATGCAAATTTAGCAGTTAAAAAAAAAATATTATTTTTCAAAAAATTTCAACAAAACCATGTCATGTGACCCTTCGTTGGAATGAGCTCGTCGAGCTCGTTCCAACGAGGGGTCACATGATATGGTTTTGTTGAAATTTTTTGAAAAATTTTTTAAAAAATGTTATTTAAAATAATAAATTTTGATATCGGTTGTGTTGGGTAAAGGGTTAAACAGAACTTGTTTTCCACAGTTTGATCAAAACAATATTAAAAGGAATGTTACCAACAAACAACCAAGTTTGTCAGTTAACCCTTTACACAATGTACATCATATCAAAATTTATTGTTTTAGGCCCCACAAAGTAGATCTTGTTTCTCATAGGGCTGCACAGTATATCGATAAACCGATATATACCGGTATTCAAACCAATATCGATTGAATACTGGTGTAATTACAAAAATACTGGTTTATCGTCATTATTTATTTACCCACAATTTAATTTTCAAGATGTCTTGAGTTTTTTAACTGTAGCCCCGAATGAATAATATTATCTTTTTATCCAAGGAATCGTCTGCTTGTGCCCTCGTAATATACAAATTCAGCAGTTGAAAAAATAAATTTCAACAAAACGATAACATGTGACCCCCATTGGAACGAGCTCGTTGAGCTCGTTCCAATGAGGGGTCACATGATATAGTTTTGTTGAACTCTTTTGGGAAAATCTGATAAACTAATTTTGAAAATAATAAATTTTGATATCGTCAGCATTGGGTAAAGGTTTTTCGAACCGCATCATCAAGACATGCTAATTCGTTCCGACTGTGATGCCTCGAGTCTCGATTGTGGTACTTGTGTTCATATATCTGAACAGTTTTCGATATTTTGATATACCGATATACCGCGGTATTTTTTTGAATACCGATACCTGTATTCAGTTTTGAATATCATGCAACCCTAGTTTCTCAGGCCATTTTTTGTAAAATTGCATATGGGCGGGCAGGTTTTTATTTTATTTTTTATATTTGCAATTATTTCTTTGCCATCAAAAGTTCATGTTCTTGGTTTGTTTTATGTTTTAGTCCTCATAATCTACAGAATAGAATGGATGTTGGTGTATTTCGTCCCTTGAGAGCAAGACACCTTTGCAATGCTAAAGCATTGCAACGCCTTGTTGCACTCAATGGACAAATTTATCAATTTTACTAATTAATTTTTATTTTTTTCAGTTTGCATTGGTTATAAAATGAGAGCAAATGGCAGCCAAAAGGACCATGTGGGAGGGCCTGAAAAACAGATTTTTAACTTTTTTATGCCTTAATTATTGTTTTTGAAAATTTAAAAAAAATTTCAACAAAACCATATCATGAGATCCCCCACTGGAATGATCTCAATGAGTTCATTCCAATGAGGTGGGAGCGTGGTGGCTCAGTGGTAGAATATTGGACTTCTGTGCTAGAGGTCCCGAGTTCGATACCTGTCTGGGACGACCAGCGTTGTGTCCTTGGGCAAGGCACTTTATTCTGGTTCCCTACATGGGGGCACGATGACGCCGTGTACTAAGGCATACTGCACGTCGATGGTGCACATGTCTTCAACTGCTGTCACCCTGCTTGAGTGAAGCTTGAACAGAATTACAATGTTGAGGAGCTGACAGTTGCTCGTTGATGCTTGGTGGTTCTCTCTGGGTACTGCGGCTTCCTTCACCTGTAAAACTGCCACGGTCACGATTAGCCATTGTGCATAAGTATGTGACCTTGAACACCAATAAATAAAAAATATTCCAATGAGGGGTCACATGATGCAGATTCGTTGAAATTCATACATTTTTTTTAACTGCTTAAATTGTAAATTAAGCGGACGATTCCATCCGATTCTTTAAGTAAAGGATTAACCATTTACCCAATGAATCGGCCGCATCCGCCTACATATGCAAATTCAGGAGCTGCAAAAATATTACTTTTCAAAAAATTTAAAAAAAGCATATTATGTGACCCCTCTTTGCAACGAGCTCATCGAGTTAATTCCAATGAGGGGTCACATGATATGATTTTGTTGAAATTTTTTGAAAAATTTTAAAAAATGATATTAAAAATATATTTTTATATCTTCTGCATTGGGTAAAGGGATAAAAGCAATCAGTGTTGATAGTGTCGAATAATGTGTACAAATACGAATTGTTTTGAGAAATCTGGTGCTAGCAATTAATTTCCGTTCTTTTCATTTTTAGGGTAGCATAACATAATTTTCGGTGATGCCATGTTATTACATAGCCTGTCTTTTCAGCCCCTTATATGGTCTGCATGTATTTACACCATCATTACACAACAGACAATTCAATATTTACTTTACATTTACATACCTGACATATTCTTGCTGAGCTGAATAGTTGTTTCCTAATTTACTGAAAGATACTAATTTCAAATCAATTTCATTTTCCAACTGTCTGGCCTGCTTCCGTAGGTCTGAAATGATACAAAATGAAAGTGTCATTGAACCACCAAGCAGTGGCAAGCAACTGTCAGACTCTCCCAACTTTTTAACCCTTTACCCAAAACAGTATATTTAAACAAGAGGCCCTACGGGGCCTGAAGCGCTCATCTTGTACAGAACACAATTTAAACAGAGTCCAAGAATGAGTCTACATTAAGCAAGCCATCTCCATAGGCTACACTGTCAATCCTTGAGTCCCTCAGGAATGACAAAAATAATCTAGGCATCATGCCTTTTCTTCAGTTGATCATAAGTAAAATGTAGAGCTCCCCTATGAAGCCCCTTGATACAACCTATGTGGATTAATCTTAGTACCTCTAGAGGGTACTGAATACAAAATTTTTAATTCTTCAGCAAAATGGCCAATTCCGGCTCCCAAACAGAGCCCAAATATTAACCCAGGCTCTTGATTTGAACACAGTTAAATCTGACTTCCCTAGAGATGTTGTGTACCAAATATGAAAGCATTCTGACCGTTGGATCTGAAGAAGAGAAATTGTAAAGAAATTTCTTCGAATTGCACTACGTTCAAATTTGGGCTACCATAGCGAGCCCAAATATCGACCTATGGATCCAATTTGAACAAACTTGAATCTGACCCCACTAGAGATGTTGTATACCAAATGTGAAAGCATTCTGACAAGTGAATCTGAAGAAGATTTTTGAAGAAATTCCCTCATATTGTACTAACTTAAATTTCATGTTCCCATATGGAGCCCAAATATTAACCTAGGCACTCAAATTGAACAACCTGGAATCTGACCCCCCCCCCCCCCCCCCCCCCCCCCCCCCCCCCCCTAGAGATGTTGTATACCAAATATAAAACCATTCCGACTGGTGGATCTGAAGAAGAAGATTTTTAAAGAAATTTTCTCATATTGCACTAAGTAAAAATTTGGGCTACCATAGTGAGCCCAAATATATACCTAGGGATCTGATTTGAACAAACTTGAATCTGACCCCCATAGAGATGTTGCATACCAAATATCAAAGCATTCTGACTGATGGATCTGAAGAAGAAGATTTTTTTAAATTACCCTCCATATTGAACCAAGATAAAATTTGGGCGTCCATAGGAAGCCCAAATATTAACCTAGGGACTTGGTTTGAACAATCTAGAATCTGACCCTCATAACAATGATGTATACCAAATATTAAAAGATTCTGACTGGTGGTTCTGAAGAAGAAGATTTTTAAAGAATATTCCCCATATTACCCTATGTTAAAACTTCGGGCTCCTGTAGAGAGCCCAAATATTAACCAATGACCTTTATTTCAACAAACTTTTATCTGACCCCCCTATGAATGCTGTATACCAAATATCAAAAGATCCTGATGATTGGTTCTGGAGAAAAGATTTTTTTTAATTTTTGCAAAAATGTTGATTCAGCATTTTTTCGATGCCCATTACAGAACACCCTAACATAACCGATGGCAATTTTTTTTTACCATTCAATTCTACTGGTCATAAGGATACTTCATACCAAATAAAAGCTCTCTGTTCCATGGGGTTTGGAAAATATGGGCGTTTGAAAATATTTCTATTTTTAGCTCCCAGGATTCCCATGGGGATGTGGGAATTTTTTTTTTGCATGGGTCAAGTACTTATGACCCAATACTACCACAAACCAAATTTGGTTCATACCGGACCATCGGTTCAGAAAATAGAAATTTTGGGCGGGGCCAAAAATCTTACCCCTCCTATTACAAAGCCAAATATTACTTCACGAACTTCGTTTGAACAAACTTGATTCTACACCTCATATGGAAGCTCCATAGCAAATATCAAGTCATTGTACACACTGGTTCTTGAGAAGAAGATTTTTAAAATATTTTGGAGCATTTTCCTCCACTCCCTCCCTATGGGGCTGGGCATGCTGAGTTGAACAAAAATGAAATGCCCCTTTGGGACCATCACTCACACAAACTTTCACTTGAATTGGCCCAGTGGCTTTGGAGGAGAAGACCAAAACATGGTGTTAACGGACGACGGATGGCAAGCGATGAGATTAGCTCAGCTTGACTTTGTCAAGATGAGCTAAAAATAAATTAAATTTCACATTTTTCAAAAACAAATTTCACAGTTTTTCAATAAAACCTAAAACGAGTCATCCCACCAAGTTATAATGAAATCTCTTCACAATTATGACTCGTAGACTTTGCTAAAGGAATCTAGGTCATAGGCTCAAGTGGTGGTAACGGCTAACCGATCGTGACAAAAATAGGACAGTCTCATCTAGACATCATACCAAGTTATCCTACCAAGTTACAATGAAATCGCTTCATAAATATGAACTGTAGACTGTGCAAAACAAATCTAGGTCACATGCTCGTACGGAAATCTAAATTTTATAGTAAATTTCCTTTCTTATTATACCTACCACAATTGTTTACTACAGGCTTGCACTACAGTGGAAGTCCCTAACTCGGATAAAATACTCTTTATTTTTGTCTTTCCCAAGCAAGTTGGGAAAGAAAAGTGGTGCAAAAGCACCAATAAAAATAAGCCAAAACTGGGTCGAGTGCAACCGGCGCAGACCCAGTACGGGACGCTCTCTCCCAAGTACAACTCCACGACTTCCGTTGCCAGTGCGCATATACCGTCTCTAAAGACTCATTCTTTTTGAATCCGTAAACGTTAGAGTTATGTGATCAGCGGGGAGGAAAGATTCTTCACCCGTAAAGAAGACGGGAGGGCCTCCATGTAAACAATTGTGGTAGGTATAATAAGAAAGGAAATTTACTATAAAATTTAGATTTCTTATCAACCTACTCACAATTGTTTACTACAGGCTGAATAGACAAAAGGCTGGAGGGAATCGCATAACCAACCCCCACATAACCCTAGTGCACTGGAACCGTGAAGTAGAAGGAAGAGGTCCCGAGGCTTATCAACCATAATGTCGCAATCATTGGTAAAGGACAATGAAAAGAGACATATGAGCCTGTGTGACACACAGACAGAAAAAGGGCAGTAACAGCACAAGGCTGAAACTGACCTTCAAGAAGCCTAATGGCTATGGCAGACAACAGCCTGAGCAGAAGAAAGAGGACCCAGGGCAAAAAGGTCCTCCGACTGCTTCTGCAACTGGCGCAAATAAAAGGTGGAGAAAGTAGAAGCATTTCTCCAGTAGGCTGCCTGCATAACATCCGACAACTTGACGGAGTTAGAATAAGCCCAAGAGGTAGACAGTGCCCACACCTCGTGGGCAGAAATACGATTGGTAATACAATCGCCAGCTGCTAAACGACTATAAGCCGTACAAATAGCAAGACAAATCCATCGAGAAATGGATTGAGGAGAGATCTTCTGTCGACCTGGAATGAGAGACAGAAAAAAAACGTTTTCTGCCCTTCCGTATGAAGCGTGTCCGATCAAGATAAATGCGAATAGCACGGACCGGACAGAGCAAAGGGCGAGTACCCTCAACAGAGGGAAGAGCCCTGATACAGATAGGAGGAGGAGTAGTATCTGGTAACTGATTCTTAGCCAAAAAGGAGCAATCAGTGGTAAAAGTAACACTGTTGGGAGAGCTCCTAAAAAAGGCCGGGTCAACCGAGAGGGCGTGAAGCTCACTAACCCGTCTGGCCGAAGCAAATGCCATCAGAAAACCCGTCTTATATGTGAGAAAATGCATATCCACCTGGGATAAAGGTTCGAACGGCGCCCCCCCCCCCCCCCCCCCCAGCAAAGCAGCACCCACGAAAGATTCCATCGTGGAGTAAGCTGCAAAGTCCGAGGCCTTTTCAAAGAAAAGTGCCGAACAAGCTTGGAGAGGTAAGGATTAGTGCCGATACGACGCTTCCCCACATAAGAAAAAGTCTCTGAAAGCACAGACCTGTAACCCTTGATGGTAACAGGCTGGAGACCCCGAGAATCAAACAGATATACCAGAAACTCCGCAATCTGTGAAATCGAAGGATTGGCATAATCAACAGAGTGATCAGCACACCATCGACAGAAGACCTTCCATTTAGCTGCATAAGCTAAACCAGTGGAGTGCCTCCTTGAAGAAGAAATGCACTCCACTGCTCATCTCGAAAAACCTCTACGGAGGAGACAGGACCTGACAAAAGATATGCGTGAAGGCACAACGAAGTCGGGTCGACGTGAAACCTCCTCAGGCGACCTTGACAAAGAAGGTCGTGACGTAGCGGGAGACGTGCCGGAACCGCCGCCATCAGCGAGCGGAGCTGATTGATCCACACCCGCTGAGACGACAGGGGAGCGATCAGAATGATTCGACAACTGCAGGTTCGAATTTTGGCGAGAACCTGAGGAAGAATCGGAACCGGCGGGAAGGCGTAGCCGACTAGACCGTTCCAATCGAGTGACAGAGCATCCACGGCAAAAGCCAGAGGATCTGGACAAGGGGACACGAAAGTGTCCACCTGATGGTTCCAACGAGCCGCAAAGAGGTCGATGTGGGGACGTCCCCAGAGATCGCAAAGCGACTGGAACACTGCCCTGTGAAGCATCCACTCGGTGGAAATAACCCTGCCCTGTCGGGACAGGGAGTGGGCTAGGACATTCAGACGACCGGGAATGTGACGAACAACCACTCCGGCGTGAACATCCTGAGCGAGCAGTAGAAGATCCCGAGCTAACTCGTACATCGGAAGCGAGTGCGTGCCGCCCTGGTTCCGAATGTAAGTAACCACTGTCGAATTGTCGGATAGAAGAAGGACCTGGCGATTCGACAGGTGAGGGATCCACTGCCTGAAACTCAGAAGAAGAGCAAGAAGCTCCTTCTGGTTGATGTGTAGAGCTGCTTGGTCCTGGTCCCACATCCCGTGTAGGGAAAGACCGAGAGGATCCAACGTCGCACCCCATCCGAGATCGCTGGCATCTGCCATCAGAACGCGATCGGATGTGAGTAAGTCCAGTGGAACACCCTGCGTAATCCACTGAACATCTGTCCAGGGAAGAAGGTGAGGATACAGAGAGTCCGGAAACGGAAGCACCTGATCCAGAGAATCTACATTCGGCCTCCAACGACTGAGCAGAAAGTGTTGGAGAGGTCTGACACGCAGCCGACCTAGAGGAATGAGATCCGTCACCGAACCGTAGAGACCGATCAGCCAGAGAAAACTCCGAGCAGTCGCGGACCTGGACTGGGACAGAGTCTGAGCAAAAGCTGAGAGAATCACAGCCTTGGCCTGGGGAACAGCCACCAAATTGAATTTGGTTTGGAAAGACATCCCCAGATGACAAAACGACTGAGAAGGGACCAGGTCCGACTTCTCCTCGTTGACTCTGAATCTAGCGACGTGAGCAAGCTCAACAGAGTGGCGACATCCGATTCCAGTAAGGCAGCATTGGAATGCCTCTGGAGGATATCGTCCAGATATGCCGAAGTAGTCACCCTAGGACTGTGTGCGATGGAACGCTATCACATGCGACATCAGTCTGGTGAACGCCCAAGGAGCCAGGTTGAGGCCGAAAGGCATGGCCTTGAACTGGTAAACTCGCCCCAGAAAAGCGAACCTGAGATACTTCCGTGACGCCCGATGCATCGGAACGTGGAAGTAAGCGTCTCGCAGGTCGACGCTGGCTGCGAAATCTCCCTGGTGAATTGATTGGCGGACCGACCTGAAAGTCTCCATGCTGAACTTGGGAGCAATGATAGACTGGTTCAGGATACTCAGATCGATAACCGGTCGGAGTCGGCCGTCCTTCTTCGGCACCAAGAACAGGTGGGAATAGAAACCCACTGACTGAACGTTCTTGATGACCTCGATCGCCCCCTTTGCCAGGAGATTGGCAATCTCCGTGGACAAAAGTTCCCGACGTAAAACGTCTGAAGGAACTGTGGTTGGAAGAGGCACCCTGGACAGAGTGGGGTGCCGTCGGAAGGATATGCGCAGCCCGGACCGAACAACATCTAACACCCATGGATCGGATGTGATGGTGGTCCAATGGTCTGCGAACTCTGCTATCCTTCCTCCAACCTGGGACGAGTCGAGGTGAGGACCTTCATTTCGAGCCCTGACGAGGCCCGCGAGAGGAGAAACCACCTCCTCTGCTAAATGAAGAATCCTGAGACTTCCCTCGATTCAGCCGACCCCTACCTGTACCCCGTGAGTAAGAAGTAGAGGCGGCGGCAGAAGGACCAGCCTTTTGCTTCACAGAGGAAGCAGAAGGGTACTTGTTAGGCTTGGAACGGCCCTTGCCTCCCCGAGAAGGCTGATCAAGCTGACGAAACAGCAGCTGATCTTTGGAATGACGTAGGACGTCATCCCGGACCGTCGACACGGAACCATGGAAAAGTTGCGGACCTGCCAAAGAAGCAGATCGAAGAGTAGCACGCTGCTCCTCGGGAAGGGATCGTCCTGTGTCCAGCACAGCGTCCCTTCGAACTAATTCCAAATTCGCCGTGTTACAGGCATGCATGTGAGTAAGGTGCATAAGCGCCTTGGACAGCACACGCAAAGGAGCCTGTACCTCGTCAAACTTATCTGGAGGCAGATAAGCAGCCAAAGCTGAGACGACGTGATCTGAGAGAGAAAGCATGCCAAGCATCTCTCTAGATAAGCCCAACGTGGACTCCAGAGTCGTCATTGGAATGACGGCAGACTTGGGCTTGGAAAGCCCGAGGGAAGTGGAGTCCTGATCCAAAACCGTCAAAGCCTGGCAGACTGACGAATTGGCGGAATCGTAGGAACGATAACGCACAGGAGGCAAAAAGGTGTCAACCCTGGTGAAGAACGAAGTCTTCAAAGCCTTGGAATTCAGCTTGGCATCCAATGCTGAAAAAGCTTCAACCACCTGTACCGACTGGCACGGTCAAAGGTGCCCAGAAGCAGGTTGCTACATAGGCTGTTGGCGCGCGACCGATGATCGCGGCCAGGCTGACACTGTCGGCTGGTTAGCAGGTTTGAGCTCAGGCAGAAACCCAAACACAAAGTCAAGAGCCGCCCCAAAGTCCGAAGACTGCTGGCCCTCGACCTCAAGCATGTCGGATTCCTCCCCAGAGTCGGAAGACACATAGCCCATCGTGGGCAAACCAGCCGACGCCTCCCATGGTGTCGGGACACCAGAGGAATCGGAAACCGGCCTGTTTCCAATCCCGGGAGGCGGCGCCTGGAAACCACCCATAGCCTCGCTGGAAGCAACAGGAAGGCTCTTAGAAAGAACCTGAGTGAGTAAGGAGAGGGCCTCCCTAAGCTCACTGCCTGTACCGACCGGTTCGACAGGGGAGCGAACCGGCAAAGTGGCTTCACCTCTGACCCTCTTAACCAGCGAAGGGTCACGATCCTCCAAAACACCCGACGCGGGACGACGGGCGGCAGCCGAAACATCTGAAGGCAGACGTGTATAGGGGTACGAAGCACCCCGAGGATCAATATTGCGAGAACTCATGAGAGTCACCGCGGACCTCTGCGGGGCAGAAGGTCCAGGCTGCACAAAAGGCGTTGGTCCCCCAAAACTGGTCGTGTGACCAGAGTGAGTAGACGGAAACGTCACGGAGTTCAAAGTGTTTCCACTACAAACATCCGAATCCAAAGACACAACTGTGGTGCTCGACGGCGAAGAGACCACAGCGATGGCTCGGCCAGCAGCCCCTTCCGACTTCGCCGAGTTGAAGTCAGGGAAGGCTGAGGCCGATATCCCACGTCTACAGTATCGGACAGTCCTGCAGTCCCCTGCAGCGAAAAGCCGAGGCCGGCTGAAACAGACAACGAAGCAGACGGACCAGCAGCAGTAGTAGATACGTCGAGAGTCGTTGAGGCTGGTGAAAAAGTGGAGAGAGCACACCGGCTCGGCTCCGAAGAAGGAGTCACAACCCTAGTGACAGCCTCAGATGTCGACTGGAGGGGGACCGTAGTCCCGCAACCAGGCATCTCAACACCAGAACACTCAACGGCTCCCGCAGTATCCACCACAGGAAAAGACTGCACATCCCCCACAGAGGAGGAATAACTCTCACCAGACAAAGTCGGCTCGGGAGGCCCCAAACGACCACGTTCTCCTTTCCCGCGGGAGCGGGAGGCACGGCCACGAGAACGAACGACACGGTTTACTGACGCCCAGAAGGTGGAAGACCATGTTCCACAGACACCACACGGCCGCTCGGCCGAACACCCATTACAGGAGGAACAAGACGAATGTACATCGTCCACATGCTTTGGCAGCAGACATTGCCCACAAGGAATTGTCCTGGGCATGATAGAGGTGAGAGGAGCAGAGAAGGTGAGATGAGAAAACAGAACACCCCCAAAGAAGAGAGAAAGGTGACAGAAACAAAGACCCCAGACGGTCGACCGGGAACCACCCAACAGGAAGACTACTCTCAAAAGAAAGAAGAAACACTGTAGGAGTGGTACCCCGCTGACACCTAACTCTAACACAATTAGAAAATTTTGCAAAAAAAGCATTAACAATAATTGTGAAAAATCTAAGTCCGAACCGCGTGGCACGCGAAATTCGCGCGCGACTCGAGAGAGAGCAAATAAATATACATTATGGACATATAATAGAAAAGAGAATATATAAAACACTGTTCCTGAGAATACAAAGGATACACTGTGGTATAATGAATCAGGAATCATCAAACATCGAGCTGGTGGAACACTGATAAGCATGCAAAAACATCTCGACACGAAGCGGATTTTAAAAAGAATGAGTCTTTAGAGACGGTATATGCGCACTGGCAACGAAAGTCGTGGAGTTGTACTTGAGAGAGAGCGTCCCGTACTGGGTCTGCGCCGGTTGCACTCGACCCAGTTTTGGCTTATTTTTATTGGTGCTTTTGCACCACTTTTCTTTCCCAACTTGCTTGGGAAAGACAAAAATAGAGAGTATTTTATCCGAGTTAGGGACTTCCACTGTAGTGCAAGCCTGTAGTAAACAATTGTGAGTAGGTTGATAAGAAATCGTGGTTGACCAATCACAACCAAAATTAGGCTTTTAGATTAGCCCAATTTTACACGGTTTACAGGTGTCAAATTCTCTGTGCTTCTTCTACATTTAAGAATAGCTTCCATCATAATATGATCATAGAAACACAAAGAAAGGCATGGCAATATGCCGCAATAAAACAAAACAGGATATGGCTGTTATTTCTGGTTTTAATGTGCACAAATTAGGGTAAAAGGGTGTTCCTTAAAATAAATTAATTTAAAGGCCCGACCAAAATAGGACGTTCTGATCTGGACATTATACCGAGCCATCCAACCAATTTACAATGAAATTCTTTCTTAAATTCAACCTGTAGACTGTACTAAAAGAATCTGGGCAACGTGCCCCTGTGGCCATCACGGTTGACCGAACCCGACCAAAATATTCGTTCTCATCTAGACATTGTACAGAGTCATCCTACCGAGATACAATGAAATCCCTTCACAAATATGACCTGTAGACTGTACTAAAGGTTTTTGGCGTTTTGGGTCAGTGCAGCCATCACGGATGACCGATCGCGACCAAAGTGACATGACCTCGAACCTGCACATGAAATTTTGTGATGATAGGACAAGAACTACAGGGTGTAGCCTGTGCTAAAGAAAATGTGAACAGACTTCTGCGCGCGTGATGCCAATAGCTTATCTTGACTGTCAAGTTAAGCTAAAAACAAAACAAAGCAGATTAAAAACAATGGAGTGTAAGAGGTCAACGTCACAAGTTTTGATCAGTAAAGTAGAATTTTGAGTAGAGTGACGAAACCACGGACAGCGCCAGCAATATACAACCTTGAATGGTTGGGAGGATCCCCTACTGATGAGGCATACTCCAATGGTGGTCTAATCCGGACATGCACACCAATTGTTGAATTCATGGAATGTCAATATTGAGATCTCTATGAAGGAACCCATTGGTCTTGTTAACTCTGCTGCAGATCATGTTCACATGGTCAGACTAAAATAGCATTGTTAAAAGGATGACACTTGAGATTTACTATTAGTCTGCAGTGATGGCCGGGAAGAAAATTCAGACTAATGAATGGTCACTCTCCTCTTTTTGATTTTGCGGGAGTGAAAAATTCAGGAGAGTAATTTTAACCCCTTACAGTTAAAACTGGAAGTCCTGTCACGAAATGCGCACAAAAAGCAAGTTGATCTGTGAGTTAATCTACGCGTTATGACCATAGTAAGGCTATCAAATTATGTACATACACTACTGCACAAGCGACCATTACATGAATATCCTAGGTCCGAGGTGAGACAAAAGTATTAAACCCACCCGATATTATGTGGACAATGAATGTAATAATTAAATTGGACAAGACATTTGGAGTGAAAGGGATTAACTCCAGAGAGCGTAATCTAGGCATTAATTGCGAATAGATTAGACCAAATAAATTACTGCATGCTGATGTCACAGAATGTCAGAATGATAACCAGTCATCAATAATTTTCCGAATCAAATTTATGTACGTTTGTGTCGGAATGTTGCAATTTATCGGAATTTTAAAAAAATATTCTTTCTGATTAAAAACGTAAATATTTTGAGTGTTGGTAATGTTAAGGCCAACGTCATTTCATGGAGATGAGATTGTTGATTTTATAAACATGTATTTCGACCACAAAATTGTGAGAGTCGTGCAAAATACGACAATAAGTACATCCTTTTCGTTCAGGTGCCCTAGAAATTAATTACATGTACAGCTGTAATCTGTTTGACCGTGAATCACGGCGATTTTAATATCGTGTCGGACATTGACTCGAGAAACAATCGCCAATATTAGTCGGCGACTTCTCTTAGATCTTGAGTGAAGATATCGTGGACCAGGGATATTCATGTAATGGTCGCTTGCACAGTAGTGTATCGCCTGTGCACAAGCAATGTTTCAGCCAATGGACCTCCGGGTAATCCGGAGGTCCATTGGCTGAAACATTGCCTGTGCTTGCTATGAGTAACCAGGAGAACCTGCCATGCTTTGGATGCCATTTGATATGGCAACTGTGCGCAATTCCTACGTGCAATTAAGCCTAGATAAGTGCGCGTTTCGTGACAGGACTTCTAGTTTTAACTGTACCTATTATGACAATCAACTGATCAGCACTATACACGAACATGACCATACAAATTTTTGTATTTTTTCATTTTTGCTCTAAAAACATAGCTTATGACTCCTCATTGGAACGAGCCTTTGAGCTCATTCCAATGAGGTATCATGAGATATGTTTTAAGCAAAACCTGGAAGATTTTAGTTATGTGAGATAATGTTTTGCAAGTATCGTCACCTAGTTGGGTCAGGTAATAGGTGATTTATTTATTTATTTATTGGTGTTGAAGGTCACATACTTATGCACAATGGCTAATCATGACCGTGACAGTTTTACGGATGGAGGAAGCCGGAGTACCCGGAGAGAACCACCGAGCAACGACGAGCAGCTGTCAGCTCTCCAACATCGTAACTCCGAACTCTGCACCGCAGCACAGGCAGGGTTAGATTGGTTGAAGACATGCGCACCATCGACGTGCAGTACGCCTCAGTACACAGCGTCATCGTGCCCCCATGTAGGTAATTGGGGTGAAGTGTCTTGCCCAAGGACACAACGCGGTTGCCGCAGGTGGGATTCGAACCGAGGACCTCTCGGCTTGCAGCCTGCATCTCTACCAACTGAGCCACCGCGCCCCCCAATAGGTGATTGAAATGCAAACTATACACTGATGTTTATACATTATTTCTACACATATCATGAAGGCGAGTGATTAATTGCTCCCTCTAGTCACATGAAATATTCAGAAGAGTGATGATGGGTGAGAGCAATCACTCCCTTCCCCATCAGTCCCCGAATTTGTGAGGAAGGATTTCATCTTATCAATGACCTTTCTGTCTGCTTTGCCTATGGTAGCCCTGAAAATTCAAAATATACTTCTGAAGTTGATATACTCTCATCTACAAATTGATCTACAGTAGAACCTGTCTTGAGAGACCACCCTTTTTGCCATGGAAAAGTGGTCTCTCAAAACAGGTGGACTCTCATGACAGGTCCATTATAGAATAAAACAACCCTACGGTACAATGTCACGATGGTCTCTCAAGAGATGTGGTCTCTCACGACAGTGGTCTCTCAAGACATGTTTTATTCAAAAGATGGAAATTGTCTGTTATTTGGGGGACTTTAATGGTTATACTGCACAACTCCCTGATATGAACATAGAAGATGAAAAAGTCTTAAACTATACTACTCTAAGTTTGCTAAGCACCAAGTATATCCAACTACCTCTTTTTGCGTTTTAGATGAAATATTGCAATGACAAGTGTACATATTTTATATTTAATTATATCTTTAATGATTTAAGCACAGAAATTAAGATTTTGTTTTGAGTTTGACATTATTGTTTAGCCTTTGAATATGATAACCATGGAAAGTTAAAAAATTTATAGTAATTTATATATTTTTTATACTTACCAATGACCCAGACTTAGCTGGTGCTAACTCCAACAAAACCAGGGCCAAACACAAATTTTGCCCCCCAATCCCCAAAATTTGCATCCAAAACAAAAAGAAATCATGTCTTAAAGGACCTCCATACTACGCCTCTACTGCGCATGCGCAGTGACGCAGTCGTCCCGAAATTGGCGCCAATTATCATTCTTACTGGCAGTGCCTGGTCAGCGCTATGTACTCAGCGGGGAGGCAAGAGTTCCCAACTCCAGGGAGGGCCATCCCCGTCTGGGTCATTGGTAAGTATAAAAAATATATAAATTACTATAAATTTTTTAACATTTTTATACTGTACCAATGACCCAGACTTAGCTGAATAGTAAACAGGCTGGAGGGCCTAGGACATAGAGGAAAATCCAATAAGCTCAACTATATAGTAAAGAGGTAACCCCTTAAGGAGAAAAGGAGTATTAGGCTTTACATGTATCTTTCTTATTTAATATTAAATTAGAAAGATACACTACCCTTAATAATTGAGCACAATAACATTCATGTTCTCTATTAACATCCAGTATAACCCTTATACTAATTATTTTTAAAGCAAGCCAATAAATAAAGTAGTCCAGAGAATTGAGACTCTTTATAATCATTTAAAAGTGTCCGAGTATTGTATATTAAAGCCCGTTTGACACTTGACATATACAAATGCTTCACACCGAGCTACACTTTAAAAATAAGACATGAATGAATTTAAATATTAATATTACACTTTAAAACCATCCCGGAAGCGACTCAGAAATACTGACTTGGAGGAGGCATTCCCTTGCTTTTCACTATAAAGCAGGTGACCTAAGGGAACACCCCCCCCCCCCCCCCCCCCCCCCTTCCCCTTGCCCTGGGTCAAATAGCCCAGAGCGAAGAGGGCAGCCGGACGGAGTCACTGCCGGAACAGAATACCTGCATAAATATAGTTGCAACTGTTTAGTGGATGACATTCTGAGCAACAGATAACGGACCTAAACAATGCAGGTCTCCAGAAATGGACTCAATATTTCTGAGATAAAAATTCGTAAATGTGGATGGCTGAGACCAATAAGCAGCCTTCATTAAATCTGTAATAGCAACACTATTAGCATAAGCCCAGGAAGTAGAAAGAGCTCTTACTTCATGAGCAGAAATCTTAAGCACAGACTGCTGAGAAGAAGATAAATCTTCATAAGCAGTACGGATAGTTAACTGAATCCATCTAGCAATAGAATGGACTGAAATGTCCTTTCTATTAGGCATCAAAGACAGAAAGAAACGTTTCCGTCCCTTTCTGATGAACTGAGATCTCTGTTTATAGATACGTAGTGCTCTAACAGGACAGAGTAAAGGCCTACGCCCGTCTGAAGACGGAAGAGCCTTAATAACAATAGGTTCCGGATATTCATTAGGAGCCTGATTCTTAGCTAAGAAACCCACATTAGTAGTGAAGGTGATAGTGTTCCCAACACTACGATAATGAGAATCATCCACCGATAGTGCATGAAGCTCACTGACTCTTCTGGCAGAAGAGAAAGCTAAGAGAAAAGCTGTCTTATAAGATAAGAATTTGAAATCTACTGTCCCAAGAGGTTCAAATGGCTTTTCCTTCAATTTAAGGAGAACCCAAGCTAAATTCCACTTAGGAATTAATCTAAGAGTTCTGGGTCTATTTATCGAAAAGTTTCTAACCAACTTCGATAAAGAGACATTAGATCCAATTTGTAAACTATCATGATGTGCATAGGTATCAGATAACATAGATCTATAACCCTTTATAGTAACAGGCTGCAGTTTGATTTCGTCAAACAAGTATACTAGAAAGTTTGCAATGTCTGGTATAGAGGGATCAAATATATCTACAGAATGATCCCTACACCAACGACGAAAAACCTTCCACTTAGCTGCATAGTTTAGCGAAGAGGAGGTCCTCCTACAGTTAGAAATCGCGTCCACTGCTCGTCCTGTAAAGTGCTTGCCATGCAAGAAGGACCGCACAACGGAAAAACGTGAAGGTTGAGACCTTGCGGGTTGTGATGGAGTTGGCGCGATTTCCCCTGCGAAAGAAGATCCTCTCATGGAGGAAGCTTCCGCGGTAGGTCCCACAACAGACACCTGAGTAGATTTATCCACGGTCTCTGTGGCGACAGAGATGCTACCAACAGAATCTTGCATTGAGATTGTTTTATCTTTAGCAATACTTGATGAATTAACGGCGCTGGAGGATACGCATATCCTATCATTCCGTCCCAAGGGATCGACAGAGCGTCTACTGCAAATGCTCTTGGATCCGGACACGGAGACACATACGTCTGCAACTGATTGTTGAGATGTGTCGCAAATAAGTCTATCATTGGCCGTTCCCATTGGTAGCAAATCTGATTGAATACTTGTTTGTTGAGAGTCCACTCCGACGGCAACAAGCGACCCTTTCGTGAAAGGGAGTCTGCTAGCACATTCAGACGACCCGGTATGTGACGGACCGAAAGAAGAACGTGATGTTCTAACGCAAACAGAAGGATTCTTTCCGTTAGATTGAACAACGGAACTGAATGAGTGCCTCCCTGATTCCGTATATACGCCACTACTGTCGTATTGTCGGATAGGATTTGGACATGAGCATCGTGAATAATGTCCATCCAGTGACGTAACGCAAGGCAAATTGACATCATTTCCTTGATGTTTATGTGCTTGCACAGGAATTGCGGATCCCAAAGACCCTGGCATCTCGAATCCGTTGGGATTAATGATGCACCCCAACCTGTTTGACTGGCATCCGTCATAACGGTAAAACTCGGATCCGGCAAATGCAGCGGAACTCCTTGAGTTAACCACTGAATGTTTGCCCAAGTCTGAATCTCTTGTTTCACTTGATCTGACAAGAGAACGTCTACATCGAGCGAATGAATTTTCACACTCCAATTCTGAGTCAGGAAAATTTGAAGAGGACGTGTGCGTAGCCGCCCCATCGGAATGAGATCCGCGGCGGTTCCGCACAGACCTATCAGTCTCATAAATTCTCTCGCCGTGACTTTGTCTGCGTGCAGACAATAGCGAGCGTAACAACTGACTAATTTCGCTCTGGTTAACGGCAGACGAACGAGATTGTTGTGCGTCTCGAAGCTCATTCCCAGATGAGTGAATGACTTGGACGGCACCAGATCCGACTTCTCCTCGTTTACTATAAAACCGAGACGTCGGAGCAATAGAAGAAGATTCTGAACATCGTTCTGAAGCGTTAACTCGTTGCCGTACCTCTGAAGAATGTCGTCCAGGTAGGCCGACGTTACTGCAGACGAATGAGCTCGGAAGTAGATCATTACCGAGTTCATTACCCGAGTGAAAGCCCAGGGTGCTAGATTCAATCCGAAGCACATCGCCCGGAATTGATACACCACTCCTAGGACTGCAAAGCGTAGATACTTTCGGAATGTCGGATGTACCATGACGTGAAAGTACGCATCTTTGAGATCTATGCTCGTTGCATAATCGTTCACCCGAATACTTGCTCTGACCGATCGAATTGTCTCCATATAAAACTTCGGAGCGACGATCAGCTTGTTTATCCAGCTCAAATCTATGACTGGACGGAACGAGCCGTCTGGTTTCGGAACCAGAAACAGATGGCTGTAGAATCCCAGAGATTCCTGGTTTTCTACGACCTCTACCGCGTTCTTCATTAAAAGAGACTGCACCTCTGATAACAGAGCGTCTCTTTTCTGTGGATTTGACGGAAGATGAGTCCACTTTGGACTTCGAGTTAATGGAGGCTTTCGTTTGAAGGATATCTTTAGACCTTCCGAAGTCACTCCTCTCACCCAAGGGTCGTCCGTAATTGACGCCCACTCTTGTGAAAAACTCGACAACCTTCCGCCAACCGGAACGCGATAGAGGTTTAAGCCATCACCTCCTGGACCTGCGAGGCCTGCGGTAGGAGAAACCACGTCTTCCACGACCCGCACCTCGCCTCGTCGACCTCGGGGCGTCCAACCGATTGTCCCGGCCTGAAGGACGTCCCGAACGAGAGTCGCTATCCTGACAGTCTCTCGAATAAGACCAAGAGGACGCACCGGAACCTCTATAGGAACCTCTCTTGGGCGCATTAGACCCAGAAGTGCCTGTCTTATTCGTGTCTGCTGTATCCGACTTTTTAGGAGCCGATCTGAACAACAGAGAATCATTAGCTTTCTTTTTAATTTTATCATAAATAGCGGAAAGCTTGCCGTCAAAGAGAAGTTCTCCTGAGACCGAAGCGACTCTAAGAGAGTTCTTCACCTTAGAATCCACTAGTGTGGATGTAGCTAGGGCTGCGTCACGTCTAACCAACTCCAGATTTGCCACTGAAAGGGCGGAGTTACACGTGGAATAAGCTACTGCCCTTGAAAGAAGTCTTAAAGAGGATTGTATATCCTGAAACTCTTCCCCTTGAAGGCGCAGTGATAACGCCTTAGTAAGGTGATCTGCGTAAGATAAGGCATCTAAATTGGCTCTGTTAGACGCAATAGCTGTTTCCAACACCGCGGTTGGAATAGAAGCTGACGACGGTAATGATAGCTCTAAGTCTTCCGCCTCGTCGTCCATACGCAGAGGAACTCTCGGTATACCCTGTCCTGCCGTATCGAATTTATTCCTTGCATTAATGAAAGGCAGGTTGAGAGTATTACCGGACAAGAAACCTGCTTTCCCAGTCCTGGAAGCAAGTTTAAATATAGCGTCGTTCAATAATTCAAATGTTCTTGCAACATTATTGGACTGCGACGGAAACTCGGGAGCGATGTCCCTGAACCGCTCAAAAAATTCAGAGTCCAATGACGCTATAATTCTCTTGTCCGGAAGCGCAGCAGTCTGGCCCGACGGAACAACTTGAGGGAGAAAGTGCCGGATGAAGTCCATGGCAGCTTTATGTTGTTCCGAAAGGGATAGCTCCAAGTCATCCGTATCCCTTTCACCATCCGGTCGGACCTCACGATGTTCCCGGTCGTCCACCCCCGATGCTTCGGCGGAGCGTACCGACCCAGCGCCGTCGGATAATTCTCGATCCGACACCGTTTCTGTCGGCTGCTGGGATGCTGCGATAAGCTGTGCTATCTGCACAAGAATGTCCGACGTCGAGACCTGCGGAGGCGCAGTCTTTCGCTGCTTTGCCCAGGGCAGCTCCGCATCAGATGGCTCCCGCATACTTTTCCTATGCGAACGTCCGGAGTCCATCGGTCTCGAATCCCTGGCTGCCGGATGGTGTGACCTGGTCGCCGAAGAATCCTTCATCGGCGAAGCTGGTAAAATATCGGCGGTCACGCAGCCAAGGTGCGGTCATGTGCGCTGACGAGAAGAGGAAGCCTTAACAGTCTCTGCGGACTGCTTATACAACGGAGCGTCCCGAGCGACGGACGTATGCTCCGCTAAAGACACATTTTGTACCACAACATCTGGTCCCAGATGTTGTTGTACGAGAGAGGGACCTCTCTCGCTCGCGGCCCGGCTGGACCTGGACGAGCTAGGAACCGGACTAAAAGGCTTCCTCCGTTCTCGCTTACTATCCGCCGTCACTGGGTGTGCATCTATTATGTTTATAGTGCTCGCATCACCCAAAATTTCCTCTTGGACCGCATCGGACGAACCCGGCTGCCGAACCATTCGGTGAATGGATGCTACACCGGGCGAGCTAGCGGACGACATTTGTCTAATCTCCATGAGCACTTTTGCCGCTAGCTCTGAATTCATTTGTGACGACGGACGCACACTTGAAGAAGATAACATGGAAACATCACCCTGTTCTGGTTCCTCTGAAATAGAAACTGAGAGAGTAGAGTGACCTTGTGGAGAAAGAGCCGGCATCGCTCTTTCTCCAGAAACAACATATCGTGACACACGTTTCCAATGTTTCTCATCCCAATGTTCACATATGGGACAGGGATTAATGCGAGAACACTGACTACAATTAATACAATGATCATGAAAGTCAGAGGAAGATTTCTTCCTATTACAATTTGAACAACGTCCCTTCATTGTGAAAGAACAACAATAAGTCCTAGTTACTCGCAAAAACCCCTGACACAAAGATACACAATAACATGATCCATTAATAAATGAAAAAACAATTGCAAAACAAAATAATTTTGAAAAAATATTTTTTCAGAGAAGCCCAAGTTGCTGAAAAGTAACGTTGAGCCCCGATGGATCCGATGGCAAAGTGTGGTCAAAAATTTTAAATTTATATAAAATAATTAATGAGACACTTTCGGATAATATAAATGTATCTTATAATGAGATAAACTACCACAAAGGCAAACAGCCCCCCTCAAAAAAGGCTGTTGCCAATGAAAACAAACAGTGTAAACACACTAGAAAACATGACTCCAGGCACTGAAAAAACTGGCCCGGAATCAGTCATCAATTACACTCTATCTGATGCAAAACAGAGACTCCCAGGGGAGAATCTGTAGAACATCAGATGGAAGATGCAGAACACAAACGTTATACACCCATGGGTGAAAACGTAACTATGGGGAAAATAACAGAAAACATTCTGTAACCAAGCAACTCTCCAAGGAAATTTTAGAAATGAAATTTCTCAAATATATGCCAAAAGCATGGGAGAATTGCCAGGGGGGACTTTAGAAGGCTAGGGGAGAGGAAACACTGAATAAGCAGTGCAACAATTAGCAAGAATGACAACAAGAGGCCCATGCCTTGAAAATAGGCAACTTAACATAATTTCATCAAAAAATTTTAAGTACAGCCCTGATTATTTTTTGCCACTTCTTTTTCCTCTCCTCCTTCTATCCTCCTTAGAATCACATTTTCTCCACTTTTTTTTTAAAATTACGTGTCTGGCATCCTTTAAACTGAGATTTACAAGCACAAAGATCAGTGAGATGTTGACTGATGAAGGGCCAAACAGAGAATGATAATTGGCGCCAATTTCGGGACGACTGCGTCACTGCGCATGCGCAGTAGAGGCGTAGTATGGAGGTCCTTTAGGACATGATTTCTTTTTGTTTTGGATGCAAATTTTGGGGATTGGGGGGCAAAATTTGTGTTTGGCCCTGGTTTTGTTGGAGTTAGCACCAGCTAAGTCTGGGTCATTGGTACAGTATAAAAATATGGATATTATTGGTAAAAGAGGAAATTTTTCAAATTTGCCAAAAAGTTGACGCAGCGAACTGATATGGGTTCAATATCGAGAATGAGATCCATTATTGTTAATTACAGCTTGACAATGCCTTCTCATGCTCCCAATCAGGTTCCAGATGGTCCTTTGTGGGATGTTGTTCCATTCTTGGACCAGCATAGCACCAAGCTTCTGGACACTTCTTGGATGGACTGGACGGACTGAAATTGTAATCTGCAACTCTTTCCAGATATGTTCGATTGGATTGAGTTCAGGGGATCTTGCTGGCCAGTTAATACGCTCAATACCCTCCCTCTGTCAGTACTCCCCGACAGCATGGGCAACATGAGGACCAGCATTATCGTCCATCAGAATGAATCTATCACCCACTGCACCTGCACACAATCTGACGTGGGTATCCAGGATCTCATCAATATACGCTGTGCAGTAAATGTACCACGTTCAAAGACACAGAGCTCTGTACGTCCATCCCAGCTGATGCTGCCACAGACCATTATTGACCCTCCACCATAGTAGTCATGCTCAGCAATGTTGGCTGCATGGAATCGCTCTCCTGGTCTTCTCCATACCCCCAGAACGCCTTTCTGTGTTGTCTAGGCAGTACCTTGACTCATCTGTAAAAAGGACAGGTCGTCAATCTTCTCTGGTCCATCCAACATGATCTGTGGCCCATTCATATCATGCCTGGCGGTCGGTGGTTCTGGGACAGCTGAATACGAATACATGGTCTTCTCGATCGGAGACCACCTTCGTGCAACCTTGCCCAGATAGTCTGCATCGAAACATTTCCCCGCAGATGCATTCTGAAGGTCGCTGCGAAGCAGGGTTGCTGTGTCAAAGCGGTTCTTATGGGCCTGAATGATCAAAAAACGGTCTTCAGCTGCAGATGTTGCCCTGTCTCTGCCACTACCATATCATCTGACTGGTGTGCCATACTGCTGAAATCTTGCCCAGGCTCTGGTGATCACCGTATGGTGTACACAAAGGGCTTCACCAACCTGACGATGGGTAGCCCCTTGTTCCACAATCCCTACAGCCCACCACATTTCTGCTTCAGACAAATGTCTTCTTACATTTGCATTCGCCATATTCAATCATTAAATCACAAGGGTTTGTGTTGAAATGAAGACTGAATACCCTACACATCTCATGTACATGCAGGCAGTACACAAAAACATCATGGAAATCAAGGGGTACATGCTTTCCATGACTGTCACGAAAAGTCTGCCTGTCAAGAGAGGTAATGTAAACACTGGGGACCATCTCAATACATTCCTCAATCATATCCACCCAAAAAATTGCAAATGTGTCACAAGAAAATTTCACAATGGTGTGTCAAATATGTAGTGCTAAGCAAACTTTGAGTAGTATAATATATTACTCTACCTAATGACTTCTAGGAATGGGCAGTATACCATAAATAACGTTTGGTATAAGTATCGAGTCAATACCGAATTTCCGTGCCAATGGAATCTGAGACTACTGACATTTCGGTATTGAAAAATAATCCCGACATTTGCTAAAAATAAAAGGGCAAACAGCAGAACATTACGCAAAACTCATGACAGGAATAGTCCATGGACTGTGCATCTCTAAAGATAGTCACCACTGGTCATTTGATGTACACAGGCCTGAAAATAAGCAGTCTGACATTTGCAGAATGAGGTCCCCAGAGGGTGAATTTGATGATGCTATCCCATACAGTGGGCCAATTTATTCTCTGGGTACCTCTTTCTGTTGAGTTTTGATACCCTGATTCAGATTGAGGTCCCCAGAGGGTAAATTTAGTGATGCTACCCTGCTGTGCCCTCTGGGGACCTCATTTTGAAGATGACAGTCTGCTTATTTTCTGGCTTGGATGTACATGTAACAAAAAGTGGATAGAAAGTACCCAGAAGGTATTTTCTCTCAGCTTTTTTGTTACTTCAAATGACCGATGGGCGATGGTGAGTGACTGTGTTACTTCCAACATTTTGACGATTCAGCAACTTTGTCTACTGAGAAGCGGGGACCTGCAGCTGCGCAGTGAGTACATATATGTTGTTGAAACTGACAGCGACCAACTACCATACCGATACCGAGGTAAGTCATTCTAAAAATACCGACACTAAACTTGCAGTGGAGCCCACTTAATTGGATATCTCTTAACTGAATAACCCTGTTAAATGAATATAATTTCCCAACACAAAACCATGGCTCTTGTTAACTGAATATAGGTTATAGAGTAAATTTCTGTTAATTGAATAAAAAATCTTGTGACCTGTGAAGAAATTACTCTGACTCTCCCCAGTTTTCCTTTGTTTATAGACCTATTTGGCCTCAGAACATCCAATACAGGCATTTAGTCTATTATATCTTGTTTGACAGAGCTCATGGAGCTCTGTCAAACAAGATATAATAGAATAAATGCTGTTTATCTCTAGAATACAGTAAAGTGACACAATCCCTGTTAATTGAATAATTTTCATTGGCAAAGTGGCTATTCACTGTACCACCCATCTCTAATGACTTCCCCCACAGAGGCTCAGATCAAATAATGTATAGGAATACTTTAGACAAGCACTCTCCAAATGACAGGGTAAAGTCTCCAATTGATTTGTTTATCAGCAGTAAAATATCAATTTTAAATGGAAGGAAACTTGGTGATGTGCTAGGGAAACCTACTTGCTATGCAAAGAATGCTGATCAACCATCCACTATTGATTTTGGACTTGTAACAAAAGACAATTTCAACAAAATCATACATTTCCAAGTGGGGGAGTTAGGACATTTTTAGATCACTGCCCTATATCTTAGAAATCTAAATTTTATAGTAAATTTCCTTTCTTATTATACCTACCACAATTGTTTACAACAGGCTTGCACTACAGTGGAAGTCCCTAACTCGGATAAAATACTCTCTATTTTTGTCTTTCCCAAGCAAGTTGGGAAAGAAAAGTGGTGCAAAAGCACCAACAAAAATAAGCCAAAACTGGGTCGAGTGCAACCGGCGCAGACCCAGTACGGGATGCTCTCTCCCAAGTACAACTCCACGTCTTCCATTGCCAGTGCGCATATACCGTCTCTAAAGACTCATTCTTTTTGAATCCGTAAACGTAAGAGTTATGTGATCAGCGGGGAGGAAAGATTCTTTACCCGTAAAGAAGACGGGAGGGCCTCCATGTAAACAATTGTGGTAGGTATAATAAGAAAGGAAATTTACTATAAAATTTAGATTTCTTATCAACCTACTCACAATTGTTTACAACAGGCTGAATAGACAAAAGGCTGGAGGGAATCGCATAACCAACCCCCACAGAACCCCAGTGCACTGGAACCGTGAAGTAGAAGGAAGAGGTCCCGAGGCTTATCAACCATAATGTCGCAATCATTGGTAAAGGACAATGAAAAGAGACATATGAGCCTGTGTGACACACAGACAGAAAAAGGGCAGTAACAGCACAAGGCTGAAACTGACCTTCAAGAAGCCTAATGGCTATGGCAGACAACAGCCTGAGCAGAAGAAAGAGGACCCAGGGCAAAAAGGTCCTCCGACTGCTCCTGCAACTGGCGCAAATAAAAGGTGGAGAAAGTAGAAGCATTTCTCCAGTAGGCTGCCTGCATAACATCCGACAACTTGACGGAGTTAGAATAAGCCCAAGAGGTAGACAGTGCCCGCACCTCGTGGGCAGAAATACGATTGGTAATACAATCGCCAGCTGCTAAATGACTATAAGTCGTACGAATAGCAAGACAAATCCATCGAGAAATGGATTGAGGAGAGATCTTCTGTCGACCCGGAATGAGAGACAGAAAAAAACGTTTTCTGCCTTTCCGTATGAAGCATGTCCGATCAAGATAAATGCGAATAGCACGGACCGGATAGAGCAAAGAGCGAGTACCCTCAACAGAGGGAAGAGCCCTGATACAGACAGGAGGAGGAGTAGTATCTGGTAACTGATTCTTAGCCAAAAAGGAGCAATCAGTGGTAAAAGTAACACTGTTGGGAGAGCTCCTAAAAAAGGCCGGGTCAACCGAGAGGGCAAGAAGCTCACTAACCCGTCTGGCTGAAGCAAATGCCATCAGAAAAGCCGTCTTATGTGTGAGAAAATGCATATCCACCTGGGATAAAGCAAAGCAGCACCCACGAAAGATTCCATCGTGGAGTAAGCTGCAAAGTCCGAGGCCTTTTCAAAGAAAAGTGCCGAACAAGCTTGGAGAGGTAAGGATTAGTGCCAATACGACGCTTCCCCACATAAGAAAAAGTCTCTGAAAGCACAGACCTGTAACCCTTGATGGTAACAGGCTGGAGACCCCGAGAATCAAACAGATATACCAGAAACTCCGCAATCTGTGAAATCGAAGGATTGGCATAATCAACAGAGTGATCAGCACACCATCGACAGAAGACCTTCCATTTAGCTGCATAAGCTAAACCAGTGGAGTGCCTCCTTGAAGAAGAAATGCACTCCACTGCTCATCTCGAAAAACCTCTACGGAGGAGACAGGACCTGACAAAAGATATGCGTGAAGGCACAACGAAGTCGGGTCGACGTGAAACCTCCTCAGGCGACCTTGACAAAGAAAGTCGTGACGTAGCGGGAGACGTGCCGGATCCGCCGCCATCAGCGAGCGGAGCTGATTGATCCACACCCGCTGAGACGACAGGGGAGCGATCAGAATGATTCGACAACTGCAGGTTCGAATTTTGGCGAGAACCTGAGGAAGAATCGGAACCGGCGGGAAGGCGTAGCCGACTAGACCGTTCCAATCGAGTGACAGAGCATCCACGGCAAAAGCCAGAGGATCTGGACATGGGGACACGAAAGTGTCCACCTGATGGTTCCAACGAGCCGCAAAGAGGTCGATGTGGGGACGTCCCCAGAGATCGCAAAGCGACTGGAACACTGCCCTGTGAAGCATCCACTCGGTGGAAATAACCCTGCCCTGTCGGGACAGGGAGTGGGCTAGGACATTCAGACGACCGGGAATGTGACGAACAACCACTCCGGCGTGAACATCCTGAGCGAGCAGTAGAAGATCCCGAGCTAACTCGTACATCGGAAGCGAGTGCGTGCCGCCCTGGTTCCGAATGTAAGTAACCACTGTCGAATTGTCGGATAGAAGAAGGACCTGGCGATTCGACAGGTGAGGGATCCACTGCCTGAAACTCAGAAGAAGAGCAAGAAGCTCCTTCTGGTTGATGTGTAGAGCTGCTTGGTCCTGGTCCCACATCCCGTGTAGGGAAAGACCGAGAGGATCCAACGTCGCACCCCATCCGAGATCGCTGGCATCTGCCATCAGAACGCGATCGGACGTGAGTAAGTCCAGTGGAACACCCTGCGTAATCCACTGAACATCTGTCCAGGGAAGAAGGTGAGGATACAGAGAGTCCGGAAACGGAAGCACCTGATCCAGAGAATCTACATTCGGCCTCCAACGACTGAGCAGAAAGTGTTGGAGAGGTCTGACACGCAGCCGACCTAGAGGAATGAGATCCGTCACCGAACCGCAGAGACCGATCAGCCGGAGAAAACTCTGAGCGGTCACGGACCTGGACTGGGACAGAGTCAGAGCAAAAGCTGAGAGAATCACAGCCTTGGCCTGGGGAACAGCCACCAAATTGAATTTGGTTTGGAAAGACATCCCCAGATGACAAAACGACTGAGAAGGGACCAGGTCCGACTTCTCCTCGTTGACTCTGAATCCTAGCGACGTGAGCAAGCTCAACAGAGTGGCGACATCCGATTCCAGTAAGGCAGCATTGGAATGCCTCTGGAGGATATCGTCCAGATATGCCGAAGTAGTCACCCTGGACTGTGTGCGATGGAATGCTATCACATGCGACATCAGTCTGGTGAACGCCCAAGGAGCCAGGTTGAGGCCAAAAGGCATGGCCTTGAACTGGTAAACTCGCCCCAGAAAAGCGAACCTGAGATACTTCCGTGACGCACGATGCATCGGAACGTGGAAGTAAGCGTCTCGCAGGTCGATGCTGGCTGCGAAATCTCCCTGGTGAATTGATTGGCGGACCGACCTGAAAGTCTCCATGCTGAACTTGGGAGCAATGATAGACTGGTTCAGGATACTCAGATCGATAACCGGTCGGAGTCGGCCGTCCTTCTTCGGCACCAAGAACAGGCGGGAATAGAAACCACTGACTGAACGTTCTTGACGACCTCGATCGCCCCCTTTGCCAGGAGATTGGCAATCTCCGTGGACAAAAGTTCCCGACGTAAAACGTCTGAAGGAACTGTGGTTGGAAGAGGCACCCTTGACAGAGTGAGGTGCCGTCGGAAAGATATGCGCAGCCCGGACCGAACAACATCTAACACCCATGGATCGGATGTGATGGTGGTCCAATGGTCTGCGAACTCTGCTATCCTTCCTCCAACCTGGGACGAGTCGAGGTGAGGACCTTCATTTCGAGCCCCGACGAGGCCCGCGAGAGGAGAAACCACCTCCTCTGCTAAATGAAGAATCCTGAGACTTCCCTCGATTCTGCCGACCCCTACCTTTACCCCGTGAGTAAGAAGTAGAGGCGGCGGCAGAAGGACCAGCCTTTTGCTTCACAGAGGAAGCAGAAGGGTACTTGTTAGGCTTGGAACGGCCCTTGCCTCCCCGAGAAGGCTGATCAAGCTGACGAAACAGCAGCTGATCTTTGGAATGACGTAGGATGTCATCCCGGACCGTCGACACGGAACCATGGAAAAGTTGCGGACCTGCCAAAGAAGCAGATCGAAGAGTAGCACGCTGCTCCTCGGGAAGGGATCATCCTGTGTCCAGCACAGCGTCCCTTTGAACTAATTCCAAATTATCCGTGTTACAGGCATGCGTGTGAGTAAGGTGCATAAGCGCCTTGGACAGCACACGCAAAGGAGCCTGTACCTCGTCAAACTTATCTGGAGGCAGATAAGCAGCCAAAGCTGAGACGACGTGATCTGAGAGAGAAAGCATGCCAAGCATCTCTCTAGATAAGCCCAACGTGGACTCCAGAGTCGTCATTGGAATGACGGCAGACTTGGGCTTGGAAAGCCCGAGGGAAGTGGAGTCCTGATCCAGAACCGTCAAAGCCTGGCAGACTGACGAATTGGCGGAATCGTAGGAACGATAACGCACAGGAGGCAAAAAGGTGTCAACCCTGGTGAAGAACGAAGTCTTCAAAGCCTTGGAATTCAGCTTGGCATCCAATGCTGAAAAAGTTTCAACCACCTGTACCGACTGGCACGGTCGAAGGCGCCCAGAAGCAGGTTGCTCCATAGGCTGTTGGCGCGCGACCGATGATCGCGGCCAGGCTGACACTGTCGGCTGGTTAGCAGGTTTGAGCTCAGGCAGAAACCCAAACACAAAGTCAAGAGCCGCCCCCAAGTCCGAAGACTGCTGGCCCTCGACCTCAAGAAAGTCGGACTCCTCCCCAGAGTCGGAAGACACATAGCTCATCGTGGGCAAACCAGCCGACGCCTCCCATGGTGTCGGGACACCAGAGGAATCGGAAACCGGCCTGTTTCCAATCCCGGGAGGCGGCGCCATAGGAGGCGCTTGGAAACCACCCATAGCCTCGCTGGAAGCAACAGGAAGGCTCTTAGAAAGAACCTGAGTGAGTAAGGAGAGGGCCTCCCTAAGCTCACTGCCTGTACCGACCGGTTCGACAGGGGAGCGAACCGGCAAAGTGGCTTCACCTCTGACCCTCTTAACCAGCGAAGGGTCACGATCCTCCAAAACACCCGACGCGGGACGACGGGCGGCAGCCGAAACATCTGAAGGCAGACGTGTATAGGGGTACGATGCACCCCGAGGAACAATATTGCGAGAACTCATGAGAGTCACAGCGGACCTCTGCGGGGCAGAAGGTCCAGGCTGCACAAAAGGCGTTGGTCCCCCAAAACTGGTCGTGTGACCAGAGTGAGTAGACGGAAACGCCACAGAGTTCATAGTGTTTCCACTACGAACATCCAAATCCAAAGACACAACTGTGGTGCTCGACGGCGAAGAGACCACAGCGATGGGCTTGGCCGGCAGCCCCTTCCGACTTCGCCGAGTTGAAGTCAGGGAAGGCTGAGGCCGATAACCCACGTCTACAGTATCGGACATTCCTGCAGTCCCCTGCAGCGAAAAGCTGAGGCCGGCTGAAACAGACAACGAAGCAGACGGACCAGCAGCAGTAGTAGATACGTCGAGAGTCGTTGAGGCTGGTGAAAAAGTGGAGAGAGCACACCGGCTCGGCTCCGAAGGAGGAGTCACAACCCTAGTGACAGCCTCAGATGTCGACTGGAGGGGGACCGTAGTCCCGGAACCAGGCATCTCTACACCAGAACACTCAACGGCTCCCGCAGTATCCACCACAGGAAAAGACTGCACATCCCCCACGGAGGAGGAATAACTCTCACCAGACAAAGTCGGCTCAGGAGGCCCCGAACGACCACTTTCTCCTTTCCCGCGGGAGCGGGAGGCACGGCCACGAGAACGAACGACACGGTTTACTGACGCCCATAAGGTGGAAGACCATGTTCCACAGACACCACACGGCCGCTCGGCCGAACACCCATTACAGGAGGAACAGGACGAATGTACATCGTCCACATGCTTTGGCAGCAGACATTGCCCACAAGGAATTGTCCTGGGCATGATAGAGGTGAGAGGAGCAGAGAAGGTGAGATCAGAAAACAGAACACCCCCAAAGAAGAGAGAAAGGTGACAGAAACAAAGACCCCAGACGGTCGACCGGGAACCACACAACAGGAAGACTACTCTCAAAAGAAAGAAGAAACACTGTAGGAGTGGTACCCAGCTGACACCTAACTCTAACACAATTAGAAAATTTTGCAAAAAAAACATTAACAATAATTGTGAAAAATCTAAGTCTGAACCGCGTGGCACGCGAAATTCGCGCGCGACTCGAGAGAGAGCAAAGAAATATACATTATGGACATATAATAGAAAAGAGAATATAAAACACTGTTCCTGAGAATACAAAGGATACACTGTGGTATAATGAATCAGGAATCATCAAACATCGAGCTGGTGGAACACTGATAAGCGTGCAAAAACATCTCGACACGAAGCGGATTATAAAAAGAATGAGTCTTTAGAGACGGTATATGCGCACTGGCAACGGAAGTCGTGGAGTTGTACTTGGGAGAGAGCGTCCCGTACTGGGTCTGCGCCGGTTGCACTCGACCCAGTTTTGGCTTATTTTTATTGGTGCTTTTGCACCACTTTTCTTTCCCAACTTGCTTGGGAAAGACAAAAATAGAGAGTATTTTATCCGAGTTAGGGACTTCCACTGTAGTGCAAGCCTGTTGTAAACAATTGTGAGTAGGTTGATAAGAAAGTAGAAAGTGACAGCAAACCTCCTCCATGCAGGCCTGGTCTTTTGAGGGAAGCTATAGCTCCCGCCCTCCATGGCTCCTGCAAAAACAATTTAAAGAGAGCTGTAATTGCTCTCCTTAACAGCTGTGATAGCTCCCCCTACATCTTCCAATTCTCTTATTAACAACTGACTAAACACAGAATAGCTCTCCTGGCATAGGTTTAGGGGAGCCGTATTAGCTCCTCTGGATTTTTTAAAAGTCCAGGCCTGTCCATGTACTAAATATTCTTATGAGCTATCCCCATCTCAGAGATATTTTTTATGGATTCAGGATAGTCAAGTCACTTTCACTAAAGCACTAATTATTAATAATTAACAGTATTGCTAAACAACAGCAATTCCTTGATAAAAACTTATCCCAACTTTGCATTGATCAAACTGTTTTTGACTTTAATGAAATCCATATCACAGCTGCAACAAAAAACAGTCTAAAGTTTAGGTAATTCAAAAAGTTTAAAAATAAATATAGCAAAAGAATTAAAAGGTACCAAAAAACTGCCATGACCTTGCAAGAAGAGTAAAAAGAATAGCGCATAATGTTAATAGGTACTCTTTTGATAGGAAAATGAGAGCAGATTATTATGCTATGCGAAAGACTCCAAAAAGGGAAATGAAAAACTAGTGCTGAAATGGTTGGCCCATTTTTGTAACCGGCTAAGCGTCGGGCATAACCGGATTTTGACTGGATATCTGTTCATTTCAACCGCAGGTATTATTGCATTGTCTACAATGCAAAATCAGTCAGGAATGGTGAGAAAACAGTTAAAAACACTGCCATCTGACTTCTGCAAAATGTAAAAAAACGAACACCATCGAGTTCCGACGGAAATCGCCGATGTGCAAATGATCGTTAACACTTTATATGACTGTAATAGTCTGAAACAAATACTGATGCGGAAACGGTAACTCCTAATAAAAAGACCCCATGCAATGATCATAAACGACCTCGACTGTGTGAATGCGATCGTATTTTCGTTTCTTCATCGATATTTGTTTTGGCATTAACTCCAGGTTGTGCAAAACACGTGGATGACATTGAAGCGATCGTTGATGCTTCGCCATGTTAAAAGAATAAAACAGTTTGGATCAATAAACTCTGCCCAAATTTGGGATGGGACGATACGTTTGGGTCACGATACGATACATATCTTGACACACCATACACGATATGATTGCGTATCGTGATATATATCAAGTATCACTGTTTCCCTATTGCTATTGCTCTGTATATATGGACGTAGAGTACAGAAACAGGGAAACAATGATACTTGATATGTATCTGCCTACCTGGACAGTCCTTCGATTTTGCGAAAAAATGGCGAGCGATATTTAGCTCACCTCAAATTGGACTCACACATGTGATCATCCCCCAAGTGAAGTTGTCGCTCCATATCATTGTTGGGGCAGTTCGTATCGTTGTCTCGTGGATGATATGTAATGTGTACAACAAAATCAAATTGTGTGTTTTATGTTTGACCGGTGTAATAAAATAAGAAAAAAATCTATATACGCATTATTGGTGTTTGTGTTTTTATTCTCCAATACTCCAAGGACCAGGGTAAAAAGGACAAATGCAACGCTGACGTATCAAACTGTGAAGTTTTTAGGATTATTCGTCATGCTTCAAACACGTTTCCAGAAACGTCCGAATTTTCTGAGAAACAGCCAGTAACAGCCTGAGTTACATCCCCTGTGTGAGCTGTCCCACCAACTTCCCAAATCCACAGCCTCCCTCGATAAAAATCGCAGCTGAAAAGCTTGCTTGTCACAGTGAACCCGGTTTGCATGAAGTCCCACATCAGCCACTCTGGTGTTTTCATTCCATGAAACATTTTTATTAAAACCTGATCAACAAGTGAGGCCGGGCCTCACCTGTTGGTCTGTTTTTAATAAAAAGCTTCCATGAAATAAGAACGCTGGAGTGGAGAAACATCTTTTACAAAAATTCAAGTCAGTTTTCTGAGAGATGTCAAGAGTGCCTCAATTGTTGGTCAGTCTTATTAAAAACGTTCCATTGAATGAAAACGCCAGAGTCGCTTAAAGCCAACTTTGCCAAGTATATACATTATAAACACTTTGAATAGGAAACAAGCAGTTTCGTAACTTGACAAGATTGCTATTGTTGATGTTTTCAAAATTGTCGGTGCAGTGTATTAGCTCCTTTGATGTGCAGGCATGATAACTGAATGACTCTGTGCGCGAATCGAAATGACAAAATGCTTTTCTGTCAAATTAGCAATGCTATTTGCGTCGTGATTCGTAATGCGACACTGCTCATTTGTCTCCCTGGGTTTGCCTGGAGATATGGCGAAAGTTGTTGGCTTTTATTAGTGAATACACGCACCTAGTTGTGATGTAGGCTCCCAGTTGACATACAACTATGTCCTGCGAGGACCCAACACACACTTTGTCTGGGTGATAAAACTGTATCGCGATCCCACGATATTTGGCCTCTGTATCGGTGCACGTATCGCGACGGGTCGTATCGGATGCATCGGTGTATCGGTGAATCATCCCATCCCTAGCCCAAATGTAAGGAAATACGTGTACTATCGAATGCAGCCAGTTTTACGGGCAAAACAGGGCTCGTTTTTCGTCCAATTTTCTGGGAATCCAATTGGATTCCCGTAAATTATCTTGATGGGAATCCACCAGAATCCAGTGTGGCGATCAAGGGTTACCAGTACGACGGGCCGACCCTTCCAGGGTCCAAAAAAATGCATTTCCTTGCATCTGAGTGAGCACCTCAACGGGTGTATTTCATATAAATTTTCGAACACCAAAAATTTTTTAGACATTCGAAATATCAAAAAATGAAACAAATTACCCAATGCCATATACGTACAGGCTGAAAAATGTTCAGGGTGCACAGCTTGCATCGAAAATGGGAAAGTGCTCAAAACTGCGCAGTGTGAGAGTATATTTTATTATCGAGCAATAAATTTCACAGCATTCCCAGTTGAACAATAAAAAAGTCCAAACGTACCTGACTACCGTCTGTTTGTTGTTTTTATTTTTAATTTCTTCCAATTTTCCACTCCCAAGAATTCAAAAGAACAACCTGGATCCTCGTGTGGCCTACACTTGTCTTCCAAGGGTTACAAGACGATTTACCCCCACAGACGACTCGCTCCGAGTTCTTGTGGACAATTCGTCAATTAAAGTCAAAATGACTCTTTGATTGGGGTGTTTGTGGGGGGGGGGGGGGGGGGGGGGGGGGGCATGCGCCCAGTTGGCAGATTCTAAAAATGCAATCCTTGCTCAGTAATCTTTGAGCTCAGTCAGTACTTGGTGACAATATTTATGATATGATTAATGCCCCAAGCTGTCCACAGCACTGCTCCACGGGAAGGGTGTGTGTGTGGGGGGGGGGGGGGGGGGGGGGGGGGTTGTCACCTTGCTGACTGTGCTCAAACATTACAGAGCAAGGAGATATGTTAGTATGCAGGATGGTGGGTCCATTCCTTTTTTTCTGAAATAAACTTTAAAAATCATGAAAAAACTGTGAAGACCAATAATGTCAGTGTTAGCAGAAGATAGTTTTAATGATGTCTTTCAATCATTGCTGGCGTAAGAGTTTGTTTTAATACAATAAAATACTCAATGAATTACTGAAAATCAACTTGAAGTTAGTGATTGTTTATGTTCATTTTATTCCATAATTTATGCTCAAATTGACAATTATGGTGGTGAGGTCCTTACAGTAGACATGTAAAAGGCATCATCATTGACTGAATCAGGTATTTCCTGGCAGATCGAACACGGGTCTGAGGACACTCACAGGAAGACTGGACACAGGCCGGCATGTCGTTGATGTACACAGGGAATAGTAGGGGACCTAGGACTGCTCCAGACATCACGCAGCATATTGGTAATGTTGCTCCATTGGAGCAACATTACCAAGATACAGCATGACACCAGGAGTTCCACGTGGAACACTCCTAGTACCCCTATTATTCTCCATGTGCACCAATGACATGTCAGTCTGTGTCCAGTCGCCTGCTCACTTGTTTGCGGACACCATTGCTCAACTGAAAAAGTAAATTCTTGGACTAGTCTACACTTAAGACTTTCTAATTATAACAAAATAACTCTGGAGTAATTTAATATTAGGTATGGCTTCTTCACAGTTTTAATGGAAGATTTTTCAAGTGATTTTTTTCTGCTCATTTGATACCTTAACTTATGGCATTCCCCGTGTCACAGGACTTAAAAGTAAACGCAGGATAAAAGTCATTGCTTAACCTTGAATCTGAACATTGCAACGTGAAGTAAAACTTTAACTTTAAAGGTTGAACGAATTTAATATAAAAGAAAGTCTTGTTCATCTTAACCACTTTAAAGTTCTGAGTCGTTATGATTTTAATTATTGTAGGTTTTGCTACAAAATTATGACATGTTGTCACGATGGTCTTACAATGCTTCGAGCATAATTGGCAGATGGCCTTTATAATTTTCGACCCAGATTAATTTTTGGTGAAAATGAAACTTTCTTTGACTTCATTTGGCCACAATTCAAAAGAAGCAGCTGAAATTGTCTTTCCTTTTTTCTCATTATCCTCACTTGATGTCATTTTGAGTGTGAAGTGAAATGCCGGTGCTAAACAATAACAATAACAACACCGTACTGGTAGTCATAACAACAGTGAACCAGAGTTTCTACAGACAGCGGATAAAAAAGTGGCCCCACCAACTCGCCCTTGTTGAAATTAAGTTTACACTTTCAATTTCAATGTTACTTCATCATCTGATCACAACACCTGGTTACTATCGCCGAGGCATTCGGTACTTCTTTGGTCGTTTTGGACTTTTATGGTAATTTCAAAACCAAGTTGCTCTGGCACTTGGTCATTTCGCCATGTGGTGTGTTTTTTTTTACTATAAACGGGGGACGAAATGACTTGGGAAACATGGCCGAAATTCTATTGCGCAGGAATGGTGCATTTTTAAAAGTTTACCAGTTCTACTCCACTTCCAGTTCAGTTGGGTTCAACCAAATATGTCACAATTCTGTAAACAATACATTTGAACTTACTAACTAACTGGTATTGTCATTGAGATCGAGTTTTCAGTTTGCGAATGCAACTTAGGTCAAAAAGGTAAAAGTAAAACTCAAAAATATAAGATTTATATATTGGGATACACGGGAATCCATTTGGATTCCCGCCGGTTGTGTTTACGGGAATATTACGAGAATCGGATTCCCGGATTCCCGTCGAAAAATGAGCTCTGCAAAAGCTCAATAAATATTTCTATTTTCGTGTTTTGGGTTCCCAATAAAACTTGTTGGGGAAGTTTACCAAAGATTTTTTGAATGGGAGGAATCTGAATGTAGTATTTATTTATTGGTGTTTAAGGTCACATACTTATGCACAATGGCTAATCATGACCATGACAGTTTTACGGGTGGAGGAAGCCGGAGAACCCAGAGAGAACCACCGAGCAGCTGCCAGCTCCCCAACATCATAACTCCGCACTGCAGCACAGAAGGGTTAGATTGGTTGAGGACATGCGCACCATCGACGTGCAGTAAGCCTTAGTCTACGGCGTCATCGTGCCCCCATGTGGACAATCGGGGTTAAGTGCCTTGTCCAAGGACACAACGTGGGAGTCCGATTCGACCGCTCAGATGGTCACCCACCCGAGAACTAAACGAGCTCGACGTTGCTTAACTTCGGTGATCTGACGCAAGCCAATTACCGCAATGCCACCGCGCCCCCATCTGTGAATGTAGTGGGGTAGCCACTACATTCAGATCACTGAACTACAGTACCGTCGCCTTGGACTGGTCAAAATCCATGAGTCGTAGAGATTCCACAGATGTGTTTACCAGGTAAAAAAAATCATTATCAGCAAAATTATAATTAATGAAACACCGGGTTGTACCCGATGCTTCATTAATTAAATTTTTGATGATTATTTCTATAATTAGAGTTTGGAATTTGATATTATTGCATCCATGGAAATATAGCCCACCCATGGAAAGTGTCCAGTCCACAGCGGCTGTAGTAGTTTGTATGTTTAGTACTGATGTGATCCAAACTTAACCTAACCGATTGTAGGTGGGTTATTTACCGCACCACACATACTCACGTAGCCTATTCATAATCAATGAAAACTAATTAAGAACAGGTTAAAAAATGCTGTTATATGGGGCCCCCCATTTGATTATTTAGTTTTACTTTAGATTACAAATTGACAAGCTCTCACGCCCCAAAAATGTTCATTGAATAAATTAAAAGTGGTTGTCATTGGTACAATAGGTTTGTGGTTAGAACTGTTCGGGATAGTTTGAAAAATGTTTGGGATAGTTCGGTGTATCTCTTTGGGATATAACTGGAGAAGTGTGGGGGATGTCTGTTGTCGTTTGGGTAATTCGTCAGACAAAAATTGGGAAGAAATTTCACAATTCACTTCGACGAGCCTAGTACTGCGTAAAAGGCACATGGGAAATGGAATAAAGTATTTACAAACAATACAGATGTAATATTACAATAAAGCAGTACGAGTAATTGATATTTCAACTTATTTTTGAAAAGTTACACGCTGTCAATTTGCGTGTTTACCTTCCCAGAGGTTCCCCATATCGACGGCCATATTAATTGAGAATCACTTTCCGGGATTTTCCAGTATCTACGGAAGCACATTCAGAACATGTGTGAAATGTGTTTCTAAGTCGTAAAAACGACTTACGTAATTCGTTATCAACAAACTCGTCACAACGACTTATGTATCTCGTTATAACGACTTACTAACACGTCACAGCGGCTTAGAAAACCGTTATAACGACTTAGCTAACTCGTTTTAACGACTTAGTTAACGCGTTACAACGAGGACGGGTCAATTCGCCCCGGCCAAGTCGCCCTCAGGTCAAGTCGCCGCCAGGTCAAGTCGCCACTGGGTCAAGTCGCCCCCATAAACCGGGTCAAGTCGCCCCCCAAAAAGTGTTGGACTTGGAAGCCTTAATAATAACGTAAGACTGGTCTCATTAAATATGTATTTTTTATTTATTAAAACTAGAACATAATAACAAAATTTATTATGCCTCACGTTAGTAACGTCAGCCGTGATTGGTTAATTTGACACCTTCTAAAAGACAGGAGTTTTGGGGCAAAACACGGGTACTATCGGAACGTTCTTCCCTGGAGACAAGAGAACAAAGAAAATGTAAGCTCCACTTCCATTGATCAGCGTCGATTACGCAGGCCCCGTGTCCGTTTAACTTTTTTCGTCACCAACAGACACAAACTTACCAAGAAATATATCATCTTCAGTGGGTGTGTTTTCAGTTTTAACTGCAAACGATGAATTCAAAAGAATCAGAAATATTAAAAACTCGTGAACGTGTTGTTCGCCACTTCAGTGAATCCTGAATATGAGTCTCAGTTATGACTTCAACCAATTATATTTCCACAAGTTTAGTATCCTCGACCTCACTAAGCCTCCGCCTCAAGTTCAATATAAATTGTTTCACTCCACTTAATTCTATCAACTGTTGTTGTCCGAGAAACATGAATTTATATTCGATTAATTTATATCACTTATCACACAAGCATTAACGGTGAATTATAACTTGAACAGCATGATGTAGTTGTAAACACTGGTATTTATATAGAAACTCCAAAAGCGACGACACTTGTGACAAGTCATTTTCGAAGAGATGTCATTCATTCGAAATGACGTCATGTTTTTGGATTCGACTACATTGTTGTTACACGATTGATGGCAAGTTGCAGTTTACCCTTCACAATGGAAGTTATTTTTTGTTCGGCATAATAAAATAGAACGTTTCTTTTCATGTTCTATCGGTCGATAGTACCTGAGTTTGTGTGATTTAGGTTTTATTTCAGAAAACACACAAACTCAGGTACTATCGACCGATAGTACATGAAAGGAAACGTTCTAATATTATAATATAACAAGTATATACAACTTGTTTTTATTTATTAAAACTAGAACATAATAACAAAATATATACAACTATTCATAATTTACATCAATATCTATCTGTGGTTTACTTTAGTTTGTTATAAATGTTATATGAACATAAGAAATTAACAATAGAGTTAAAATTTAAGATAGTAATTCTCTTATGGGGAATCGAGATCGTGCTGGTCGCGTATCATAACGATGTTACGTTTAAGATGAATGACTTTCCTTCACTGCATAAGAATAACCTTCATTGATACCCAAAGTCGACGACCACGTTGACTTCCATTGGGCATTTCTGTGTCTGTGTATGTTGTTGGTGCATCCTCTGGAAAATTCTCTGGAAAATCTATCGGGTTCCTTAATTGCCGAAGGCGCATAGGAATGATGTGGATTGAAATCCCTTGAGATCCGAATAACTTTATTTGTTGTATAACTAACGATTCTAATGTTTCAGGGCGATTATTTACATTACGGTGTGGCACGTCAAAACTTATCTCTAAAAGGTACATCCAAAGATGCGTTATTTATTTATTTATTGGTGTTTAAGGTCACATATTTATGCACAATGGCTAATCATGACCGTTACAGTTTTACGGTTGGGGCAAGCCGGAGTGTCCGGAGAGAACCACCGATCATCGACGGGCAACTGTTAGCTCCTCAACATTATAACTCGGTTCAAGCGCCGCTCGAGAAGGGTGACATCGGTTGAAGACGTGCGCACCATTGACATGCAGTACGCCTTAGTACACGGCGTCAAAGATATGCTGTCGTCTGGACTTTCAGGTGCATCCAAAACAGAACTTGTGTTGTTGTTGTTGTTGTCGGGCGTTTCCTGTTGATCTTGATGAACGGTCGTCAGCCACAATCACAATCCACTAAAAACTCTCACTCACAAGTGATCAGATTGCTTGTTTAAACAAAAAAGTCACGATTTTTTTGGAACTTTTGTGTCAAATTTCATATTAATGGAAAGGAATTATTATTCTTTCATGCATGCTTTGTGTAGTGGATTCAAAATTTGCATAAAGGATTTTATTTATTTTGAACAGGACTTTCTTATTATTAAAGGTAAGTACAAAAGCGGGTCAACTCGCCCCAAACCTGGGTCGACTTGACCCGGGAATATATGTGGGGGCGAATTGACCCGAAGCCAACACAACGAGTAAGTAGTTATAACGATTAGTGTACTATCTCCAAAACGTGATCTCGCCGGATGGCAGAACTGTTGTCAGGTCATTTGCCTTCAGATGTAACCAGTCGGCAAATTCTGAAAATTACAGATTCCCCAGAGGGAGAAATTGTCCAAAGTATATCCTTGACGCTCCCGTCCTATGTACCTCGGGTTCCACGACCCACCCATTCCCCTCAAGAAAAAATAATAAAATTTACACTGGCAGATGCCTCCATTCGAGTTTTTACTATTCGTTGCGTACGTGCACGCGTGTGTGTGCAATTACACCCATATCGTCCTCTAGTCGGAAAATTATCGTATATCATCTATTATAAGAAATCTTAATGTACCCCCTTTTACCCAACGAATCGCCCGCATCCGCCCGCGTAATATGCAAATTCAGCAGTTGAGAAAATATTATATTTCAAAAAATTTCAACAAAACCATATTATATGACCCCTCGTTGGAACGAGCTCGTTCCAACGAGAGGTCACATGATATGGTTTTGTTGATTTTTTTTTTAAATTTGAAAAAAATGATATTTAAAATAATAAATTTTGATATCGTCTGCGTTATACGAGATTGTGATGACAGACATGCCATAACACAAACTATTCGGCCATCTAATCAATTTCTACATTGTTAAACGCGGCTCTGGTTAATGCTTATTCAATGTTTAGCAAGATAAACATTGGAAGAAATTAATTTATTGAGCATCAAACATTAATTTGCAATGCTTCAACAGTGTTCCATTTTGCAATTATTCATTGAAAGGATCAACTACAACAATTAAATTGTATAAAATTATTCTTAAAGATAGCAAAACTTCTTAAACTTTAAAGTATATTAAGTTCGATAAAAAAATCTTAAAATTTTGTAATCATTATCGAGCTCGTTCCAATGAGGGGTCATAACCCATGTTTTTGAGACAAAAAATGAAAACAATAGTTATTCAAGAATTTGTTTTGCAAGTGTCGTCTGCTTTTCATGTTAGGTAAAGGGTTAACACTGTCAAAGTGGTAGCTTAAAGTTGCGATTTTCTTGTTTAAAAGTGTAAATATTTTCGATAATCTTTCTCACTGGGCTAAACAATAGTAAACATAAAGCTTAAAGATAGGTATATGACGAACCCCGAAAACCGATTTGTCACTTATGACTTAAACAGACCAGCAATAATTCAAACGCTGCTAATTAAGCATGGAATTTTATGTCCATTAACGCCACAATGGAAGGTCTGACAAAAGATAAAAGAGAGGGAATACAAGTGTTCTCCTGTAGTCATTATCAAAGTAATTATGGCCAGTTAACAGGTAATTGTTGTAAAAACAGTACATCCCACAGATTCTACACACACACACCCATATTACGTATCTAGTCTGTCGCCGAATGTCAGGATATAGCAAAATGCGAAACTTTCAAAGAACTTTAAAGCAAATATTAAATTAAGATAGATCTTAGCGGCCAAGTTCAAGAGAAGCAATTAAACCGAGAATTGATGTTCTGGCTATCGAAATAAAAGTTGGGGGATTTCTCGAGAAATTCATTCCAGTCGGAAGGCGTGTTAGGCTGTGGATCCTAGATCGAAGGAGCTGGGGATGTCCCATGCTATAGGTTAGAGGAGATGTCGCATCGGTGCGAAAGTATAAGCACATTGTGATGTAGGGAGCCACTGAGCTCATATTTAGAACAGGAGCAGTCGCGGGCAAAGTCCGTGCCCATATCTGAGTGTAAGATCAGAAATAGGAAATACGAACTCAGGGAGCTATTGGTATTTAGAAAGACGGCATACCTGTTGTCGAAGGCAAGCCATACGTAGGCAGGTAGGCTTTGCCTGTATGCACATTATCCTGAGATAAATGGAGGGGAGCGTTTAACCCCATTCGTGGCGACTGCTTGAGCGAAAAACGTCCAGTAAAGTGACAATACGTTAGTGGCCGTGCGACGACAATGGTAGAGTGACATCCCTCACTTGTTAGAGGGGAAGCGATATAGTAAAGTGACAATACGTTAGTGGCCGTGCGGCGGTAATGGTACAGTGACATTCCATCACGTGTTACAGCAAAGGCGTCCGGTGAAGTGACAATACGTTAGTGGCCTTGCGACGGCAGTGAAAGAGTGAAGTGAAGAGTCGACCAAAGAATAAACACATGCGAGGAGGAAAAATCAGCGACAACAGAGAATGCGGGCTCACAAGTGACTCAAAAACTGTGGGCAGGGGATGACTGACGTTTTGTTTTCTGATTCATTGGACTTAATGTAAGTCACAAATTACCCTATTCATTTTTATATATATATGTATTAAAATTGTTGTCTTTGGTGAACTCCTGTTGATTCATGCTTTTTGACGAAAAGTCACTGACCCCTTAAGGATAAGAACCACCCCAACAAAAACGAGTCAGGCGAGTTCATCACGGTGAGACATACGTTTACGCACGGATTCAGGCGACAATCCTTGAGTTTTTGCTGAATACGCGACGTGAATCTATTCCCCCCTGCAGCGCCAAAGCCCGGTTTCCGACAAACAACTACCCACTAACATGACAATGACCTTAACTCATGGTCGCTCACGCAGCCTACCATGTAAACCCACGTGACACCTATCATTTCAGGCGATACTACACCAGTTCCTGGGCCTGGCTGGGAGTCTGGCAAATGAGGCTTATCCATACAGTAACGCTGAACCGCGTTTTGCATATGTATTCCCTGATAATTTGTTTTTGCAGTGTTTTACCAGTTGAATATGTCGAATTGTCCGCAGAGCTCTGTCCCTCAAACAAAAACCCCTTTGTTTGTCCGTTACTTGTCATCACAAAATCGAGTTGAGTTGCGTTCTTGTTTCTTCTGGGCGAGATCATGCATAGTTTGTAAAATGATAAAGTGGAATGAGAGAGAGAGAGAGAGAGAGAGAGAGAGAGAGAGAGAGAGAGAGAGAGAGAGAGAGAGAGAGAGAGAGAGAGAGAGAGAGAGATGAGTTTTCTGGGTCTCACACCGTTAAAGCCTCTTTTTCTGCTAGAATAATCATTTGGCGCGAAGGACCACTTCAAGAGACCACCACCGACAAAATATGTCATGGTTGATGAGCGAGGAAGAAGTCTGTACCGTTATGGTCATCTCAGTTCAAACTGTTACACAACTGTTACTATGTTGACACATACAAGTCTGCTAACCAGAAAATCTTGTATGTTTTAAATGAATGTTGGGGGCGGGGGGGGGGGGGGGGGTAGTAGGCCTATTACACAAAAAGGTGATTTAATTGAGGAAGGCGGGGGGGGGCAGAGAGGATCAGGTCGGGGCGGGGTGGGGTATTGTGGGGATGATCGACATCGTTCAAATCGGACGTGTTATGGTTTGTTAACCTCTTGCGACCCTGGTAGATGTTTCCACTTGTACTGTTTGTCCTATTCCAAGTACCATGTGGTCCATCCATCTCTCGTGCGGTGCCGTCTTCACCGACAGTCACTCTTACGTGTCGTCTTCATAGACCTCCTCGCTTGCCTTGATGATGATGAAGTTGACGAGTGGTGATGTTTCAGTCAGATCCGCTGGCTTTCGAGGAGAGATTGGATGAATAAAAGGAATAAGTTGGGCGGGTGAGAGTATACTTAAACCGCTTCCGCCTCGGTCTCCGCAAGTACTTACATATCCCACGCTTTCTTCGGAGAAGGGATCAAGCACTATTGTAATATCACATCAAGCCCCTTTGAAAAAGACGATCGACATAGCAGCTTCGCCCTTAACACATATAATTAACAATTCGTTTTTCTTAGGTATTGTCTCTGACAGAATAAAGATAGTGAAAGTTGTCCCAATATATAAAACTGGAAATGTACATAGTTTCTCTAATTTTATAGCAATTAGCATATTACCAACCATGTCGAAAGTCTTAGAAACATTGACAGGGATGTGGGGTTTCAGCTGGGGGTGCCACCGATGTAAATTCCAACTGTGGGTGGTTTCGATAGGTGTTTGCACTGCAGCGCTGGGTGGTATCTTTTCACCGTTTACCCAACGAATCGCCCACATCCGCCCGCGTGATATGCAAATACAGCGGCTGAAAAAATATTATTTTTCGAAAATTTTTAACAAAACCATATCATGTGACCCCTCTTTGGAACGAGCTCGTCGAGCTCGTTCCAAAGAAGGGTCACATGATAGAGTTTTGTTGAAATTTAAAAAAAAAAAATTTTAAAAAATGATATTTAAAATAATGAATTTTGAAATCGTCTGTGTTGGGTAAAGGGTAATGAACCCTTCTGAAAATTTTCACCAGACCTGAACCGGAAAAAGCATCATTTATAATGTATCTGGGTCAGAAAATTTACCGGATTGATGTCAGGGTCGAAATTTTGAGGCCATGCCAATTTTAGAGTAGGAAATTTGAAACTCAAGTTCCCAGTTGGAAATAAAAGATCAAAATTTCTCATCATCAGTTGGAATTTTAATATTTTTCATGAACAATGTTAATTTATTGAATTTCCAACTATTTGATTTTTGACCTCGGAATTTCCAACTATTGAAAAAAAAAATACTCCTATATGGGGGGGGGGGGGGGGGGGGACCACATCCCTGAACACTGATGCCAACTGGACTCACAAGTTTCCGCCCTAATTTTGATTTACTGTGCTGTCATCGACATGGAATTCGTAAAAATCAGAGTGCTACATGTATATATCCAATAATGCAACTCCTAAATAATATCACCGTGAAAAATAATAAACAGAGTAAAGATAAATACAATGGCAATATTTTTTGGATTTGTCAAAAGCATTTGAAACGATAAACCATAAAATTTTATTTAAAAAAATCTGAATATTATGGCCTAAGAGGGATCTGTAACGATTGGTTCAAAAGCTACCTAACGAGTAGGGCTGCTTACGATGTTTTGTATGGCAACCACAGGTTGCTATTAATTGATCTTACTTGTGGGATTCCACAGGGGGCAGTTTTTGATCATATTTTATTTTTAATATACATAAAGGATTTTGAATACTCATCGTTATCAAATCTTTTATCATGGTGATTAGCAGACATCCTTTCAAAAAAGCCCCAAATATCAATTTATTTATTATTTCACATACTTATGCACAATGGCAAATCATGGCCACGCAGCTCCTTAAGATTCAACTCTGTTCAAGATCCGCTCAAGCACGGTTACATGCGGTTGAAGACATGTGCGCCATCGACGTGCAGTACGCCTTAGTACACGGTGTCATCGTGCCCCATATAGGCAACCGGGATAAAGTGCCTTGCCTAAAGACACGACGCGGGTCGTCCCGGACGGGGATCGAACTCGGGACCTCTAGCATGGATGTCCAACAGTCTACCACTGAGCCACCGCGCTCCCGTCCAAATATCAATAAATCAGTATGAACCATCATTTAGTCGATAGGGTTGGGCATGACGAAGAGCAATCCTTATTTTTTTTTAGGAGTTTTTAATGAAGAAAAATTAGCCCACAATACCTATGTATCACAAATATGCCGTAAGATTGCATGTATCACTTTAATGCTCAACAAAGTGAAAATATAATGTTGCTCCACACCGCGTTTAAATACTCTACTAAACTCTAATTCAAAATCACCCGTTATACCTGGTATACGCAATTCATTTCTGGGGTAATCCCCAATCTTTCAACAAGATTTTTAAGATGCAGAAACGATCCACGAGAATAATAAACAATACAAAATTCAGTGCCCATGCTGATCCCCTATTTATATCAGATAGAATACTAACAATGAACTACTTATTTAAATTACATGTTGCATTATGTATGTTTGTCTTGATAAATTTCTGGTTTCCATCATCATTCAAAATACCTTGCGAAAATAAATACACAAATCGGCGTGAAAACATGGTAGTCTGAGCTGTTGTACGTACCCAGAACTAGGAATAAGATACAGGACGACCGCCCTATATATTCTTCCCCCCAAAACTCGAATGTACTGAACCAAGAAATTCGGATTAACCCTTTACCCAACAAATCGCCCGCACCCGCCCGCGTAATATGCAAATTCAGCAGTTGAAAAAATATTATTTTTCAAAAAATTTCAACAAAACCATATCATGTGACCGCAGTAGTATGTCTCGTATGTTTGAGTACTCATTGGCCGGACCTCGGTGCCGGACCTCGGAAGTGACGTCATGTCACGTGACGTAATGGCGCCATGTTGTGTTGTCATGGTAACCCGCGTGAGCGGCCATGTTGTGACGTCATCTCCATAGTGATAAGTGGTGTTAGTGTGCATGCGCAGCTCGTGTTGTTAGGGTGATACGTGTTTCCGTCGTCCATTTTGTATACTGGAGGCCGCCATCTTGGTTTCTATGGTAGCACGTGAGTAGGTATAAAAGGCCGATTCCAAATCACTTGTACATGTACGTGTACAAGACACTCACACGATGCGTTCACCAACGTGGAATTCGGTGTTAAATCACACGCTTGTTTACAAAAACTGTACATGATTTAGAATCGGCCCATGTACAGTCAGTGACTCCTAGATCGCGCTTTTAGCGTCAAACACTCATGGTGAACGCATCGTGTGCGTGTGTTGTACATCTTCAGTTGTATCGTGTACATGATGTTTGGTCTACGTTCGCATCGCAGATTAGACCCACCGATCCATCGTCGGCGAATGCGATCGAAAGCAAAAGATTCTGGGTGATCATCAAAAAACAGCTTTTGCAGTTCTAAATCAGTGATTTAGAATCGGCAATTGAGTTGGTACAGATGATTTAGAATTGGCAATTGTTTTGAGGCGGTGGGTTTTTGATTGATATAAATACAGGGGAGAAAAAAATATATAAATAAATAGTTATTTAGAAAATTAAATATATCAAATCGAATAGATAATAAAAAAAAAATACGTAAATCATGAGCGATTCTCAGATGATTAGAGCGAGGTTTCTTTTAAACATGCTGATGAGAGCATACGCAATCTGCGTGAATAAACAACTACTTCTCATCTTGTTAGAACGATGCGTCGGATGTCGGGATCATCTAGACTTCGATCACGAGGATCATTCGTGTCTGACGATGGAAAGGGAAGATATGGTCGTCATGTATTTCGAACCGGCATTCGAACGCGTTAAATTCGATGATGTGATCACGTTTTGAAAGAGATTAGTCTACTGTAAGAATCGAGACAGGCCCACAGATTCGGAAGAACTGAAATTAGCGCGTAGAAGTTTGACTTTAGAAGACAAGGGATGCATCAAGAAATTATTGCTGAACGAAGCATACGTCTAAGTTTTGTTTTTCGTTGATATAAAAAATAAGGGAGAGTAGAAAATAAAAAAAAAATAAATACACACATAAATTTTTTGATCTAATATTAGAAAGAAAAAACACAAAAAAAAATGAGAACCAGAAATAAATTGTATCCGACGTTAGTGGACGACGAGGACGAGAAGCCGAATGGCATTTTGCTGACGGCGCCATCGCTAGAAGAAAGAGAAAGAGGAGAGAGGTATCACTTCGATCAAATCAGTAGAATCCAATCGTATCTGACTCGAGAGAGAGATTCTCGTCGTTCCCTCAAGAAGAAGTATTGGCGTTTCGTGAAATTCGTCAACGGGATCGACACGACACTCATCACGATTTCCATGGGTTTACACGCGGCTGGCATCGGATTGTTGTCGACCGCGGTCGGCATTCCAATCGTGCTGACTGTGGAAGGAGTGGCTCTCGCCGCCGGATTGTTCAGCACGCTCGGAAACTTTTTGAGTAGGAAATTATATCTGAAGGCGAGGAAACACGATAAGATTCGCATTTTGGTCGACTCCAAGATCGATACGATATCCGAAATGATCTCTATGGCATTGAAAGATGGAAGGATATCGGACGGAGAATACTTCATGATATTGAGCGAGAAAATGAAATACGATGCCATGAAAGAAGCCGTGAGAATCAAGACTCGTCAGATCATCAAGGAAGAGTTGAAGGATTCTCTTGTGGAAAAGGGTAGGAAAGAGGCCAGGGAGGAATTCAGTAAGATGATAGAACTCAAGGGTAGCGATTGAAAAAAAAAAAAAAATATATATATATATAATAAGAACAGAATTTAAAAAAAAAAAATATTAAATTCATATATAAAATAAAAAAAACGAAATTAATTTAAATTAACTCTTAAAAAATGTATTGCGTGAAGTGTAAGAGAGTTACCGAGACGAGTAATTCTAGAGAAGTGCGAACTAAAAACGACAGATGGATGCTTTGCGGAATTTGCGACGTGTGTGGTTCTATCAAGACTAGATTCGTCAAACAAAAGAACGCGAGCAAAGGCAAAGGCATCGTGAATAAAATGATCAACAATCTACCTTTCGAAATGCATCTGCCCGGTCACAGTTTCACGGGACCAGGAACGAAATTGAACAAGAGACTGAACGCCGATCTGACACCCAAATCTTGGAGCAAACCCATGAATAGGGTGGACGCGGCCGCATACGATCACGATCTGTGCTATGCCGGACATCCCGACACCAAGACTCGCAACGACGTCTGCGACAAAAACATGTTGACGAGATTGAAAGGCATATCGAATCTGACCAGGAGAGAGAAGACGGAACGTTCGCTGGTTGGCAATCTGATCGGTGCGAAATGTCGATTCGGATGGGGCGTTCCAAAAAAAAAAAGCGCATCTGAAAAAGAGAAGAAGAAGAAACAATTATTGACGAGCGAATTGGCCGAGGAGTTACACAAACCCATAGTGCGTAAATTTCAAAAGAGAAGGGTGTTCGTGAAGGGTCTGGACGATATTTGGTCCACCGACTTAGTCGACATGAGATCGTTTTCGAGGTGGAATGAGGGCGTCAAATATCTATTGACGGTCATCGACGTGTTTTCCAAATACGGTTGGATCAGAGCTTTGAAGAATAAATCGGGACCTTGCATCGCCGAGGCTCTGAAGAGCGTGTTCGACTCGTCCTCTCGAAAACCGAGTAAATTGTGGGTGGACAAGGGAAAGGAATTCTACAACAAGGACGTTCGTCGATTGGTAGACCTCTACTCGATCGAAAACGAAGAGAAAGCCAGCGTGGTGGAACGTTGGAATCGAACGATGAAGGAGAAGATGCATAGATACTTCACGGCGAATTCGACCAAGAAATACATATACGCTTTGAACGGTCTGGTGAAAGATTACAACGACACACGACACAGATCGATCAAGATGACTCCCGCGGAAGCTAGCGATCCTTGAAACGAAAAACGGGTCTACGCGAATCTATATCCCGAGAGATCTAAGATCAGGAAGAAGAAGTCTAGAACGCCGAAATTTGCGGTCGGCGATCGAGTGAGAATCTACGCTTATAAGAAGCACTTCGAAAAGGGTTATACTCGGAAATCTTTTTGATCATCAAAATATTTCACACCGATCTGGTGACTTACGAAATCGAAGCTTTGGATGGTGAAGAGATCATCGGAAAGTTTTACGAACAACAATTACAGAAGACGAAGTTTTGATGAAGAACGCAAAAATTTTTTTTTTTATTTACTCTCTTTGACATTTTCTTGTTTACACACACATATATATAAGAGAGAAAAAAAATAAATAATAATAAAAAATAATTAAAAACTATTTTTTTTAGATAAAGAAAAGCAAGTGAATTAATAAACAAAAAAAACTAAAAATCCTTTAAAATGACAAATATACTAGATATAGCACAAAGCATAGTGAAAGATGTAAGTATTCAAGAATATGAGGTTCACGAATATGAACCGGTAACCGGAACGAGTTTGAACAATGCGGGAGAGATAAGAATCAACGTCGAAACTCAAGATCTATTCGTACATCCTAGCGAGAGTTACATAGTGGTGCAGGGACGTCTCACCAAGGAAGATGGGAGCGACTACGCCGATGACGACACAGTCACTCTAGCCAATAATGGCATCATGCATCTATTCAGTAATATAAAATACATGCTATCCGGACAAGAGATAGAATCTGTTTTTCATCCTGGTCAGGCCACCACGATGTTCGGACTCTTGACGTATCCTGATGATTTTTCGAAATCCAGAGGACTTAATCAGTTGTGGGTGAAAGACACCGTCGGCCCTGCTAGCGCCGGCGCTGCCACGATATTCGACTACGTCGTCAAGACGTCCAGACCTAAAGGAACGTTTTCATTCAGGATACCTATGAAACACATCTTCGGATTTGCGGACGGTTACAACAAGATCATGTACGGATTCAAACACAATCTGACGTTGATTCGAAAAGGAAGCGACGACGCAATAGTGAAACTCGCCACGACCGATGCGGGTAAGATAACTCTACACAAGATATCGTGGTTCGTTCCGCATGTGGAGCCTACGACGGATGAGAAAACGCATCTCTACAAGATCATACAATCCAAGAGTAAATTACCCGTGGGATTTAGAATGAAACAGTGCGACACGGCTAGCATTCCTCCCTCCACGAATCACTGCGATTGGAGATTGACGGTGAAATCCGCTTATGAGAGACCGCGTTTCATCGTGGACGCGTTTCAGACCGATAGGGATGGGTCTCAGGAAAAGAATGCATCGCTGTTCGATCACTGCAATTTGAGAAACCTGCAAGTGTTTCTGAACGCCATGAGATATCCGGCAATCAATTACAATGCGTCGTTCGACAAGAACGATTTCTGCAGGCTGTACGGCGATGCCCCCAATTTTAGAAAGAAGTATCACGGTCTAGACGAATTGATGGGCAATCCCAACATATCTCCCGGCGAATACAAGTCGATGTATCCCATGTTCGTGTTCGACGTCAGTAAACAGAGTGAACGACTCAAGAGTAGCGTGTTAGACATTCAGATCAAGATGCAATTCGATAGGAACGTGCCGAGAAAAACCGAAGCCTTCACCCTGGTCCTGTCGGACAGAGAATTACAATTCGAATCGGATGGAAATAAGATGTCGATCATTCGATGAGAGACGAGTGTGTGAAAAAAAAAATAAAATAAAAAACAAAAAAAAAAAAATGAAAAGTAATGTGTGATTATTAAAAACAAAACAAAAAAAAAAATAAAGTAATGTGATATAGAGAGATTGAACATCTGTCTATATCTCATTACTTTTTTTTTGTTTTTTTTTGTTTTTAATAATCACACATTATTTTTTTTTTTTAATTCATTATTTTTTTCCAGGCGTTCACTGTTTGTTCAAAGGATCCAGTTCGATCAGCAGACTCACCATGGAAGTGGCGGCTTCGGGATTATTGGTTTTCGTGACAAAATGTCTCCGGCGTTCACTTTGAGAGGCGTGCCGAACATGCTGACATTCGCGTGTTGATTCTCGGTCTTTTCGATGCTGTATCTCTTATCGCTCTCCACACCATTCACCATGAGATTGACGACCGCTCTGTTATTCAAATCCGAGGAAGCCAGACTCATTCGAAGGATTTCACCTCCCAGCAGCATGGGATATCCCACCTGACAGTGTTTCGATCCGCTACCTCCATTTCCGAAAGACCACTCGGCTTTTCCCTCCTCTAAGGCGTCGGACTCTTCGGCCCACACGGTGATCAATTGTCTAGCATATTTGACTTTCTCCACCACCGAAATCAGGGTGCAGGCGTCTGTCATGTGCACGGGTTCTGGTAGATTCGTGAGCACGTGTCCGCCCATGTCTAGTTTACCTTCCATGATGTCGCCCTTTCTCCAGACCGAGTTGTCGTCCACGTACTTCCTGCTTACCGCGCTGGAATCGAATTCGGGATTGTGACCAAGACCGAATAAATTCTCACCGTTCATGTTGATGCCACCCTCCATGGTTCCGCCAGATTGTTTGTTCAGGTAGAGATCGTCCACTTGCGATTCTATGTATTCTTGCGATCGTATCACGGCAGAATCTACGTAGCCCTTGTTGACTGCAGTTGAGTCCGCATCTGTGTCGTCGATCTTCGACAGATTCAATATCTTGTGGAATCCCGCATTCAGATCTGATTTCATTTCACGTCCGTCAGACTTTCTCTGTTCCAGATCTACGTCATGTTTGGTCGCCACGTCCTTGGGATTCATGGGAGTGGCCACGTTCGTTATCTTGTAAGAATTGGCGTTCAATTCAGAGTGCATCGTTTTCTGAACGTATCTATTTCTCAGGTGTTTGCTGAATCTTGCGTGAGAGTCGATCGCGTATCTCTTGGTGGCGGCATCGGTGGGATCTACGGGATTCGCGACGTTCACCAAACATTTGGATTTCAGATCAAGATCGTCGGTCATGGTTTTATCCACGTAATTATCCAGCAGGATTCATTCGAAATTGGAGTTCCCCCTGTCGACGTATTTTTTAGTCGTGGCATCTGCGAGATCTATCGGCTCGGGAAGATTGTAGAGCTTCTTATTGTTCATGTTCAGAGGTTCTTCTCGAGGTTCGTATCTCCAAACATAACGCTCATCCAAGTTGCCAACGTCGTAACCATCGTCGACTTCGAGCGTCTTCCTCTTCTTTCTCGGGTTGACTTTTTCATCATCACTTCTACCAAATTTATTGACTGTCATGTTGTTGTGGGATTTTTTTTGTTGTTGTTGTTTAGAAAAAAATGTGTTCAAAACGCAGTTTATTAAAAATGAACTATGTTATTTTATTTTTCGTTTTTTATTCGATTAAAATTTTTTTAAAATAATTTTTTATCTTTATATATATACTATAAAAAAAAATTTTTTCTCTCTAATGTAAGTCATTGAGAATGTCTTGAAATTCATCTCCTTCAGACCATCTCTTGAGAACGTAGAGACACAGGTGACCACAAAACACTTGATCTGGTGATTGCACTTGATCCGTATTGTAAAGAACCATCGATTTGTTGAAATAGTTCTTTATTTCTTTCGGCGGCGAGATTCCGTAGCTGTCGAAATAATAATTCTTCTTCTTCCCGTTCTTGAACCATGCCACCCAGCGAGTGCCTTCACCCGATGAATCATCTAGATTTAAAATTCCACATTCCGATTGTCGAGGTCTTCTCTTCGGCAAGGCATCTCTGGAAAATACGCCTAGAAAATCTTCGATTTTCAAATCCTTTGCCGCATTCAACAGATCGATGTTGGATAGAGATTCGTTAGGTAAGACGACACCTTCTACGGATATCTTTATTTTCTTATTCATAAATGCGTATATATTTTTTTTATTTATTTATTTTATTATAATTCACTAAAAAATGACGTTACTTTTTTTTTGTTTTTTTCTTTTTCTTTTTAAACTAACTCTATCGACTTCCACAATCTTGAATCCATCGAATTCCTTGACTTCTATAATCTTGGATTCATCTAATTCTTCTTGATTTTCTGGAATCCTACTAACTTTCTCGATGTCACTATCGATTTCCATAATTTTATGTTCATCTAATTCCTCTTGATTTTCTGGAATCCTATCATCCACAATCGTATCTGGAATCTTATCATCCGCAAGCGCATCTGGAATCCAATCATCCCCATTCATATCGTCTCTAATTAGATCCACAGTCCAATGTCCGAGTGCCAAAGTGCTTATTTTATCATCTAATACGAATCTCTTATCGTCGTCGGCCGTCAGCGAAAGCTTGTTGACTATTTTGGTACAGCTCGTGATTTTCGCTTCGAATCGATTTCATAGTCTTATACACTGGACCACTTCCTAACAGACAATCTTTATACTCTTGGAAAGAGATGTTTTTCTTCACCACGCACGCTTTAACTCCTTTGCACTTCTTGATCTCTTCATCATCTTCTAGACGATAAGCAAAGAGTTTGGGTCTCAAGCCCATGAATTTGACGATCTGTTTACCGCCGCTCTCATCCTTAAATTTACCCAACACCTTCTTGTTGTCGTTCGATTGAATGTTGGACGGGTGATCGACGGGATAATTGCTCATGTCGAACCACTCGGCCACGTCCGGAGATATGTCTCGGTAGACGTCTTTCATCTCTATCTCGTAAACTAAACTGTCCGTGTCGGTGAACAGTAGTTTGGCTTTGTCGCCAAATTTTCGTTTGACGTAATCGTAGTGAAACTCGTACATCAATCGCTTGCTGACATCTAAGATGATCGGTCCAAGATAATACAGTTTGTCGAACTTCAGGTGCGTCTTTTGCATGTGAACGGCCACTAGATTTTTGCCGAATATGGTTCGGTGTTTGTAATTGGGTTTCGCCACTAATTTTTTAGCTCTTTTCTCAGACGTGACGAGTCGAACGTCGGTTCTCTTCCTGATGTTTTCCATCGATTTGCCGTACACGCAGTTGTTCATGAGTTTGAAGAAATCTTTTTCAAAATCGTTCTCGGCTCGGGTTCTGAGATTCGTGTTGAGATCGATGTATTTTTTCATCCAAGGCTCTTCATCGAATCGAATGATGCGATGTATGTCGAGTAATTTCATCCCGTAATCGACGTACTGTTTCAAATTCTCGCTGTAGATGACGTAGTTACGTTTGTTAAATAAATTGGGAATGAGTTTTTCCTCGTCTCCTTCATTCAGTTCCATTCGTTTGGGAGCCAGCGGATAATCGTTGTGCGGATCGTGTAATTCTTCCGGATAGTTCAAATCGACTTCTAAAATGCAAGGATAGTCTCTCCATTTTTGCATCTCTTCCAGTTCCTTCACCCATTCGAAATTTCCAATCGGTAAAGGATGACTCATAGCCCAACCATACAGATTATTGGCGTCCCAATACTATATGTATTTAGTCGACCATTTCGAATCGAAACCTTCTTTCATGTAGGGATTGTTAGCCTCGGAATGTCTGTGAGAGATCATCGAGACGTCACCTCTCGCAGCTCTTTCGAACATGAGCAACATGTCCACGTTGGATAATAATTCCAATTGGACTTTGGCGGTCTTCAACAGAGCGTCCCACGCCAGACCGGGTGCTGTGAAATACCAAGCGGGATCCAGATCGTAATTTCGACGACAGACGTCTCGAAAATTTTCGAACACGTCTGCCAAGAGCAGAACGTCGGTCTTCAGATAGAGATCGTGATAATCTCTCATGGTTTTCATATCGAATGATTTCCACACGTTTTTGGCGTGTTCGTAATTCTCGTCGGAAATGTCGGATTCGTATAATTTCGAATAAAAATCATCTTTCGAAGGTAGTGCGGTGTCTTCGAATCTCTTTAGATTGTTCATGTAATCGTAAGGATAGACTCCTTTCCTCAACATGACGTCTACTCGTTCTCCGAAATGTTCGCTCGTGATTTTAAATTTATCCTTGCTCATGTTATCGACTAATTTTTCCAGAGCGGTCGACATGAATTTAAAAGTGTCGATGAAACGTATGCATCTACGAATGGATTTCGTTTTTTCTTTCAACGTATTTCCGTCGATTACTCTTTCCCTCTCCATGAGCTTCCATTTCGTGAAGGAAATGTATCTTTCTTCGCTGTTCGCGAAGCAATTTAATTCTTCGTGCAAGGTGCCGAGATTTTTCACGAACAGATGACTGTCGTAACCCGAGAGATTGTGAAACATCACCGGATAGAAAGTGGCGTCTCGATATTTTAAATTACACTTGCTGTGAGCGATACAGACCCGTTTAATGATCGTGGTCTCTGACCTTCTTATTATCCTCCGAATTCTCGTCGAACGATTGTCTGCATATGTGACATTCGGTGGCTCTGTTATTTTCGTCTTGCTGCTCTCGCGTGATGATCATTTTTGCCGGAGTTTTGAATTTGTCGTATAACATTTGAATTTTCGATTCTAACTCTTCCACGAACCTTTGAGCCACATCGTCATCTTCGCACTGTTTCGTGTAGGGGAAGGGACCCATGTCGTGTTGCGAGTTGAAAGCGCATTTCACGTAAATGCAATAGCCCGAAGGTATGTGTTTTTGATATCTTTCGACATAACTTTGAAGAGCGTTGGGTTGACAGGAACTCATTTTCGCTGTGAAACATTCGAAATCGGCGTACACGACGAATGGTACTTTTAACCTTCTGTTGTGATCTTCAAACTTCACGATGGTGTTGGGTTTGGGCATTTCGACGGCGACACTTTGATTTTCGTTGCAATATTCCTGATGTTTCGCTAATGATTTTTCGGTCTTAAACATGTTCATGCAGTTGCAACATAAAGATATCTTATGTCCATGATTACTATTTTGTTTCGACAGTAATCGGGTCGGATGTTTAACCCAACAATAATGACAATTGTCACCATTCGAAATCGATAATAAAATAATCGTCTTTTCTCTTCCGCAATACGAAGTCCGTCTGAGAGGATAGATCTTTTGATTTTCGTCGTCGTATCCCAAGACGTTCACCGCTACGGTGGGATTTTGAACCTCGAAACGTCCGATGTGTTTTAACTTTGTTGGAAAAGTCACTCCGGTCCAATCGAGATTTTTAGAAGTTTCCTCGTAACGAGAAACTCTATCGGCGTTTATTTCAACAGGCTATAATGCGGAGGTGACTGCCCATTTAAAACACTGATCATCTTTATTTCTCACGTTGACCACAGCGCGTTTCTTAGTCAAGAAATACGGTAATTCCAAGTAGGAAGATCCTTTCAACGGTTCGTTTTTAGGTATGTGAATTTCGAGTTTCAACACCTCACCGAACGTCCAATTACTACCTTCATTTTGATAATTCGCGAGAGACGTCAACATCTTGTCTTTCATCTTTTCAAAAACGTCCGATAGATCTGAACCTCGAAATACGGGTTCAATGTTAGATCTGAAATATGCATTTTTTACGATGCTCTCGCCAGACTTCACGTCGATTTTATTCATTATGCAATGGAGTATCATCTTAATTTTTAATCCCAAGTTCGTGTATTCGCGAAACAAATCCAATACTTTTTTCTTCACCCGTTCCATGAACAATTTCGGATCAACTTTCTTCGACGAGGGAAACACGTCAAAAGTTTTAAAAATGTCTTCGATCGCACTCTCCCGTTCTACGGGTTTCGATTGGAATAGTTCCACAACGAGTCATCTTACATATTCTTCTCCTTTCTCTTCGTCGATTGCTCGTTGAATTTCGCTCGATATATCTCATTTGTCTTGAATCTGAAGTGCATCACTCATTTTCGTTTTAGTTTTTCTTTTCTTTTCTTTGGAAACTTGATGTTTTTCAACGGCTTTTCATTTAATCGTCTTCTTATTTTTCACAACCGACGCATCTTTTGACGTCGTTGCTATCGACATTTCGTTTGCCTTTCTAGCGTTTCGCAAATATTCTTGTATGACTTCAATTTTTTTTGCTTTAGTTCTATGCTTTCTGAAATCTGAAATTTGTAATAGACTACAAATCTCGTTTAACTGAGGTACGGTTTTCTCATTTAAATTTACCATTGTTTTATCTGTTTGCTTCATTTGTAAGAATATTTTTTGGGGGGGGGAATTTTGTATTAAATAATTTGTTAAAAAAGTTTTGCTTTTTTACTCTTTTTATATATATATAATAGAAAAAAAGTTAAATTTTAAATTCAATTTTTTTTTCTTTAATGTGTTTTTATTCAAAAACAATTTAAGACCGCTTTTATTTCTCGCTCGCAAACCGAACACGTTTTCTCATCTTCGGAATGACATTCTCTACAGTAACGCAGGTGTGTGCATGGTAGAAACAAGACGTTTGCGACACCTTCGCAGACCAGACATTTGGTGGTGAACGTTTTACTCGGTTTGTTTTCGACGAGTGACGATAACTCGTCCGCTTCTGCCATGAATTTGATGAGATGTTCTAAAGTTATGAATTGAGACAGGGTCTTGTTCGCGATGTTTAATGCATCGTACAATTGTTCCTTGGTGTATCCGAGTTGTAACATATCAATTAATAATTTTTGGTTTTTATTCTATGTCTCTCTTCGTCTTGGATTTTGATCAATCCTAACATTAGGGTCTTGTTTAAATAATCACAGTCGCCTTTTTTAATATTACTTATGTATTCTAGTAAAGGTACGTCATGAGGTTCCCAATTCATCAAATGTATGTCACAACAAAAACATTTGACTTTGTCGCCTCTACCCACGTAAACGAAACCCGCGGCGGCTAAATCTTTGAGTTTTTGAGCGAGATGCGAAGGCCAATTTTTAAACGTTTGAAGTCTTGCACGTTCTAGACTATAATTCGGATGTTTGGACTTGATCATTGTTTTTACCTCAAAATTAAGTTTGTAAGAATTTTTTTTTTTTTTAACTTTTATTTATATATAAAGAGAAATAAAGAGAAACTTTTTTTAACAAATTATTATTTAAATACAAAATTTAAAATAAACATTATTTGTAAGAATTCATAAAAACTAAATAATCAATCATGACAACAACATCTAAAAGATGCGGATTGAAATTGAAACGAGACGAAGGGTATGAGAATTACAGTTTTAATATCTATACATTACAACCACACGATCCCATCGAATTGAATGAGGTTGAGATGGTGGACTTAGAGCGCTACTACCACAAATATCGAATGTGTTTGAAAGTGGATGAAGCCGCGCTCGATTTGTTTTACGAGTACCAAAGCGAACTGTTGATTAATATCATTGTCGCCAAAGACAGAGAATTTGACAGGGGTGATTTATTGTTGTCCTATGGAGATTACATATATCCAATAATCTCACCCGAACTCGTGAAGAAATCGGGTGGTGAGAGCGCATTCACCTATGAAAAAAACTCAAAAGAGTAAAGATGAACATTCACACCATTTACGTATGTGGAAAAATGACGAATGTCAACTTGCTAATAACGGACTTGGAAATATAAACAATAGAGAGATTGAAATTCCAAAAATTTAAACTTTTTATATATATATAAAGAGAAAAAAAAACTTTTACTAAAAAAATTTTTACTTTAAAGAAAATTAAAAATTAAAAAAACAACTTTTTTATATATATAAAGAGCAAAAAGAAATAACAAACTTTTTTTTTTTTAACAAATTATTATTTAAATACAAAATTTAAAATATACATTATTGCAAGAATTCGTAAAAACAAAAAAAAACAAATAATCGATCATGAAGACAACAACACCTAAAAGATGCGAATTGAAATTGAAATGAGTCGAAACGTATAAGAAATTCGGTCATAAAATCTATAGATTACAACGACACGATCCCATCGAATTGAACGATGTCGAGACGAAGGGCTTAGAGCACAAATACGAAAAATATAAGATGCCTCTGGAATTGAACGAAGCCACGCTCGATTTGATTTACGAGTACCAAAGCGATCTGCAGAACATCGTCATTGCCGAAGATAGAGAATTCGACAAGGACGATTTGTCGTTGCCCTATGGAAATTACATATTTCCAAACATCTCATTCGAACTCGTGAAGAAATTGGGTGGTGAGAGCGAGTTGACCGATGTAAAAAAACTCAAAAGAGTAAAGATAAACATTCAACACGTTTTCGAAAAAGGAGTAGACACGAGCGTCAACATGCTAATAACGGACTTGGAAATATAAACAATAGAGCGATTGATTTTTAGCGAAGAAAAAATGAAAAAAAAAAAAAGTAAATGAGATCTCATTTACTTTTTTTTTTTGTTTTCCTTCTTCTTCACTATCATCATGATATATTATAATAACGTTTCCTTTTCTCTCAAATTTCTGCGTCGATTCTTCTTTTTCTTTTTTTTTTCTTTTTCTCTGTGATGTGATACGTTCATGATAACATTTTTGTTTATCCGAATCATAATTATGAACGAATGTTGTGCATCTCTTGGTAACACTAGCATCATTACCATTCACTTCTGAAGGCAGTGGTGACCTTGGAAAGCATCGTCTCATTCCCAACCGTATATCCTGCACTTTATCTATCTCTTTCCTTAGATATCCATCATTAGCGTCTAACCATTTTTTTATTTCTTCGCTCTCTGACTCGCGATGTTCGTCATTATCGTCAAATTCATCCAGGTGATAAATTTGTTTCTCCACCTCTTCACCCATTTTAAATATATATTATTTTATACTTTCTATGATTTTATATATTTTATATAATTTTATATTTATAATAACATATTCAAAATCGGTATGTTCTTAAATGGTGAATTGTCACCGAGCAACAAACCCTTGCCGTATTGCTTAACGTTCCGTCCACTCTTCAGAAAGAGACCGTTTCCTCTCAGAGAGTTGCCACCTGTAACGGGTTCTAGATACAATCCTTTACCGCTGTCGTCTACGTGAACGCGACACACGGCTCCTCCTTTCTTCAAAAACAGTCCATTGCCACCCATTAATTTCTCAACTCCCAAACTAGCGAGTCCCGTGAGAGCTCCCACGCCGAGAGTCTTTCCGAGAAAGGGTAGCACCTTTGCGGCGAAGGGTAATGCTTTTGCGGCGATTCCTGCCAATAGCGGTAGGAAACTGCCTTTCATTCTCAAATTGTATCTCAATTGAGCGGGACTCAATCTCACCGCCAACCCTCTTCCATCGCGAATCGCTTTCTCCATCCTTTTGATTTGACTTCTGGTCCAGGCGATCGAATCCTGTCCGCCTCTCGTCAGATCTTCGTGAGTCAATTTGAATCTCACCGCCTCACCTCGAGTTGTTAAAGCTCTCTTAAGTTTCTTCTTCTGTCCTGCGGATATGTTCACGTTTTTAACCACGTATTGTGTCATAATTCTGTTTGTTTTTTTAAAATATATTTTACTTCAATTGTTTCTTGTTTAATAATTATATTAAAATAATTTTGTAAAAAAATTAATATTACCGTTTATTTTATTTTTGTTATCTATATATATAATATATTTTTTTTTTTTTGCTTTTTATAATTCTCTTATGTGAAATCGTATCATCACTCTCTCTCCGCGAAGATCTAACAGTTCACCATTTTGATCTGTCAACGTGGTTTTGAGACTATACAACGTGTCTAAAATCACTGGTAGATAAACTAAATTTCGAGGTCGCTCCACGATCTTATAACCCGGCGACACGTTTGGAAAGAAGGAATAGATCGTCGGCTGAGCGCTACCATTCACGTAGCTTCCAGCAATCACGTCCACTTTCACCAGAATGCTATTGACAGCGAGAATGTCAACTGTATTTTCAGATGCCGCGTGGCCTCGATACATCTTTCGATCGAATCCCAACATCTTGCCTATAGAATCGTCCGTGTTGAAATCCACACGAAAATTATCTTCCAAATCCAACATCGTCTGTAATGTATTAGGATTGGGAGCGAGTCTGATCTTGTTGCTTCTCTTTCCATCCGTCTTCATTCGCGTCTGAATGTAATGGTTCAAATCGTCTATGTCATAACTCCCTTTGGGAATTCGATCTCCAACCAATCCACTCTGTTGGAATACTTGAATGAGTTATTCTTTTCGGTGACGTTGGTAAAGGAATAATAAATCTCCAGATTCACCAACGCCATCTCGTAACTTTTCTCTCTGTTCAATTCGATGGAAGGTTCGAATTTCGTAGCGACTCGAGTCGATTCGCCACTCACCACGATTTGAATGGATTGTTTCGCAGCCATATTATTGGCTATCCGTTCTAACAATTCTCCATGTTGGAACATTATATCTTAATTTTATTTTTTTTTTTATTCAAAACTAATTATTTGAAGATTTATTTATTTTTCTAATTTTTTTTATTTTTTCACGCTCTATCTTATTATTATCATCACCATCGGGAACATAAAACTTGTCGAATCCGCACCGATATTTTCCGCGATTAAATTCGCTCGTCAAATCGATCACGACGAAATTGTAAAGTCCACCATCCCAAACCCTCTTGCAGAATCTCCTGAATTCGACAGCGCTCATGTCGTTTGCGACGTGATCGCCTTAGATGTGATTGAGATTCTTGAGATCTTGGCGAAAGAGACACAGAAAATTAGCGTTCTCCCTTATCGTCTGTCTGGGCAATCGAAAATAATTCTGCGACAGGTAGAAACAGTCCACGTTGCTGTGTCGACCCCTAACGTAATACGATTCGCATCGGTTCTGTCTCTCCAAAAGCAGATCGTCGAAAATCATGAGATTCTTATCTTCCGATTTCAGTTCCCTAGGATCTGGAACGTCGCTAGCGTTCTCGTAAAATCGACACTCGACGTTCGAAGATGCATTTCTCTTCGTCAGCTTCGTTGCCGCGTCGTCCAAAATGGTCTCGAGCGGAGCTCCACACTTGTCGAATTCCTCCCTACTGTCAAAGATTCTGGCTATGACGTGCTTGGGCAATCTGCGATCTATGCACTCTCGAAGTAATCTGTATTCGGGTTGAAACAAGCTCTTGCCAAACACGAACAATCTGTCGTAATCCAACCAGTCGGGTCGGGACAACAGATTCATCAACAGATTGATCTTTCCACAATTCGATTTTCCCACTATCAAACCTCTTATGCTCTTTGGGAAAGTACTCGTTATTCGACCTCTTGGTCGCGGCGTCGTTCCAAGACATATCTTTAATGTTCATCTTTTTGTTTTATTTTTTTTTTTTTGTCTGTTATTTTAGATTCTTTTCAAACACAAATTTTTTATGTTTTTTTTTTCAAACTCTGTTTTTAATGTTGTTATTATTATCATTTTGTTTATATCGCACCGTCGCGAGTTCTCTTCAATCCGGTTCCACTCGTCATTTTGGCTAAATTTTGTATGGGTACCACGGCATCCTTAAAATCTATCCAACTTTTCGGCGTTCGCTCTAACGCAGCTCGCTTCGCCGGCAGACTGATCAACTTGTCGATCAACGCGTCGGCTGCCCTCTTGCCAGCCACAGAAGCTATCCTACCACTAGCTTCGGAAGCGGCTTTCTTACCAGCATCCAAAGCCGTCTTCTTACCGACCTCAAACGCGGTCGATGCGAGTTTTCTACCCGCATTGCTCGTGAACGCTCGCATTATAGAATCTACGATGCCAGAACCGCCTTGAACGTAAGTCCTGACGTATCCCCTGTTCTTTATCACCAACATATTTTATTTTTTATGATATATTTTGTGTTTTTTTTTTGTCACTGGTAAATCGTTTTGTCGTTTTTAGATACTTTTATTATTCTAGTGTAAGAATTTACTGTTTTATTTTTGTTTGTCTGTTTTGTTTGTTTGTTTGTTTCTCTCTCTCTACTTATTATTATATTCACATCAATCCTTCAATTCGTTCATCAGCCTTTTATACTGATTTTTATTCAAAACCTTCTGTCTCAACAATTCGTCAGATATGGCAACTATCTGATTATCTAATCCTGTGTTACCAGCCCGTCTGCTCCCCATCAACAAACTCAGTCTCTGAGACAGAGCGTCGGGATCGCTCGGAAGAAAAGTAGTGGTTTTCACCCCTTTGCCAGTCATCGATTCGATGAACTTCTTGTTCGCATTCCATATGGGCTTCACTATTTTCGTCCACTTGTAACCTCTGTTGGCTTTGGGTCTCGTCTCTCTGGCATCGTTATTTCTATTCATGGCGTGAGTTTGAACTAGAATGTCTCCGTAATTGTGGAAATTCTGTTCCGTATAATCTCCGGGCTTATCGAAAAGGAGCAATCTCTGCAGACCATCGGTTACTTTATACTTATTCGAACCCACGATCAATTCATCATCGTCCATTTCCACTTCAGTGTCGCCCACGAATTTCCTACCGCTCGAATCCTCGCGAATTCCATACAACAGATCTCTCTTACCGCCACCATCATCATCGGACGATGCGATGCTATCAGTGGTGATAGTCGAAGCCGTATCATCGCTCTCACTCACATCGGTTTCGATTCTCGTGGGAATTCTAAGTCAGAACATTACTCCTGCTCAATCGAACGCACCCCTTTGTACCCCCTTAGTACTACAGCACTACGTGCTAAGCCGATAAATTGGGGAAATAAAGTCAATTTCGGTGAATTTGTGTGGATTTTGGTGATTTGGAGGGATTGTCGGGTTGTTTGTGGTAATTAGATTTACTCTTCTACAAAGGAACACACCCCCGAACATACCCCGTCCCATTGCAGAAAAATTGGGTAACATACCAATCACGTGCTACCATAGAAACCAAGATGGCGGCCTCCAGTATACAAAATGGACGACGGAAACACGTATCACCCTAACAACACGAGCTGCGCATGCGCACTAACACCACGTATCACTATGGAGATGACGTCACAACATGGCCGCTCACGCGGGTTACCATGACAACACAAAATGGCGCCATTACGTCACGTGACATGACATCACTTCCGAGGTCCGGCACCGAGGTCCGGCCAATGCGTACTCAAACATCTGAGACATACTACTGACCGCTCGTTGGAACGAGCTCATCGAGCTCGTTCCAACGAGGGGTCACATGATATGGTTTTGTTGAAATTTTTTGAAAAATTAAAAAAACTGATATTTAAAATAGTAAATGTTGATATCGTCTGCGTTGGATAATGGGTTAAAGGCAACAAAAACATCCTTTAAACCTTTACCTAACATGAAAAGCACACGACACTCGCAAACAAAATTCTTGAATGACTATTTTTTTCATTTTTTGTCTCAAAAAAACATAGGTTATGACCCCTAATTTGAACGAGTCCGAAATTGAAAATTAATTGACAATTTTTTAGAATAACGCTGGCCGGTTTTGGCCGTTACGTTGGGTAAAGGGTTAAGACTCTACGTTGCCGAAATGCTTTCAAAACAAACAGGTGGTGTACGTTTGCGGTAAAAGTTTTAAAAATATTGCGTGAGAAAGAATGTATGTGAGGAAGGCATGTGAGTTTTTTTGTTTTTTTTTTGCTTAGGGCTGTGAACTGGTCTACCTTACTAATCGAGATATAAGAACAAAAGAGTTTGTTTGGTTGGTTGGTTAACTCGGTTTGGGGAATCATTTCTTAAAGTATCTTTACCTCGCAATACTTTATTCAAACTTCACAGTCATATATTCCTTCGCGGCTACGATGAAGGTACGCGGAGGTTATATATACTTCCAATGACTGGGACTAACACTGTTATCTTTAGTCGAGGCTGGGATTTCAGTACGTGGAGGTTATACACAATTCGGATGACTTTGTCCTGTACTATTATCTTAGATCGAGATTAACGAATACTGCTATATGTGATCGATGTAGTAAACTTGGTACATGGCAGTTATAGTATAATACTCACTTCTGGCAACTTACCCTACACCTGTTGACTTGGTGGCTTAGACTAACACTGTTATTAAAGTTAAAGTGAAAAAAATATTGAAAATTAATTGACAATTTTGGCCGTTACGTTGGGTAAAGGGTTAAGAATGGCTGACACCGGCAAATCTTTGAAGTGCATATCCCATAGAAGCCCATTGTAAGAACCAACATTGTCCTGATTGTAGCCAGTAACAATAGACTATACACTCTAAAATCAGTAGGATTAAAAAACAACCCAAATCAACTGGGTTGAGTGAATATGAACCTAATTGCGTTTTTAACCCAGCTGATTTTAGAGTGTACATAACACATCTTCTCCAAAACTTCAGGTAAAGTTACACATTTTTATTAGTCTACACAGTTCAAGTGGACCAAATATTCGGAAATCACTGTTAATGTCCACTCTTCTTTTATGTGAATTGTCTGCTAACCACGTTTATATATTACCTTCTTTTCTTGGCATAATGCGTTGGATCACACAAGCCTAGTCCCTCGTTAAAATGTTGTATCTTATACATTAAAGACTGCTGTCAATTTTTATGTGTTAATAATGACGAATTTTTTTATTTCTCCTGAAAATGATGGAAAGGGGCAAACCTGTAAATTATAGCTGGCGGAGTTCTACATTTTGGTACCAGTGACACGAACAGTGTTCGGACTGTGGACATGCTCTGCTTCTCGGACAGAACAGGGCCAGTCGACATGAGTCCTCTACTGGTCGGATTACAGAGAAGTAGAAACTTCAGCAGCAGCGTCAGCCAGGGAGTGGCTCGTCATAGTTTCCAAAACAGTCACAAAAAGGACTGGAAAAAAACTCCTGTAGTATTTTTGAAAGCCAGGGATTATCCATCAATCCTTCAGGTTGCGATGCACTGTTGCCCCCCCCCCCCAAAAAAAAAAAAAACCCCAAATAGTTGAAATAATCAGTATATTTGTGGACTAAGTGGACCTCAGTAGTATAGCACGTATGATTCGACCCTCATTACCCGGACTTTTGCCGGGAAGCTAGTGTTAAATTTCCACAGGAACCGGACTTTTGCCGGAGCATCTTTTTTCCTATGCAAAACTTCAGCTAGATCCTACAAGTGGTATACCCACTTCATATATAGTATGTTATGGTATGTATTGTGATATATGTATAATCAGGGCTTTGGGTATACAGTGTGGGTATGTTGTGGAATATTGTTGAGGAAGTTGGGTTTTCATGAAAGTTTTCCCCGCGAAATGATTGACGTTGCTATTGACGTCGTGACTTCATGATACGCACGTGGCGTCATAGAAGTGTGCACGCGACGTCATAGAAACGTTGACCGCTGTTGTTGTCTACTGTACAATCTAACATTACGTTGTTCGGGTCAGGGTCTGGTGGGCTTCTCGTACTGGACTGACATGGTAGTATAGTATGGGCTGTATATTCCCCTGTATGTCTCCTGTTAGATCTTGGTGCTGCTAATCTACCTGGGGCTTTATACAAACATATGACTGTAAAGTAGTACCTGGGCCCCGTTTCCTTCAAAAGTTAGCACTTCGGTGTTATTGTATGTCCGTTTCCTTCAAAAGTTAACACTTCCGGATTATTGTATATCCCTTGTGAGACTGAGAATTTAAGACCTTATTTGATTTTATGATGGTGTGTGGCTAGCAAATAGTGACTATCAGTTTTGATATCCCCCCCCACCAATCTACTGTTTGAGGGGTTGAAAGTGGTGCACAGTTATATGCATTTTGGTTAGAGGCCAGAGTCACATATGCTTGTTGAATGTGTATCCAAGACCATACTGTGGGCTGATTTTTCACAGGTGAGAAACTGGATAATTTTTCATAACACAGTTTTCCCGCTTTGCATGCCCGAAATTGGGAGATTTTTGCCCTCTAATGGGTGAATTTTGACAATTTTGCACATATTCCAAGCAATTAACTGGGCCATTCGGGCAAGTGTATATGAATGATGTATTAAGGGTTACATATTGGGATATAATATGCAGGGTAGCTTTGAAAGGGACCTTTTTGAAAATGTTTCACTCTGTCCACTTTTGGTGTAAGGGAGATAACTCAAAGGTGAATTGCTTCAGGCTGCAAAATTGAACAAATTTGATACTTGTGAAAACATGTATTTCCAACAGAATAACTGTAAGGAGACCTTAATAATAGGCCAGGCGATATTGTTGGGTGCGTTGGGGTAATATATTGTCGTCTTGTGCAGGATTGCGGGGTAGACCTTAGAATGGAAGTATAGAATGTAGGGTCTTTATCCATGTAGGCCTACTCCTGGTCCTTAGTACCATTGATCCACTCAAGGCGTTATTCTGCCCTACAGTTGATATAGGTAGAATATAATGGTAGGCCAAGCGGTATTGTGGGTGGGGGTAATGCCTGGTAGCTTAGAACAGAAGTATAGTATGGGGTATATATTCCTGTATGTCCCATCTTGGCCCTTGGTGGTATTAACCTACTGGATGCTTTGTATTATCCCATGACTGGTATAGGTGAAACATTACGCTTGGTCAATCGGTATTGTGACGTGAAGGTGGGGGTAATGCATGGTTGTCTAGTGCGGTAGTATATGATGTGCGGTCTGCCCCTCTGCCGGTTCAATGTTAGCCCTTGGTACCACTATCCATCCGAGGCGTTGTGCTGGCCCACAGATGGTATAGTTAGTACGTAATGCTAGGCCATGCAGTGTTGTGGAGTGGGGGGCAAATGTATGGTTGTCTAGTGCGGTAGCATAGAGTGTATGGTCTGTACACCAATTGGTCTACTGTTAGTATTTGGTACTACTAACCCACCGAATGTTTTCCCATCGTAGGATGGTATAGGTAGTGCGTAATGATAGGCTATGCGGTATTCGAGGTAATCTAGGGTAGTTTAGAATGGTAGTGTGGGATATACGTTCTATACCCCATGAGTCTACTATTACCCCTTAGTACTAGAAAACCGCCTATGGATTGTACTATCCAATGGGTAGTTCGGAACACTAGGTCATGCGGTTGTGTAGCGTGTTCTTGGTTTCTAGTATGGTAGTAGAGTAAGGATGGTTAAGACTTGGCCGAGGGTAGAGGTCGTGATCTGAGATAGCCAGCAAGCCTTTAGTAGTGTTACAAGTCAGTAGTTATCGTAAAAGGCTGTAAGCGTGGAAAAAGACTATAGTATTGAGTGACTACAGTAGAAGCTCACCACGGACTGATGATGGTAATTGTGGATGAGTAAGCAATAGAGGACTTATAGCTATAAATGTCCAGAAGACAAGGAGCAAACAGGTATTAGGAGTTATAACTATCCTCTAAAAGGTATCCCCCCCCCAAAAATATCCTCCAAAAAGTATCCTCTAAAAGATATCCTCTAGTACTACATCACCAAGTCATAGGTATCTCTCAAGAGTACATCACCAAGTCATAGGTATCTCTCAAGAGTACATCACCAAGTCATAGGTATCTCTCAAGAGTACATCACCATGTCATAGGTATCTCTCAATAGTACATCACCATGTCATAGGTATCTCTCAAGAGTACATCACCATGTCATAGGTATCTCTCAAGAGTACATCACCATGTCATAGGTATCTCTCAAAAGGACATCACCAAGTGATAGGTATCTCTCAAAAGGACATCACCAAGTGATAGGTATCTCTCAAAAGGACATCACCAAGTGATAGGTATCTCTCAAAAGGACATCACCAAGTGATAGGTATCTCTCAAGAGGTCGTACATCACCATGTCATAGGTATCTCTCAACAGTGCATCACCATGTCATAGGTATCTCTCAAGTGGACATCACCAAGTCATAGGTATCTCTCAAGAGTACATCACCATGTCATAGGTATCTCTCAACAGTACATCACCATGTCATAGGTATCTCTCAACAGTACATCACCATGTCATAGGTATCTCTCAAAAGGACATCACCAAGTGATAGGTATCTTTCAAGAGGTCGTACATCACCATGTCATAGGTATCTCTCAACAGTGCATCACCATGTCATAGGTATCTCTCAAGTGGACATCACCAAGTCATAGGTATCTCTCAAGAGTACATCACCATGTCATAGGTATCTCTCAAGAGTACATCACCATGTCATAGGTATCTCTCAAGAGTACATCACCAAGTCATAGGTATCTCTCAAGAGTACATCACCAAGTCATAGGTATCTCTCAACAGTACATCACCATGTCATAGGTATCTCTCAACAGTACATCACCATGTCATAGGTATCTCTCAACAGTCCATCACCATGTCATAGGTATCTCTCAAAAGGACATCACCAAGTGATAGGTATCTCTCAAGAGGTCGTACATCACCATGTCATAGGTATCTCTCAACAGTGCATCACCATGTCATAGGTATCTCTCAAGTGGACATCACCAAGTCATAGGTATCTCTCAAGAGTACATTACCATGTCATAGGTATCTCTCAAGAGTACATCACCATGTCATAGGTATCTCTCAAGAGTACATTACCATGTCATAGGTATCTCTCAAGAGTACATCACCATGTCATCTCTCAAGAGTACATCACCATGTCATAGGTATCTCTCAAGAGTACATCACCATGTCATAGGTATCTCTCAAGAGTACATCACCAAGTCATGGGTATCTCTCCAGAGTACATCACCATGTCATAGGTATCTCTCAACAGTACATCACCATGTCATAGGTATCTCTCAAGAGTACATTACCATGTCATAGGTATCTCTCAAGAGTACATCACCATGTCATCTCTCAAGAGTACATCACCATGTCATAGGTATCTCTCAAGAGTACATCACCATGTCACAGGTATCTCTCAAGAGTACATCACCAAGTCATAGGTATCTCTCAAGAGTACATCACCATGTCATAGGTATCTCTCAACAGTACATCACCATGTCATAGGTATCTCTCAACAGTACATCACCATGTCATAGGTATCTCTCAACAGTACATCACCATGTCATAGGTATCTCTCAAGAGGACATCACCAAGTCATAGGTATCTCTCAAGAGTACATCACCATGTCATAGGTATCTCTTAAGAGTACATCATCTTGTCATAGGTATCTCTCAAGAGTACATTACCATGTCATAGGTATCTCTCAAGAGTACATCACCATGTCATAGGTATCTCTCAAGAGTACATCACCATGTCATAGGGGTATCCACCAATACACAGATCGTCGCCTGAGGGCTAGAATGTTTATGTCCCATAGGGGACATAGAACATTCTAGCACTCAGGCGACGAGATGAGGATAGGAGTCGTAAGAGGAGTCGATCGTTAGAGCAATTGCTCTATGGCTTATTTGCTTAATGAGATTCGAGCTGTTCGTGATTACTGAAGTAGTGTAACAAGTCAGTAGTAATCGAACAATGCTGTTAGACTGGTAGCCAATATTATTGGGTGATAACAGTAAAAGCTAATCGTAGGACAGTTACCGATGACTATTAGGTAAGTCAACAGTAATGGTCTTGGACGTATGAAGGGCAATGGTGGTCATGATGCCATGAACTGAACAGGTACTAGGTTACTATTACTATCCCCCCCCCCAAAAAAGGTATCCTCCAAAGGTATCCTCCAAAAGTACATGGCCATGTCATTTATTTATTTATTTATTGGAGTTTAACCTTACCCAACACGAAAAGCAGACGACACTGGCAAACCAAATTGTTATTCAATTTTTCACGTCAAAAACATAGCTTATGACCCTCTCACTGGAACGAGATCAACGAGCTTGTACCAAAGCGAGGCCATAGGCTACGTTTTTGAGGCGAAAAATGAAAATAATGAAGACTGAATGACAAATTTTTGTGAATAGTTCTTGCCGGTATTGACCGTTACGCTGAGTAAAGGGTTAACGGAATTTTCGATAGAGGGGTCACCTCAGGTCGGACAGTTTTACGGGTGGAGGAAGCCGGAGTTCCCAGAGAGAATCACTGAGCAACGGCGAACAACTCTCCATCGTACTAACTCCACAAAAGCAGGGTTAGCATTGGTTAACCCTTTACCTAACATGAAAAGCATACGACACTTGCAAAAAAAAATTCTTGAATAACTAATTTTTTTCATTTTTTGTCTCAAAAACATAGGTTATGACCCCTCATTGGAACGAGCTCGTTCCAATGAGCGGTCATAACCTATGTTTTTGAGACAAAAAATGAAAAAATAATGAAAATTCATTGGCGATTTTTAAGAATAGCGCTGGCCGGTTTTGGCCGTTACGTTGGGTAAAGGGTTAAGACAGGACTCTGACAGGTGCACCATCGACGTGCATTACGCCTTAGTAAACAGCGCCACTGTGGCCCCACATGGGTAGACGGGATTAAGCTCCTTGCCTAAGGACACAGCGCAGTTACCACTGGCGGGGATCGAACCATGGACCTCTCGGTTTGACCACGTCATAGGTATCCCCCAGTACCCAGATGAGCACAAGAGTCGCATGTCGTGTCACTAATTACTCGATGGCTTATTTATATACTTAAAATTCGAGTCGTTTGAGCAATACTTGTCCCTGCTAGATGGACGCTTGGCCGCAGGAATAATATAGGACTTCGCTATAAACAAGGGAGATGACTCTGTATAAGATGGTACAGACCACCTGATACTACGGGGAAATAAAGCAACAAATAAACGTGAAGCGCCTTATAGCCCAAGAACATTAGGTTTCACTAGGGAAAAAAATCGGAGAAAGATGATTTTTTTCAGGGAATGTCGAGTACATGTCACTGAACGATTAGACAAAAGTCCCCTAAAATCCCAGTTGAGCTTTTTTTTTCTACAGGCTTTTTTCGAAAACGCGTTTGAAAAAAATAAAAAAAAAAATCGCACGAACTTTGTAACCTCGAATTGATCCAACTGTATTTTTTGTTTACGCGTATTTCGAGCTACATAATGTCTAATATACATTTACCTAGAGGAAAATGTACATTCTGTGACAATTTCTGCGAAAAATTATTGAAAATTCACAAAAAAGTATCGGTTTTACGCAAAAAATGACGATTTTCCTAACGGATTTGCCCAAAGGGTCGTAGTACAGAACGGGATGTTAGTTGGACAGACGATAAAAAATCCACCACCATTTGAAGACTTTTATCATTGCTTACAAAATAGACATTATGGAAGACCCCCTCTGCTTCTGGCCGAGTTCCCCTTTTGGCATAAAATTCGTCAGCATGAGAACTCCACTATTTTCGGGCTTGGGACCGAACAGACACGTCTGTGTCTGGCAGCATTAGATCAATAAATAATATTTACAGAATGTACAAAAATCAATAAATAATATTTACAGAATGTACAAATCAATCAACATGGATTAAGTTACATTGACTATTATCAACGCTATATACAGAAATGACATGACCTATATACATATTATTCATCAAACTCAGAAATTTCCGACAGGACAGTGTTTCTGTGGTTGTTACAAGAATCCGAACCGCAATTACACAAACCTGAGCAAAAGAGTCCTGCCTTCTTACACCCACACCTTTTTGTACAAGCACTCTTGCAACCACAACTGATCAGATTCAGTAGGTTATCGGGGGCACATGGCTTTGTGGCTGCAGTCGGTACAAGAAGTCCATTGTCTAGCGACCACCCCCAATCCGTCGGAGGAAGCGAAGTGCCCAGCCATTGTTGGACCTGGAGATAACATCTGTAGACATGTTGTTGTGCAGCATCGCTGCTTGGTGGGAGTGAGGGTAGGTCGATGGGTTTATTCAGTTTAGATTTTGCTACATAACGCTTGTAAGTGACATATCTATATTGGTCGAGAGAGGAAACAGTTTTACTCCCGTATAAGATCAGGAGAAGTTGTTCCCCGGCAGCGGCTACTGCACTTGGTGTACTGTCATCCGCCAAAATTGTGTTGACATACTGTTGTGAGTCGCTAGTAACATCGGAGACAATTGTACTGAATACTTTCTTCTTACCAACTCGAAAGAGTGCAGAAGTAGTGTCACAACCACTTATAGAATGTGCTACAAGGAGGTTGCTTCTATGGTCACCCATTTTGGTTGCTATTTCACTAACTGAAACTAGTAAGTTTGGGGTAATGGAATACATCATGTGAATATTACATCCCGGTTGAACTCGAGAGGTAAGAATGACTAACAAGTCTGTGTCTGTTCCCACAACGACAACATTGTTGTCATCTTGAGCGATGTCAAGTGCAGTTTCGGCTATCAGTACCTCTGCATCAGCCTCGGCCTGCTTGGACTGAATATTGATAGCAGATAGCTCCTTCATTAGAAGATCGATCAGTTGGGTTTTGTTCTTGGCATTTGCAAGGATATCGGGTTGGGGTGTGGTGGCTGGTAACTCGGGTGAGATATTGATATCAATGGAATACCTGTCTTTAGATCTACGGGCTTGTTCCATGCCCTTTATCGACATTGTACAAGCATAACTATCAAAAACAACCACGACGTTCGCCCCAAAATGTCTCACTAGATAATTGGAATATGATGTACATATGTCCTTATATGACGACTGTTTAGGCCATACAACTGCCCTCAATAAAAATCCACCATCTACAACAAACAGAGAATGTTCTGGGATTTTAGTTTGCTCGGAACCGTATGTTTTGAGGATCTTACCGAGCGTGCTTTTCTGTGTCTTCCTCATTCCAGCAGAATCAAACAATGCTGGTGGTTTCGGGGCGAGTTCATATTTGAGATACTCTTCCATCTCTGCTTGTGACTGAATAACACATGTGATGCGGTTGAACAGAATTGTGGGGTCAATCACTACCTTACTTCCACGGACTTTGATGCTATTTGCCATCGATGCGAAAGACTTCACAGTGTCAACACGTCGTAGTTTGATGCTGTTGAACGTTTTGCTTACAACATTCGATACGCAACATTCACCAATTTTGCGAACTTGGTCACAGTTCACAGTTTCGTCGGCCACAAGCCCGGTCGCTATAGAGACTAATTGTAGTGGATCTCTATTCTGAAAGGGGGAATGCACTCTGAGCCAGTTCAATAATTTGGTGATATCATTGGCATCAGTCAATTGTGAACTTTGACGGAGATCCCGATGTTGTTCGCCATGACCAGTGTGAACATGAACAAAATTTTCGAGAGCATTACATATCGGAAGGCAAAGAGGTAGTCCATGTACCCATTTCGCAACAGTGCTATCGGTTATTCCCCTGCCATGTGTGAGACCACCAGGGAGCTTGAACATTCTCATTAAACACTGCTCTATGGTCTGATCAGAATATATCCCGTCCCAGAATTTATCTGAGCGCCTTATGGTAAAGTAACCTTTCTCAGTGAACAACTTCAAATCATCCTGTTGCCTTATTTCTGTTAGCTCATTCATCTGCTGCAAATAGAGATGAGAACTTTTTGCGTATGCAAAATGACCACCTGCGTGAAATACTGGAATTATATTGCGAACACAATATGTGTGGAGTTCCCAGTCGCCTGTGCGCTCTGCTCTCAAGAACAACTGGAGAAGACCTATTTGCTCGTAGTATTGTACCCAAAGCTTTCCTGTGCGTCCTACGGACGCATTCTGGAGCAGTTCGTGTAATTTTGACAGTAGATGGTTGACACTTTCTTGATTGACAGCGTCAGCTGTTGTACAGTCACCTCTGGCAAGTCCACAGAATATTTCATTGACTTCTGTGCAGTCTATGTTATCTAGTGTTCGGCTTTCTTCAAACACAAGTTTTGTAATGGCAATTTGTGTTAGCAAATAGGCACGAACTGCTCTTGAATATGCATGACCACTGATCAAATGATGGATTGACCCACCAGCATAAACAGTCCCCCAAAGTTCATCCAAGCCGCTACCAGCCATGATCGAACCAATTGCCCCTAAATATGACATAATCATATGGAAGCCGCCGAGTCTAACGAAAACTTTTGTCAACTTATCTGACGAAGACACAATCTCCACTGCTTGAGTGTAGGCGAACACCACATTATGTGATTTAATCGAACATGGAAATTGAAACAATGATGCTATAATACGGTATTTGAATGAGAAAAGTCGATGTCGTTTGAATTTGAGTTTAGGGGGTATGGTTAATATTTCACACGTTTCACCAGTTCATTATGGAATAAATGACTATTGTTATATATCATTATAAAGCCACTGCTTTTCTGCAATTTTTGATATATAATTTAACTCCCAAAGTAGTCGTAGATTTGATTTAATGGACGTTGTGTACCGTTGTGTGTATGAAAACAATAAATTCTTTTTCGTAATTTTGTACATTTTCGTGAATATTTCACCATTGAGTGTGAGGATTGGTACAAAGTTGGCATTTTCTGTTGGGGATATGTATTCTCAATATAATTCAGCACGATATTTATGATTCTCACCCTACTAAGGCGAATAAGAATGAGAAATATGGAGCTGGGTCGAATTTTTTTTAAAATTTTTTTTTTCATCAAAAAAACGCTATAACTAAAAAAGCTCAACTCGGATTCGCGGGGACTTTTCACACTTTATCCGCAATGTGTGTCCCGGAAACATATAAAAAAATCAGCTTTTTCCGATTGTTTTCCTTACTTTCTCATTTTTATGTCTAATGTGCCTGGACTATTATACAGGAATCTACTTTCATTGTTTCGTTTGGCAATGAAAACATGCATCTGCTTAATCCCGACTTTACAAAGGTGCTATTTTATAATAGACTTATCAAGACTTATCCGGAAAATGGTAGGCAACTGAGTTGATTATTCAGTAAGAAAGGAAACTAAAAACGTTCAATACGTTCGTTTATTATTATTTTAAAGAATTACTTCGTTTAATGGACGAAATTCTTCAAAATAACGATACACGATTTTTTAAAATTTATTTAACAATTAACTTATTTTGCACCCCAAAACACGTTTGCATCAGACCCCCACTCCGTTCCGATTCTGTATCAGACAGATTCAATATCCGGTAAGCACGGTCTTCCCGTTTCGCCGATGTGATTCTAATGGGGTAGGTGTCAGTAATCCGCAGATCAAAGAAGTGCCGCGATAATTTGTTAATTTGGATGTTGGGAGATAATTTTTATCAATTTAACCCATGTACCACAGGGAAACTCACAAGTAACGACGAATTGATTGAATGTAATGTAATTTTTTTATTGATTTATCAACGCAATAAACGAGCAAGTATAATATAATAATATGAACATTTAAAGACATAAAGCACATTTTTTAAAAACCCGAATTTCGACTGAATGTAATGTAATTTTTTTATTGATTTATCAACGCAATAAACGAGCAAGTATAATATAATAATATGAACATTTAAAGGCATAAAGCATATTTTTTAAAAACCCGAATTTCGACTGACTCTGTCTAAAAATAACAATAAACGAGCAAGTATAATATAATAATATGAACATTTAAAGGCATAAAGCACATTTTTTAAAAACCCGAATTTCGACAGACTCTGTCTAAAAATAACAATAAACGAGCAAGTATAATATAATAATATGAACATTTAAAGGCATAAAGCACATTTTTTAAAAACCCGAATTTCGACTGACTCTGTCTAAAAATGACAGTGCGTCAATCTGACCTTCCCTAAAGAGTCTTTTATAATAAGATAAAGCAATGTCGATGGCACGATACTTTTTTCTTCGTGGGGCCACCTTCCCACCATGTCTCAACTGCAGAATTGTTGATTCTGTGAATGCTTGTTCTTTCTTAATGAAATCAACCAAGAAGAACAAGTTAGGATGGGTTCCGGCAATTGCCTTCTTCAACTTGCTGTGCCATCCTTCTACATGATTTGTGGTGCGAGGGCCGACAGTCTCGTGATGGTTCCACACATTGAGGTTGCTACTCTCAACCCAGTTCGTCGTGACGTAGTCTGTGAACTTGGTAACTCTTGGGTCGACGTCTCTCTCCTCCAACGCTTCTTCCCATGCCTCTAATACAAGAAGCCATACGTCGCTGACCATATGTGGTGGTACAAATGGAAGGCCGATAGCACGTCGAACGACCGCATGAATGTTGTCATCTTGCTTGTAATCGTCTCTGAGGCTGCACTTTTCTGTTGCATACTTGTACACTGCTTGGGCGTAGTGGAAGTGACAGCCTTTGATGGTCGCAGAAGAGAAAACTTGTCGTAAAGCATTTTGTGCAGCAGTTTCGAAATCAGTAAAGATTGTTGCTGGTTGTAGGTGAATGTCTAAAGATGAAGCCTTCTGGCGTATGGTGCTGAAGAATTTTATATAAGTTGACTTGGTTTTATTAGGCAGCAAGCCATAGACTAATGGCAACATCTTATTGTCGACGAAAGCATGGATGGTATACAGCTGATAAAAGAGTTTCGGTGATTTCTCAAATGTCCCATCACAGAAAAACGAAGTCGCTTCGTCGAGGAGGTGTAAGTTTGACGCTGTGCTGAAAATGAGGCAGTTGACGTCGCTTGGATCTGACAGTAAAAACTGATCTCCTGCAGTTGTTTCCATGTAACTATCAGGTAAGCTGATTGCTGAGCGAGTTTTCGGAAGAGCCGGTATGGTTTTCGCACGAGACCTGTATAATGCTGATTTGATGCTATAGAATGTAGGAACTTTAGCAATGATGAGTGGGTCGGTATCCGATCTGAGAGAACCAAGCTCCTCTTGGTAAAGAGCGCTCACTGATTTGCTGTCGTGTCGAACGGTTTTCTTTAAATCTGCTAGGAAAGCATCGGCTACAATCTGCTCCATATCTGGTGGATGATTATGCTGCCCCATCGGCGAACTGATAAAATCGTTTTTCGTGTTGATAGTTGACCGACATCCTAAAGAATCTTTTTTAACGCAGTTCCAATGTATATTTGGTTGATTCTGAGACTTCACACGAAATTTATAACCACCATAAACTAAGTGTCTACCACCTCTCTTATTAGGGATGAAAGAAACATTTACTTGTTCACTTGCCATGATGAATTGAAGGAAATGTTGTTGATGTACAGCATGAAGGGTCATATTATATACTATTGAGATGTTTGAAGTTGTTTAGTTGTTTACAGTTGATCAATGTTAACTGATTGTTAATCACTTTGGGACCATGAACTCAGCCGGTGAAGAAGAGTTAATATCAATCAGTGGGATTAACAACTTGTTCACACCTCCACCGGCGATTAGTTTTGGTTTGTTTATTTAACCTCATCGGCGAAACGGGAATAAACCATTACCACATATATGCATTGTTATTACGCATTAAAATATAATTCCTGAAATTCAAAATTGTGACCAATTTCAACCCAGTTTAAAATGAAAAATGGGGAGGGGGGGGGGGGGCGGGCTTTATGTTAGATAAATGTATTGGGACGGGCCGGTGCGATTCGATATTGTAAACACGACCTCGAATCTAATACAAGTTACATGACATGCACATGGTCATGATAATATTTATGTACATGACTACTCATTTGACACGTACTTGTGACGGGCGCTTCCATACAAAGGAAATTTGAAACATAAGGTATTTTCGCATAATCAAAATTGTGGTTTCGACGACTGGTCAACTTTTTTTTCCAAATTAGAGGCTCTCGGAGAAAATGTTGGCGTTCGAACGACAGTAGTATGTAATCTATGCTTCTCCCCTTTCTGAATGACCACGGAAGTGACGTCATAGTCAAGTAACTAGTTACGTCACGTGGGTTGCCATGGTAGCCAGCGTAAGCGGCCATGTTGTGACGTAATTACCGTAGTGATACGTGATGGCTGTGCACATACGCAGCGCGTATTGTTAGGGGGACACGTGCTTCCGTCATCCATTTTGTTTACAAGAGAATGCCGTCTTGGGTTTTATGGTAGCCGTAGTAGCCCGTGATTGCTATATGCCTGAAATGTGTCTAATATAGTAGAGGTGTGTTCGGAGGGTATGTTCAATTGAATGGTAGTTATGGAATAACTGGAAAAAATCCGAGAACTAAGGAAAAATTTAAAAATCACCAAAACGGAACCGGTGAAGCCGCCATCATGGGCTAATAAGAGTAACAGGTAGTGCTATAGGCCCTAAATGTGCGTTCGATATTATAAGAGTATGACTAATTTCCATGAAGAAACCTATAGGGCCCCTATCTATTCTATGGTTCTTATACACCCCCTAGCTCCCGGCGCCCATATAGTTACCTTCATAGCTTACAGACCATTTCTACTGACTTGTCCATAGTCATCACTGTCTGTCCTATGATTAGCTTCCACAGTATTCATCCAATAGCATAGTCTTCTACCACCCTTGCAGCTTTGAACCATAACTACTGACTTGTAGCTGTACTTTGGGATTGTTAGTTATGTCTGACCCTGTCTCGACTCTGACCATGGTCAAGTCTTTAACAAGCTCAGTCAGAACACTCCATTCATTTAAGCCCATATCGATCTTCACATTTCCTTGATCTAGGGTGTACCAGAGAACCTTACATATAGGAAATAGTCTGTTGATCGTATCGAGGTGCGCTTATGTGCTAGTACACAACGTGAACACATCACATGATGCATATTGGTACAGGTTGGATATTCCGATATGTTCTTATGTGAAAATTACGCACAACACACGCAGCTCATAAGGTACATACGATGAAAAAGGGGTTCTATATGCAGAGGCAGACTTTAGAAGGGATTCTACATAACATGGGCCAAGTATCTGATGGAATGTGTCTGTGTGCCAGTACATAATGTGTACATATCGCAAGCGGCACATACTGGGTGTGTCAATACGTGTTTGTGTGCTGTACACAATATGTACATATCGCAAGCAACACATGCTGGGTGTGCCAATACGTGTTTGTGTGCTATACACAATGTGTACATATCGCAAGCAACACATGCTGGGTGTGTCAATACGTGTTTGTGTGCTATACACAATGTTTACATATCGCAAGCAACACATGCTGGGTGTGTCAATACGTGTTTGTGTGCTATACACAATGTGTACATATCGCAAGCAACACCTGCTGGGTGTGTCAATACGTGTTTGTGTGCTATACACAATGTGTACATATCGCAAGCAACACATGCTGGGTGTGTCAATACGTACTTGTGTGCTATACACAATGTGTACATATCGCAAGCAACACATGCTGGGTGTGTCAATACGAGTTTGTGTGCTATACACAATGTGTACATATCGCAAGCAACACATGCTGGGTGTGTCAATACGTGCTTGTGTACTATTCACAATGTGTACATATCACAAGCAACACATGCTGGGTGTGTCAATACGTGCTTGTGTGATATACATAATGTGTACATATCGCAAGCAACACATGCTGGGTGTGTCAATACGTGCTTGTGTGCTATACATAATGTGTACATATCGCAAGCAACACATGCTGGGTGTGTCAATACGTGTTTGTGTGCTATAGACAATGTGTACATATCGCAAGCAACACATGCTGGGTGTGTCAATGCGTGTTTGTGTGCTATACAATATATGTACATATCACAAGCAACACATGCTGGCTGTGCCAATACCATACCCAGCTTTCGGTCCGGTGTCTACTGCGCATGCGTCACTTTCGAGGAAAATGTGGGTCTAAATCTTAACACTGATGCCTATGGACAAAATATTTTAAACATTAATTACACAAATAACCTGTTGAAAGACAATATTTTACGCGTTATTTCCATTTAGTTCCATTATTCTAGTTTAATGTAATATGTTTATGTTGATTGTAGCGCAATTATTTTTTGCTTCCTTTTTAATTTGAAAATTGGTTCTGAACATCGTGTGGAACCTTAGTAAATTTTACGAAAAAAGTCGACCCCAAGTGTGTTTAAATGTATTTTTTGACCGTTGAATATGTTAGGTGAAATTTTTATGCGTTGTTATAGAAATCTGCAATAAATACAGAAAACAGTAATATAAATATAATGAGTGTACGATATTTTGTTTTTGCTTCCTTTTTTGGCTGAAAAAGAGCATTTTTTAGAATATTTCAAGTGAGCGTCAGATTACGCGTGAACTGAGACTCGTCTTTTAAGAGGCAGAGTATTTCTCTTCACTTCGGATAAAGTGGAATATTCATGTGCTATGTGATTTTTGTTCGCAATTTTACATTAAGGTGATTATAATTTTCATAATTTTTAATTTTTTTTTTCACTCGTCATTTTTGCTTCTCTTATGTATAAATGAATCTGAAATTAAAGGCACGTGAGCATTGGTGATTTTTTTCTTGAAATACAATTGAAATAAATATGAAAGGAAAGAAAGAAACCTCTATCAAAGAACACTACTGCTAGGATTAGTTTTAAAAAAATGAAATTTCTCCTTATTGTCATAAAGAAAGGTTAAAAATCTCCCGTTTAGTATATTTTTATTAAGGTGATGATAAAGAATACAATCACAGTTCAGAAAATTACACTGGATTTCTCTCATGCTATCTTTCTTTACACTTGCAATGGATTAATCCAAGTAATTATAATCCTAAGACATGAAGCCTCGAAGAACAATTTGATAAAATATATAAACCAGATCTTCTGTTAACAGCTACAGATTAGAGACGGGCTAAGGTGTTACTAATATTGTCATATATGATCTAAGTAATAATGAAGATCCGCTTGTACATCTGATTGTTTTTACGGCAATCACAAACCATTCGGTTAATTCTCTCGCTCGTTGATGTTTTCTGCATTCGTTCACCCCAGTATTTCGAGTTAACTCCCCTACCGGACAGAAAGCTGGACATGCGTGTTTGTGTGCTATACACAATGTGTACATATCGCACGTAGCACATACTGGGTGTGCCAATACGTACTTGTATGCTATACACAATGTGCGAACAGCACATACGACTCATGGACTCATCTGATTATTTTGAGACTGAAGACAATAGTTATTTGGGGTCTTTAGGGGACTAGTAGGGACTCTTCGAGAACAATTATCCCCCCCCCCCCCCCCCGGACCAAAAAAATGAAGAAAGAAATTGTCTGCCTATTGTCGGATTTCACCATGACTACAAAGCATGCCTGGCATTCTTAAAAATGAAGGAGGGCTAAAAATCGCATGACCTAGCTGAGCGATTAGCTCTCCTCAAGCTAACAAAAGCCAGAAGTGTCAAAATGAAGTTTTACTATTAATGAATTCTGCCTATAGTGGGCTTGTACATAGTCTATGTGTGACGGCTACACTACCCCTCCCATACCCCCGGGTATCGGAAAGGCCCGGAAGTGTTGGAGGGGCAGTGTGATTGTCTTGCAGAGACCACTAACATAGCTAAGATCTTAAAAGATGTACGTTTTAGGAAGAGGTTGTTATGCCAATCATTATTTTCTAAGGCCGGGAAGGGGGGGGGGGGGTAGTTTTCGCCCTCCTTCATTTTTTAAGGCGAGCAGTAGGCTAGCGAATAAATCGCTCTCCAGAAAATGCCAGGTCTGACAAAGTGCGTTGTTGAAGGGCATATAGAAGTCCGAAAGAATTTGGAGGCGCAATGGCAATCCACATGAAAAATCTTATGAAGGGCAGAATCTAGTCCCAAATTAGACTACAAACCAGAAGTCGGACGATTGGATGATTACAAAAGTGCATTCTTCGAAAAAAAAAAACTGTCTGAATAACTGTACGCGACACGTCAGATGAAGAACTCAAACAAACTATTATTTAGCTCAGTGTCTTTTTTGTTCTTCACCACCTCCATATAAACTTTTTAACTCCCTAGATTGGCATGTGTGAAAACCGGAGACGTGACCACAAGCAAATTTACTATAGGGTTATCAAGGCCTTCTTAACCGAGAACCGCGACAAATCAGCGGCTGGCCAAGAGTTATTATTATAGCGGTCTATAGGAGAAAAATATACTTTCATTTTCATGTTTTTTAGCAGAATGGACAGAACAGACGGACATACAGTCAAATAGTTCCGGCATGCTTTTTAAAAATGAATATCCGAAGGCCGTAGGCCCGAGGTGGTGGTAGGTATGGCCCTCCCCATTGATGTGTTTGTGTGTTGTGTGTGTGTGTGTGGGGGGGGGGGGGGTCGGGGAGATCCCCAAACCCCCACCAACGGGAGGGCCATACCTATCCCCATCTCAAGGCTACGATATCCCCCTCCCATTGGGGGGGGGGGGGCGGCGGGCCTTCCGAATTTTTTTTGTTGAAAATTCAATACTATGAGTGAATCTGGGACCCTCTTGATTCTTGGCATTAGGAATAATATAGGCTTTCATGGAGATTGTCTGTCAGATGGCTATAATCCAAAGGGCCCCTCAGTACTCTAGCGCTACGTGCTACTATTATAAGCCATGTTATGGCGGTCCTAAAAAGGATTCTGGGGAAATCCGAACCAGAAAAACTACTGGAGTTCAATCGAACCTACCCCTGGACACCTTCTCGGTACCTAGGAACCTCTCAGTACCATGGTATGGAGGTCCTAAATATAATTCTGATGCGGGGGGGGGGGGGGGGGGTCTGTTTAAAATGAAGTCAGTTTCGGTAGTTTAAGGAGGATTTTGGTGATTTGGAGGGATTGTCGGGTTTATTTGGGTAATTCTACGAATCGGGAAATTACTCCAGTTCAATCGAACACACCCTCCGAACATACCCCAATCCTATAAGAAGCCTTTGGGTAACCTAGCAGCCATGTGCTACCACAGAAACCAAGATGGCAGCCTCCAGTATACAAAATGGACGACGGAAACAAGCATCACCCTAACAACACACGCTGCGCATGCGCCGTAGGACCATGTATGTATCACTATGGGGATGACGTCACAAGATGGCCGCTCACGCGGGCTACCATGACAACACAACACGGCGCCACTGGGTCATGTGACAGGACGTCACTTCCTATGTCCTGCTGAATTTGGCCGTCCGGGTTCATGCTACACTACTCACATTTTATCGTCTACGAAATTTGCGAGGGATACCCGTGTTACTATGTTTCGCCAGCGATTCAAAATTGTAATTGCGGTGCACGATTTGTAGAAAATTCCAGTGAAATTTCGAAATATAAATAGTTCGTCACGATTTATGTTCGGCATATATGTGCGGAACGGACTTTCATTTTCCGCGTGGTTTAGTGTTGCTATCGATAGGGATTTCATAGAACAAGCGTGTAATAAATGATACCCTGACCCGAGTCACACCGAGAAGACAAACACTCCTTGATCCAATTATTATAAGTGACACCATTGTCGGAATATTCTCCGGTACCATAGATTTAGAACTTTCCGATCACAAAGCCACATTTATAATCTTAAACCAAACCCGACCCCGAACACACTGTAGTATAAGATATGTTTGGAAGTACAATAAAGCCAATTTTGGTAGACTAAATAACCTGATACACGACACGGGTTGGGAAACTCTTATCTGTGAACCAGACAATATCAATGAATCAATTACAAATTTTCGATGTGAACTTTCGGAACTAGCGCAACCCTGCATACCCAGACATAAGGTAACACAAAGGAAAAATGATAAACCTTGGTTTGACAATAATCTTGGAAAAATAATCCGCCAAAGGGATAAAGCAAGAAGCTTAGCATTAAAATTTAAGACCACCTCCCTTTGGGAAAAGTACAAGTCTGTTAGAAATACGGTTAACAATATGAAAAAAAACAGCGAAGAAATTTTTTTCTTGATAAAGTAGATGAGTCCCTATCTGTCAACACCAATTCCAATCAGTTCTGGCACGTAGTGAAGAAATTTCTTAATAATTTCAAAGACAACTCGGGTACTCCCTCACTACAATATACTAGTGAAGTGGGACTGAAAGTTGTCGATGACGACAGGGAGAAAGTGGAGCTCCTCAATAACATATTCTTAACGAACAGCAAATTGGACAGTCATAGTAAAAAATTACCCCCTTTCGCGACAAGATGTGATAATATATTAACGGATATTGAATTCACAGAAGTAGATATAGCGAATATCATAAAGACACTACCTGTCAAAAAAGCCAGTGGGCATGACAACATAAGCTATAGTCTCTTGAGAGAAACCCGAAATACAATCTGTCTGCCCCTGTTTTTACTGCTTAGAAAATCCTTGTAATGTGACACTTATCCAAGTGACTGGAAATTTGCAGATGTAACTCCAATAAGAAGGGTTATCGACTCGATGCCAACAATTACAGACCAATACCCCCCCCCCCCCCCCCCCCCCCTATCGTGTGTTGGCAAAGTTATGGAAAGAGTAGTTTTCAAATACGTACTCACTCATTTTGTCGAGAATATATAAGTGCCAATCTGGTTTCCTTCCTCAAAATAGTACAGTTTTCCAACTAATCGAAGTATATCACAATCTTTGTAGCGCCGTTGATTCAAGACATTTTACCTGTGGTGTGCTTTGTGATATTTCCAAGGCTTTTGATAGAGTGTGGCACCGGGGACTGGTATTCAAACTCGAATATTATGGAATATCTGGCACCTTGCTAAGTTGTTTCACTGTTTATTTATTCAATAGAAAACAACGTGTTTTAGTGAACCAATGTTACTCCGACTGCGGAACTATTGAAGCAGGTGTCCCACAGGGTACAGTGCTTGGTCCTTTCCTGTTTTTGGTGTATATCAACGATATAGCAGACAATCTGGACTCTCTCGCAAGACTTTTTGCTGGTGACACGTGCCTCAGTAAAAGCGCATCTTCTGCAACTGAAGAAACTAACGTCCTGAACCGAGATCTAAATCAGGTAAATCTATGGGCTGATAACTGGCTTGTTAGATTTAATCCCGATAAAACAATCATGGTTAAATTTACCGTTCAGAGAGATGCTTCCTGTCCAGATATCGTGTTTTCGAACACTGTTCTGGCATGTGCTGAAACACACAAACATTCGGGACTAACCTTACAGGATAACCTGTCCTGGGGTCACCATATCGACATTGTCTGCAAAAGAGGGAGTGCTAGACTGTCACAGCTCAGAAAACTAAAATATATCCATAACAGAAAAACACTAGAGCGCATGTATCTATCTTTTATCTTGCCTATTCTGGAATATGCAGGTCCAGAGTGGAGAAGCGCAAGCGCATATCTGCTGAAACGTCTTGATGACATTCATTACGATGCAGCTCGAATTGTTAGTGGGCTGACTAGGTCCGTTTCACGTCAAAATTTATTGTTTGAACTTGGTTGGCAGAGTCTCGAGGGCAGACGATATGCCCAAAAGATGTGCCTATTTTATCGAATTGTAAGTGGCTCTGCTCCCGATTACCTTGTTGAACTGTTACCTCCGCGATTTAATGAAATTTCCCCATACAACCTCGGGGTGGGGGGGGGGGAGGGGGGGGGGGGGGGGGCTTCAAATTTTGTACCCACCAGAACACGAACTGAACGTTTAAAGCTATCCTTCATCCCGTCTTGAGCTGATATCTGGAACATTCTACTCGAGTTAGTGAAGAATTCTACTTCAGTGCTCGAATTCAAAAAGAAGTTAGGACCTCCAATTTATAAGCCTCCCATACATTTTAATGTGTGTAGAAGAAAACTTAACATTCTTCACTGCATGATTCGAAATGAATGTAGTGATCTCAATGCACACAAGTTCAAGAATCATATATCGGAAACATCCTCGTGCTCATGTAAGGAAACCGTTGAAGACGCTCATCACTTTTGTATGGTCTTAATTAAGTATAACGCGATCAGAAATGAATTATTTGAGAGCACTCGACCGTGCCACATTACAGATACGTCCTAATTGTTGTATGGCGTTGCCAGCCTGAGTAACGATGAAAACACATGTTTGTTAAAAAATGTCCAAAGATTTATCCGCCATTCAAACCGTTTTTAAATTATCGTATAAATATATATTTTTCGGTACTTCTCTATGTGGTTAAGGAACACTAAGCTTAGTCCTGCTCACGAAGCTCGACAGGCCTAGGTGGGTGTGATTCTGTTTCTGCAGTCATGAACGTTATCCAAACTTCGTCAGGGATAACTTGTGTTCACTACTTGCGTTCCTTCCGGGGTTAAAAGATGTCTAACATGCAGCTTCGATTTGTGCTGTTGCTCTTTGCTCTCTGTCCGCTGACCTGTCCGAGCCGCTGTCAGAATAGAAGAAGATCTGGATGTATGTGAGTGTGTAAGTGTGTGGATCTGCGTGTGTGTTAGAGTGACTTTTGTGTGGGTGCACGTGTGAGTCCGTGAGTGTGTGTATGCGCCCCTGAGCCAGCCCAACCCGTACAAACTTGACCTAGCTTAGTGGAAAGTTTTATACACCAATTATTTAATCAATGTATCTAAATCAACTAGAGACCTTTCCCCTTCGCTTTTTCCTTATCTTTCTGCTACACATTTGTTCGTTAATGCCTTTGTTCCTTTCCTTTTGTCTTTTTAATCTACAAAAAACATTATTATTTTTGTACATTATCAACTGCTATCATAACATACTGGACTGTTAATGTAATGGAGAGGAGGCTTAGCTAAGTGTTGAGCACTTGTCCTCCAATCCCTTTGCTTTCTTGTTTGCAAATAAAATGTTTAATCTAATCTAATAAATGATATTAACACACTGGAATATAACGCTGATGTATGTAAAAACACGTAAACGGGATGACAATGTATACTTGTTATCTCCTACCTGCCTGTCCGTCCGTTCGAACGTTTGACTGTCTCTGTCTCCGTATGTCTGTGCCTCCGTCCATGTCTCCCTACCACCCACCCGCATTCCATTTCCTATCCCCACAAATATTCACTGACATCTTACCATTAATCCGCATTGCCGCCTTATTTTGACCGCTATTTTAGTCCGTCTCGGAACTGCCGCGATAACAATGGCCTGATCTGTCGAACTGTGTTTGCATACAGAATGTGCATTGGTGCGTGGAAAGTAATGGGAGAGAACACCCAAATTGGATCTCAATTCCACGAGTGATTCAAATTCTATATGCCCACTTCATGAGTACAGGACAAGTTGTTTAACCCTTTACCCAACGAATCGCCCACATCCGCCCGCGTAATATGCAAATTCAGCAGTTGAAAAAAATATTATTTTTCAAAAAATATCAACAAAACAATATCATGTGACCCCTCGTTGGAACGAGCTCGTCGAGCTCGTTCCAACGAGGGGTCACATGATATGGATTTGTTGGAATTTGTTTAAAATAATAAATTTTGATATCGTCTGCGTTGGGTAAAGGGTTAAAGTTTGAAACTATATCTAGCAAAAGTACATAAACCTTCAATATTGCATTTAAACCTTCAACAACTCACAAAATAATCCATATATTCAATACGAACCGTATTTAATTTTCTAAATTTACATATATATATAAATTCCAACAAAATAGATTAGAAAAAAAATATAAAACAGGAAATCTCAAAAACGATATCTTGAATAGAAACGGAACAATTTCATAAGCGACATGTCTACAGAATTGTGAATACCGACAGTGGCGCTTCCAGGATGTGTTTGTGTTTGAAAGGAGGGACGGTGGGGCTGAGTTTTCACTCATAGGTTATGATTATATAATTATTAACGGGAAGTTAGAGGCGCTACCACTTTTCGTCGGGGGGGGGGGGGGGGGTTCCAGTAAAAAGGTTTGAAAAATGGAAGGTCAGTGTGGCCTGATGGCTTCTTTGCATGTGATCATCAAATTATTCCTGCAGTTTCATAATTCAACTTTTTTTGAAAAAAGGGAGGCCAATTTATTTATTTCTTGGCGTTAAGGTCACATATTTCTGTAGAATGACTGCACTTGACTGCAACATGGAGATAAAGTCAGGTTTAGTCAATTGTTTGTACCATGCATGTTGCCCATTTTAGAGGACTTCCACTCCAAGCACTGGTGACTTGGTCCTATATTTTACCAGTAATTAGTTTTTTTTACCAGAGTAAACACGCACTGCGTCACTTTCAAAGGTTCCCAAGGGGGAAGCCAATTTATAACTGCCAATACAAATATAGGCTAGCGCAGAAGCTAAAGCTCCGTTCATGGTGTATTAACAGCAATAACACATAGATACCCACTACCTATCGGTCTCAGTGCTTGCGAGAAAAAAATGAGTTACAAAAATTAGGGGAGGTATGTCCCGGGTGCGCCCCTTCGTGATCCGCCAGTGAGTAACTAATATGACAAAACAACATAAGTCAGTTGCACTAAAGGGCGCGTTACATAATATACAGCTGACGTGATAAACAACTTAGTTGTTGTGGGGCATTTTCATAACATAATTATGTTCAAAGCTATAAAATATTATTATTGCCAAAATACAGGAGCACAACTTCCCGTTCTCACCCATCCTCTCCGACGCCCATGGTTACAAGATTATATTATTAGCTCACTGATCCACCTTAATACCTTTTATAACATACCGACATTGTTAAATGTTTTAACAGCATCAAAACACGTCTCCGAATGACATTAACAATTAGAGTTGTTTCCCTTGCATCAAATTTCTCAAACGTTCTTCACAATGCGCATTGCAACGTTTTGAAATTTGAGTCAAACGTTGTGTGATGTTGGAGAGAGGGAGAGGTGTGAGCAACAGTGAAAATTATGATTTATTCATGCTGTGATTGTAAGGTGAAAGACAATCGAAAGCAAGCAAACCTCAGCTGGTTTTAGTCCTAGTGCTCCACGCTCATCAACGTTCCTTCGTACACCAGTATAGATATTAACAATAAGGGTCAGCGTATAACCTGCCAACGTCCAGTTCTAACCGCGTAACAACAGTTGCCAAAGTCAGCTTTAAAATTTCCGATTTCAGTCAGTTGTGTATAATTAACAAGACAAGATCATCACCTCGAAAATCAGATAAGACGGATATACGCCTACAGCGTATCCAAGAACTGGCGATGGACATTTATTTGATACAGCAAAGAATGCAACGTCCGTTGTGCAACTGGCCCTGCAGACAATAATTTAACCGTTTCAGCTGGTAACTACATACTAGGGCGTATGGGCTCAACAGGGACGTAGGAGTCGAGGGTGGGGTCACGAGGTCACGTGCCCAATCCAAGATACCAGGAAGGGACTGTACAGACTCCACACTCTAAGGGTTAGACAAAAGTGTCTCCCGTTTGATTTGTCTCTAATATGGCCTTTAAAGTCGAGAAAAATGCACACTTTCAGACGGGCTCCTAACTTAACAAATTTCCCCATCGGGTTGAAATTGGTAAATATGGACCCCCAAAACGTACATTTTTCTTAATGTAGTGGTGCGTGACTCCCAAACATAGATTTGTATATCGTATTCCTACCAACCCACTAAGACACATGGTCAGCACTTATATATTTCAGAATTGAATCATGACTGTGGGAAATCCACGAGGTGATGAAACAAAGTGATCACGTGCAAATTCCATGAACCGCAAAGCGGTTCATGGTAAATTTGCGCGTGATCAATTTGTTTCATCATCTCGTGGACTTCCAACAGTCATGATTCAATTCTTATGTTTATTTCCTTCATAAAACATAATTATTTTATGTCCGGTGAGGATATCGAGTTGGTTTATCTACAAGGTACCTCCTTAACTAACCATATGACTGACCAGTATGTCTCAAGTGCAGGATACTTCTACAGTTCAAAACAACTATAACAAAGATATATCATAAGTTATTCTGTTTGTTGACAGGGGACATAGTCTCACGTTCCCTGCATGAAATTTATATTCAACCGAGGCGTCAGCCGAGGTTGAATATATGTTTTATGCAGGGAACGTAAGACCATGTCCCCTGTCAACAAACAGAATGACGTGTATGTCCCATTCTTACACAAGTAAAATTGAATTGGAAAAAAAAAATCTTTTATTTTATTGTAATCTTAAATAACAAAAAACACCGCCGTTTCAGTTTCAGTTTATGTTACAGTAAATTAATGAAAAGAGACCTCTAATCGGTTTCATAAATAATTACCCATGTTTACATACCTAATCTTTTTGTACGTAATAACGGTACTTTTGTGTGTATTTTACTTCAGTTAAATGTATTTGTCTCAGTTGATTTCAAGTGAAAAAAGACATGGCGATGAAGCGTTGCTCATGGCATCGATACGCTTTCCTTGACAGTGGACATAAGAATCGCTGGCAGTAGACATATGCGCGTGCCAGGCGACATAAATTAAAATCAACGAGGCATTGACCAATCACTGCAAGGTATTACGGTTGGTATCGGGCCATAGCCACTTAACACTCTCAGCTACATCGGGCGTTTTTGCATAGCAACGTCTGACCATTTATCTATAATGTAACACTAACTTTTGCATTGACGATGTCTGAACCCAACAAAGCACTTACAGTTGGAATCTGAAGATAGTCTAGCTGGCACCGACCACAGCCTCTGGAATAACCTGCGCGGCCATGGGTTGGATCAGTTAACTAAGCTGTTTTTGGACGTTTGGAGAGATAATACAGGGTGATAACTTCCCATAACCTTGACCTATGGAGTTTTAGATGGTACGAGATCATTCAATTACTGTATTCATGAATTAAATTTTCACCAGCCAAATGTCACATTTTCACCAGCCAAATGTCACATTGTACAGTACACGGCTGGTTAAATGAACACAAAAACGCCAGTATGAGGTGTTTTAATTCTAGAAGAGTGCAGGAAGCATGTTTATCTGGTTGTGTGTTAGAAGCCACTATCAAGGCTCTACTGAAAAGTGATGAACGCCACTTTAGTGGCTTCACACTAAGCATTTAGCTCCCTATTTGCTCAACAGAAGAACTTTTATATATAATATTGTTTTGTAAAATTTATTGGAGAGTGCCAGCAGGTACTCTTCAATAAATGACAACAAACAATTATTTTTGAAACTTGCACTCCTTGCTAGGAATATAGTATCTTTGAAAACAATATTCATGTTACAAATCACCTTTGTAAAATATACGTATTTATCATATGTCTCGTCCGTTTTGTTCACTTAAAAACATATGATATTTTGTTTTCATATTAATCAGTGATAAATAAAGCCTTCTGTCAATTTCATTGGTCAGTTTCAAAACTAGACAATTTGATTGGCTGAACAAAATACAACTGGGCCACATTTTCATAATTTGCATAATTAGAGTTGGGAGCTTTCATTGGTCATTTTCAAAACTGGACAATTTGATTGGCTAAACAAAATACACCTGGGTAACATTTGCATAATTTCAGTAGGGAGAATTTACGTTATCTGTCCTATTTGGGGTGGGTTGTATTGTATTAATCTTTTACCTACAAGAAAAACGCCATGCATTTTTTTATATTTTCACTTTTTGCTTCCAAAACATAGATTATGACCCCTCATTGGAACGAGCTCGGGCAGCTCGTTCCAATGAGGAGTCATAATCTATGTTTTGGAAGCAAAAAGTGAAATTTTTTAGTTATACGTGGATGTTTTTTCCAAGGGCCGTCTGCAACTCAAGTTAGGTGATGGGTTAAAAAGTCATACTAAGTGGCTAGTTTGTGCGTGTCATGTCAGAAGAATTGCGACAATCAACTTAATCCCGACACCGCAGTAGAATTTTTCTCCAAATTGTACTCTAAAAATGAAGATACTGGCGTTATTAATGATGATAATTCTTTTTATTGTCCGGAAATAAAAATAAAGTTGAACAATACTCCTATCACACCATCGGAAATACTTTCAAAGTTGCGCGAATTGAAAAGTGGGAAAGCATCGGGCCTTGACAATATTAGTAACAGTTTGCTGAAAGAAGTTGGTCCATGCATGACAAATAGTTTATCAAAACTTTTCAACCAAGTTTTAACTTCTGGTTGTTATCCGGAAGATTGCAGTAAGTCTGTTCTTTCCTTAATATATAAGAAGGGTGATCGCAATGATCCAAACAATTATAGGGCCATTGCTGTAAGTTCCGCTATCGGAAAATTGTTCAACAAAATTATCAACCAAAGATTATCTGATTTTATAGATGATAACAATATTATTGGCGAAAACCAGTTTGGATTTTGCAAAGGAAAAGGGACCACAGATAGTGCCTTTGTTTTGAAAACGGTTATTGACAAATACAAATTTTCAAAAAAACCACTGTATGCTGCTTTTGTTGATTTTCGTAAAGCATTTGATTCGGTGAACATGGAATTGCTCATGTTGAAACTTCAACATATAGGTGTGAGTGGTGAAGTATTCAACGTGATCAAATCTATGTATGAATCTAGCTTTTAATTGACTAAAACTTCTATTGGGTTGGGACCAGCCTCCCTCTCTTCTGTAGGTGTCCGTCAAGGGTGCATCTTATCTCCCTCTCTATTTAAAGTTTTTATTGAAGACATAAAAGACATTTTCGACAATTTGTGTGATCCTGTGTGGATTCGTGGTTACAAATTAAATCATCTTCTTTTTGCAGATGATCTTGTAATGATATCTGATAGCCAGAAAGGGCTTCAACGGTGCCTCAACAAGCTCCACAATTATCCTGAAACTAATATGCTGCAAATAAACGTTGGAAAAACAAAATGTTTAAGATTTGGATCTGCGTCAGTTAATGAAGCACAAAAGCAACCAATATTTTTTATCGGAGACAAGCGTATTGATATGGCTGACGAATTTACATATCTAGGAATAAAATTCTCAAAAGATGGTACATTCTCTAAAGCCCAAAATGATTTGGTTGTTAAAGCCCAAAAAGCTTTATACTCACTTTTTCGTGCATTTAATGAAACTTCACGGGTTCCAATAAAGACAATGTCAAAGCTGTTTGATAAATTAATTCAACCTATAGCCTTATACGGGTGTGAAGTCTGGGGATCAGAAATAACGTACGGTAAGCGTTACAACATAGCCTGTGAAAAATTACACACTTCCTTTTGTAAAAAAGTTTTGGGGGTTGGGAAATTTTCCTCCAACCATGCGGTCCGCGCAGAACTTGGTCAATATCCGCTATATATCGAGGCGGTAAGTAGGATGGCTTCTTTCGCAATCAAAATATCTGAGAATCAAAATGACCTGATGTGGAATGTGGTAGCTGAACAAAGAAATCGTAAAGGCAAACCGGAATCCCCTTTCAAATTACTGGAAAGATACGGTCTCGCTGTCCCTCAACATCCAATTATCACTAACACTAATGTTATAGGTAAGCTCAAGTACAATTTGCGCTTGCAGCATGTAAACACGTTCAAGAAGTCAATGTTTGAGAACTGCAAAAAGAATGGAGATAATAAACTGAGAACTTACAGGCTGTTTAAAAATGACTATTCAATGGAAACGTAGTTAGTGGAAACGAACACGGCGGAAGACCGGGAAATTTTCACTAAGCTTCGTATCAACAATCATAAGTTAGCTATTGAAAAAGGGCGACATTATCAACCGCCGAAGCCTGTTATCGACAGGATATGTACTCACTGTGAAGCAAACCCCGGGAAAATAGAAAACGAATACCATTTTCTTATGGAATGTACACATTATTCAGAACTTCGATCAGAACTATTTGTTCTGATGAACAGTGAGATTGACGGTTTTATTGATCTGAGTATATTTGAGAAATTCAAATTAATATTTGAAAATAGAACCCCCAGCTTATGCCATAAAATCTGCAGCGTGATCCGGGATTTTTTCGCCAGACGATTATGATATGTTTAGTGATGTGTATTGGAAATTCTAGTTCACGTCTCCACGATCTTTTCGTATCAAATTAATAAAAATATAGTACTTTGATCATGGAAAATTGGTGGATGAAATTGTAATATTTTGAGTACTACTTTTGTTTATGCTACTTGTAGATTATCGCATACTGTCCTGTATAGGATGTTTTATGCTAATAAATGTTATGTTATGTTATGTTATGTTATGTTATGTTATGTTATGTTATATGTTATGTTATGTTATGATAAATAGAATATAAAATGAGTGTTTTTCTCATATAATATTTATGAAACTCGTCCGAATTTTCCGTTTGGGATCGCCAGAGGCTCGCCAAAACGGAAAATTCTTAGACTCGTTTCATAAATATTATATGAGAAAAACACTCATTCCATATCCTCTATATATCAGTTATTTAAGTTTATTATAAAGACTAGTGGGTGGACCCATGCTAAGCACGGTTTTTCGATAAATGGCATTTCAGAGATAAATATTTAAAAAAATCAAATCACGCAAATAATAGGACAATTCAGTTTCGAGTTACCTCCCTTATACCGTAGGACGCCCCGAATTTATAAACTGTTTTTCAAACCGAAATATCCCCATCTTGCGACAGAATTACCGATGTTCGGTAAATAACGCAAAATATGGCCACCCAATTTAGTTATATCGCATAGAAAAACATACACCTGCCGAGTTTGAAGTCGATCGCAACCGTAGAGGCTGAAGAGATAGGACACCTCTCACACAACAAAGAGAATTCAGGACAAACAGAATAGCTCAACTAAAATACAGATGGTTTCATCACAGGATAATTTTCGGTTTTCTCAAGAGTGTGAGAAGTTTCAATTTGAATGGGAAATCTCAAGATAAATTTATCACCGTCACAATACGTGTAAATACAAAACTTGGTATCAGAGTATCCCTCTTTTGTTTATTTCGAATCAATACCAAAGATAAACATAATCACAGTAATATATGTACTCAAACGGGCTGATTCACCGCTATTTGCGACCCACCGTGTGTCAGCCGATGTGGTCCTTCCACTAACAGACTTGTATTATTCCAAGATTTATACGATAGTTTATGACGGGATCTGTTGTTACTGTTTGCTACCCGGAACTGTGTTAACAATATATTAAGCAGGTTGTTTCGGGATATTAGCAATATTGAGGTACCAGTCGTCCGCTGGAATCTATAATTATTTCCCCCTAACTTATTTTTTAGACGAGAACAAATTATTGGCAAAAGAATATGAACACCCATCCCTCATTAGGAATTAGACTAATTACTTCAAGTCCGATCACTTCATCACAGTGTGTTGCGATTTTTATTTTTCTAGGGAGTGTCAGGTAGACAGCCAATCTGGCTATGTCACTTCCCACGGTATGCTGAATACATTATCTGTTAAACATTTATCTGTAAAACGTTTTTATATGTATACCGTAAATAAAGAATCTGAATCTATGTACTATCACAACAGTCGGTTGATCAGGGTTGTCCTCTCCTCCCTTCAGGGTTGTCACGTTCCGCCAAATCGAGCAATTGAACGAGTCCATATTCATTATCTGGGGTAGAACACTTAATATTTTCAACGTGCTGCCTTAGGGGTGTGCGTTGAAAATATTGAATGGTCTACATCACACATTCACTTAACAGCCATTTAACTCTATAAAATTATAATGTATCTTGTTCATGGTCGGAAAAGCGGCCTATCGGGTTTAACCCTTTACCTAATATGAAAAGCAGACGACACTTGCAAAAAAAAATTTTGAATAACTATTTTTTTTTCATTTTTTATCTCAAAAACATAGGTTATGACCCCTCATTGGAACGAGCTCGACGAGCTCGTTCCAATGAGGGGTCATAACCTATGTTTTTGAGACAAAAAATGAAAAAATAATTAAAATCAATAGGCGATTTTTGAGAATAGCGCTGGCCGGTTTTGACCCAACGAATCTGCCGCATCCGCCCGCGTAATATGCAAATTCAGCAGTTGAAAAAAAATATTTTTCAAAAAATTTCAACAAAACCATATCATGTGACCCCTCGTTCCAACGAGGGGTCACATGATATGGTTTTGTTGAAATGTTTTGAAAAATTTCAAAAAATGATTTTTAAAGTAATGAATTTTGATATCGTCTGCGTTGGGTAGAGAGTTTTAAAGGGTTACGACTCTCATTTTCCGGCAAACAAGAAACAGGGGGGGGGGGGGGGGGTAGGGGGCATGTCATCCCTAAAAATTACAATGCCCCCTCAAAATGGAAAACTTAAAGCACCAGAGGGTGCCAGATTCACTCTCAGGGTATCGAATTTTCTAACTTTTCTCGGTAATGTCCGCCTTGAACACCCACCAATGGGAAAGGATATTGTAGGTCTGATGTGGGGGTGGGTATGACCCTCCCATTTGTGGGGGTTTCGAGGAGCCCCCGAAATCCCGCCAATGGAAAGGCCATACCTACCTACCCCACCCCAGGCCTACGGCCTTCGGATATGCCTGTGGCATATGGGTCCCCTCAATATAAAATCCTAGCTACGCCTCTGGAGACCATGCAGAAAATCTCTAGTCCGTTTTCTTGAGAGAAAAACAAAATCAAGATCTGACACCGATATTTAAGGGCTAGCGCAGCATCAGCCATGTCTTAAATAGCACGACCCCTCACAGACCACTTGGCTGCTCACAGAACCCCATTAAGAGTTAAGAGATATGGTGAGATTCCGCGGATGAGGAGAGATTATACTCAATTGTTCCAATATTTGTAACTAACCCTTCACCCAGTATAAAGGTTATATCCGACCAGAATTATTCTCAAAAATCGGATTTCAAATTTCATTATTTCTCATATTTTTTCCACTAAAACATCACTTTTGTCCCCTCACTGGAACGTGTTCGTTCCAATAAGAGGTGCTTAGCTATGTTTTTTTTTTGCGGGTGAGGTGGGGGTGGGGTTGGGGGAGGTTGGGATGGGGTGTGAAACGTTTTAGTGTTGCAGGAAACGTTTTGCCAAGTGTTGGCTTCTAAACATATAAGGTGAATACTTAACCCTTTACCTAAAGTGAAAAGCAGACGACACTTGCAAACAAAATTCTTGAATAACTAGGTTTTTTTCATTTTTTGTCTCAAAAGCATAGGTCATGATCCCCTCATTGGAACGAGCTCGTTCCATAGAGGGTCATAACCTATGTTTTAGAGACAAAAATGAAAAAATAATGAAAATTAATTGGCGATTTTTGTGAATAGCGCTGGCCGGGTTTGGCCGGGTTTGGCCGTTTCGTTGGGTAAAGGGTTAACCCTTTACCCAACGAATCGCCCGCATCCGCCCACGTAATATGCAAATTCAGCAGTTGAAAAAATATTATTTTTCAAAATATTTCAATAAAACCATATCATGTGACCCCTCGTGGAAACGAGCTCGTCGAGCTCGTTCTAACGAGGGGTCACATGATATGGTTTTGTTGAAATTTATTGAAAAATTTAAAAAAATGGTATTTAAAATAATATATTTTGATATCGTCTGCGTTGGGTAAAGTGTTAAACGTCAATCTTGGTTATTTTGCCCTGTGTACTTCAGAAGACACGTGAGAGTATTGCATCCGCTTTGAGTGCCCAGCACTGGTGAAATCAAGCGACTGGCGGACAACACAAGTCCGGTTCTATGTTTATTTTTGTCCGCTCAGTCCACTTCAAATCCTTTTGTAATGTATAACAGTTAGGGATGTCACTAACTGTATTATTTGCACTGTACGTGAATAAACTGTAGTAGATCCCGAAGAGCTTGTGTTGAATTGTTTATTTGCATATATTTTCCTTCCCCTTAAGGCCTGTACAGGTCTATAATCATCGGCAAGCGCTTTCTCTGTATCTCCTTCATGGTTTTCATTGATGCGATGTCTGTATTCATCCAACTAAAATGAAAAGTTGACAAATTAAGTCTTTCTGGCTGAAACTTTGTGGCAGAATCTTATGCATGATATATTTACAAAACAGAGTGTAGCTAGGGGGTGAGGGTGGGGGTGGGGTGGTAGGGTGGGTGGGTGCTACCCCCCCTCCCCAACAATTTTTTTCAGTCAGGGCATTCAGGGGTGGACTAGGTAAAAAAAATAGATTAAATCAGTGGCAGTCGTCCAATATACTGGACAAATACTGAAATGAGGCGAAGAGTCGTAGTAAATTATACCTCATTGAGGGCTTTTTAATGGTCCTCATAACCTCAAAATTCAATGAGGCTATGAGGCATAATATATGAGGACTCATTGAGGGCTTTTACATAGCCCTCATGGTCTCATACGACAAAAAAGGGATTCTCCAAAAGGTATCCTCGATAGGTATCCTCGAATAATACAATACCAGGCCATAGGTATCCCCAAATACTGAAATGAGGCTAAGAGTCGTAGTAAATTATACCTCATTGAGGGATTTTTCATGGTCCTCATCACCTCAAAATTCAATGAGGCCATGAGGGATAATAAATGAGGCTTCATTGAGGGCTTTTACATAGCCCTCATGGCATCATACGACAAAAAGGGATTCCATAGCCACGGGTGTTTCCCAAAATGGGATTCCATAGGATATGGCCATTGCATATAGAGGTGATGAGAATCGGATACGACTTCGTTGCAGTAAGGGGAGATAACTCTGCATACAGATTATGGGAAATCAAGCAATCTCATTGGTTAGTTATAATCTATATAAATGATCTAGATAAATGAAACAACAAGAGTACTCGGAATAGGATCAGAACTAACAAGAATAGACCACAAATTGCTAAATATAGTAATAGCAAGCAAAACTGTTCCAACTAATAGGCTCTTCTACGCTAATGGAGTATACTTTAGAACAAAGGAACATGGCCAGATAGGCGAAAACTATTGTATATATAGACAGAAGCAGAGAATTCTGAAAGAATTCGAAATAGTAAAACTTGTCGGGTTGTTTTTGGTAATTCTACGAATCGGGAAATTACTCTTCTACAAAGGAACATACCCTCCGAACATACCCCTGTCTTGTTAGAAGGTTTTGGGTCACATAGCAACCACGTGCTACCATAGAAACCAAGATGGCGGCCTCCAGTATACAAAATGGACGATGGAAACACGCATCACCCTAACAACACGCGCTGCTCATGCGCACTCACACCACGTATCGCTATGGAGATGACGTCACAAGATGGCCGCTCATGCGGGTCACCATGACAACCAAACATGGTGCCACCAGGTCACGTGACATGATGTCACTTCCGGGGTCCCCCCCAATGTGGCACGACCCATCCCTCTCCTACTACTCACGTTCATTCAGTACGCAAAATCAAAATTTTCTCCGGGGTCTGGGACCCACTTGCTGCATTCCTTGATAACATTTCTTGGCCCATTCCGCCCCCGTGTATTCCTGTCTGATTATTATTCCAACTCCATCATCATTCCATACCTTTGAGAGAAGCCATGTCTTGATGGTGTAGTTGGAGTATTTTATGAATAACTTATCAGTCGGGACCTTAGCCATCGTAGTCGCTCCCTGTTGAGTCTGATTCACAAACTTCTGAGATAATTTGTTACCGGTACGTTTCCACATAAGGATGTCCGCAGCACTCAAAAGGAAGTAACATACAGCAGAAATGTAAATGGAGTAATATGTAAAAATACATTCTGAAATGAAACAAGTAAGTGACGGCGAATAAAGTCGGGATAAGGGAGGAATGCCCCATACCATTCTCAGATAAACTAGCTATTAATGGAAAATAGAATATGTTTTCATTTTTGGAGTTCACATAAAAAAAAAAAATCAGCAATCCAGTATAATTATTTCTATTACTCCATTGAATCCAGCACCTCATGCAACAACATGTAGCCAATAAACCCTGGCCATTTTACAACCTTTGTCAGTGTATATTTTCATGTTGTTTGTGATATGGCAGTTACCAAGTTTTTATAACCAGAAAGTGTGACTAACCCTGTGCAGTGCACAGGGTTAGTCAGCCTTTCTGGTTATCAAAAATTTTCATTTTTAACTGAATAACTAACCTGTGCACTCTTTACCCAACGTAATGGCCAAAACCAGCCTGTACTATTCAAACTCAGATTAAGAGCACTCGTTGTTTTTTCAATGAATTCCAAATATGGATATATATTCTATTTTCAGTTAATAGCTTGTTGATAATAGATTTTGCTCCCCAACCACAAACACACTTTTGATAAATAAACAATTTGCCATGGACGTTCTTAATCAACAACCTCATTCCGAAGAGGTCCATGTGCTATGTTTTAGGCAAAAACTAAAAGAAAAAAAATAATTAGTGTCCCCCACCAAGATACACACACTTTCATTTTACCGCTCAGAAGCGGACTGGCCGTATGATCCACGGGGACATTTCCCGGTCGACCCGCTTATCGGGGGCACCTTGTGCCCCCACCCTACCCCAAAACGGACACAGCCCAGCTCCTGCGGTGCATGACATTTCGTGAAAATGACCAAAAGTCGAAGTGAGGCTGTTTGCATAGACTGCCGGTTTATGCCCCATATTTATACCATGATTACCTACTCTACTATATATGAAAAGCCTATGACATAAATTATAGCTCTATACACCAACCGTGATGAACACGCCAGCAATGGGATTTCAGTAGCAAAAATTTACACATACAGTAGAACTACATCCCCGTTGACCTTTGGTGACGTCGACCTGAATGCAAACTTGTCTAAATTTATCGCACGTCGCCTCGCGAAGAGTGAAATGGAAGTGGCAATTATTTATTACGTTTTTAAATGAGTTTACCTCATAAGATGCCAAAAATTAACAAACATGCATTGTCTCATGTTAATAAAGCATGCGTAACTGGAAATAGTATGTTATTATGTTATTAAAACGAAAAAGGCTCAGTTTCTTTTTTTTTCATTTCGTTTCGGCGATACAATTGACAGCGGAAGTAAGGCCCACCGATACTCGTATAAACAAAAACAGATTCGCACGTCTGGTGCTCAGTAAAATCGAGAAAAAATAATAGCGACTCTTAATAATCTGGCGATCATGGTATAAATAAAATATACCCAAAGTAGCTTGGTGTACCAAATGTTCATCACTCGTGGTGAAGTGGTGTTAACCGCGCGCCGAAGGCTCGCGGTTAACACCACTTCACCACTCGTGGTGAACATTTTGTACACCAAGCTCGTATGGGTATATTCTTTTTGTACAATTGGCAGTCCACATGGAGGGCATTTTGCTATACAAAAGCAGTCTAGTCTGCCACTGATCGCTCAGATGCAAGGAAACAGCATTCTTTCAATTCGAGAAATGAATATTTGCTGCCATTGGCTAAGGTTGGCCCGATGGATCCGGGGTGACCTTTACTGCAACCGTTTTAGCTGTTAAGCGAGAAAGATGACTCTAAAATTATCTCGAAATGTTCTCTATGTGCACTGCCATTGATTGCTCAGATGCAAGAAAGCAGCGTTCTTTCAGTTCGAAACATCTACATTTTTCTTCGGATCCACCCGAGTGCATTTCCCAGTAACTTTCTTTGATCCAGTCAGACCCCTTGTTCCACTGTCAATGAAACGAGTGCGTAGATATAATAAACAAAGTGCGGACTACTTTGTTCCAAAGCTCAATCCCATTTGTGGGCATCCTTTCGGCAGCACGAGAAATAATGTATTAAAAGTGAAGTCGATTTTAACCCTTTACCCAACGTATTGGCCAAATCCGGCCAGCACTATTCACAAAAATCGTCAATTCATGTTTATTATTTTTTTTGTCTCAAAAACATAGGTTATGACCCCCTCTTTGGAAGGAGCTCATCGAGCTCGTTCCAATGAGGGGGTCATAACCTATGTTTTGAGACAAAAAATAAAAAAAAATTAGTGAAGAATTTTGTTTGCTCTTCATATAAGGTAAAGGGTTAAATGAAAGCTTGAACAGATAATATTCTGGGTACATCGGACAAGTGAGGCAGAACTGTACACTAAATGTTTGTCGAGTTCTTAACCTACCTGTGATTCTGAGATCTCGATTGCATCGTTGAAAACTGTCCATATCACAGTTTCAAAACAAGGCGGTGTCGTCAAACTTCCATAATATCTGTAATAGTTGTCGAATTTTTCCGGAAGAAGTGCACGGAGTGAAAACGAGCGTATGTCCACTGAGGAATCTGAAAAGCAAACAGAAAGAACTAAAGTAAAGGAGTGCGTTTATAACTGCCTGTTCGGTTCCCTTCTTTGAAATCCTGGAACATGGCTACATAAAATGAAATAGTCCAGGCACATTAGACATAAAAATGAGAAAGTAAGGAAAAAAATCGGAGAAAGCTGATTTTTTTATATGTTTCCGGGACACACATTGCGGATAAAGTGTGAAAAGTCCCCGCGAATCCGAGTTGAGCTTTTTTAGTTATAGCGTTTTTTTGATGAAAAAAAAAAAAAAAAAAAAAATTCGACCCAGCTCCATATTTCTCTTTCTTATTCGCCTTAGTAGCGTGAGAATCATAAATATCGTGCTGAATTATATTGAGAATACATATCCCCAACAGAAAATGCCAACTTTGTACCAATCCTCACACTCAATGGTGAAATATTCACGAAAATGTACAAAATTACGAAAAAAAATTTATTGTTTTCATACACACAACGGTACACAACGTCCATTAAATCAAATCTACGACTACTTTGGGAGTTAAATTATATATCAAAAATTGCAGAAAAGCAGTGGCTTTATAATGATATAACAATAGTCATTTATTCCATAATGAACTGGTGAAACGTGTGAAATATTAACCATACCCCCTAAACTCAAATTCAAACGGCATCGACTTTTCTCATTCAAATACCGTATTATAGCATCATTGTTTCAATTTCCATGTTCGATTAAATCACATAATGTGGTGTTCGCCTACACTCAAGATGTGGAGATTGTGTCTTCGTCAGATAAGTTGACAAAAGTTTTCGTTAGACTCGGCGGCTTCCATATGATTATGTCATATTTAGGGGCAATTGGTTCGATCATGGCTGGTAGCGGCTTGGATGAACTTTGGGGGACTGTTTATGCTGGTGGGTCAATCCATCATTTGATCAGTGGTCATGCATATTCAAGAGCAGTTCGTGCCCATTTGCTAACACAAATTGCCATTACAAAACTTGTGTTTGAAGAAAGCCGAACACTAGATAACATAGACTGCACAGAAGTCAATGAAATATTCTGTGGACTTGCCAGAGGTCACTGTACAACAGCTGACGCTGTCAATCAAGAAAGTGTCAACCATCTACTGTCAAAATTACACGAACTGCTCCAGAATGCGTCCGTAGGACGCACAGGAAAGCTTTGGGTACAATACTACGAGCAAATAGGTCTTCTCCAGTTGTTCTTGAGAGCAGAGCGCACAGGCGACTGGGAACTCCACACATATTGTGTTCGCAATATGATTCCAGTATTTCACGCAGGTGGTCATACGCAACAAGTTCTCATCTCTATTTGCAGCAGATAAATGAGCTAACAGAAATAATGCAACAGGATGATTTGAAGTTGTTCACTGAGAAAGGTTACTTTACCATAAGGCGCTCAGATAAATTCTGGGACGGGATATATTCTGATCAGACCATAGAGCAGTGTTGAATGAGAATGTTCAAGCGCCCTGGTGGTCTCACACATGGCAGGGGAATAACCGATAGCACTGTTGCGAAATGGGTACATGGACTACCTCTTTGCCTTCCGATATGTAATGCTCTCGAAAATTTTGTTCATGTTCACACTGGTCATGGCGAACAACATCGGGATCTCCGTCAAAGTTCACAATTGACTGATGCCAATGATATCACCAAATTATTGAACTGGCTCAGAGTGCATTCCCCCTTTCAGAATAGAGATCCACTACAATTAGTCTCTATAGCGACCGGGCTTGTGGCCGACGAAACTGTGAACTGTGACCAAGTTCGCAAAATTGGTGAATGTTGCGTATCGAATGTTGTAAGCAAAACGTTCAACAGCATCAAACTACGACGTGTTGACACTGTGAAGTCTTTCGCATCGATGGCAAATAGCATCAAAGTCCGTGGAAGTAAGGTAGTGATTGACCCCACAATTCTGTTCAACCGCATCACATGTGTTATTCAGTCACAAGCAAAGATGGAAGAGTATCTCAAATATGAACTCGCCCCGAAACCACCAGCATTGTTTGATTCTGCTGGAATGAGGAAGACACAGAAAAGCACGCTCGGTAAGATCCTCAAAACATACGGTTCCGAGCAAACTAAAATCCCAGAACATTCTCTGTTTGTTGTAGATTGTGGATTTTTATTGAGGGCAGTTGTATGGCCTAAACAGTCGTCATATAAGGACATATGTACATCATATTCCAATTATCTAGTGAGACATTTTGGGGCGAACGTCGTGGTTGTTTTTGATGGTTATGCTTGTACAATGTCGACAAAGGGCATGGAACAAGCCCGTAGATCTAAAGACAGGTATTCCATTGATATCAATATCTCACCCGAGTTACCAGCCACCACACCCCAATCCGATTTCCTTGCAAATGCCAAGAACAAAACCCAACTGATCGATCTTCTAATGCAGGAGCTATCTGCTATCAATATTCAGTCCAAGCAGGCCGAGGCTGATGCTGATGTACTGATAGCCGAAACTGCACTTGACATCGCTCAAGATGACAACAATGTTGTCGTTGTGGGAACAGACACAGACTTGTTAGTCATTCTTACCTCTCGAGTTCAACCGGGATGTAATATTCACATGATGTATTCCATTACCCCAAACTTACTAGTTTCAGTTAGTGAAATAGCAACCAAAATGGGTGACCATAGAAGCAACCTCCTTGTAGCACATTCTATAAGTGGTTGTGACACTACTTCTGCACTCTTTCGAGTTGGTAAGAAGAAAGTATTCAGTACAATTGTCTCCGATGTTACTAGCGACTCACAACAGTATGTCAACACAATTTTGGCGGATGACAGTACACCAAGTGCAGTGGCCGCTGCCGGGGAACAACTTCTCCTGATCTTATACGGGAGTAAAACTGTTTCCTTTCTCGACCAATATAGATATGTCACTTACAAGCGTTATGTAGCAAAATCTAAACTGAATAAACCCATCGACCTAGCCTCACTCCCACCAAGCAGCGATGCTGCACAACAACATGTCTACAGATGTTATCTCCAGGTCCAACAATGGCTGGGCACTTCGCTTCCTCCGACGGATTGGGGGTGGTCGCTAGGCAATGGACTTCTTGTACCGACTGCAGCCACAAAGCCATGTGCCCCCGATAACCTACTGAATCTGATCAGTTGTGGTTGCAAGAGTGCTTGTACAAAAAGGTGTGGGTGTAAGAAGGCAGGACTCTCTTGCTCAGGTTTGTGTAATTGCAGTTCGGATTCTTGTAACAACCACAGAAACACTGTCCTGTCGGAAATTTCTGAGTTCGATGAATAATATGTATATAGGTCATGTCATTTCTGTATATAGCGTTGATAATAGTCAATGTAACTTAATCCATGTTGATTGATTTGTACATTCTGTAAATATTATTTATTGATTTTTGTACATTCTGTAAATATTATTTATTGATCTAATGCTGCCAGACACAGACGTGTCTGTTCGGTCCCAAGCCCGAAAATAGTTGAGTTCTCATGCTGACGAATTTTATGCCAAAGGGGGAACTCGGCCAGAAGCAGAGGGGGTCTTCCATAATGTCTATTTTGTAAGCAATGATAAAAGTCTTCAAATGGTGGTGGATTTTTTATCGTCTGTCCAACTAACATCCCGTTCTGTACTACGACCCTTTGGGCAAATCCGTTAGGAAAATCGTCATTTTTTGCGTAAATCCGATACTTTTTTGTGAATTTTCAATAATTTTTCGCAGAAATTGTCACAGAATGCACATTTTCCTCTAGGTAAATGTATATTAGACATTATGTAGCTCGAAATACGCGTAAACAAAAAATACAGTTGGATCAATTCGAGGTTACAAAGTTCGTGCGATTTTTTTTGATTTTTTGAGTTTACCTCATAAGATGCCAAAAATTAACAAACATGCATTGTCTCATGTTAATAAAGCATGCGTAACTGGAAATAGTATGTTATTATGTTATTAAAACGAAAAAGGCTCAGTTTCTTTTTTTTTCATTTCGTTTCGGCGATACAATTGACAGCGGAAGTAAGGCCCACCGATACTCGTATAAACAAAAACAGATTCGCACGTCTGGTGCTCAGTAAAATCGAGAAAAAATAATAGCGACTCTTAATAATCTGGCGATCATGGTATAAATAAAATATACCCAAAGTAGCTTGGTGTACCAAATGTTCATCACTCGTGGTGAAGTGGTGTTAACCGCGCGCCGAAGGCTCGCGGTTAACACCACTTCACCACTCGTGGTGAACATTTTGTACACCAAGCTCGTATGGGTATATTCTTTTTGTACAATTGGCAGTCCACATGGAGGGCATTTTGCTATACAAAAGCAGTCTAGTCTGCCACTGATCGCTCAGATGCAAGGAAACAGCATTCTTTCAATTCGAGAAATGAATATTTGCTGCCATTGGCTAAGGTTGGCCCGATGGATCCGGGGTGACCTTTACTGCAACCGTTTTAGCTGTTAAGCGAGAAAGATGACTCTAAAATTATCTCGAAATGTTCTCTATGTGCACTGCCATTGATTGCTCAGATGCAAGAAAGCAGCGTTCTTTCAGTTCGAAACATCTACATTTTTCTTCGGATCCACCCGAGTGCATTTCCCAGTAACTTTCTTTGATCCAGTCAGACCCCTTGTTCCACTGTCAATGAAACGAGTGCGTAGATATAATAAACAAAGTGCGGACTACTTTGTTCCAAAGCTCAATCCCATTTGTGGGCATCCTTTCGGCAGCACGAGAAATAATGTATTAAAAGTGAAGTCTTGTACCGACTGCAGCCACAAAGCCATGTGCCCCCGATAACCTACTGAATCTGATCAGTTGTGGTTGCAAGAGTGCTTGTACAAAAAGGTGTGGGTGTAAGAAGGCAGGACTCTCTTGCTCAGGTTTGTGTAATTGCAGTTCGGATTCTTGTAACAACCACAGAAACACTGTCCTGTCGGAAATTTCTGAGTTCGATGAATAATATGTATATAGGTCATGTCATTTCTGTATATAGCGTTGATAATAGTCAATGTAACTTAATCCATGTTGATTGATTTGTACATTCTGTAAATATTATTTATTGATTTTTGTACATTCTGTAAATATTATTTATTGATCTAATGCTGCCAGACACAGACGTGTCTGTTCGGTCCCAAGCCCGAAAATAGTTGAGTTCTCATGCTGACGAATTTTATGCCAAAGGGGGAACTCGGCCAGAAGCAGAGGGGGTCTTCCATAATGTCTATTTTGTAAGCAATGATAAAAGTCTTCAAATGGTGGTGGATTTTTTATCGTCTGTCCAACTAACATCCCGTTCTGTACTACGACCCTTTGGGCAAATCCGTTAGGAAAATCGTCATTTTTTGCGTAAATCCGATACTTTTTTGTGAATTTTCAATAATTTTTCGCAGAAATTGTCACAGAATGCACATTTTCCTCTAGGTAAATGTATATTAGACATTATGTAGCTCGAAATACGCGTAAACAAAAAATACAGTTGGATCAATTCGAGGTTACAAAGTTCGTGCGATTTTTTTTGATTTTTTTCAAACGCGTTTTCGAAAAAAGGCTGTAGAAAAAAAAAAGCTCAACTGGGATTTTAGGGGACTTTTGTCTAATCGTTCAGTGACATGTACTCGACATTCCCTGAAAAAATCAGCTTTCTCCGATTTTTTTCCCTAGTGAAACCTAATGTTCTTGGGCTAAAAGTGTCAATTACGAAAAGGATAATGTTCAATGTTTACGAAAGGATTGTGAAATAAGACAAGAATTGTGATAATTGAGAATATGTTAATTTCTGTTCCATGTATGCTCTGTTTTCAATAAAAATAATTTGAGGTGTAGACTGTACTAAAGAAATGAGGGGTGGGTTAATGTGGCTCTCACAGTTAATGTATGTCAACCAAAGTTACCAAGTTACAGTGAAATTATTCCAAAACGAGTCATCGTATCAAGTTAAAATGAAATCCCTTCATAAATATAACTTGTAGACTTTGCTAAAGGATATTACACCCAACTACCCCACCAAGTTACAATTAAATCCCTTATAAAAAAACCTGTAGACAGTACTAAATGAATCCAGGTCGCGGGACCAGGTGGCGGTTACGGCTGACTGATCGTGACCTAGGAAAGTCTCATCTGGACATCGTAGCGAGTTATCCTTCCAAGTTACAATGAAATCACTTCAAAAATATGAACTGCAGACTGTGCAAAACAAATCAAGTTCACAGGCCTGTGCGGCCATCACGGTTGGCCGACCACGACCAAAATAGGACGTTCTCATCTGGACATTATACAGAGTCATCCTACCAAGTACAAATCCCTTTATAAATACAACCTATAGACTGTGCTAAATGTTTTCGGGTTTCGGGCTCAGGCAGCCATCACAGTCGACAGATTGCGACCAAAGGTGAAGTTGTCATCTGAACCTTATACGGAGACATCGTACCAAGTTACAAAGAAATCCCTTCATAAATACGACCTGTAGACTGTGCTAAAGGTTTTCGGGTTTTGGGCTCGGGCAGCCGTCACGGTTGACAGATCGCGACCAAATGGGGAAGTTCTCATCTGGACATCATCCTACCAAGCTGCAATAAAATCCGTCCATATTAAATACGACCTGTTGACTGTGCTAAAGGTTTTGGGGTTTCGGGCTTGGGCAGCCGTGACGGTTGACAGATCATGACCAAAAGGGGACGTGCTCATCTAGACACTGCACAGAGTCATCCTACCAAGATGACAGAGATGAGGCTAAGAGTCGTAGTAAATTATGCCTCATTGAGGGATTTTTAATGGTCCTCATAACCTCAAAATTCAATGAGGCTATGAGGGATAGTAAATGAGGACTCATTGAAGGCCTTTACATAGCCCTCCTGGCCTCATACGACAAAAAGTGATTCCACAGTCACAGGCGTTTTCCAAAGTGGGATTCCATAGGATATACCTGTTAAATACTGAAATGAGGATAAGAGTCGTACTAAATTATACCTCATTGAGGGATTTTTCAAGATCCTCATAACCTCAAAATTCAATGAGGGTATGAGGGATAATAAATGAGGACTCATTGCTCTCGTGGCCTCATATGACAAAAAAGGGTGCCGAAATTGAGGTGCCTGGGGATATTGCCATTGGATATAGTCTTTTGTTATACAGAAGGGAGATAACTCTGCATACATGTTATGAGAAATCAAGCAATCTGATTGGTTAGTTATTATCTAGATAAATGAAACAACAAGAGTACTTAGAATAGGGTCAGAACTAACAAGAATAGACCAGAAATTGCTAAATATAGTAATAATAAGATAAACTGTTCCAAATAATAGACTCTTCTACGCTACTGGAGTATACTCTAGAACAAAGGAACATGGCCAGATAGACGAAAACTATTGCATATATTGATAGAAGCAGAGAATTCTGAAAGAATTCGAAATAGTAAAAGTTGGGGTGATTTTGGTGATTTGGAAGGATTGTCGGGTTGTTTGTGGTAATTAGATTTACTCTTCTACAATCGAACATACCCTCCAAACATACCCCGTCCCATTGCAGAAAAATTGGGTAACATAGCAATCCCGTGCTACCATGGAAACCAAGATGGCGGCCTCCAGTATACAAAATGGACGACGGAAACACGTATCACCCTAACAACACGCGCTGCGCATGCGCACTCACACCACGTATCACTATGGGGATGACGTCACAACATGGCCGCTCATGCGGGTTACCATGACAACACAACATGGCGCCACTACGTCACGTGACATGGCGTCACTTCCGAGGTCATCCACCGAGGTCATCCAGCCTAGACCTGTAGGGGAACATACACTACTACTGAGACGGACCGACCGTATGGTTAACCGGGCCCCTGGGGCCTCGAAAACTGATGCAGCCCAACATCTGTTGGTGCATGAAACTTCGAGGAAATGGCCAAAAACCAAAATGGATCTGACTACATAGACTGTCGGTTTATCGAAATGCTCTCTATGTGGTCTCTGCCAATGACAGTCCGCATAGAGGACATTTCAATATATCAGCAGTCAAGTCTATAAGTGATACCCCAGATGAAAGGAGACAGCGTTCTTCAGTTTGCAAAACCAAAATTTTCTCCCATTTGATCGAACTACAGTCGGCCTGAAAGGTTCGCCCCCTCCACCCCCGATGCAACCATTTTTGTGGAATGAGCAATGGAGATGACACAAATATTCTATCGACATGTTCCCTATGTGGACTGCCATTGATCGCACAGATACATGGAAGCAGCGTTCTTTCAGTTCGTACAATCAAAATTGTCTCTGCCACCCCCACCACCCCACCCTGTACATTTCCCGGTAACTTTTTTTGGCCCAATCCGGCCCTGGTGTAGCCTACCACTTCAGTCGAAAATCTAGATGTAAAAGTCAAAACATGTGGTTTAACAGCAGAGCCTACTATCTTTTCTCTTTCCATAGTGATCAGAAAACTGAGTGGCACATCAGTTTTAAACATAATAAGCCATAGGTCTCCAGCGATGGGCTCATTATTGTGAAACACGAGCACAAATCTGGCACACTCACCGGTCAGCCACTGCGCCCCACCCTCCCCGATAACACAACAACTGAATGCACTGTGCTTTAAAAAGAAAAATAGTAAGAGTTCATGGGGATGTAGTTGAACTGGCCTTTTCATTTTATCATATACTAGCGGGTGATACCCGGCGTTGCACGGGAGAAGATGGTTATGTCAGCCGTTTTCGAACTAAAAGGTCAAGGTCACCAATTTCAAGGTCAAGGTCACCCCACGCGGGCACCCCGATAAAGTCAAAATGATCGATGGGTCAATATACCCGCCCGTTTGAAATTTTAGCCCGATCGGCCCAGCCGTTTTTGAAATAAAAGGTCAAGGTCTCCAAGTTCAAGGTCAAGGTCACCCCCACACGGGCACTCCGATAAAGTCAAAATGATCGATGGGTCAATATACCCGCACATATGAAATTTTAGCCCGATCGGCCCAGCCGTTTTCGAAATAAAAGGTCAAGGTCACAATTTCAATGTCAAGGTCACCCCACACGGGCACCCCGATAAAGGCAAAATGATCGATGGGTCAATATACCCGCACATATGAAATTTTAGCCCGATCGGCCAAGCCGTCTTCGAAATAAAAGGTCATGGTCATCAATTTCAAGGTCAAGGTCACCCCGCACGGGCACGGCACCCATCCCATGTTACTCGCAGGAACGAATTACCTCCGTGTAGAAAATTTGAGATCGATCGGTCGAGAAACGGAGGAGTTCAGCCGGAACAAAGATAGAGAGAGAGATACAGACATTCGCATTTATATATTAGATAAACCCTAAAATGGTTATACAGCAAAGTATTTTCTAAAATTGTATTTTCTAGTTATAACTTTAAATGGGTTGAAATGAACCATTAACATTTTCAAAGATGTGGCAATTTGCCAGATGGCAAATTGCCACATCTTTTAAAATGCTAATGATTCATTGTAGTCAGTTTTATTAATAAGTAGAAAATACAATTCTAGAAAATACAATTATAGAAGTTTTTTTAGTATTGGCTCCTGTTGTACATTGTTTCATTTTGAAACGATTATTGGAGATTGTAAAAAGTCCCGAGCAACCATGTGAGGACAGAAATTTAAACGAGGTTACACACAAGCCTCTTGTCAAAAAAGTAATTCACTGCTGCTCGGGTATTTTCAAATCTCCAATAATCGTTTCAAAATGAAACAATGTTCCTCAGGAGCCAATACTAAAAAAAACCTCTATAATTGTATTTTCTAAAATTGTATTTTCTACTTATTAATAAAACTGACTACAATGAATCATTAGCATTTTAAAAGATATGGCAATTTCCCAACTGGCAAATTGCCAGATCTTTTAAAATGTTAATGGTTCTTTTCAACCCATTTAAAGTCATAACTAGAAAATACAATTTTAGAAAATACAATAGTAGAAGTTTTATAGTATTGTAACAACTCAAATAGCAAACTACACTAAACTGCACTCACCTTTATATGCTACACTTTTGAAATACTTGATAAGTTTCTGGAATTTTGTGTTGTATTTTCCAACCTACAATTAAATGAAGATCGTCTTAAAACTGTTCTTGGCTAAACTTAGTTATATTCTGTAAAAATTCATTTATGGTTTAAACAATATTTTATTCAGTAATCAGTAAATTATGCGGGAGCACGGTGGCTCAGTGGTAGACTGTTGGACTTCTATTGGTCACGAGTTCGATCCCCGTCCGGGACGACCCGCGTTGTGTCCTTGGGCAAGGCACATTATCCCGGCTGCCTACACGGGGGCATGATGACACCGTGTACTAAGGCGTACTGCACGTCGATGGTGCACATGTCTTCAACCTCTGTAACCCTGCTTGAGCGGAGCTTAAACAGAGTTAGAATGTTGAGGAGGTGACAATTGCTCGTCGATGCTCGGTGGTTCTCACCGGGTACTCCGGCTTCCCCCACCTGCAAAACTGTCAAGGTCACGATTAGCCAATGTGCATAAGTATGTGACCTTAAACGCCAATAAATAAATAAATAAATATGAAAAGAATGAATAGATAAACATTTGAAGAACTCATGCATTATTTGTATTTTATCTTTAACCTAAGATTATCAAGCCAATTTTAAAATTGTCGTCCACTGGGCCGAACTATGGTCATCCTGACGTGTCCGGTCCACTTTGGTTCAACCGTTTTTGCCAAAATGTGCGACAAAGAGGATACAGAAATGCCATCAAAATGTCTTCTAAGTAGTATAGCATGTACCCGAACGTCCCCCATTGGCAGGATCTCATGAAAAGTCAACAGTCACGTGACCTGGTGGCATCATGTTTGGTTGTCATGGTAGCCCACGTGCGAGGCCATCTTGTGATGTCATCCCCATAGTGCTACGTGGTGTTAGTGCGCATGCGCAGCGCCTGTTGTTAGGGTGATACGTGTTTCCGTCGACCATTTTGTATACTGGAGGCCACCATCTTGGTTTCTATGGTAGCACGTGGTGGATTTATGCTAGGATAGGCCTGAAAAGCAAGCCAAAATCAGGCTAAGCAAATACAATGGGTGATGAAAGCATCAGTTTTCATTCCCATTAGCAAATTCAATGACTTTCCAGCCTTTCTGGCTGTGCCTCACTGCTTGAGATGTCCTCCACGACCACAGAAGCTCCTAACCACTGCAGTACCTCTTACTTGATTCAGTTTAATGTTTTCAAAATTCTAAATGCTGCTTTGTGGTAAAAACCAAACAAAAAGCAAATTTGGAAAAAAATGTTGTGAATTTGGTTTATTAAGTACACTTGTATGGTCCCGGGTTGCGTCACATCTGGAGATCCGGAATAAGCCGATCCACCACCGATGATTGATGAGGACACTGACTCGCTAAAGTCGGCATTGTTCTTTCGACGCACTGTGAACTGCGAACAGCCTGACCAATAAACCTAATATTTCGTCACAACAAGTGTACTCTATAAGCACCAAGTGAGCCTAGTTGGGATTAGACTATATTGAAGAAAGCCCGAATTTTAATAAAAATGCATGCTTCGGAAAAAAATCTGTTTTCGGCCCATTGGGACCCAACAGCCCGGGGGAAACTGTGTCTTGTAGCCCTCTCCCCACCCTCCCTCCCATCCGTACGAACAATATTTTTCATACATGGAAAAAGCACGAATTTTTTTGGTTTTAATTTTATAACGAACTGGTTTTAAGTTAAGCATTATTTACCTTGAAGAAGAAGGCGAACACAGCCAGACCATTTGGAACCTTCATTGCGTCATCAATACTGGCAAATTTGCTATTATAATGTACTATGTGCATCTACAATGAAATTAAATAGGTGATCAAATACATTTTTCTCTTGTATTTTCAAACTGACCAGGCGCGTAAATACAGGGGAAGGAGGCGACAAAATTTATAGGCTTGTCGAATTTTTCATTTATTGGACCTTTTGTCTTGGTAGATATTCGTAAACTTTAAAACGACTGGAGATAATTGCTAGTTGTCAAAATCAAGAAAATTGAGTGTTTTATCCATTTCCAAAATGTTCCATGTTATGTGAGTATGCCACATACTGAATACGGGCGCAAGACTTCTGCGTAGCGTAGGATGTTCAGGGGTGTGTGACAACCCCCAATAATTTTCCTTGGCGGGACATTTCGTCGAAACTGGATTCTTAACAGCAATCATGTACTTTGTTACTAGACCAGACCTGCACCGACTTACGTCATACGTACATTAGGTCATACACGATCTGGGGTAACCGATCCGTGCTGTTAGGGACTATAGCTCGACCAATTTGGAGTACGTTGCGTGATAACTGAAGTTGCGTTACGACCACTGCATGCATATTCTATTTATCCACAAATAAATGTCTCGAGTTTTTTAACTACAATTATAACCCCGACTGCCTAATATTCCGACTACATCATCAAGGCATACCTTCGACGAAGGCATGTCTTGATGATATAATGTAGTGGGAAAATATAATCAGTTGGGACTTGAGCCACCGTTGTAGAGACAAATCAGGAGTGCACCCTCTACCCCAATCAGTAACCCTCGCGACGTCCCTGGTGCAAGGTTATGGAATTTCGTACCTCAAATTGCGATGCAATACATCGTTGCCCAGTAGAAAGTAAGAGATCACGGAAATATTGTTTAGTTAGCCCGCGAGTACACCCCCTATCCCAATCAGTGACCTTTACGATGTCCCTGGTGCAAGGTCATGGAATTTCCTACCTCAAATGGCTGTAGAAAGTACGAGCTCACGGGAATTCTCATGTTAGCCTGCGAGTGAAAAAATCCTTTAACATTCCCTAATTATTTTCGTGATTTCAGACGGCATTCGAGACAATTAGCTCCAATTTTTCTCCCAAACCTGCAGGACAAATTGACAATGTGAGAACCTAAACAAAAACACCCTTTTAATGAGCGAGACGATCAAAGATTTCCTACTTTATAACTGGCTAACTGAAAGCTCTGTATTAGACTGGGTAATTTCTGAATATTACCACACCCGGAAATTATACACCAGAAAGCACGAAAAGATTCGAACTGGGTGTGGTTCGGTTTCTGAGCAGGGAGTCCTGACAAATTTAAAAAGCGATATGGTGATCGGATAAGGAGTATATTATCACTCATGTGGTTAGAAAATTAAAACATGTCATCGGGGAATTGTTCTTGGAGTCTACAGTACGTGGAGAGTGTATTATCACTAAATCACTCACAGAGTGGAGATCCCACCCAGGCAATAATTGCAAATTTGTTGCAAAACGTAACCAGCACAAGCAAAGTTCCAGCCAATGGACCTCCGGGTTAAACCCGGAGGTCCATTGGCTGAAACATTGCTTGTGTTTTTTGTCGATATGTACAAAATTTGAAAGTTATAGCTTGGGTGATAACTCCACTCCGCGGGTGATTTAGTTGCAATCCACTCTCCACATACTGTATTTAGATGTTTGATTATATAGTACCCGAGGTATATTGCCCATTGTCTAGCCACACACGTGTATAGCATTAATTTCTGAATTTGGTAATATTTTATGGTTATATGAGTTTTCTTTATATAAGTTTTGGACAGTTTAGGATATCAGTGATTCCATCAATTTGTCAAGGTCACGTAGATCAATCTTCTAAAGTGACGGCGGTAAGTACATTTACCAAAATGGATGCGTGACGCCGATTGTCTTTTGATATCAGTTTGTACTTTTAATATTACTGACATTGGCCACTTATGCAGCGCCTAATGTGTAATCTCCGCAGGCAAGATGCCAAGATCTTCCGCATTCTTCAAATGAGGGACGTCCAGGGCGAAAAATTGGTTCAGTGCCCGCCTGTCGTCTTTGGATGTCAAGGGTGAAATATAAGCGGGAGTTCTACTTCTACCACTAAGTAGCCACCGTCATCATGCTGACTATTTTGCTACTGTTGGAGGTGCGCAGAGGACCTTTTTTTTTTTTATTTTTTTTTTTAAAAAAAAAAGGGAACTGTACAAGGGGGCTTTTTGGTAGGCCTACTGGGTTCTAGTTGTGATGCATGTGTAGAGTTGGGACTTGAACCTTTCCAGACTCTCAGCAGTGACCACACTGTTTGGCAATTTCTGGTACTCTCTTTAAGAAAATCATGTAACTAGGGCTGCACGATATTCAAAACTGAATACCGGTATCGGTATTCCAAAAAATACCGCGGTGTACCGGTATATCAAAAACTGTTCAGATATATGAACACAAGTACCACAATCGAAACTCGAGACATCACAGTCGGAACCAATTAGCATGCCTTGATGATGCGGTTCGAAAAACTTTTACTTATAAGGCATGCAGACGATATCAAAAATCATTATTTTCAAACTTAGTTTATCAGATTTTCCCCAAATATTTCAACAAAAATATATCATGTGACCCCTCATTTGAACGAGTTCAACGAGCTCGTTCCAATGAGGAGGTCACATGATATAGCTTTGTTGAAATTTTTGAAAATTATTTTTTCAACTGGTGAATTTGTATATTACGAGGGCACAAGCAGACGATCCCTTGGATAAAGGGATAATATTATTCATTCGGGGCTACAGTTAAAAAACTCAAGACATCTTGAAAATTAAATTGTGGGTAAATAAATAATGACGATAAACCGATATTTTTGTAAGTACACCGATATTCAATCGATATTGGTTTGAATAGCGGTATATATCGATTTATCGATATACCGTGCAGCCCTGCATGTAACTGAAAATTCGTGATCTGTGAAGCAATCTGGTCGATTTTAGAACATTAGTGGACAGCAGGAATAATGCAACAAAATCTCCTAGACAGTACAACAGGCATAGATTATGTAATTTGACACTATATTACAATGGCCATTTCCCAGACTCGAAAAGTAATAATATTTATTTTATTTTAAGGTTGATAACTAGGACAACAAGTAATTCAGTATTGAACACATCTGCTTGGATAATGTGAACGTTGTCGGGACTCGTTCGTTTACAATTTTCAAATACTTTGAACACTGATGCCGAAAATATTGGAGGACCTGAACAACCTCCACTCCCCGGGTCCACGGCACTGAGGCTCCATAATCCCTATTTTCAATGGCACGCCGTGAGATTCCAATGACAACACTATACACAAAAGTCTATTTACCGAATGTTGTTTTTTTGTAAGAAGGAATAAATGGTACATACGAAAACAAATATTATGAATCTGTTTTCCATTATAATTAAAAACTTTATACATACCTCCATAGGGAATGCTTTGCCATTTATTGTGTGTTCTGATCCTCTTGAATCTTGTAAACCCCAATGAAAGTGGAACTGCTGTGCTATGTAAGCACCTGGTAAGTCCCCACCACTTATTGTAATTTCTCCCTCCAACTCGACTTGTACTGAAAAAATAGACAAAGAAATTCAATGACTTATTAACCCCTAACAAACTGGTAGTGCCACAAAATCCAATCACTCTGTTTTTCTGTCATTAAACTATGAATTTAACCAATTATATCTTGTTTGACAGATCTCATTGAGATCTGTCAAACAAGATATATTTGGTTAATTATCAAACTGCATTATGAGAAATATTGGGGGCGCGGTGGCTCAGTTGGTAGAGGTGCAGGTTGCAAGCCGAGAGGTCCTCGGTTCGAATCCCACCTGCGTCAACCGCGTTGTGTCCTTGGGCAAGACACTTCACCCCATTGCCCACGTGGGGGGCACGATGACGCTGTGTACTAAGGCGTACTGCACGTCGATGGTGCACCTGTCTTCAACCAATGCTAACCCTGCTTGTGTGGAGTTAGTATGTTGGGGAGCTGACAGTTGCTCGCCGTTGCTCGGTGGTTCTCTCTGGGTACTCCGGCTTCCTCTACCCGTAAAAATGTCGTGGTCATGATTAGCCATAGTGCAGAAATATGTGACCTTTTTCCTGTTAAAACTTTGTCGTTTTGACAACAGAGTGCAGAGGGTTAATTAATTAATTTTTGCCTTTACTGCTTTGGGATACGAAGGTACATGTGGTCAGTTAACTGAAAATTTAGAGGTTCACAATTTACGACTATATCACACTCGACTGGATAGACAGGCAGACAGACAGACAGACAGACAGACAGACAGACAGACAGGGTCACCTCTCTGCAACTAAAACTCACCGGTATGTCCATTATTTTGAAGGCTCATTCTTGCAGCATTCGCCTCATAGTACTGCCCCAGATCGAAATGTGTGAGTCTTCGGTTTATAATTACATCGGATGTGACGATATCGATGGGAGACTGTCTTCGTCCGAGACACTTTGGATACTCGTGATACCATTTGTCTCCAACTGAAAAAAAGATTATAATATCAAATATTATTGTATACTCTATAAATAATCACTTCTCTTTCCCGAAATTATGGAATGACATAGATTCAAGATAAAAACTCCTCCCCCGCGTGTTATTTAAAAAAAACTGACCAATCAGTTCATAAACGCTTATAGTGACAACATAAATTCCTCAAATCCGAGATGTTCCGACTGCTCACATAACTAGTTCGTCTATGGGAGGGGGGGGGGGGGGGGGGGTCTTACTTTTCCCATCCCCAAATGTGTATGGTTTGTGCAACTGTACATATCCTAATCTGTACTACTAAAATGGAGGAATAACGAAATTTATTTTTCACTTTGGAAACAAAGTTGATCACAAGGTCAGAATAACAACTAATCTAACAGTGGAGTTAAAATGTCAAAATAAACCGACACTGTTGTGAACTAATCAAATTAACCATCTATTGTCCAGATCTACCTTTCTTCTAAAAAAATTGTCATTCGCCGTATTTGACATTTATATTTTGTTTAATTTTGTTTTATATGCCATGTTTTTTTCTGTTTTTTTTTCTATTTTTTTCGAGGGGATGACAGGAAGACAGTCGCAAGACTATGTCATTCCCCACAGTACACATCTCATTTCTCAAATCATGTAACATCATTTTCTCTTAAAACGAACTGTATTTGTATTCTGTGAAAAAAAAGTGAATTGAATTGAATTAATCACTTTTCTCTTGGTCGATCTTATACACGTGACTGGTACTCAAAAATCCATGTGCACCCTTTTTCCAGTGAATATCAACTTTCTAAATATAGCTTTTAGAAATCCTCTCTCTACAAGTTCTTTTTCAATCCACCTAATCTCTATAACATTGTTATTCTGCAGATGATAACTATCAATTGTTAAATAAAAGTATTTTTGGTTGATATAATTGAACTTTTAATTGGCAAATAGAAGATTGTTTTGTTGAGGCTGGTGTATATAATAAAACAGTTATGGACTTTTGTCCATAAAAAAATGCGAAAAAATAGTTTTTAGATATTTGGCGGCATCGAAAATAACATGTCGCCTATTTTCAAGCTTAATTTACCATTACTTATATAGCAACACCTTAATGCTCGGTTAGAAACTCCACTTGGAGAACAGGGCTTATATTTCGTCTAAATTTGTGAGAATCCATTTGGATTCTCGTGAAAATGGTTGCGAGAATCCATACCTACTATGAGTGTCCCAGGATCCCATGACGTCACCATGGTTGAACCACTGTTGTATACTGATAACACATGTTAACCTTTTACCCAACACACCTTTTTAATTTTTAAAACTAAATTTGATAATTTTTAAACAATAAATAATAAATAGACAATAAAATAATTAAATGAACAATATTTACCAATAAAATCTTACAAATATGGCTGTCGCTGGAACCGGCTCAATGAGCCGGTTCCAATGACAGCCATATTTGTAAGATTTTATTGACATAGTGTCAGGATATTTCAGGTCATGTTAGCCTTCTGCTGATTAATTTGTAGCCGCTGTGTTAAATAAAGGGTTAAATTGACTCAATTCTTTTCACGCGAATCCTAGCAGAGGTGCAGCGAGAATCTACATGGATTCTCGCCGGTTTTATTGCGCGAATCTTTGTGCTAATCGATTCTCGGATTCTCGTCGAAATTTTAGCCCTGGAGAATTTCAAGATCTCAAGCCACCAGTTAAATTCTGAAATGAACTCGACGTTGTTATTGCCTAGTCTAGCCCTAAAGAAGTCCATCGCCAACTTTTAGATTTTATCAGCTGAACTATTTGGTTCGCTTTTCCAACCAACTGGAATTTTCCATTCGTTTAAATCTGAAAAAATACCATAAACATTCATTTTCTTTGAAGCAACGCAAGAAATGTTTCTCAATCTAGACTTAATTCGAATCTTTAACACTTTACCTAGCACGAAAAGAAGACGATACTTGCAGGCAAAATTATTGAATAACTAATTTTATTCCTTTTTTTCGTCAAAAACATAGCTTATGACCCCTCATTGCAACGAGCTCAACGAGCTCGTTGCAATGAGGGGTCATAAGCTATGCTTCTGAGACAAAAAATAAAGATATAATGAAAATTAAATGATGCTTTTTTGTGAAAAGTGCTGTTCGTTTTGGCCATTAAAGGGTTAATAACATTAAATGGTTAATAACAGTAAATGGTTAATAACATTTAGGGTTAATAGCAGTAAATGGTTAATAACATTAAGGGTTAATAACAGTAAATGGTTAATAACATTAAAGGGTTAATAACAGTAAAGGGTTAATGACATTAAAGGGTTAATAACATTAAGGGTTAATAACAGTAAATGGTTAATAACATTAATGGGTTAATAACAGTAAATGGTTAATAACATTAAAGGGTTAATAACAATAAAGAGTTAATAACATTACCAACAATATTACACATTTGTGTCGACTAAAGACACACCACAGCTATGGTTTTATGATCACGCCACGTTCTTCCGCCAATGGTGTTGATATCCTAATGTTTTCAAGGTGAAATAAATACTTATTGATTGGAATATCTATGACTGGATCACAAATAATATCTTCATATCTTTGTGAGTAAAGGGACATCACATTAAATCAACGCTAGTTTGCGCGCAAATTACACGAAAAGTGGGTAAACAAACAGTCCATAACAACGTCAATACACTGAACGACACGCGAGTGTGAATGGGTTAATCGATATGGCGCGAGTGCCTGCGCGGAACTATAAAACGAGGGACCGCAGCCTCGAGTTTCATCCTTCCACGATGACTTAAGTGCCATATCGATTAACCCATTCGCACGCGCGTGTCGTTGTGTTTATTACACTCCTTCACGTCTATAAAAACAGTTGTTAGAAAGACACTCAGCAATTCATTTGACAACTATCAACAAAAAGAACACATTTTATCGCCAACCAAATTTGTGTACTCATACTCTTCTTCTTCTTCTGGATATTCATTATCCCCTTCATATATCGACTTTATTTCTTCTTCACTATTTTCGTACACATTAAACTCGCCATATACTTCAATGTTAGACATTTTATTTAGTTATTTCGCAATCCGTTCAGTTTCTGGCGATCAATTGTCTGCTCAACGATTTCCGTTCGGGACATGTGTGCGGAACGGATTTTCATTTTTCGCATGATTTAGTGTTGCTGTGGGTGGGGATTTGATAGAACAGGCGTGTAATAAAAATACTTATTGATTGGAATATCTATAACTGGAGCAAAAATAACATCTTTATATTTTTGTGAGTAAAAGGACATCACATTAAATCAACGCTAGTTTGCGCGCAAACTCCACGAAAAATTGGTAAACAAAACAGCCCATACCAATGTCGAATTCCTCATAGAATTTTACTGTTAGCCTGAAATCAAGGGAGAATGATTCAACTCTTACTCATTATCTAACAAAACGACCATACCAGGCCAGTGATATTCACAAAGTTCTCATTCTGATTTGAAGAGATGTTTTTTTAACTTTTGCCTTCAAAACAAAAATGAAGACTTCTCATTGCAACGAGCTCGTTGAGATCCAATGAGGAGTCATAAGCTTTGTTGTTGGATCAAAAATTAAACTGTTTAGTTATTTAAGAATTATTTTTTGCAAGTGTTATCTTCTAGTCGTATTAAATAAAAAATATATGATAATCTATAAAATCTGATGTTTTATCAGAAAGATTACAGAATATATTCTTTTAAATAAACAACTGCGCCAGAACACCTAGCTGTGACATCTCTCGTTCTGATGAAAAATCGCGACATCGACGCCGTAGCTGCGACGGGTGGTGCAATTTCACAAAATTCTAAGTTCATCAAGGGCCATAACTCCAAGAAAACTATTTGGAACAACACATGCATTGAACAGTGGCTAGACATCAATAAGATACACTTACATGCCAAATATAAAGTCATTCCATCAAGTATTTCAAAAGTTATTGAGTTTTGAAACTCGTTGGTCACAGACATACCGACAGACCGACCGACCGACAGACGGGCCATAACTCCAAGAAAAATATTTGGAACAACACATGCATTGAAGAGTGGCTAGACATCAATAAGATACACTTACATGCCAAATATAAAGTCATTCCATCAAGCATTTCAAAAGTTATTGAGTTTTGAAACTCGTTGGTCACAGACAGACCGACCGACAGACGGACAGACCGACAGACAGACTGACAGACAAACCGACAGACCGACATTGCTACTTATAGAGCTGCTAGTCGCAGCTAAAAATGTTGGACAAATTATTAAACACCATTTACAAACTGGAGAGTGAACAGCTTAATTCGTTACCCTTGAAGGGTGGCGCTATGTAGCATGGTATTAAAACATACTAAAATTGTGTTGTTGTGCTTGTCTGCCTTCTCTGTTCTACTTCCTCAGTCATACTGTTCTACGTCTTAACCCTTTACCTAACGTAACGACCAAAACCGGCCAGCGCTATTTTCAAAAATCGCCAATTAATTTTCATTATTTTTTCATTTTTTGTCTCAAAAACATAGGTTATGACCCCTCGTTGGAACGAGCTCGTCAAGCTCGTTCCAACGAGGGGTCATAACCTATGTTTTTGAGACAAAAAATGAAAAAAATTAGTTATTCAAGAATTATTTTTGCAAGTGCCGTCTGCTTTTCAGGTTAGGTAAAGGGTTAATGGGATTTCCGCCAAAATAAACAGCAACAACTAACGCGCGATCTCACCAAAGCGAGGTCAAGCTTTAGTTGTTTCTATTTTAATCAAGCGAAAAGTCTTTTAGGATGGAAATAGCATGCCACCATTCTATTCAAATATAGATGTAATGCTCAACCTTCCAGTCGAGATAGTTCAGACAAATTGTCAAGGTTTTTTTTTTGTGGGGGAGCAAACATGATATTTGGAAGGCCATTGATTGGGGTTAGAAGACCTCCCCTAGCCTTAACTAGGATCTACTGATCGTTGCCCCCTCCTCCAACATTCCTCAGGGGACGTGGGAGGAGGGGGTAACGACTGAGGGTCCTAGATAGGACCAGGCACCCCCGAAATGTCTTGTGTAAAATTCGGTGCTGAAACATGAGGGGGGGGGGGGGTGGGGGGGGGGGCACCAAAAATGTGCAAGACGTGACGTGGGGGTGGGTGGGTCTCTTGAGTGCGCCAAAAATGTGCATTTCCAACTTGTGCGATTTTTGGAATTTTTTTAAAATATATCAATATATCAGCTAATCTATACCACCATTTGTGTTTCAAACCTTAAAGATGATGTTGTACATCACACTCTTAACATAAATACAACATCAGGAGGCTTTATATGTGAGAAGAGAATATTGGACTTAATCTGGGAAAATGTCACACGTTAGTAGGGGGTGGGTATCCTGTTCGAAATGTAGAAAATGTGTAGACAATATTTTGGGAAAATTCTCACTGATGCACTAAATTCAACCCAAGATATTTATTTATTAATAGAATTTGTATGGATAGAAGAGGAAAGTAGCAAACACCTGAGAAAACTGACAGAACAATTCAAATGAAAATTTGTTCCCGTATATGTACACCTGCTCTGCCCAAGCTTGATAATGAACAGCTTGTCATTTGTAGATTGGGGCCCACAGCAGCCCACATAGGTTTAAATTGGTGGTACCAGTTTAAGAACATTATGCAACCCCCCTAAAGACAGCTGTGCCTACTAAGTTTATAAGTTTATTTTGGATTTTAATGGGAGAGTGGGGGTGGGTGTCTGAGAACGGTAGTAGAAAATTTGCACGTAGGGGTGGGTGGGTGTAAAAAGGAGCTGAATAAAAAATAGGACGTCACGTCTTGCAAATTTTTAGCGCCCCCCCCCCCCCCCCCCCTGGCTCAAAGAGAGAATTTGAGGCAATTCTGGCGTGTGCAGCCATACACTGGATACCATTTTTGTTATGTGAAACTTGCATTGGGCAAATGTTTTGCGGGATCATCGAACTGATGACCTAGGCCCCCCAACCCACCACGCACTACGCCACTGGAGGGCTCACCAGCAAATTTACTGACAATCGAGTAGTTTACTCAGTGATCCATGAACTGCAAGTATGCTTCCCCGGGTTCTAGAGGCCATTCAAACGGGACCTCAAGTGGCCGGATGTCAACCTTCACTTTGTTTATGCTGCAGACACAGCGACGTTGAAACTCCAATTGTGTAAATTTAATACTACAGTGACAAGCGAATTTGGTGTTTTATATTTGCTGCCTTTTCTAGATCGTAAGAACTTGATACTTACCCGGATCTCCAGAATAGTTCCATGATTGACCTGAAACTGAAGAGAAACATCGCTGTAATTATCAAAAAAAGTGTACGTTTCAGTGCTCCAAATAACTTTTTTTCTTTGCGTAGCAAAATGCTATAGATTTCCAAAAAATGAATAGCATTTTGTAAAACATACATAGCTATTTTTGTATACCAGAGTTATGTTATGCTGTTTTGTATTGAATTCTTCTAAGTAGATAGAATAGTTTCCATCCATTTCTGGGCATTTCCAAATGATCTGCAACACATGAAACATTTACTATGTTTTTTTTAACTGAACTGCCTTTAAGGGTTGCATGGACTTGGATATTTCCAAATGGCGTCTTGGTTGTTTAATAGACTTCTCAAAATGGAAGTTGGGATTTTTAATTTGATGGGCTTGAAGTTATTTTTAATGGACATTTTATGCAAAATGTTGTAAAAACGGGAAGAATTTAAACCAATAGAATTCATCTTACATATGAAGTTGCTATTATGATGCTTGATGGAGAGTTAATCTGAGTTATGCCTGGAATGTTCCACAATCAGAAGTAAAGCATCAGTGAACTAGTTTTCAAATTTGTTTGCAAATTTTCATTTATATTTTGCGATACAAGATAATCAACTGCAGCCTAATAGGCTGCAGTTGATTATCTTGTATCGCAAAATGCTATACATAATTGAACATTGTGTAGCCTTTTGCAAGTTTTGCATAGCAAAAAGCGACGCGACACCGCTTATTTTGAGCCCTGGTACGTTTTCTGAGCACTGGGATGGTATGATGATGAGTGTTTTGGTCTTTCGGGATTCAGAAAATGTGTCTTTCAACACATAAATGATGAACAAATTTTCACAAGAGAAGTAAATTTCATGTGCTGAGCATAGAGTGCTGAAGAAAGTAGAGTTGAAACTAGAAGTTCTGTCACTGTGTGGTGCACTATTTTGAAGTAGTAGCGCGCTGAGTAAGTGCACTTTTTGTCCCTTTCAAACCCATTAGCGTAACTCAATTCCCGTAGAAAAATAGCGTGCTCAACAATTCTATACCAGTAAATAGACACCATTAACATCAGTCCTTACCTCTACTGGAATACAAGTACATGTAATTAGGGCTGCACGATATTCAAAACTGAAAACCGGTATCGGTATTCAAAAAAATACCGCAGTATACTGGTATATCGAAAACTGTTCAGATATATGAACACAAGTACCACAATCGAGACTCGAGGCATTACAGTCGGAATTAGCACGCCTTGATGATGCGGTTCGAAAAACCTTTACCCAACGCAGACGATATAAAAATTTATTATTTTCAAAATCAGATTTTGCCCAAAGATTTCAACAAAACTATATCATGTGACCCCTCATTGGAACGAGCTCAACGAGCTCGTTCCAATGAGGGGCCACATGATATAGTTTTGTTGAAATTTTTTAAATTTATTTTTTCAACTGCTGATTTTGTGTATTACGAGGGCGCAAGCAGACGATTCCTTTGATAAGGGGATAATATTATTCATTCGGGGCTACAGTTAAAAACTCCATTGTGCATAAATATGTGACCTTAAACATCAATAAATAAATAAATAAATAAATAAATAAATAAATAAATAAATAAATAAATAAATAGTTAAAAAACTTAAGACATCTTGAAAATGAAACTGCGGGTAAATAAACAATGACGATAAACCGATATTTTTGTAATTACACCGGTATTCAATCGATATTGGTTTGAATACCGGTATATATCGGTTTATCGATATACCGTGCAGCCCTACATGTAATGATGTAAATAGATATTAAAATTCGACTACACATACAGAATGAAGGAAGTGGATTACTTAGTCGCAGCGCCATATATTCTCCACTCGAAAGTATTTATAATTGTTAATAACAGCATAAGAAACTTTGGCAAACTTCTATCAAATGGACCACCGGGTGCAACCCGGTGGTCCATTTGATGACAGTTTCCAAGTACTTCTTGTGTTTTGTCCTCAGATATTGATTTTATCCTTTCCTAACAGAAGTACCCGAATGTAGCATGAAGTACCCGGATGTAACGTTTCTACAACAAGTGTCCCCAAATAATAGAATGTCAGGTATTCTCGAATACCGAGATGAGGCTAAGAGGGGTGGTTAATTAGACTTCAGTGAGGAATTTTTTCAAGGCTCCTCATGGCCTCAAAATAAAATGAGGCTAAGAGGGATAGTAAATGGGGCCTCATTGAGGGCTTTTACATAGCCCTCATGGCCTCATACGACTAAAAAGGGTTTCCATAGCCACAGGCGTTTTCCAAAAAATGGGATTTTATGGGATATGGCCGTTAAATACCGAGATGAGGGTAAGAGGGATAGTAAATGAGGCCTCACTGAGGGGTTTTTTCATGATCCACATGGCCTCAAAAGAAAATGAGGCTATGAGGGATAATAAATGAGGCCTCATTGAGGGCTTTCTCATAGCCCTCATGGCCTCATACGACTAAAAAAGGATTCTTCAGAAAGTATCCTAGAAATGTATCCTCAAATAATACAATACCAAAAGAAAATGAGGCTATGAGTGATAATAAATGAGGCCTCATTGAGGGGTTTTACGTAGCCCTCCTGGCCTCATACGACCAAAAAGGAATTCCATAACCAGAGACGTTTCACAAAAAGGGATTCCATTGGACGTGGCCAGAGGTGATGAGAATCGGATTGGACTTGTTTTGTCCTCAGATAGTGTAAATACTAACTAATGAAAATCTATCCCACAGCGATTTAGTAGTAATCCTCCCTCCACATACTACAGTCTCAATATTTTCTTTTTGTTTGATCGGTTCAGTTCGTGATTTCACTACCGACCTCCCTGCACATTGTATTTTGCACAGCACAACACGTCTCAAACGCTCTTGTGATTTCAGACTACACCATTCTTCTGCAGTGCGTTAAGGAGTGCATTAACCAACGAGCATTTTCCGCGCTAATTGTGACAGGACTTCTGGTTTCAGTTGTAATATTAAAAAGTTATTAGTTCTCTCCAACTGGTATCACATGATAATCAGCACGTGGACTAAATATTAAGTTTTTGGCAGCAAAGTCGGGAATGGTGAGTGATGGAGGTTTGGATAGGATAGGGCTGGGGGGGGGGGGGGGGTACTGATGGGACTTGTTAGGCAGTCTTTCTACACCTTATTTATCAGCATTGCTGATGAACGAGATTTCAGCTTTCTTTATTGGTACTTGATTAAAGAATCGAATTGCCCAAACTTTCATTATTCAAAATAGAACACAGTTACTCCAAAGGGGCGCTTTGTTCTAATACTTGCCTTAATACAGATGAGAAAGATGCCGCCTATACAACACCTGTCCCATACAACAACTGCCCGAGTACTGGTTGATCATATTTGGACTTAGTGAATGTGCCACAATTTAAAAGCTTCGTATTCTATGAATGTACTTCATATCATCTTTGATGTGAAATTATTAAGCCTGTATGGATTTGCTTTGTTACAGTCTACAGAAGATTTCCACTTGGCACTCTCCCACAAATTGTAACAAGGTAATGTCATATGAACAAATGTTGACCACAAAAGTAACCCCACAGGTGTCTTCCTACCCGACCAATTCCCGTTAGACCTACTCCCACTAGATCATTTCCCAAAATACCAATTACCATTGGGCCAATTCCCCTTAGACCAACTATTTATTGTTATTGATTAAGGGTAATTAGGAAAACATTTATTTAATGAAAAGCATTTCATAAAAAAAAACAAAATATATGCATAACATACAAAAATATAGGGTTATAACATTTCAACAGAGCTCAATACATAAAACATTTACTTCAATTTCACACTCCGTTAGTTCGACATTGACAGATGAACCTGTACCACAACCCTTGAAACTCCAAAATCAGTAAACCACACTCTAAAATCGGTTGGGTTAAAAATCAACCCAAATCAAACTGGGTTGGGTGAATATGAAGCCAAATGGGTTCATATTCACTCAACCCAGTTCATTTGGGTTGATTTTTAACCCAGTTGATTTAAGAGAGTTTCTGCATTGCCCCCCCCCCCCCCCCCCCCCCCCCAACATCTACTAACTTTGCCTTCAATAGATGCATAACATACAAAAATATAGATTTATAACATTCAACACAGCTCAGTACATATATTATCCTTATTTTAAAAAGTAGAACTTAAAAGTTGGTCTAAGAGGAATTTGCCTCACAGTAATTGGCCTTTTGGGTATTGGTCTAGTGGGAGTTGGTCTGAAGGGAATTGGTCTAGTGGTAATGATTCCGAACTCAACCCGTCAATAAACGTGCACCACTTTGTATGATCGTAACACGACGGCTGCTCAAAATGGCTTAGTCAGGTCTTGACGACACCGTGTTCCAGCCATTTCTAAGGCGCCAAAAACATTGAAGTATGGGGGGTTGTAGCCGTGTTATGTGTCAACGCATGTGCTACGTCAGTAATAGCTGTCATTCAAGTATCTCAAATGAGCAACTGTTGCGTTCAAAAATATGCGACAAAGAAACAGAAACGCGTTTTCTCAAATTCATAAAAGTTACTAAAATGTAACTGAAAACTCATTTCCACCACTAACTTGTCTCACTCAGTTCACGTACCAAAATCAACAATATATATGTGCTTTAGGTGGCGCGGTGACTCACTGGCCCGCGTAATCTCCGTTGTGTCCTTGGGAGAGACCTCAATCCCAATTCTGCACGTGAGGACACGATGGCGCTGCGTACTGCGCGTCGATAATGCATTTGCCTTCAATCACTGCGGATTACTTGTGCGCAGTTGGTAAGCTGGAAAGTGTGACAAATGCTCGCTGCTGCTCGGTGGTTCTCCTCGGGGATACCGGCTTCCACTACCCATAAAATTGTCCGACACGTTATGACCCTCACTGCTGAAAGCGTCGCTTGCTTGTGCGCAGTTGGTAAGCCGGAAAGTTTGACAAATGATCGCTGCTGCTCGGTGGTTCTCATTGGGGATACCGGCTTCCACTACCCATAAAATTGTCCGACACGTTATGACCCTCACTGCTGAAAGCGTCGCTTGCTTGTGCGCAGTTGGTAAGACGGAAAGTGTGACAAATGCTCGCTGCTGCTCGGTGGTTCTCCTCGGGGATACCGGCTTCCACTACCCATAAAATTGTCCGACACGTTATGACCCTCACTGCTGAAAGCGTCGATTGCTTGTGCGCAGTTGGTAAGCCGGAAAGTGTGACAAATGCTCGCTGCTGCTCGGTGGTTCTCGGGGATACCGGCTTCCACTACCCATAAAATCGTCCGACACGTTATGACGCTCACTGCTGAAAGCGTCGCTTGCTTGTGCGCAGTTGGTAAGACCGGAAAGTGTGACAAATGCTCGCTGCTGCTCGGTGGTTCTCCTCGGGGATACCGGCTTCCACTACCCATAAAATTGTCCGACACGTTATGACCCTCACTGCTGAAAGCGTCGCTTGCTTGTGCGCAGTTGGTAAGCCGGGAAGTGTGACAAATGCTCGCTGCTGCTCGGTGGTTCTCCTCGGGGATACCGGCTTCCAATACCCATAAAATCGTCCGACACGTTATGACCCTCACTGCTGAAAGCGTCGCTTGCTTGTGCGCGGTTGGTAAGCCGGAAAGTGTGACAAATGCTCGCTGCTGCTCGGTGGTTCTCCTCGGGGATACCGGCTTCCACTACCCATAAAATTGTCCGACACGTTATGACCCTCACTGCTGAAAGCGTCGCTTGCTTGTGCGCAGTTGGTAAGCCGGAAAGTGTGACAAATGCTCGCTGCTGCTCGATAGTTCTCCTCGGGGATACCGGCTTCCACTACCCATAAAATTGTCCGACACGTTATGACCCTCACTGCTGAAAGCGTCGCTTGCTTGTGCGCAGTTGGTAAGCCGGAAAGTGTGACAAATGCTCGCTGTTGCTCGATAGTTCTCCTCGGGGATACCGGCTTCCACTACCCATAAAATTGTCCGACACGTTATGACCCTCACTGCTGAAAGCGTCGCTTGCTTGTGCGCAGTTGGTAAGCCGGAAAGTGTGACAAATGCTCGCTGCTGCTCGATAGTTCTCCTCGGGGATACCTGCTTCCACTACCCATAAAATTGTCCGACACGTTATGACCCTCACTGCTCAAAGCGTCGCTTGCCTGTGTGCAGTTGGTAAGCCGGAAAGTGTGACAAATGCTCGCTGCTGCTCGATAGTTCTCCTCGGGGGTACCGGCTTCCACTACCCATAAAATTGTCCGACACGTTATGACCCTCACTGCTGAAAGCGTCGCTTGCTTGTGCGCAGTTGGTAAGCCGGGAAGTGTGACAAATGCTCGCTGCTGCTCGGTGGTTCTCTTCGGGGATACCGGCTTCCACTACCCATAAAATCGTCCGATACGTTATGACCCTCACTGCTGAAAGCGTCGCTTGCTTTTGCGGTGTTGGTAAGCCGGAAAGTGTGACAAATGCTCGCTGCTGCTCGGTGGTTCTCCTCGGCTTCCACTACCCATAAAATTGTCCGACACGTTATGACCCTGTCTGCTGAAAACGTCGTTATACCCAAATGAACAACAAACAGTCTAGTTGCTTTTGTTCTTTTTTTTTTAACACCATTCAACTTGTAGGCTGATATTCTATTGCGTTACCTTAGTGTAGCCTTAAATCCTACATACAACATCTTAAACAATGTGGTTGTAGGACTTCTGTACAAATGAAGAACAGAGTCCTCGAATTGCACTTAGTTTAAAACAACATTTATTCAGCAAGACTGATATTATACACACTACAATGAAGTTCAAACACCAAATCAAAAATAACTGCATATTATGGCAAATAATAAAGTATTTATTAGTGAATTCCAAAGTCGACTAGTCAATACACAAAAGTCAAGTCGACTTTGACTAGTCATTGGTGATAACCTCCTGTCTCCTTATAACAGTGTTGGTGTTCCGGTAGAGTGCTGAAGTTCCAAATCTGGCTTCACTTGGGCATTCATATACAGCAACTTACTGGAACATTATTCTGTTAATGTGCTTCTAATTCTGCCAAGAGTGAAATTATATAGTCTTATTTAATTTGCCTTATTGCGATTTATGGGAGAGTGCCTATAGGCACTCTCCCATAAATTGCAACAAGGCAAATTAATAACATATCCTGATAGCCCAAAATAATTCAGCACTCTACTAGTACCAGTTAAAACAAACTACTGTCACTACTATTAGATGGCAATAGATGCATACATTGATTGCCCAGTATTGCTGTTCAAACTGTCTGACAGTGGCACAGAAGGGATTCTATTTACCTAAAAGCTTGAACTCCTCCGACTAGTTGACTGCACAATTGAGAGTCGACTACTGGTTTGCCCAGAGTCGACATCGACTAATCGACTAATTGTTTGAGTACCAGTATTTATTACTTTCCAAAGTGTGATTTACTGCGATTTCCGGGTTCGATTATAAACGATAACTTCTCAAGTGAATTATGCAATCAACAATTGTGTCACGTATCCGTGCGCGCAAACGAAAACGCTTTACCGTGGATGTAATGGGGACTTCATTGTTTTTTTGTTTTTTTTAACCCTTTACCTAATATGAAAAGCAGACGACACTTGTAAAAAAATTCCTGAATAAGTATTATTTTCATTTTTTGTCTCAAAAACATAGGTTATGACCCCTTATTGGAACGAGCTCGACGAGCTCGTTCCAATGAGGGGTCATAACCTATGTTTTAGAGACAAAAAATAAAAAATAATGAAAATTAATAGGCGATTTTTGAGAATAGCCCTGGCCTTTTTGGGCCGTTAGGTTAGGTAAAGGGTTAAATATTATAATTATCGTTAATAATGAAAAGTAATAAACATAGTAATCGCTTGACTGGACTTGTTACGTGTAATAATTCATAAGAGGCGAGGCACTATATTGTAAAACACTCGTGCGCATTCGCGCACTCGTGTTTGTACAACGTCCCTCACCTCTCATGAATTATTTCACGTAACAAGTCCTGTCAAGCGATTACTCTCTGTGTATTATTATCATCAAGATGAATGGAGGAAACAACGGATATATATATATATATATATATATATACATGATTCGGCAGGAAGCTAAAAGCTTACTTTGAGCTGTCTGCCTAATAGTTTACTCGTTCCTTTACTTGTTGATTATCACAAAACAGTTTTCACCTAAATCTGGTGGCGTTACTTTCTCTAAAATGGCTAGTGTGAATACGTGTGTGTGTTTGGGGGGGGGGGGGGTATGAACCAGGGGTGGCGGAATTGGGTGGGGGGGGGGAGCTTCAGCCCCGTCACTTTTGTGGCCATCAATACTCAAAATATTTTGAACATAATAAACAAAATGAGCTCAATTCTTGTTATTCTACTTGGAATAATTAATAGCAAAGAACTCGCGTCGGCGATTATCCCAGTTGAGGTCGGTGGCGGAGTCGTGGCTATACCTCAAGTAAACAATGTTGTGCTATATAGCGTGATCTGAGCAAGTTTACGGATTTAGTGGACTACCAGCACCGGATTAGTGTCAGTAATCCACTAATCCTTCAGGGGCCGACTGGACAAAAAAAAGTTGCTGGGAAACGTACAAGGGGCGTCCGGTCCGGACAAAATTTTGATTTTTCGAATCGAAAGAAAGCTGCTATCCTTACACCAGAGCGATCAATGGCTGTCCACATAAAGGACATTTTCGATGGCATTTTTTAATCATCTCTGTCGCTCATTGGCAAAAAATGGTTGCACCAAAGGAGTCCCGAACTCACCACGCCAACCATAGTTCGGCCCAATGGGAGAAAAGTTTGATTTTTCGAACCCAAAGAACGTTGTTCCCTTGCATCTGAGCGATCAATGGCAGACTAGCCTGTTGCTATATCGAAATGTCCTCTATCTGGGCTGCCATTGACATTTCGATAAACCGCCAATCTATGCATTCAGATCCGCTTCGCCTTACGGCCATTTTCACAAAATTCCATGCGCCAACAGATGTTGAGCTGCGTAAATCTGGGGGCCACGCTGGTCTCCCAATAGGGTGGGGGTGGGGGGGGGGGGGAACCGGGAAATTTCCCGATCATCCATACGTCCAGTCCGCCTCTGTAATCCTCTAAAATCACATAGATTGCGTCATGGGTCCATTTTTACATGATTTTGCAGCAGAAGGTTCTAGAGCTGTAGGTTTTTAAATTTCATGTTCGGTTTCGGTTTTGGTTTTTCAGGTGGAGTAAAACCTCGGTTCGGTTCGGTTTTCGGTTTGTTCATGAGGCCAAGTAAAATTCAATAAAACTCATTCTTATGTCCGCAGTCATAACTGAATGGTAGTGAAATTGAGTGAAACTCAATGAATGCCCGAAATAAGCTATAATACATGAAGAATCAGGAAGGCCAATATAATAATTACCTAAATATACAGAACTTTTATTGTGCTTGGCAATTTTTCGAGGTCTGACACCTACACGCAACTTGAGGAAAGCTGCAAACACAACTAAACTGAAATGTCGGAAATTCACAGAATGTAGCCTTCCCAGAGTAGTGGGAGTACCCAGACACTGCCATTGGCAGTGTCTGGGTACTCTCACTACTCTAGGATGGCTACATTCTGTGAATATCTGCAGCAAGAGAGTATTTAATAAAAAACGAAAAACCTTAGATTACGGGATGTCGACGGTTTCGGTTTAAAAACTAAAAACCTCGTTCGGTTTCGGTTAACCTACAGCTCTAGAAGGTTCCGGACCCCCACTCCCGCTTTGACTTCAGCCGCCTCACATTCAAAGTCGCCATGAACTCTCCAATTAATTCCATATAAAACAATAAAAGACAGAATCAATGTTAGAATTATTAAATGAGTTATCACAATTTATTGATAAAAAGTCGAGATTTCGAATTTGCATGCACATAAAATGTGCTAGATGTTTGTCACAGCAGCAATAACGAGTAGAAAAAAAGGTTCATTCCCACTAGACCAATTCCCCTTAGACCAACTGATGTGTTCTGTTTTTAAAATAATTCTATTTCAATAATTTGATATATTTATAAATATTTATAAATGTATTTAATGTTATTGATATTCAAGCCTGCAAAATAAGCAGTCTGTCATTTGCAGAATGAGGTTCCCAGAAGGTGAATTTGCTGATGCTATCCCCTACAGTAGGCCAGTTTACCTCTTTCTCTTTATGTTGGAGACCTTGATTTAGATTGAGGTTCACAGAGGGTAAATTTAGTGATGCTACCCTGCTGTGCAGGGTAGCATCACCAAATTCACCCTCTGGGGCCTCATTTTTCAGATGACACTCTGCTCATTTTCTGGTTTGTTGATATTTTATAGATGTTGGGCAGATTTTTCATGACAATTGTTATAGTAATCACCCACTTTCAAAGGCTGTGATTCTTTTTATTGCATATAAATATTTTTTATCAAATAAAGTGTGTATCAGTAAATAAATGTTTCTTAATTATCCTTAATCAACCCTTAATCAATAACAGTATGTAGTCGGTCTAAGAGGAATTGGTCTTTTCGGAATTGGCCTAAAGGGTATTGGTCTAAAGGGAATTGGTCTAGTGGGAAGACACCGAAAAAAACCCACCATGTTATCCATCAGATACCCTCATCGCAATTAGATTTCTAAACAGGGGCGGCGGAACCAGGCGGGAGAGGGGGGGGCACAGTGTACACGTGCTACTCGACTTTTTCAACATAGCTACTGTGCGGTTACATAATGCGTTTAAATGGGCGGACACAGACGTGTCAATACACAGGCATTTCTGTAATATATTATTTGCAAAACCAATCAACATTTGACAAAGAAATCGCACCTTCGGTCGCTTCGGTCCGTTTCTTCTACTTCAATCATCTTCCAGACCGAAAGCAAGCCTTGGGGTTGGAAGATGATTGGAGTAGAAGAAATGGACAGGACACTCACGATGACCGCACCGCGGCATACTCGTCTAAACGACAGCCTTTAGTGTGTCAAAGTACATTTACCGATATCCGATTGCCAAAACCGGCTCTTCTCAAAAATCGCCAATTAATTTTCATTATTTTTTTCATTTTTTGTCTCAAAAACATAGGTTATGACCCCTCGTTGGAACGTGCTCGTCGAGCTCGTTCCAACGAGGGGTCATAACCTATGTTTTTGAGACAAAAAATGAAAAAAATTAGTTATTCAAGAATTATTTTTGCAAGTGTCGTCTGCTTTTCAGGTTAGGTAAAGGGTTAAATAATCAACAAACATACTCAATTTACTTCTATTTTGGTTCTCCAACTTACCAATTTTCACTCATTTTAATTCGTTTGGGAGGTCAAATGTTATAGCCCCCCTGTCGGGGAGGTCAGCTCTCCCCCTCCCCGTCGAGAAATCCCTGGCACCACCCCCGAACGAGAGCCTGTAGTGTGTCACGGTACATTTACCGATATACGATTTCATCTTTTCTCCCACTGGGCCGAACTATGGTAGTCTTGAAAAGTTGTGCCACTCCACATTTATCGAGCTTCCGCTGCCTTTGTTTGTTGCTAAACCATTTTTTTGTAAAATAAATAGACAATAAAATAAAAAATACCATTGACTCTTCTATTTCCTGTCACACTTTGAGATAAAAGTATGATTCCCAATATCACAGCCGAACCATGAATAGTCGATCTCCACCACATCCTGTTAATTCATAAAAATCCGATAATACACAAACAGTTAACAACACTGAAATGTCGAGATTTGCACTATCAAGTGTCAGATCAAACTGTCACTGAGTCTATTTATTTGCACAGATCGTCAAAAATATATCCCTTTGTATTATTATAATTAATCATAGACTTAGTTTCTTCTTAAAGTAACACCAAAGCAAGTCATCATTCCACTAAAAGCCCATGATAAATATTAATTTCTTTGGATATCATAATCGGCTCGTGTGTATGACTCTATAAAATGTAACTTTGTTTTATTCATTTGCCAATATATAAAATTCCTAAATTACATCCTAGTTTTATTATGATAAAGTATGTGACGTGTATTGTATGAAGGATACAGACGACAATGATGTATCGATGATTACGTCACAAATCTTTTGTCATGCGCTATCACTCCATCAAATATCTACCACTCATTGTTGTCTATAAATTTATAAATTACCACCACTGACACATATTTACAATTAAATAGGTAATGACATGAGACATATGCAAAAATGAGTGGATTCCAAAACCCGGAAAATAAAAGAAAATGTAATTTATAAAGATAACTGATTTGCTTTTGCTTGGTGGCTCGAACGCCAACATTTTCTCTGCGAGACACTTGAAAAAAAATGTGCCCATTTGACGAAACCACAATTTTCATGGTACAAAACTATCCCTGTGCTTTCACCAGTGGCATAGCCACGGGGTGGCTTACGGCGGGGGGGGGGGGGGGGGGGATTGCGGGGATGGGGTGTGAAGGTGTGTGGGTGGATATCTTTCCACACCTAAAATTTTCGACCCCTCCAAAAGGAAAAGTTTTACACAACATAGATCCCCAAAATGGTCTCCAATATAAGAGGTACATACGCTACAAATGCCTCAGATTCACTCCTAGAGCACAAAATATTGAAAACTAGGGAGGGGTCTAGTCCTAACTAGGATCCACCGGTCGTTGCCTCCCACACCACGTTCCTTCAGGGAAGTGGGAGGAGAGGGCAACGGCCGGAGGGTGCTAGTTAAGACTAGGGGAAGCTCCCAAAACCCCACACAACGGCTTTTCAAATAGTATCTTTATAATGCCTCTCCCAAATGGGTCGGGCACTCTCTATTATAGAAAAGTGGCCACATCGATGAAAAGGTGGTTTTAGCCACAACTTCCAGTAACTGTGGTTGGGTAAAGGGTTAAATTAATAATACTAATGAACCAAGGCTACGAGCGACGATGATATCATAAAATTGATTACAATACCTTAATTAGAGATCTCTAATTTAGGTAATGTAATCTATTTTATGATATCAACGTCACATTCCATATTAGGAAATGGATGGGGAGGCTGGGGAGGGGAGTGGTAACTCTGTAAAACTGAATGTTACTCTTTTTACATTACGTAACAGCCAAAACCTGCCAGCGTTAGTCATAAAGATTGTTATTCAAATTTTAAAGGTCTTTTTTTCTTTCTAATTTTGCCTCAAAAACATAGCTTTGGCCTCGCTGTGGAACAAGACAGTTGAACTCGTTCCAATGAGAAGTCATTTTTTGCGTCAAAGATTAAACACTCTTCGTTATTCAAGAATTTGTTTTGTAAGTGCAGTCTTCTCCTCGTGTTAGTTGAAGGATTAAAAATGTATTTCCAAAGGATATAATCTCCCTGATTCTAATTGGTCTCTTGTAACCATTTTGGAACAATAACGTTAGAAAAACCTTCCGACAGAATGTTAAATTTTCAACAGAATCCTTGGTGTGGGCGAGCGGCCGCCCGTCCAGCACATCCTCTATCTATGCCATTACTGTTTTAAAAACTGAGGAACATGGCTGACTTTTGATTTGAGTAAACAAATTTTATTTTATCCACGGATATTTACGGCTCTTTATCTCGGTTTATCAAATGACCCATTTTATAAATTTTATTTTTGGCTTGGTGTATCGAATCATTGCTTAACTCCTAACAGTCTGGTAGTGCAACATAATTTTCTCCAGTCACTCTGTTTTTCTCTTGTTTAACTATGAATTTAACCAATTATACGTTGTTTGGCAGAGCTCGTTGAGCTCTGCCAAACAAGGTATATTTGGCTAAATATCAAACTGCATTATGGGAAATATTTGCTGCAGAAAACATTGCCATTTTGACATCAGAGTGCAGAGGGTTAAGTGACACACTGCGAACACTGTCTCATCTGGTACCCGACAAACTGTTGTTCGCCCACATTTTTACACTTGTATATCTCATATATATATGTCATTGTAACTTGAAATCTGAACAAGCAATGTATGGAGTTAGGGTTTAGAACAAAAGCCATATTAGACAAAAAGCATCTGGACAATAGTCAGTAATATGTGATGTGGTTTTCGAGCAAGATTTGGATGATCTTTTGGATGATCTCATGCAACGTCATAGTCACGTGACTCAGCGACGCAGTTTGGTTGTCATGGTAGCCCGCGTGAGCGGCCATGTTGTGATGTCATTACCACGGTGATACGTGGTGTCAGTGCGCATGCGCTGCGTGTGTTGTTAGTGTGACACCTGTTTCCGTCGCTCATTTTGGATACTGGAGGCTGCCATCTTAGTTTCTATCTGTAGTAGTACGGGGTTGCTACATGACACAAAACCCTCTAATAGGACGGGGGTGTGTTCGGTAGGTGCGTTCGATTCAATGGGAGTAGTTTTTCTAGTTTGGTGTTTACTTCGTAGAAGTATCGGAAATGGACCGACAAGTTTTATTAGTTCGGATTCTTTCAGTATCCCCTGCTCTTTTTCTATCGATGTTATTGTTTTACTGTCGATCCAACCATAGTTGTTTGTTCTGGGGTGTACTTCAGTAGAATAGAAGAGCCTATTAGTTGGAAAGTTTTGTTTGTTGTTACCATATTTAGCTTTTTTGGTCTGTTCTGACTAGTTTTAATCTTATTCCAGGTACTCTTCTTCTTGTTTCGAAAAGCATAAGCCATCTTTCATTTATTCAGATCATCCAGTCAGTTCACTTCAATGCAACCAACCAACCAATCAACCAACCAACCAACCAACTAACCAACCAGATCACCGAATTCATCTAAACCCCACCCATTGTCACATCGTTCTCTAATACAAGGGGTCCTAAGAATAAGTCCTAGAGTTAATCGAACAGTAACTGGAAGACGCATCGCTTGGACGACTCGAATCCCATCGAATAAATGCTTTTCGCGTTAGGTAAAGGGTTGACCTAAGGTCCCCTATATCCCCATCCAGGTATTTAGGAACAAGGGGTCATAAGAAAATCTTACAATCAAGTATATTCTGGCATCTCTCATAGACTCATCTCGGTATTGAAAGACCAGGTCCCAATTCAAGCACCCCACGTTCCTCGTATGAGGCCTTGAGGGCCATGGGGAAATTCCTTAATAAGATATAACCTGCCATCTTTCTTATCCTCATCTGCGTATCGAACGACCAGGCCATCTGATACCCCACTTCTAGAACCCCTAGAACCCCTAACTAACAAACGACTGGCATTCAGCACCCATTTCCAATCGTCTGAGCCATGAGGGTCATATCGAAATCCCCCAATGAGGTATAATCTGCCATCTCTCTTATCCTCATCTGGGTTTCGAATGACCACGCCACCTGACACACCACTTACAACACCCTTAACTAACAAACGATTGGCCTTCGTCACCCCTTTTCTATCGGATGAGGGCTTGAGGGCCATGTGAAAATCTCTCTAGGTATAATCTGTCACCCCTCTTATCCTCGTCTCTGAAAAGGGTTTATCTGACCAGGGACATATCCTAAAAAAGATTCCGTAAATGGGATTCCTAACCGACTCCGTAAAATGAGATTCCTTGATTTGACATAAACCCTCGATGACCACAGACATCCTAAAAAGGATTCCGTGAATGGGATTCCTAACCGACGACGTATAATGGGATTCTCTGATTTGACATAAACATTGAAGGGTGTAAAAAAGGATGAAACACCCACACTTCATCATTTCGCTTCGATCCAGCAATGAGTGAACTTCTTATCTGCGATGAGTGCCAACGATTCTTCATTCAACAGAAAACTCTGTTTATTCACAGAAATGTCCATCCACGGACCTAAACGCTTCCAGTGCTTCAGCTGTGCAAAGATGTTCAAAAGAAGAAACCATCTGAGAAGACACGAGAAGATCCACTCACCAGATAAAGTACGACAGCCACGCAGAAGAGAAGAACCGAAGATAACCACCTTGTCACTACCTACTATTACATATGCAATTCTCTTTACTCTAACCCTATCAGTCTATCTGGTCCAAACTACGTGGAGATTGTATTATCACTACATCACCCACAGAGTGGAGATTCCACCCAAGCAATAATTGCAAATTTGTTGGAAAGCATAACACACAGAAGTTGAAAGTGATACTTTGGGTGATAACTCCATTCCCAGGGTGATTTGGCTACAATCCACTGTCCACGTACTGTATCTCTGGTTCCCACCTCTACCCTCGTCCAAATCTTTTTATAATAACCAGTCAGATTGCTTCATTTCCCATAATCTGTACCTAACCGTGCAGAGTTATCTGCCCTGTTTATAATGATGACGTTTGTAACATCACACGTGATTGGTTAATTTGACACCTTCTAAAAGTCATAGTACTGTAGTTTTGGGGCAAAACACGGGTACTATTGGAACGTTTTTTCCCTGGAGACAAGAGAACAAAAAAATGTAAGCTCCACTACCATTGATCAGTGTCGATTACGCACGCTGGCGCTGTGTCTGATTAGCTTGTTTAGTCACCGAAAGACACAACCTTACCAACAAATATATCATCTTCAGTGGGTGTGTTTTTAATTTTAACTGCGAACAATGAATTCAAAAGAATCAGAAATATTAAAAACTCACGTGTTGTTCGCCACTTGAACATGAGTTATGACTACAGTCAATTATTTTTCCACAAGTTTAGTACTCCTCGATCTCACCGAGCCTCCGCCTCGTCGCAAGTTCAAAATAAATTGTTTCACTCGACTTAAGTCTAACAACTGTCGTCGTCCAAGAAACATGAATTTATATTCCATTAATTTCTACCACTTATCACACAAGCATTAACAATGAATTATAACATGAACAGCATGATGCAGTTGTAAACACTGGCATTTGATGATACAGAAACTCCCAAAGCAACGGCACTTGTAACAAGTCATTTCCGAGGAGACGTCATTCGTTCGAAATGACGTCATGTTTTTGGATTCGACTACATTATTGTTAAAAGATTGATGGCATGTTGCAGTTAAGGCTTAACAATGAAAGTTATTTTTTGTTCGGCATAATAAAATAATTAGAACGTTTCTTTTCATGTTCTATCGGTCGATAGTACCTGGGGTTGTGTGATTTCTGAAATAAAACCTTCAGCAGCTTCGCTGCTTCAGGTTTTATATCAGAAATCACACAAACTCAGGTACTATCGACCGATAGAACATGAAAAGAAACGTTCTAATATTATAGTAGCAGTATAACGCCTAGTACCCATCATTACAGAGGCGGCGTAAGCTCGATAAAAGTTGAAGAGCACAAATTTTAAAGGCTACTATGGTTCGCCCAAGAGTGATAAAAGTTAAAATCGTATATCGGTAAATGTACCATGACATACTATAGTCTCTCGTTTAGATAAGCACGCCGCGGTGTGGTCACTGTCCTGTACATTTCTTCTACTTTAATCATTTTCCAACCCGAAGGCTGGACTTCGGGTTGGAAGATGGTTGAAGTATAAGAAACAGACCGAAGCGACCCAACGTCACCCAAGATGGAATTCTTTGGCCAAATGTTGTTTGAATTTACAAATAATATATTACAGGAATATTTCTATTCTGACATGTTTGTTTGGGCCCATTTAACTCATTGTGTAACCGCGCAGCAGGCCTTTGGGAAAAAAAGTGGAGGTGCACGTGTTCCCTGTGCCCGCCTGGTTCCGCCGCCTCTGCATCATCACATTTCTATCGTTACGGTTCCCAGTTCATACCACTATCATATTTGGTTTCCATTACTGATAACAGTCGTACACAGTCGGCTAGCTCTAACGACGAATCTTATCTAGCAAATAAACTATCGCGTTGTTTTGCTGGCATTGCTCGGACGTTTCGAATCTTCTCGAGCCAATAAGTTACCGAGCAATTAATTACTAGAACGAGCGACTCCGCGAACTACTCTTATCCTCATCTCGTAAAAAGGGAATTCTCTGAACACACACTTTTAAAAAAAAATGGATTCCGTAAGAAGGATTCCGTAAATGGGATTACTAGCCGACTCCGTAAACTGGGGTTTCGTGATTTGGCATAAACACTCGACGATATAAAAAGGGATTAATCTCCCAAACATTGTCACCGAGTCCACCCCAGCAACAGAAACTCCAGAAAACAACTATTACAACTTCGAACGGCTATCCCCTGAGGAAACAATCAAAAGAGTAGATGCATTCAAGAGATACGAAAGTCCAGAAATTCAGCAGATCTTAGCAGCAGCAAAAGAAGTAAAAAATAGCCCTCAAATACTAAATACACCAAAAGCTACAACTATACCAGCCCCTCCAACTGCCACAGCTACAACTACAATATCACCGACTCAGCCTCCTCCTCACAAGAAGAGAAACAAGAAGCATAAACGCCGCTAAACCTGCTCCTTCCTTTTTCCTCCTTTGACACGTTCAGACAAAGTGCAGAAAACCAAAAAGCAAAAGTACCACTACTAAACTTTAAGAGTATGGTCGAAAGGGGCTTGCTCCAAACCGTCCCCGTGCGCCTTCGGCACGCTAAAACTATTCTTTCATTCATTCAAACATTGTCATTTCACGTTTAACCAGCGATGGATCAACACCACACCTGCGACGAGTACCGAAAATCCTACAGTCATTTAAAATGTCTTATACTGCACAAACGAACCTGAGAGGTATAAATGCGTGGAATGTGCAAAGATGTTTAAAAGGAGACACCACCTAACCAGACACGACAAGGTTCACTCACCAAAGAAGCTACTGCAACCATACAAAAGAGAAGAACCGTAGATTAATCCTCTGAAACTACCACAACTGTAAATATATTTTGTCACTGTTGATAAAGTTATGTCCAGTCATGTTACTTTTCTGTTTGCATTGACAGGTTTTCATGCAGTTTTTGTTATATAAAATAATATATTTTGTTGATAACTAGTTTGTTTTCAAGTCGACCCAAGCTCTCCTCAATAGGACACCTCCTATGACACCAGGAATGAAGGCCTTCCAGGCCAAATTGTACTGGATTAGGAGATCATTGGAGCCTTGCTGACCCATCCTGACAAAGAGGTGTCAGTTACACTGTTGATCCACAGGCTATCCTTGTTGTTTGAATATAATTTGCCAAAAATGCAAGTAACCCCTCCGGATAAGACACAAGGAAAATATTTCATATGTAACGGATTATTATAAGCTGTTCCCTTGCGTCTGGAAAAAGATTTCCAGCGATCTTAGACGAGGCATATCCCCATTTTGTGAATGCATAGATACTGACGTTGAAGGCACCACCTTCTCTGGAAAAACCAACAGACCTCTGATCATTTTATTGGATTTAAGACGCCACGTGTATTCCCACCATACACAGTCTGCGGAATTCCCACCATAGAGTCTGGAAAACCAAAATACGCAGCTAATAGTCAGAGTTATCTTCCCATTGTTTTTTCTTTTATCAAAATGGCGGAAGAGGATAACACCTTCACGTCAAACAAGTAAGAATGCTATCATATATTTTCCATTGCAAGTGCTAAATCATTATATGAGCAAAAAGGTCGGTAGGAAATATTCTTTACAGCATTTGTTAATGACCTAATATGGTATTTATCACTACCAAAATATGTAACTAATATTCATCACATAACAGCACCACTTAATTCTACATACTACACTACAAGGAAATCAGCGAGTACGTCTCCTTTTCAAATTTTTGGAGTGCCACACACTCAGAAAAGTTCTGGAATACTCGGCTCCTGGAATACATATAACTTTGATTTTTTAATATCCTCCCCTTCTAATTTGCGTGCCGAGTACCAAACTACCAGTTTCACTACGTTCCATAGAATCGATTCTGTTGCGACTTTTTTCCAGTTCCATACCGACGTCTTCCTGTTCAATTCGGAATTTGAAAACTTAATTTCAGAAAAAAATGAACAGATTTTAGGTAACTTTTATACGTTTTTTGTGTGATTTGATGGTGGATTCTTACCACGACTTACCATGAGAACTACGAAATACAAAGCTGAGACGATAATTTCACCGGACACGGCGCTTCAAACTGACAATAAAATCCCATTGGCGGAATTGGGCCGACGCTTCAGTTTTTCACTCTCTGATTTTACCCCAATAAAACGTCTTATGCCGCACAATATAACGCGTGGGGCAAGATATATTCGTAGTCTGTATTATCCAAACTGGTTGACAGATAAAAAGTCCAGTTTCCTGATAATATCTGATGAGATAAATATTCCACAAAAAGGACCCAGTTCACCACGGATCACTACTGTTCTGATCGGTTCACTGGGGCATTTTTATCGTGTGCATTTAACCAAAATATGGTGTCTGTGTACATGATTTGGGTACCAGTGGCTAACTGGCTGCTAGTAGTAGGAGATGTGGAGATCGGCCTCCATTGGGGGACCCCGAAAGTGACGTCATGTCACGTGACCCAGTGTCGCCATATTGTGTTGTCATGGTAACCCACGTGCGCGGCCATCTTGTGACGTCATCCCATAGTGATACATGGTGTTAGTGTGCATGCGCAGCGCGTGTTGTTAGGGTGATACGTGTTTCCGTCGTCCATTTTGTATATTGTGGCCGGCATCTTGGTTCCTATTGTAGTACGTGGTTGCTATGTTATCCAAAGGCTTCTAATAGGACAGGGGTATGTTCGTAGGGTATGTTCCTTTGTACCAGAGTTATTTCCTGATTCGTAGAATTACTCAAATAAACCCGACAATCCATCCAAATCACCATAATCAACTCTAAACTACCGAAACGGACTTGTATTCCCCCATTTTAAAGGCATAGCACGGAGTGCTATAGTACCGTTGTTTCCGGGGTGAGTTCGATTGAACTACTATAATTTTCTGGCTCGGATTTTCCCCAAACCCTCTGATATTTCGTAGAATTACCACAGACAACCCGATAATCCCTCCAAATCACCCAAAACGACTTTTATTTGATATGAAAACCCAAATTGGGCATGTAATAGTAGCACGCTGTGCTTTAGGGTGCCTTCGGTTGAAACGGAGTATACTCCAGAAGGGTAGAAGAGCCCATCGATTGGAGCAGTTTTGTTACTATATTTAGATTCTTTGGTCTGTTCTGGCTAGTTCTAAACTCATTCCAAGTACTCTTGTTCTTGTTTTCCAGATAATCCAATCAGTTCACTTTACTACAGGTAACTAACAATCAGATTGCTTGATTTTCCATAATCAGTATGCAGAGTTATTGCCCTTGTGTATAACAAAAGCCTATATCATATTCCCAAAGCTAATAAACTATTGAACAGTTACTGAAAAGTCATTTCTCAAACAACTCGAAACCCATCGAGTGGCGCCGTCACTGCCTTCACATGTATATCTGAATAAGTTGAAAAAATATTATATTACTAAACATTTGAATTCCTAGTTCTTTCTTTTATAAATTTTCTTTCAACTTAGAAGAATAAATGGCAGCACGTTTTGTAAACTTCTACTCTACGGGTGTGTGGGCATTAGGTTGGGTGGTGGTGGTGGTGGGGGGGGGGAGGGGGTTACCTGCAACATTTAAAACAAGTGTAACAAAGGGGTACAGGTGGAATCACTATAATAGCCATGGATTTTATTTTCAGATGCATCATGTGAGGACGTGATACCACACCTGGAATTTAGAAATAAGCATTTGAAAATCCTGTTACCTGTACCTGGGAATTGGACCGGGATTTTCATTCTTCATTGTCGAAACTTATAACTTTTTATTTTAAACTGAGAAATTGTATCAGAACTGTATCACGTTACCACGCGAAGTCCCAGGCGTCCATCGCCCGTGGATAAGGCCTACCGGGGGGGGGGGGGGGTCGAAAACATAAAATCAGCTGTAACTTTTGAACTAATTGCAGCACAATAGTGTAGTTGATGTCAAAATGACGAGTATCGGGCGTTCTTTACGAAACACTGAAATGCTATGCCGCGCTTAGTAATAAACATTTGAGATCAAGACATGAATAATCCACGCAACTCTCGCGCATTAAAAGACGTCGAATGTTGGTGTTTGGCGGTGGCATGCACTCATTTTTGTTCAAGTCGATCAGAAAATCTCTTGAACAACGGCTAGGGCAGAAATGAGAAAGATCTGGGCATTTTAACGTATACAACGGCACAATTTCTACTCCTTATCGAAAATCGTCTTTCCTCTATTCTGATTGATTCGTTGGCATGTTGGAAGATGGCAACAGACAGATTGCAATGGCTCAAATTCTCAATGTGACTCAATCGGTGATTAGCAGGTTGTGGCCACGCCACCGTTAGACAGGCAATGTTGGGTTCCACTCTACAGTTTCGCACTATTGCACAGGGCAGGGGTGAAATTCTAAACATAGGGCATATGTTGAATCTAAGGCCATGTAAAATAGAGATATATTTTTAGTATCAGATATATGATTATATTAGGCTTTTTGTTGGACAAGAGAATTCGAAGTTTTGGTCTCGAAGTTGGAGTCTGATACGTAGGGGTAAATTACCATATGAATTATGGGAAACAGTGGCTTCGAAAAAATGGCTATTTTTTAAAATGTAATTTCTACACGGGGTTGTTACCAGACATATAATTAAAAATTGGAGCGGAAACATATATTTTTTTTTTACATTTTAGAAACAGGGGATGCTCTGCTCCATTGGTAGGTAGGTGGTGTGATGGGGAAAATACTGCTTCTGAGGCTGCTGGGTGGCTGAAAATGACTGGTTTTGGTATTTTTTCATGTAATTTTCCAGGGTGAAGTCTTGCCTTTGACAATAAATTATTCCACCCACATTCAGATTGTTTATTTCTACTTTGTCAGATAGTGTTATGTGTTTTTTGTGGATTTGGGACAGGTAATACATGTTATGGGTTTGATAACTAAGTTACAGAATATTTGCATTTGAATAGAGTGCATGGCATGTCATTTTTGGAAATGCCTGGAAAACTATGGAGCGGAACCTTGATGACAGGCGTCGGTCAGCTCGTCCAAGGGCGACAACTCTCAGTGAGCCTCCACATAAATTAATTAAGGGCTACTACTAGCCACTCTCCATATTCTAATCTGTAATGACTCCTTACCGAAAAGTCAACTTTATGTATACTCACGGCTTTCAGATTTCAGACTATGACCATTCCAACGATATATGCTACCTAGTACCAAATATGCCAACCCCAACTACAAACCATCACTCACCCACTATACCAATGCTTGTTCTTTGTTCATTGTACAAATGTTCGTTTTTCATTTTACTCGTTCAAGTTTGCTTCTCTGCTTTCTCTATATGTCTTCACTTCCATTCAAGAGATCAAGAATTGCCGTTGTCTAGCTTTAAAAACACTCCTCATGACGAGGTAAATCTTATAACCTATATCCTCATCTCGCCTAGTAATTATACTTTTAGCCTCCAGTTAAGCGCCTTTCTCAAGCCTTACCTGCTGACCTCCGTTGAGGGTCCCTTTGGATGTATTTTAATAATGTATCTCCTCCGTTTCGAAACACAATGGGGATAAATATAGAGCAGTATCGAATATCCATCGGGACTTTCGGCGGAGGTAGCGGGCGTGCTTGTGCCATAATTTCTAATGTTCTACATAATGCGAGGCTCTCTGTCCGTCTCTCATTTCTAAGCCTGTTGTTTCTGTTCGTCACTTGCCTTGTATGTTGTGGCGATATAGAACCGAACCCTGGCCCAACCGATAATTCTCACGAAAACCTCCAGAGGTCCCTATCCACTTTCCACTACAATATACTTAGTATCCGAACAAAATTAAGCAAAATCGAAGATATAGTTCAAGAATATGATGTGGTTTGTTGTACCGAGACACATCTACAGAGTAGTTACAGTTCCACCAATATCCTCATTCCAAATTTTTCGGCCCCAGTTCGCAACGACAGAAACCACTCTGGTGGAGGAATAGCCGTTTATTTCTCGAAAAGACTAAACTACAATCGTAAGACCGAGCTGGAATTTGATGATTCCATAATGTGGTTCGAGATTTCTTCGAAATCCAGCACAATCTTGATGTCAGTAACCTATAGATCCCAACAGTTTGCTAATCCCGAATATTGGGAACTGTTAGATGCTTCAATTGAGAATGCCCTAAATGTCCAACAGGCTATAGTAATAGTAGGAGACTTAAACTCTGACCTAAGAAATCCGCTCTCCAGACTAAATGAAATAATAAATCGCTACAACCTCCGTAATGTTATCGATAAGCCAACAAGAGTTACGCCAACCTCCCAGACACTTCTTGATCCAGTAATCATTAGTGAAACAGTGAACCTTGTTGAGGTTGATACGCTTGACTTGGGCATGCCCGATCATTATGCAGTTTATATCTATGTCTCATTCGAACTTGACAATAGGCAGGCTTTCTATCGTACCGTTCGAAATTATAAAAAGGCAAATTTTAAACGAGCAAACGAACTGATCTGTCAGAAAGACTGGAAATCAATAATAGATGACCACGCAGATGTTAATGTGTCCCAAAAAAAATTCTGTGAACATTTTATGGAGATAATGAACACCACAGTCCCAAAATCAACAGTCCAAATACGCCCTAATGACAAACCGTGGTTTACTTCGGAACTCCGACTCGAGATTAGGCGTAGAGACCGTTTCAGACGAAGAGCTCTAAAAACAAAGGAGCCACACCATTGGAACTTGTACAAACATTCACGAAATACTGTAAATAACATGAAAAAACACGCAAAACAAATTTACGAAGATAACATCCAAGACAGATTATCGAACGCCCCCAGCCCCAGAGATTTTTGGCATATTATTCGAAATTTGTTAAACAAAACTGACGAAAAAATAATCCCGCCCCTTTATCGTGGTGATAGTCCCGATCCATCCGTTTTAACAACGGACGACCTAGAAAAAGCTGTAATTCTGAACGAAACTTTTATAAAAAACAGTACAATTGATGATGAAAACACCCAACTTCCAAACTTTCCTACAAAAAGTCACGTTATCCTTTCGAGCATTCTCTTTGGTATAAAAGATATTACAGATGTTATTAAGTCGCTAAATGCAAACAAGGCCCATGGCCATGACGAGATCAGCATTAAAATGCTGAAGGGGACTGTCGATACCATCGCAGCACCATTGAGTATGCTCTTTCAAAAAAGTTTCGATACCGGAACATATCCAGACGAATGGAAGAAAGCCAATGTAATCCCCACCTTTAAAAAATTAGATCCCGCGGACAAAAACAACTATCGGCCGATCTCCCTTTTACCAATCTTAGGGAAAATCTGTGAGAAAGTGCTCCTGAAATCGGTTTTTACTCATTTTCATCAGAATAATCTTCTATATAAATATCAGTCCGGCTTCATCCCTGGCCACTCCACTACTTTTCAACTTCTTGAACTATATCATTCGCTATGTCAGTCACTAGATGAACGACTGATGACTTGTGCTATCTTTTGTGATATCTCAAAGGCCTTCGAGAGGGTATGGCATAAAGGTCTTCTCTATAAATTAGAGCAATATGGAATCTCAGGTCCTCTGTTAAAATGGTTCGACAGTTACTTGAAAAATCGTAAACAACGAGTATTGGTGAATAACACATACTCTCCATACAAGCTAATACAAGCTGGTGTTCCTCAAGGATCTGTCCTGGGACCTTTCCTCTTTTTAGTCTATATCAACGATATTGCAGACAATTTAGAATCCCTTACGAGATTGTTTGCTGATGATACATGTCTCTCTAACGGTAAAAGCTCCAGTTCTGAACTAATAACCATTTCGAATAATGATCTGGCCAAAATATACTCCTGGTCTCAGAAGTGGCTGGTGTCCTTCAACCCATCTAAAACGCAAGCTGTCTACTTTTCTCGAATCCCTAATCATAACCATCCAGATTTGTTCTTTAACGAAACTCCGATAAATTTCTCCGATTCACATAAACATCTTGGTTTAATCCTGCAGTCAAACTTGAAATGGGATCGCCAGATAGCGGAAATTTGTAAAAAAGTTAATGCACGCTTGTCCAATCTGAGAAAACTCAAGTATAAACTTGGGAGGAAAACTCTGGAACAAATATATTTCTCATTCATCCTGCCACTCATTGATTACGGTGATACCGTCTGGGACTGTGCTCCTAAGCTTCTTCTAATGAAACTAGACCGACTACACCACGATGCAGCAAGAATAGTGTCTGGTCTCACACGATCTGTTTCATCCGAGCGTATACTCTTGGAACTTGGATGGCGCTCACTCTATGAGAGAAGGCAACATCATAAACTGTGTGCTTTTTTTAAAATATCTAATAACGATGCTCCAGATTACCTTGTTAAATTATTACCTCGTACTGTAGGTGAAACAGCAAATTACAATTTACGTAATTCTAACAACTTAACCATGTACCAAGCGCGAACAGAACAATTTTCAACTACATTCTTCCCTTCATCTTCCAAAATTTGGAATGAGCTCCCAACTAATACCAAAACTGCGTCAACACTTTCTGTTTTTAAAGGTAACCTTGCTAAACTGAACCCTTCCGTTAAACCACCTTCATATTTCCATACAGGAACCAGGAAAGGAAACGTTCTCCATTGCAAACTACGAAACTGTTGCAGTGATTTAAACCACGACAAATTTAACAATTTTATCTCCTCTACCCCACAATGTACCTGTGGCAATCCCCAAGAAGATGCACACCATTTCTTCTTTCAATGCCCGAACTACCACCCTCAAAGATTGACCTTTTTTAATGCTGTTATCACGCTCAATATATCTAATGTTGACGAGCTACTTTATGGAATAATCGGTTTAACAACAAAGCAAAACGAACTTTTATTCAGGAAAGTTCAAACATTCATCCTTGCGACTGGCAGATTTGAATAAGATCACCTGAACCCAAACGATGCATATTGCACCCTTGGTTGTGTACTAGCGTGCGTTGAGACAACCGTGGCGTGCTGTGGAACCGCATTTTAATTTTAATTTTAATTTCCACCAATTTGTTCTTAACTTACACGCTCTCTTTTTCTAAAGACGATAGAGATCCAATAATGCAAAAGTCAGCAGGCGAGCCTAGACAACGGCAATCCTTCACTCTCTAATCCTATAACTCCTTAACACCTCGAGCCCCGGTGGCCCTTTTCGGACAAAGCCAGTGGAACACCCCGTTTTCCGTGACAAAATAATGTTAAATAAATAAGTAGTACAGACCAACCACTGTTTCCAACGTGTGGCCCCAAGGCTCCTCGTTGGAAATACTGATTGGTCAGCTCTAAAATATTGAAAATATTGATAATAGACCCTTCTAGCTAATTCAAGTGAACTGATGTGGAAGATACCACCGGAGCTCAAAACGGTTAAATCATTATCTCTCTAAATCTCCAATCTTCAACCCTTTAGCTGATGACTACACTAATTCTTAGTATTTCTATATTGTATATAATTGTGCCGCAAATGTTTAATTATTCTTGTTTAAGGAGAGGAGTTTTTGTAAGTTGTGATAACTTGTTCTCTGATCCTTTTTGCTGTATATAGTGGCAAATAAAATATGTTTAAACTAAGGGCGACAACTGTTAACCAGGATCGTTTCATCCGAACCACAGCATTACGTAACCGCCATCAATGTGCCTCAAAAATTGGACAGCAGCTGCACCGAGCGACAGTGTCACAGTGCAATGCCTCAACTGTCTTTTTGATGAAAATATGAATATATTTCTTCATATATCTCACTTTTATCAAATACCCCCTACTCTTTTGAATAGTATAATTGCATCACTTAATTCTACGTACTGCACTATATGGAAAACGGCGAGAACGTCTTTCCAGAATGCCATAGAATCAAGAAAGGACATTGACTTTTTTACAATGGCATACTCACGCCGAGAGAGTTTATTTCGGTTCCAACAGACTAAGTAGTATGTAATGTGGTTCTGAGGGATGGCTTGCAGGACCCCGGTGCAGGACCCCGGAAGTGACGTCATGTCACGTGACGTAGTGGCGCCATGTTGTGTTGTCATTGTAACCCGCATAAACGGCCATGTTGTGACGTCATCTCCATAGTGATACGTGGTGTTAGTGCGCATGCGCAGCGCATGTTGTTAGGGCGATAATGTTCCGTCGTCCATTTTGTATACTGGAGGACGCCATCTTGGTTTCTATGGTAGCACGTGGTTGATATGTTACCCAATTTTTCTGCAATGCGACGGGGTATGTTCGGAGGGTATGTTCGATTGAATCGGAGTAAATCGAATTACCACAAACAACCCGAAAATCTCTCCAAATCACCAAAATCCACCCAAAATCACCGAAATTGACTTTATTTGATACGGATTTCCCATTTTATCGGCTTTGCACATAGTGCTATAGTACCGAAGGGGCACCTGGGGTGTGTTCGATTGAATCTGAGTAACTACCACAAACAACCAGAAAATCCCTCCAAATCACCAAAATCCACCCCAAATCACCGAAATTGACTTTATTTGATACGGATTTCCCATTTTATCGGCTTATATTCTGGTCTATTCTTGTTAGTTCTGACCCTATTCCGAGTACTTTTGTTGTTTCATATAACTAGATCATTTATATAACTAACCAATCAGATTGCTTCATTTCCCATAACTCTATGCCGAGTTATCTCCCTTTATTACAGTGAGGTTCTATCCGATTCTCATCACCTCTATATCCAATGGCCATATCCCATGGAATACCTTATTGTGAAACGTCTCTGGTTATGGAATCCCTTTGTTTGTCGTATTAGGCCGTGAGGGATATGTAAAAGCCCTCAATGAGTCCTCATTATTATGCTTCATAGCCTCATTGAATTTTGAGGTTATGAGGACCATTAAAATCCCTCAGTGGGGTATAATTTACTACGACTCTTAGCCTCATTTCAGTATTTGAGGATACATATGGCCTGGTATTGTATTATTCGAGGATACCTATCGAGAATACCTTTTGGAGAATCCATTTTTTGTCGTATGAGGCCATGAGGGCAATGTAAAAGCCCTCACTGAGTCCTCATTTATTATGCCTCATAGCCTCATTGAATTTTGAGGTTATGAGGACCATTAAAAATCCCTCAGTGAGGTATAATTTACTACGACTCTTAGCCTCATTTCAGTATTTGAGGATACCTATGGCCTGGTATTATATTATTCGAGTATACCTGTCGAGGATACCTTTTGGAGAATCCCTTTTTTGTCGTATGAGGCCATGAGGGCTATGTAAAAGCCCCCAATGTTCCCTCATTTATTATGCCTCATAGCCTCACTGAATTTTGAGGTTATGAGGACCATTAAAAAATCCCTCAATGATGTATAATTTACTACGACTCTTAGCCTCATTTCAGTATTTGAGGATACCTATGGCCTGGTATTGTATTATTCGAGGATACCTATCGAGGATACCTTTTGGAGAATCCCTTTTTTGTCGTATGAGGCCATGAGGGCTATGTAAAAGCCCTCAATGAGTCCTCATTTATTATCCCTAATAGCTTCATTGAATTCTGAGGTTATGAGAACCATTAAAAATCCCTCAACGAGGTATAATTTTGTACGACTCTTAGCCATATTTCAGTATTTAACAGCCATATCCCCAGGCACCTCACTTTCGGCACCCCTTATTGGAAAACATGGCCTTCGGCACCCCTTTTTGTCGTATGAGGCCATGAGGACCATGAGTAATCCCTCATTGAGGTCTAATGTAGTCTTACCAACCGCTTTCATCTTGTCGCCAAAGCTCCAAGGCCACTACTGGTGTATGGTCTATCTGTCCTATCATTAGCTTCTACGACAGTCTTGTTCCATTGCGGCCTTGTACCAGTACTATTGACTAAACTACCATCCATTAATATTGACTTGTATCACTATCTCAGTCTCGACTATAACATTGATCAAGGTTGAATCAGATTTTCCCATAGGCCAGTAGTGGTCTTGGAGCTTTGGCGACAAGACGGAAGAGGTTGGTAAGACTACATTAAACCCCATTGAGGGATTACTCATGGTCCTCTTGGCCTCATCTGACAGAAAAGGGGTGCCGAAGGCCATGTTTTCCAAAAAGGGGTGCCGAAATTGGGGTGCCTGGGGATATGGCTGTTAAATACTGAAATGAGGCTAAGAGTCGTAGTAAATTATACCTCACTGAGGGATTTTTAATGGTCCTCATAACCTCAAAATTCAATGAAGCTATGAGGGATAATAAATGACGACTCATTGAGGGCTTTTACATAGCCCTCATGGACTCATACGACAAAAAGGGATTCCATAACCAGAGACGTTTCACAATAAAGGATTCCATGGGATATGGCCATTGGATATACATGTGATGAGAATCGGATAGAACTTCACAGTAATAAGGGGAGATAACTCGGCATAGAGATTATGGGAAATCAAGCAATTTGATTGGTTAGTTATATAAATGGTCTAGATATATGAAACAACAAAAGTACTCGGAATAGGGTCAGAACTAACAAGAATAGACCAGAATATAAGCTGATAAAATGGGAAATCCGTATCAAATAAAGTCAATTTCGGTGATTTGGGGTGGATTTTGGTGATTTGGAGGGATTTTCGGGTTGTTTGTGGTAATTAGATTATCTCCGATTCAATCGAACACACCACCAGGGGCCCCCTCGGTACTATAGCACTACGTGCTAAGCCGATAAAATGGGAAATCCGTATCAAATAAAGTCAATATCGGTGATTTTGGGTGAATTTTGGTGATTTGGAGAGATTTCGGGTTGTTTGTGGTAATTTGGTTTACTCCGATTCAATCGAACATATCATCCGAACATACCCCGTCCCATTGCATAAAAATTGGGTAGCATAGCAACCACGTGCTACCATAGAAACCAAAATGGCGGCCTCCAGTATACAAAATGGACGACGGAAACACGTATCACCCTAACAACACGCGCTGCGCATGCGCACTAACACGTATCACTATGGAGATAACGTCACAACATGGCCGCTCACTCGGGTTACCATGACAACACAACATGGCTCCACTACGTCACGTGGCATGACGTCACTTCCGGGGTCCTGCACCGGGGTCCTGCAAACCATCCCTCAAAACCACTTTACATAATACTAGCCTAGCAAAACTATACTAAACCACGCACACCAATCGGCCACAGACAGACCCTTAAAAGGGAATGGTAGTTAACCAAGGATATGAGATGCAAGTACAGACCACACGGAATACTTAATTTTGCAATTATTCATCAAAAAATTCACGGACCTATTGACTTTTAAATAAAAAAGTGATGAGAACATCTTAGTACCAACATGTGTGCTAAGCAGCACGGTTGGCTCATTGCATGGTTAACGCGTTGGACTTCAGATCGAAAGATCGATGACTCTACCACGACCCGCATCATCTGCGTTCTAGACTTCGGTAAGGCACTTAATCCCGATTGCCCAGGTGGGATCACGGTGGCTAAACGAACTTTGCAAAATACAATCCTCCCCATAACTCTCTTCTTTTAGTATAAAAATGAATATTTCTTCTTCCAAAATTCTACAATTACAAGCAGAAAAACATTAACCCTTTACCCAACGTAACGGTAAAAACCGGCCAGCGCTATTCTCCAAATCGGCAATTAATTTTCACTATTTTTTTCATTTTTTGTCTCAAAAACATAGGTTATGACCTCTCTTTGGAACGAGCTCGACGAGCTAGTTCCAACGAGGGGTCATAACCTATATTTTTGAGACAAAAAATAAAAAAAATAGTTATTCAAGAATTTTATTTGCAAGTGTCGTCTGCTTTTCAAGTTAGAGAAAGGGTTAACAAATCCCCCACCATATCTAACATTTCCATAAACTTTAAAATTCCAAGGCAATAACACTTTTGAGTTAGTACTACCAATTTATAATGTAATTATGTACTGTGATTATAAATATCGTCCGTTGAGCGGAACAAGTGGCCATCTGCAATGCTTTAGCAGTGCAGATAACACCTTGTTCCACTCGGGAGCGATATTTATCATATGACTCGTCCGTTTTGTTCACTTTAAAACATTTGATATTTTGTTTTCATATTAATCAGTGATAAATAAAGCCTTCCGTCAATTTCATTGGTCAATTTCAAAACTAGACAATTTAATTGGCTGAACAAAATACAACTGGGCCACATTTTCATAATTTGCATAATTAGAGTTGAGCTTTCATTGATCAATTTCAAAACTGGACAATTTGATTGGATAAACAAAATACAACTGGGGCACATTTGCATAATTTCAGTAAGAGAATTTACGTTACCTGTCCTATTTAGGGTGGGTTATATTGTATTAATCTTTTACCTACAAGAAAAACGCCATTCATTTTTTTTTATATTTTCACTTTTTGCTTCCAAAACATAGGTTATGACCCCTCATTGGAAGTAGCGTGTCGCGCTCGTTCCAATGAAGGGTCATAACCTATGATTTAGAAGCAAAAAATGAAAATTTTTAGTTTTTCGAGGATGTTTTTTCCAAGTGCCGTCTGCAACTCAAGTTAGGTGATGGGTCAAAAGGTCATACTAAGTGGCTAATTTGTGCGCGTGTGTGTCATATGATAAATAGAATATAAAATGAGAGTTTTTCTCGTATAATATTTATGAAACTCGTCCGAATTTTCCGTTTGCGCTTGCCAGAGGCTCGCCAAAACGGAAAATTCTTAGACTCGTTTCATAAATATTATATCAGAAAAACACTCATTCCATATCCTCTATATATGTAATTAAAAGTTAAAATAACTCATAAGCAAACACGCTAATAAATACAAACTAAGCAATAATTGTTATAGAAGTTTTTTTTTATTGCGATAAACTCAATGTTGTTTTCATCTATCCGACGGAAAAAAACACGACGGAAGGACAGACGGACAAACCGAACGGGTGTCGCGAAGATACGCGATGAACTATGATGTCGGATGGGCCGAGTTGGTCGGTCCTATCGTTGGGTTCAGTTTGACTTGTAAAAAAAAAACTTTTCCGTGGAAAAAACAAAGAAACAAAATGTGAAATATTTGTATGAAAACAAACAAAATAAATGATGATTTGAAGCAAAGTTTACTAAATTAATGAGACCCAAGATAAGAATCACGACATTGAATGGTGCCGGAACCCGGGAATAGACATTAATTGTGTCAAAGTGTTTGAATTTTGAATCAGAAGTGGACGATTTCGAGCGCACACAAAAACACCGAAACGAGCCGTCAAAATGTCGACGTGGTATATGAAAGGACTACAAACCCGTTATAAGAAATTATTAGAAAAAGAAATAGAAAAGACTGATAATATTTTATCAAGTGATTTCCCCGAGAATGAAGAAAATAAACTAAAAAAGTTGTCCCAAAGCCTACAACGATTAACAGAATTTAAGGCAAAATTAGGGCAAACACTGAGGGATTTGTCTCTTGGCATCGGCGAAAATGAAGACGAAATTTCCGAGTTTCAAAGGGAACAGGATGAAATATTTGATCTTATTGAACGAGTTGAATCACGCTGTGAAGTCATAAAAGATATAGACTCGGATGAAAGGTCTAAACAAACAAAGGGTGGAAATTTAGATGAAAAATTTGAAAAACTTTTAGACATACAACAGCAACAGGCCGAGATTCACCAGCAGTTTATATTACTACAGGAAAAACAAATGGAAGAAAGAACTATCCCTGAGAGATCCTCAAATTCTGTAAAACTTCCTAAATTAGAACTTTTTACATATGATGGTGAACCTACGAAATTTCAAGAATTTTGGGACATCTTCGTTTCAACAGTGCATGAAAACTCGAAACTATCGGCGGTTGAGAAATTCACATATTTGAAAAGTAAATTGGTTGGAAAGGCGAACAGTGCTATCGCTGGTTTGACTTTGACAAACACTAATTATGATGCGGCAGTAGACATTCTAGTGGATCGATTTGGCGACAAACAAACGCTTATCAATTCGCACTATGCGGCATTAAGTAAACTGAATCGACTCGAGGATAAATATCAAACTAAGAATTTGAGACATTTGTTTGATGCCATCGAAAAGCATCTGCGAAGTTTAGAAGCACTTGGTCAAGATACAAGTCACAACATGTTGATTTCTACCATAACATCAAAATTACCGAAGGAAGTTTTAATTCAGCTTGAAATTAAAAAGGACCACATAGAAACATGGAGTGTCAAACAGCTTCGCGAACAGTTGAATGTGTACATAACCGCCTTAGAATTGGCTGAATCATCGCTCACAAAGCAAGATAAATCTTTCAACTTCAAGGGAAGTTATCAAAATACATATACACCTGTGCGTAAGAGTTTCGGTGAATTTCAAAGTGCATATAAAAATGAAAGCAGACAGAAAATGTCTGCCGAAGCCCTTTTCACTGCAGATTCTGGCTCACCCGATGGTGGTGGGGGTTTTCGGTCGAAGTCGTCATGTATTTACTGTAACAGTAAAGGGAATCATTGGAGTGATGAATGTAAAAGATTCAAAACTATTGATTCTCGAAAGAATAAAGTTAAGGGCAACTGTTATATTTGTTTGAGAAAGGGCCACAAGATGAATAATTGTGTTGCCAATAAACTGTGTGTTTATTGTGGTGAAACAAATGTACACCACAGAAGTCTTTGTCCCCAAAAATTTAAAGTTGAAAAAAGTGAAATTTCGTGCTTTATTGACGAAACTTTGACCGAGAACTCCCTGCTATCATCTGGAGAGTTTGTGTTAATGCAAACGGCCAAAGTTACAATAAAAAATAATGAAACAAATAAATCAGCCAGTGGGTTGAGAATTCTGGTGGATTCTGGGAGTCAACGTTCTTACGTCACTGAAACACTTGCAAAAACGCTGAACCTGAAACCTGGTAAAAAGGAAGAGGTATCGGTTGTCACGTTTGGTGCCGATAAACCAAAAACTGTGAAAACGCAAAAAACTACATTAGGCATTAAGCTGCGAAATGGTTCATATGAGACTATAGAGGTTAATATAGTTCCACGAATAAGTGGACAAATACACCGACAGCCTTTAAAGGAAATGCAGGAAAATTCAAATTTTCAGTGTTTGTGTGATAATGTCCTACTTGCAGATTCCTTGCCAAGTGAATCTGAAGTATCAACAATTCATATGTTAATAGGAAATGATTATTATTTAGATTTTATATTATCGGAGCGACTTTGCGTTAGGCCGGGTCTATACCTGCTGAATTCCAAATTCGGGTGGATATTGACCGGTAGAACACAAAATCAATCCAGTCAAACTCCTGAACAGAATATGCTTATTCTTGACTGTGCAAGACAAATAAACAATATATCTTTTCAAGCTCAGTATGATGAGAGTATTCTTGAGAATTGTAATGTGATGGAGGAATTTTGGAACCTTGAATCTATTGGCATCAAAGACTCCCCTCTGGAGTCAGCTGATGATATTGCTATAGCAGAGTTCAACAAAAGTATTCTTTTTGAAGATGGTCGGTATCATGTAACATGGCCATGGAAAGATAAAACTGTTGATTTACCATGTAACCGTGAATTAGCACATGGAAGATTTAAGTCACCTGTTAAGAGATTAAGTGCAAAACCAGGCATAATCAAGAAATATGACAGTGTAATAAAGGACCAGTTACAACAGGGCATTATAGAGAAAGTTGAACATTCTGGTGTGTGTAATAAAATTCATTATATTCCACATCATGCAGTTTTGAACACTACACATGGAACCACTAAATTTAGAGTTGTCTATGATGCATCTGCTAAATCACAACAAAACAATTTAAGTTTAAATCAGTGTCTGTACAGGGGTCCTGTTTTACTTCATGATTTGTGTGGACTTCTCTGTCGATTTCGTTTACACGAGATAGAAATTGTTGCGGACATTGAAAAGGCTTTTTTACAACTTGGATTACAGAAACCAGACCGTGACGTCACACGGTTTTTCTGGTTAAAAGACATTGAAAATAGTCAGCTTCATGATACTACAGAAATATACAGATTTTGTAGAGTACTGTTCGGTGTAATATCTAGTCCATTCTTGCTTTCTGCTACGATTGACTATCATTTGAAAAAGTTTAAACTAAAAACAGTAAAGGACATTAGTGCGAACATTTATGTGGATAATGTGATTTTGGGTGCAAAGACAATTGAAGATGCAAAATTGTTTTAGGAGGAATCAAAAACTATCTTTCGCAGTGCATCTATGAACTTACGAAGTTGGGCAACAAATTCAATTGACTTTTTTCAAAGCATACCTGAATGTGACAGATCACAAATGAGTTCGGTAAAGGTTCTTGGTCTTACATGGTTAACAACCAGTGACAAACTAACAATTTCATGCACAAGTGTTGACAAAATGAGCCCAGCATCAACAAAAAGACAAGTTTTACAAGTTGTTGCATCAGTATTTGACCCACTTGGGTTTTTAACCCCTATAACTTTACCAGCCAAGTTATTTATTCAGTTGTTGTGGAATCAGAAAATTTATGACTGGGACGATAAGTTATCGGAAGACGATATCAAAAATTGGAACCAAATTGTTGAAAATCTACAAAACATAGCGAACATTCTAGCTGACAGAACTGTTTATCTTGCAGGAAATGTTCAGTATAGACTATTGTGTTTTTGTGATGCATCAAACAAAGCCTATACAACTGCTGTGTATTTGCATCAGTCTACAGAAAACGAAACGCGCATTGATCTGTTGTTCGCAAAATCTCGACTTGCACCAAAATTGAATATGAGTACACCTCGCTTAGAGTTATTAGCCGTGCTCATTGGTTCACGTTGTCTAAAATTCATTGAAACACAGTTGCAAATTTCTGTTCAAGAAAAAATATTATGGACAGACTCACAATGTACTCTTTATTGGGTTGAGACAAAGAAACCATTGACTGTTTTTGTAGAGAACAGACTTAAAGAGATTAGAAAGCATAATGACATTAAGTATGCATATGTGTCTTCTAATGAAAACCCCGCCGATATGGCAACTAGAGGTATAGATTCACATAAACTGCAAAATAATAGATTGTGGTGGCATGGACCTGATTGGTTAACTAATTCTGTGTGTACTTGGACAATGTGGAATTCTGAGCAAATGAAGGAGAGTGACACTGTGGCATCCACTAGTGAATGCAAAACTAACAAACAATCCAGTGCGGTCAGTGCTGTGCACCTTCTCACAGGGGAGATTCACACGAGAAATGTAAATGATAAAAACAGTGACTCAAAAATCAATAGCGAATCTGAACTGAAAATACCCCAAACTCCATTTGAAATAGACTGTAAGAGATTCTCCTCTTTGGTAAAACTTGTGCGAGTAACAGCCCTGGTAACAAAATTTATCAAAAAACTGAGAAAGGAAGTTAATTTGTGTGGTCCCTTGACAGCAAGAGAACTTCAAAGGGCAAAACTTGATTGGATACAGTGTATTCAAGGAGAACAATTTGGTGAGATAATCAGTACTATTAAAAACAATAAGACTAACAACTTAAAAAATCAACTAGGTCTACATTTAGACAACAATGAACAGATTAGATGTGGTGGTAGACTAACAAATGCATCTATAACAGAAGGAGCTAGAAACCCAATACTCCTTCCCAGCAAACACTACTTTACTCGCCTCGTGATTGAAGACTGTCATAAGCAGTCTTTACATTCTGGTGTTTCACAGACATTGGCTAAATGCCGCCAAACTTACTGGGTACCTCATGGTAGATCCGAAGTGAAAAAGACTTTGCGAAATTGTAGAATTTTGTAGACATTATGAGGGTGGCCCATACAAAATGCCCTTAATGCCACCACTGCCAAAGAAACGAGTGACAGAATCACCTCCATTCACATATTCTGGAATTGACTATTTTGGCCCACTTTACATTAAAGTAGGATCTTTAACAAAGAAAGTGTGGGTGTGTTTATTTACATGTCTAGTCATAAGAGCTGTGCATCTTGAAATGGTTCAAGATATGTCTTCAGAACAGTTTTTGTTAGCTTTGAGAAGATTCATTTCCCGATGGGGTAAACCTCGTGAAATACTATCAGATAATGCAGCACAATTTAAACCTGCTAAATCCACTCTGAATCTAATATGGGAAAATGTAACATGTGATCAGGATGTTCAGTCGTATGTGGCTAACAATGGAATTTGTTGGCGTTTTATTGTACAGTTAGCCCCGTGGATGGGAGGTTTTTATGAAAGGTTGGTTGGACTTGTGAAAAGGTGTCTTCGAAAGACAATTGGTAAAGTGCATTTGACTAATGAACAATTTGAAACATTGTTAAAGGAGACAGAGTCTGTTATTAATTCTCGCCCACTAGTGTATGTTGGTGATGATATCAATTCACATGTTAGATTGACACCATCACATTTTCTAACAATGAACCCCAAAATTGGAATACCTGTTGACAGTGAGGATTTAGATCCTGATTACTTACCTGATGTTAATTCTTCTGAACAATTACTTAGTGTTTGGAAAAAGGGTCAAAAACATTTAAATAGTTTTTGGAAAATTTGGAGAGATGAGTATTTGTTAAGCTTGAGAGAAAGATTTGACTATAAATTGAAAGAGAAAAGAGTTCAAGCTAAAAATGAATCAAAGGTCGGTGATATGGTTCTTGTCAAGGATGATTTGCCAAGAGGGGCTTGGAAAATAGGAAAGGTTTCAGAACTTTTGATAGGTGGTGATGGTCAGACCCGTGCTGCCAAAATTTTACTTCCGTCCAAAAACATTGCTACCCGTCCATTGAATCTTCTATATCCCATTGAGTTTGCGGATGAGTGTAGACAAGAGACAAAAATTCTCCAGGATAACAGTGAACAAACTGATAAAACTCCCATACATATTGCTGACAGTGTTGAGAGTAAACCCCAGAGACGTGCTGCTAAAAGAGCAAAACAAAAAATCAGTAACTGGATTGGTGAACTAAAATCCTAAAATTTGGGTAAAAACTGTGTGAAAGAATATTGTTTTATTTTTCTTTTTTTTGGTTGAGAGTGTCGCGAAGATACGCGATGAACTATGTTGTCGGATGGGCCGAGTTGGTCGGTCCTATCGTCGGGGTCGCTTTGACTTGTAAAAAAAAAACTTTTCCGTGGAAAAAACAAAGAAACAAAATGTGAAATATTTGTATGAAAACAAACAAAATAAATGATGATTTGAAGCAAAGTTTACTAAATTAATGAGACCCAAGATAAGAATCACGACAACGGGGAACAAAGTTATGACAAGCGGCCGGATTTATGACCGAACGGATGAACAAAATTTCTGTATACTTTCACGTGAAGTTCGTGTGAAACACGATGGTGAAATTGTTTCTCCTGTGACATCCAAAGAGATATTTTGTCAAACGAATTCTCTCATTGGGTGCGTCACCCACTGACAGTCGTCTGCTTGTGACGAGATGAAAATCAACAGACGGTAAACTGTTCTTACTTTGAATGTGAAAATAGATTTCCTGGAGAGACGCGTATTTCAAAAGTTATGAATTTGCGGCATCTGTTCTGCACACAGTGCGAACGTGACATGATGAAATATGGGATATTTTAATGAGAAAATTTGAAAAATCCCTGGTGAAAAGAAGAGACACGACTACAAATGACAAAAAAAAACAAAAAACAAAACAATACTTCTTCAATTTGAGGTTTCGGAACTTGAAATCAACAGGAGAGGTTTCACACTCGACATTGTGAAATCTATACTTTAAACTCCTAGACATGTTATTTAAGGTAAGCCTATTAATGTGTCAGTACCTGCACGAATGTTGTGCTTTGTTAGTATTAGTGGCGTAGCCAAGAGGGGGGGGGGGGACTAGGGACTAGGGGGATAACGCCCTAAAAATTACAGTGCACCCCCCCCCCCCCCCCCCCATCAAAACGTGAAAATTAAAGTACCTGAGGTAGAGCTGTAGGTTTTTAAATTTCTTGTTCGGTTTCGGTTTTGGTTTTTCAGGTGGAGAAAAACCTCGGTTCGGTTCGGTTTTCGGTTTGTTCATGAGGCCAAGTAAAATTCAATAAAACTCATTCTTATGTCTAGAGTCATAACTCAATGGTAGTGAAATTGAGTGAAACTCAATGAATGCCCGAAATAAGCTATAATACATGAAGAATAAGGAAGGCCAATATAATAATTACCTAAATATACAGAACTTTTATTGTGCTTGGCCATTTTTCGAGGTCTGACACCTACACGCAACTTGAGGAAAGCTGCAAACACAACTAAACTGACATGTCGGAAATCCACAGAATGTAGCCTTCCCAGAGTAGTGAGAGTACCCAGACACTGCCATTGGCAGTGTCTGGGTACTCCCACTACTCTGGAATGGCTACATTCTGTGAATTTCTGCAGCAAGAGAGTATTTAATAAAAAAAGAAAAACCTAAGATTACGGGATGTCGACGGTTTCGGTTTCGGTTTTTAAAAAGGACTAAGAACCTCGGTTCGGTTTCGGTTAACCTACAGCTCTAACCTGAGGGTCCCAGATTCAGTCTCAGGGCATTGAATTTTCAAAATTTTCTCGGGAGAGCCCCCCCCCGAACCCCCACCAATGATAGGGGGATCCCGTAGGCCTGAGGTGGGCGGTGGGCATGGCCCTCCCATTTGCGGCGGGGGCTAGGGGGAGCCCCGAACCCCCACCAATGGGAGGACCATACCCACCCCCACCTCTGGCCTACGGATATGTCTGTGGTATATCTCGACCTGCCCCCCCCCCCCAAAAAAAAAAATTAAAAAAAATTCCCCCCCCCCGTCCGATAAGAAATCATAGCTACACCCCTGCTTTGTTAACACGTAAACGTTGCCACCGCCCCCTCCCCCAATCCACACCAGCCCCCTAAATATTCGGAATTCTACGATCTGGATGGGGCGTTAGCTAATAAAATTACAGATGACATACCACGCTTGCCACACACACCGAGCCTCGAAATAGCGCCATTTGGGGCATTTTAAAAAAAAACTATCCGGGAGAGCAATTTTTTAAAAAAAGATACCCTATCAGGCCTCACCCACGCGAGAGGGACACCACCTTGATACCTTTCCCCATCTTAAAACATTGATCGTCGTGGTATGTCTACGGCATAAAAATACTTGACCCCCAAAAGATTCATCCATTTTAGAGGACTTCAACCACAAGCATTGGTTACTGGGTCCTATTTTACCAGTAAAACAGAGCTTGTTTACCACAGTAAAAACACCGTTGCACTTCTCGGAGTTCCAAAGGGGGCAAGTGGGCAAAATAGGTGTAAATGGTTAGCACGACTTGAACACCAGTGGCGCCGGAACGGCCCAAACATTGGCCCGCCCATAACACCTAGATCCCTGTTTTTTTAATTGTTGCCATCGATTATGTGGGGGAGAAAAAAAAATGACAGTGCATGCAGTTCGTCTTTCGAGGAACATAATATGACAAAATTCTCTGCCAAATTTCCTTTCGCAATTTTGTCATATTATGTTCCTCGAAAAACGAACTTCACTGTGGAGGCCCCCAGAAATGTGGGGGCCCTGGGCGTCCGCCCAGTCTGCCCATTCGTAAATCCGGCCCTGTCCCCAGAAAATGTTTCAAAAATGACATCTCTCAGACCCATTTTGGAGCTACTTCTTTAGTATTCCAACCGCTTCCGAATACTAAAGAAGTAGCCCCCAAAATCTCCTCATCTTACGTTAACTCGTCATTAATAGCCGCCATTGTGTGCCCAATATTAAAGAATATAAGACGATCTTGCGCGCCCTATTTTCGGATATCCGCCAGAACAAAATTAAAAAATCATAGCCTGGTTATTTGATATGAATGCTGTTCGGCTGAAGGTCGATCACAAAAATATCATGATCGGCAATTTTTTGGCCCCGACATTGGTCGGGGTGGCTCCGGCACCCCTAAATGTTTAAATACTTATGTGGGGTGCGTTGAGTTGGAAAGTAGGAGAGCATGTGTTTTTAACGCCTTTTTAACAGGATCCTATTCGGGATCTTATGTGATGTCATGTCGCGGTACTGTACTGTCGGTACATGATGAGTATCAAATTGGTAGTTCTGGTAGCCCGCGTAAGCGGTTATACTGTGATTTCAGTGTCACAGTGTTGTACTGTTGTTAGTGCGCTTGCGCAGCTCGTGTTGTTATGGTGACACGTGTTTTTCTCTTCCATTTTGTATGATTGAGGCCGTTATCTTGGTTTCTGTGATGTTACATGGTTACTGTGATACCTCTATATAGTGGGAGTGTGTTCAGAGAATCTGTTCAATTGTACGTGGGTATGTCTATTTATCTTACACTCAACATGTATTTTGTCTGTAACTCCGCACCTGCCGTGTATCCAACCCCCTGCTACAGATGTTTGTATCAGGGGGTCGGATACAAGCACGTTCTTTTCGCGTAAGTTCCATTTTTTTTTCTTTTTGTTCATCCGTACGAATAAATAGTTCGTTATATATTCGTCTACATTCTTGACTTATCCCCAATATATTGTAAGATAAAATGATTATTACCATTATGTGGATGTACAAAATATGTATCCGAGTCTCACTCCGGGTTCTAAGGGTAGATCACGATTCATCTTCGACTCGTCGTGATCTGCCCTTAGAACCCGGATCTCAACTCGGATACATATTTTGTACATCCACACAATGGTAATAATCTCTGTTTACTGAAAGTACAATCAGTACACAAATAAACTCAAAACCTTCTAGAAACATGGCATCTTTGATGATACTCGTTTGGTATGGATAGAACGTTGTGTTACATAGGCCGTACGGCTTGAATATTGAGTTCGATGTACCATGAACGCCAGGCTTAACTGGCTCGGATTCTCCAAGTTAACCCCACAAAAACTGTTAGCATTGGATGCAGGTATGTGTTCTATCGAAGAGTTGTATCCTTACTGTACAACTGTGCCCCCACTTGGACAACTGGGATTGTCTTGCCTTAGGACACGATTTTGTGGGCCATGAACGAACCAAAGCCATTTCCATCGGAAGCCCATTGTTCTAACCAACGAGCCATCAACAGGCTTGGCAATTTCAGGAGAGCGATTTTTTAGCTCTCCTTACTGCCCTCCTGAAAGAATTAAGGAGAGCGAAAAATTGCCCTCCTAAATATTTTGGTCTGGGATGATTGAGATTACATGTATTATGCTCACATTAAATTTTTGTTGTAAAGCAAAAATGTAATTTAACTTCGAAGTCACATAACATCACGTAATTTCATTTTGAAAGTGGTTTAGTGGTAAAAGGTAATGGCTGCAACCATACCCAAACACAGTTGCAATCATTTGAAGCAAAATGGGTCACATCAATATGTTTTTTTCTGTCAGTTTCCAGTTCAACAACTGGCATCACAGTTTGAGGGGTAATTATTCAAGGAATATTGACACTATAATATACTACCATTACCACTATCCTGTCACTTGAAGCACTTGTACCAGGATGTGACTGTAGATTCAAGCAGACCTGTTGTCCAAGAAAGTCATACGCCTACCACTACCACCTTCAACCCCCCTTGGGGGGTTGAAGGTGGTAGTGGTAGGCGTATGACTTTCTTGGACAACAGGTCTGGGTACACACACAGGTCTTGTCAAGTGTGTGTTCGGTTGTTGAGTGAGACATCTAGATGTCTAAGTGATTTCGCTTTACCTTAGTAAAGTTAATAAAATCACTGATGTAGTCTGTTGGTTTCAGTTTCAATGAGTTCGTTCAACTGGATACTTAAAATGCTGTGTAAAGCTAATTGCTCTCCTAAGCTTATTGAGGAGAGCGATTTTTTGCCCTCCTGCATTTTTCAGAATGCCAGGCCTGCATCAAACCCCCAAAGCCCGGCCTAGGACTGGCATAGGAACCACGAAGGCTATGGTATGGTATGTAGCAGAGTAAGAATAAATTTCCTCGGGGATACTTCGATACCGATCGAATTAGCAAGAAGATGGTAAGTCTGGCCAAGCTATCTTCCAACAAATGTCCTTTATTTGCTGATTACTTGTTGTTAAATTATTTCGTTAATACACAAAACGACACGCGCGTGTGAATGGGTTAATCGATAATGGCACGAGTGCCAGCGAGGAAGGATAGAACGGTAGTCCACAGGCCGCGAGTTTTATCCTTCCGCGATGGCACAAGTGCCTTATTGAGTAACCCATTCACACGGGCGTGTTGTTCAGTGTTTATTACATGCCTTCACGTAAAAGAAAAACAATATATAAAAGAAGGACACTCCGCAATTCATTTGACAACTATGAACAAAAAGAACACATTTTATCGCTATCCAAATTTGCGAGGGGAGCCCGTGTTACTATTTTGTCTCCCAAGTTCCAATGTGTTCAGTGTGTCAACTGGCACATAGAACGCATTGGAACTCAGGAGACGGTTTTAGCTATCGCTAGCGATTCAAACCGTAATTGCGGTGCACGATTTGTATAAAATTTAAGTGAAATTTCGCTTCTTTATAAACCTAGTCCGTCAACGGATTTCCATTTTCTGAATGGTTTAGTGTTGCTGTGGATGGAGATTTCATTGAACAGACGTGTAATAAATAGAGGATATGGAATGAGTGTGTTTCTCATATAATATTTATGAAACGAGTCTAAGAATTCTCCGTTTTGACGAGCCTCTGGCGAACCCAAACGGAAAATTCGGTCGAGTTTCATAAATATTATATGAGAAAAACACTCATTTCATATTCTATTTATCACATGACACACACACGCACAAATTAGCCACTTAGTATGACTTTTTAACCCATCACCTAACTTGAGTTGCAGACGGCACTTGGAAAAAACATCCTCGTATAACTAAAAATTTTCATTTTTGCTTCCAAAACAATGAAAACATAGGTTACGACCCCTCATTGGAACGAGCTCGTCGAGCTCGTTCCACTGAGAGGTCATAACCTATGTTTTGGAAGCAAAAAGTGAAAATATAAAAAAATGAATGGCGTTTTCTTGTAGGTAAAAGATTAATACAGTATAACCCACCCTAAATGGGACAGATAACGTAAATTCTCCTTACTGAAATTATGCAAATGTGATCCAGTTGTATTTTGTTTAGCCAATCAAATTGTCCAGTTTTGAAATTGACCAATGAAAGCTCCCAACTCTAATTATGCAAATTATGAAAATGTAGCCCAGTTGTATTTTGTTCCGCCAATCAAATTTTCTAGTTTTGAAATTGACCAATGAAATTGACGGAAGGCTTTATTTATCACTGATTAATATGAAATAGACAAAACTACATGTATGTTTCAATGAGTCGTTTTGTATTCAATGAGTCAGATGTGCGTAGGAAGAAAACGTCGAGACCGAGTCTTTCTACGCACATCTGACGAATTGAATACAAAACGACTTATTGAAACATACATGTGGTTTTGTATTTATTACATGACCCAAGCACTTACTGACCTAATTTTCTTTTCTATCAACGGTGGTAAACACCATGCACTTTATGCAGTCGCATTGCATAAAAAAAGTCCCGGTTGGAACAGGTTGGTGTGCAATACGGAATTCCGTATTGCACAGCCGTATTGCACGCCGTATTGCATAAGAGAGACTGCATGGGCATGTAATAAAATAATATATCAAATGTTTTAAAGTGAACAAAACGGACGAGTCATATGCTAAATATCGGTAGTGTATACTGTTGAATATAATTTACTTAACCACTAACCAAACAATTTAACATTTTAAATGGTTTACTCTAGATATCGATGAAGAATTCTTGCAATTGTTAATTCCCAACGGGTACCAATTGAAAGCAAAGATATAGTTTAGTAAAATCGGTAAAGAAAGTATTAAACATGTCGCCGTAGTTCTGAATCGCCATTAAAAGATTAAAGCAATATTGTATGCCACTGTAGCCAGGAGACTTGGCCTTTAAGGCACAAAACAGACTAAACAGCATCAGTCTTTAACCCTTTACCTAACATGAAAAGCAAACGACACTTGCAAAAAAAAATTCTTGAAGTAATTTTTTTCATTTTTTGTCTCAAAAACATAGGTTATGACCCCTCATTGGAACGAGCTCGACGAGCTCGTTCCAATGAGGGGTCATTACCTATGTTTTTGAGACAAAAAATGAAAAAAAAATAATGAAAAATAACTGACGATTTTTGAAAATAGCACTGGCCGGTTTTGGCCGTTACGTTGGGTAAAGGGTTAAGAAGTAGCCGACGGTATAAATTGGGAAGAAGACAGAACAAACAAAGTTTTTTGTTACAATAAAATATTTTCTGAAAATATACAGACCATATTCCAGTATGTTACAAAAATACATCAAACACACATATTTCACTTTTACCCACTCATTAATGATACACCTAAAATCCCCATGTGAAGAGAAGTATATATGTTCAGTACAGTCATCGGAATTAGCTGCTGCAATCGGTAGTGGCATAGTAAATGCCGAGGAGGCCATTTTAACACGGCAGGGAAACGAAATTACCAAATCTGGAGTACATGCCATTTCGTGTGTCAAAATCATACAACAACTACACTTACGTCACGACCGTCATGCGCGCAGACTCTAACTTCCACAGCATGGAGAATCCTAACTAAGACTCCCCCACCGTTATGTCTCCCCCAAAACACCAACCATAACAAGGACCCTCCGGTCGCTATACTTCCCGGAAGTCATAACAGGAGGGCCCTTGCTAAAATTGATGTACCGAGAATATTGTTGCTTTGTTGAAAAATAAACATAGTCTACCATGATTGATAAACAAAATCTATTGGAAACAATACCGAGTCACTTTTAATCCTTAATAAATGTCTGGGTAATTTTCCAAACTTTGTGATACACACCACACCTTCGGAGTCTATCGGATTCGCAATGATTACTAGGCAAGTCTTGTTGCGCCTGGAGGTGACCAGGACTCGATTAGAAACCACGACCAAGGCAACTGACTGCTGTCCACGTGACCTCTGCTTGATTGTATGTCGAAGTACCTTTCATTTATTGAGCTTTGTTTATTTATTGCAACTAATGAGTCCCCCTTTCCCAGATAGCGACGGTTGGGGCAGTGTTCTATATGTGAGGGGTGGGGGTGGGGAGGGTTGGCCCCTTAAAAATTACAGTGGCTCCCCTCAAAATGAAAAAAAATTAAAGCATCAGAGGGTCCCAGATTCAGTCTCAGGGCATTGAATTTTCTAATTTTTTCAGGGAGCCCCCTCCCCCCTACAGAACCCTGACCAATGGGCTAAGTACACCGTATGTCTGAGGTGGGGTGGGTATGGCCCTTCCATTGGCGGGGGTCCCCCACTTTCACCTCAGGCCCACGGCCTTTGGATATGCCTATGGTATATATCGATCTGGCATCCCCCAAATTATGCCCCCACCCCCGTCAACAGGAATCCCAGCTACGCCCCTGGTGATCAATGAGAGTTTTAGCAATCCATTTGTATTGATGTCAGTACGTCATACACAGTACTTTGTATTAATACTACACCCTAAAACGGCTGAGGGAATATGATCCAAATTGGAGGACATTCATTCATTGGTGTTATTTCTGCACAATGGCTAATCATGACCACCACAGTTTTACGGGAAGAGGAAGCCGGAGTACCCGGCGAGAACCACCGAGCAGCGGCGAGCAACTATCAGCTCCCCAAATACCAACTCCACACAAGCAGGGTTACCATTGGTTGAAGACAGGTACACCATCGACGTGCAGTACGCCTTAGCTGACAACGCCACCGTGTCCCCACGTGGGCAATGGGGTGAAGTGTCTTGCTCAAAGATACACGCGGTTGCCGCAGGTGGAATTCGAACCGAGGACTCCTCGGCTTGCAGCCTGAACCTCTACCAACTGAGCCGTGGGCTCAGTTGGTAGAGGTGCAGGCTGCAAGCCGAGAGGTCCTCGGTTCGAATCCCACCTGCGGCAACCGCGTTATGTCCTTGGGCAAGACACTTCCTCTCCATTGCCCGCGTGGGAGCACGATGACGCCGTGTACTAAGACGTACTGCACGTCGATGGTACGCATGTCTTCAACCAATCTAACCCTGCCTGTGCTGCAGTGCAGAGTTACGATGTTGGGGAGCTGGCAGCTGCTCGTCGTTGCTCGGTGGTTCTCTCCAGGTACTCCGGCTTCCTCCACCTGTAAAACTGTCACTGTCATGATTAGCCATTGTGCATAAATATGTGACCTTAAACATCAATAAATGAATATAAATAAATAACCAACTGAGCCACCGCGCCCCCAAATTACAGGACATGTATTTGGTCATGATAATACATTTATCTAACAATCCCGTTACATAAAGCCCGTATTCCCCGTTTTTTCACTTTAAATTGGGTTGGAATTGGTCAAAATTTTGAATTTCATATTTTAATGTGTAATAACAATGTAATTGTTTGGTGTTTACCAGAAGTTCATTCTGTCTGATACGGGGGGAAATGTTTTTTTTTCCGAGTTTGGGGGTACAAATTAAGTTGATTGGTAGATAAAAGCTAATATTTCAACCTAATTTTGGAAGGATAATTTTTACGCTTGTTCTTTTCTACACGAGGTGTCCCTGGCTGTGGAAAGTGTCGTTAAATCCCTCTAAAAAATACGCTTGTTCTTGTGGGAGGTAAACGACATTTCGATTCATCTATCGAATCACAAATGTAGTTGCCAGTGTCCAACAATTTTCATCATTTGAAAAGATTGATTCATCGAACTTATCTCCCTTAATATTCAGAATATGACAAGCAAGGATGTGAACGCGTCCCCCGTGTTCCAATGTGTCCTATGCGCCAGTAGGCACATAGAACACATTGGAACTCAGGGTACGAACTGGCTGAATTCGACCGATTTGATATGCAAATGGTAAAACCCACTGTCGACAAATTACTTTGGTTCAACTGCGTTGTTATCTTTTTGTATCACCGTGAACAAAAAGAGAATATTATTTTTTTTAGAATGACCGGGCATTCTTTCAAATAATACAGAGTAATTGTTCTAACTTGAATTCCCCCCCCCCCCCCCCACCCGAGTTTCTCCTCATCCATGCGCAGCATGCTACTGTATTCGTCTCGTGTATTATCCTTTAAGGTGGCTTTACACGGTCAAGAAATTGCACCAGTAAATTGTATCAACATATTGCGCAAATTTTTTTTGTTCTATTCACACACAAACATTGTAGGTGCAATATTACATTGATTGGCTGAGAAGAAAAGTTTCAGTTGCTATATAATTATGAACTTGTAGAAAATAGAGACAGATTCTATTTTTTTTCAATAAATTGTATTAATAAATTGTTACAATAAATCCATTTTTCATGAACAATATTTCATGCAATATGTATTTGAAATTAATATTGCACGCAAGGAATTACAGGAAATATTGCTCGTGTAAAACCACCTTTACTTACGAAGCCCCCAATGCCTTGTTTCCAACCGTTTCGAGGGGAGACGGCTAGCCAGCTTTGAGGGGTGGGGGTGGGGTGGGGAGGGTGGCTACGGCAAAAACGATATTTGAAAGTCCGTTGTTTGAGGTTTCGGTGGCCTCCCCTGGTTCTTCCTGGGACCCTCCGGTCGTTGCCGACTCCCCCCACTTCCCTGAAGAGAGGGGAGGAGGGGTGACGACCAGAGGGACCTAGTTAGGACTAGCACCCACCCCTAGAAAATTTTGCAAAATTTAGTGCTCTAAGAACGAATTTGAGGCATTTGTTGTAGCGTTGTAGCCCCAATATTGAGACCATGCTGTGTGAAAGTTGCAGTGAGCCAATATTTTGGAAGGTAGCGAAAATTTTAGGAGGGGAGGCCCCCAGGCCCACGTAACTACGGCACTGTTTCCATTTCGCTATGGGTAAAATGAAAATAGCGTGAACTTGATTCGTTTCAACTCGCCTAAACGCCCCGTGACACAAAGGTTTGCGCAAAACAAAAACTCCATTATTCCGAATGATTTGCAGTTTGCACCCACGTTAAGGTGGTCTTCAAGGATAACGTTCTGGCAGTGTGATGTGATACTTGAACAACCAACCGATATGCCCTTCTCTTTTCGTCTTCTCACAATATATTCAGCCCTGAAAGAATATTTACAATAAACATAAAGTGTTTAAGTTAATTTTTACAGAAGAATGGTATATACATTTCAGTGTGATGGGGCACTCAGTGATTGCCAGGAAAGAAGTAAAAAAAAAAACAACGCAGAGACTATCAAAATTTATTATTTTAATTAGGATTTTTTTTTAATTTTTCAAAAAAATTCAACAAATCCATATCATGTGACCCCTCATTGGAACGAGCTCGATGAGCTCGTTCCAATGAGAGGTCACATGATATGGTTTTGTTGAAATATTCTGAACAATTTATATTTTTCAACTGCTCAATTTGCAAATTACGCGGGCGGATGCGGGTAAAGGGTTAAACTCAAATAGAAATGTATTTATCATAACCAATGTGTAAAGAGAAGATGGTAAAGAGAAGTAGAAAGATAGATAGATAGATAGATAGAGAGAGAGAGAGAGAGAGAGAGAGAGAGAGAGAGAGAGAGAGAGAGAGATTTTCTCGGGCATACCCATAGAAGGTTGGGGGTTACCGGGTAGGGGGTTATCGGTATCGGGACATTTTTTTCTGTTTTCTGATCTGGGGTCCACGATATTGCTTCTAGAGAGAGAGAGAGAGAGAGAGAGAGAGAGAGAGAGAGAGAGAGAGAGAGAGAGAGAGAGAGATTCTCGGGGCATACCCATAGAGGAATTTGCAAGCACAAACGTGCGAGAAAATGCCAATGAAACACTCTTATGTTGGAAACACTCTTATGTTGTGCACATACCATGCAATCTCTTCATATTAGAAATTAAACAAGAAACATTATGTGAACAAAGTTGAATATGCCTCTCTCAAAGAATTAAAACCACATCTCAAAGCACTGTGAATGGCGATTCACTAGAAATTTGTCCAAGATAATTTCAAGTTTATTGGACAGAGTTCCAGGACATGGGGGTTAATATCTTCCTTCGAAAAAACTTGAAAGGGCACCCTTCTCCCCCACACAAGCACCCCTTCCCCCCCCCCCCCCAAAAAAAAAGTTTTTGGTCGAATCATTCTGGTACGAAACTCGACTTGGGACAAAACGCCTGTGGTGAAGTGATTTTGAGAGGAACTGCACCGGCACCAACTCCAAGTATTACCAGTGGTGGTTCTCGAGGGCTAAAAATCGCTCCCCTTACATGGCCTTGGGGAGCGATTAGCTGTCCTCAAGCTTACAAAATAAAGTTTTACTGTTATTGAAATCTGCCAAGTAGGCATTGTATATTTTATTTAGTGCTGCTAACAAGGCAGTATCTATGAGACGGCTACACTGCCCCTCCCACACCTCCGAGCTTTGGCAAGGCCCGGAGGTGTGGGAGAGGCAGTGTGGCCGTCTTACAGAGACCACTAACATAGCAGAGATCTATAAAGATGTTGGTTTTAGAAATAGGCTGTTATGGTAATCATTATTTTCTAAGGCCAGAAGGGCTAGCTTTCGCCCTCCTTAATTTTTTAAGGCGAGCAGTAGGCGAGCGAATAAATCGCTCTCCTGAAAATGCCAGGCCTGCAAAGGTGGAGGGGTGGCTACACTTTGGGGTTTAAGGTCTCCATTCGGAAAAAAAACTATTAAAACTACCTCACCCCTCCTCACAAACTAAACAAAGCAGAAAGCTTAAATGTAGGCAACAGACATATTGAGAATTGGAGGAAAATATTCACACAAACATTTCATCTAATTATAACCAAGGGTGGATGTATCATAACAAATATGGTTTTAAAAAGTACTTCTAAGTTTGGAGGTGGCATAACACAGCGCGGATATTAATGACACTGAATACGGCGAATCCCAGTTAAATAACGAATTCCGCGTATTATAAGTTACAGAGCGTTTAGTTGGCAGATACAGTGTCATATACGGCGAAGAGAAAACAATATTAGGTGAGGCAAAGCCGAACCTAAACAATATTAGGTGAGGCGAAGCCGAACCTAATATTGTTTTCTCTGAGCCGTATATGACACTTTATCATGCCAGCTAATGAAATTCGCCAATCACACCCCCCCCCCCCCCCCCCCCGAATAGTGGGACGGTACTGAGCCGTATTGGGTCACCTGCAGCCCGAGGTGAGTACCGCCATTTTGTTTCGACGTGGAAATTCCTCACCTCGCGGTGCTTTTATACCCATATTGAAGAAATTGCAGTACAATCAAACGTCCCTCCGTGTCTGTATGTCTCATTTTCTCTCCTCTTATAATAAATTTATTGTGAAATTTATTTTCTAAATGTAAATTTAATTATTTGAAGTGAGAAATACTACTGTTTTCGATCTACCGATAACGGATCAAACAAACGTCCCTCCGTGTCTATATGTCTCATTTTCTCTCGTTTTTAAAAATAGCGACTGCACTATAATGAAATTGTAAGAAATGAATCACAGCTATGAAGGAAAAGATGCGAGATACATTTATTTTGTTCGAATTCTATATAAAATCGGACGTTTCGGACATTTTCTGCACACCCAAGACAAAGTGACAGTACGAAGAAAAGCGTCTATCGCTGTTGTCTGTGTTGTCAAGGAAATTATACACAAACAGGGAGACAACTGTGCACGTTTGTTACAACTTACATAGCGTTTTGCACCAGTTTTGAAAATGTGCCGGCGTTCAAATTTGATTGTTATTTTGTTTTCGCTGACATAATAAATACGTTACAGGACGTTCAGGTGGCGGATACGGTGTCATATGAGGCTCGGCAAAAACAATATTGGACTCGGCGTACCGCCTCGTCCAATATTGTTTTCACCTCGCCTAGATGATACCGTATCCGCCACCTGAACGTCCTGTAACTTATAGTATCTGCCAACTAAATGCCCTGTAACGTATTTATTATGCACGGCATGCTAAAATGTCATTGGGGAAGTTAACTCAACGAATAGTTAAATGATGCGCACTTCTCGAAAAATGTAAACAAAGCAGACGATGTTCACATACGCAACAAGGGGAGTAATTTTGCTTCCGCATTCTTATAAATCACTCGTGACTTGTTCTATAACAGCCAATGTTTTGGGCTGATTTGGCATTTTATTATAACAGTTTCATTCAATCGAATGCAATGTTTATACGACGGGGATATTTTATATGGTGGGTCTTCTGTACGACTGCACTGCAGCATGTACGTACGTGTAAATTAAAAGATGAGGCGTGTGGATATAATGATAAAACAAAATGGCTGACGGGCACCTAATATTAAATTAATATTGGGTGCTTTTCAGCCATCCTGAACCTAATATTGCGGAGTCTACGTCTCTTAGTAACTTCATTTGATTGGATAAACAAATTTACTAGCATAATAACAGTGGATCCAGTATTTATGCGGTTCCATTTTTTATTGTTTTCCAAGTCAGTTGAATCGACCCGAGAATTCAGTACCATATGATCTGGAGCAATTACTAACCCAATGTACACGAGCTCTAAATAAATGAATGACGCCGAAAGAGTGGTGACCTGTAAGCAAGAAAGGTGTACAGATCAGTGCACTGAGTGCAGCAAATTTAAACATTAATGTTTACTTGAGAATGTCAAACACTTACCCGCTTAACAATGTCCACAAGCTTTAGCACATTTCTCTTTCATGTATTCCTCGTATCTTGAGTTAGTACAGTAGCCTACAGACTGCCAATAGTTACAGTAAGTTTCCTTGTCTTCACAAACAGGAGCTGAAATAAAATGCATAACTTCTTTACACCAAAACTGTGGCATTCAAACAACATGCGCTGTGTCAGAGATCAGGCGCTAAAGTTTATCACAAAGAGTGGAGTTTGACCTCAATCTAATATCGGCTGCGAAGCAGAGAATCGAATCGAACACAAACGTTTCCGCTGTTCTCTTAGTTGTTACTCGAACGTTTCTTTAGGAAGGATCGGGGGGGGGGGGGGGGGGGCTCCAAAAATTTGCAAAAGTGACGTGGGGTTGGGTGGGTCTCTTGGGTGCAAAATGTGCATTTCCAACTTGTGCAATTTTTTGATTTTTTTAAAAATACAGTAGAATCCTCTTAATTGAATATCCATTTTGCCAGTGAAAATTATTCAGTTAACAGGAGTATAGAATTAACAGGGATTTGGTCAGTTTCATGTGTTGTGGAGGTAAATTGAGCATTTATTCTATTATATCTTGTTTGACAGAGCTCATAGAGCTCTGTCAAACAATATATAATAAAATGAATGCCTGTATTGGATGTAGTGAGGCCAAAAAAAGGTTGATAAATAAGGGGAAATTGGTGATACCACTTTAAGAACATTATGACCCCCCCCCCTAAAGACAGCTGTGCTTACTAAGTTTATAAGTTTATTTTGGATTTTAATGGGAGGGTGGGGATGGATGTCTGAGAACGGTAGTAGAAAATTTGCACGTAGGGGTGGGTGGGTGTAAAATGGAGCTGAATAAAAAATAGGACGTCACGTCTTGCAAATTTTTAGTGCCCCCCCCCCCCCCCCCCCCCCCATGGAAGGATCGGTAAATTTTTATGTGCACTGGCTATTTTATACCGGCGGTCATTGTATCGTCGAAGTTCGAGTGACAAGGAAGATTGTGTATTTCCAACTGCCTGAAACGGCAATCTTCTATAGTATTATACAGGGCGTCGCCTGAGTGCTAGAATGTTCTATGTCCCATGTGGGACAAGTTGCTGGCCAGGAAAGGAGAGGTTGTTAAAAAAAATAGTGCAACCAGGTCAAAGAATAGAAGGTCTTATTCGCTGGCTACAAAACGCAGATGTGTATGAACATGTAACGAAAGTGACTGTGCATGTTGGCATTAACTTGTGTAGACATCAAATTGTTACACCTATAAAAACAATCGAGGAGCTGCTAATTCTTTTAAAGCAGAAATACCCACGGGCTAAGGTTAACGTATCATCTGTTCTTCCCACTCCCCATTCAACAGATATTAACTCATTAATCATCGAAACCAATCGAAGATATAAACTGTCATGTGATACCATCGGATGTGACTTCCAAGACAACACCGGGGGCTTTATATCACACAGTGGCGTTCTTCAAACACATCTTTATCGGGATGATTGGCATGTAAATACTTCAGGTATCAAAGTGCTAGCTAAGAGAATTAAATATTGTTCCAACAGTGCCAGTTCACCAAACCAATTCAGTTATAATGTGAATTATGTTCGTGACCGACAACAGCCCTACCGCAGACACCATTATCCAAACATTCAGCCAACAATGGCACACGGGAACATTGGAAATTATTGCGCTGGTCAAAGCGATACAATGCGCACTGTCAATAGTGAACAACATATACAGTTCAGTAATAATCACCAGGAACGTCAAACATTTAACAACAATGAAGTGGCATTTTTGTGCCAGCAATTATCAAGGGTTTTAATGCATATCGACTCCAAAAGTCCGAGAGTTTAGAAATGAAACAGAAATTACGCACACATTAGAATTACTATTTTCTCTGCAAATGTTATTTCAATACTTTCACATGAGAAGACTCATAAGCCTTTCGTGTGACACTATTGTTATAATTCAACAAGTCAAGTCTTTTTTATATTATTTATCGATATACTATCACAATATCCTCATACGAGAGCGCTTTTGAGCAGCTCTCGTGTGATGATGCTATTATAATTCATTAGGATAAGGGGGGGGGGGGGGGGGGGGGGGGGTTAAATAAATAACTAAAAACCCCAATATTACTACTATCCGTTCTAGATTATCTGCTATGTCAGAGTATTAATTGTAATCGACGAGTATTTCAAAGTATATCTTCAATTTTTATAATAGTCCAACCCTTGACTAGAAGTTTGCAGATAACTAATTTTTCAGCTATTTATTATGAATAATATTGCAGTAATTCCGATAGAATGACCACTGAAGTATGGTTTATTTAAATATGCAACGTAAATTATCACGAGTTATCTAATGTTGACTCTATCCAGTTCTCCTTGGCCAGCGTTGTTAAATAATAGATTCATCATGTCTGCACGTTCGAAATGCAAAATATTTCCCAAAATTGGCTACACTGTGTGGAATACACAAGGTCTTGTGAGTAAACTCTCAGACCCATGTTTCCTTAATTTGTTGAACAGGTACGATTTTATAACAATTCTAGAATCTTGGCATGGTAGCGACGACGATATAGATATACCGGGATATACCTGCTTGGATCTGTGTCGCAATAACGCCAAATATAAAAAAGGTGGTATTGCGTTCTATTATCTTGACAGATATAAACCGTTCTTCCAGAGATCATTTTCTATCGACGGTTTGTCCCTGTGGGCACAATTTGATGGTCAAATGTTCAACTTGAAAGATCCAGTACTTTTCGTGTCCATGTATGTACCTCCCCAAAACTCTACATACTGGAGAACAGAGGCAGGTGATACACCCATCTTTTGTAGCATGAAAAATAAATTGAACGAATATGATGAGAAGGTGTTGGTGATAATGGGTGGAGACACAAATGCCCGTACTGGCGTGTCTCCGGATTATATTACAGATGATACTGACAGGCACATTCCGCTCCCCGATTTTTACACAATCGACAACTGTCGAGCTCGTACGAGTCTGGATAAAACACTGAATACCTATGGAAGGCAGCTGATTTCCTTCTGCCAGGCAGCCAAACTCAGAATTCTGAACGGCAGGGTTCCTGGGGACTACATGGGAAATTTTACAAGTTTTCAATATAATGGAGCCAGTGTTGTTGATTATGTAATCATTTCAGAAATGTACTTATCAGATGTAGATTACTTTTGCGTAAAAGCCCCCAATGAGCATTCAGATCACTCCCAACTAACAATGTTATTGAAATACAGGAACACCTCTAATACATCCCACGTAAATCTAAAATATAAATATACCATGACCAAATTCACACTAAGGTGAACACCTGATAGCCAGATGAGAGCTATAAGAGCAATTTATGGCCACGATGTTGAAGATAAAAAACAGCAGTTTCTGATGAAACCCTACACTCGGGATAGAAAAGGCACTACTGACGCCGTGGCCGAATTCAGTGAGTTATTGGGTATTATTAACACAGCTGCAACAAAAAGAATAACTCTCAGGAAATCGAAAATGAGACCTAAGAAGAGATGGTTTGATAGCGAATGCAAACAACTAAAAAGTGCTCTGGATAACGCTAAAAAACGCTTGCAACGCACACCCCACGACAGGTCATTGATTCAGAAATTTTATTCTGCCAAAAAAGCATATAAGAAAACACTAAAAAGAAAATCAAAGTTATACTTCAAAAGCATATGCGATAAACTAGAACACCTGTCAACATCTGACCCCAGAGAATACTGGAAAACAATTAATTCATTGCGAAAAAACAAAGCCGCAGATCAACATCTGGATGCCGACAGAACTGTAGATTTCTTTGGTGATATTCTCTGTAGACCTAGACCACCGAACAAATCTAACAGTCCTGACACGTTTAGCAGAAATCAAGATTATCAGTTTGCACTTAATAATGGTTCATTTACTGCCGATGAAATTATGTACTCAGTTAAACGACTCAAAACCAAAAAAGCATCTGGTTGCGACAATATATCAAACGAACTGCTTAAAGCGGTTACCCCACATCTAATCGATCACTTAATTAAACTTTTCAACCAGGTGTTTGAATCACACCATTATCCACTGACTTGGAGCAATACTGTACTAACAACTATCTACAAGAAAGGTGATAGATATGATCCAAATAATTACAGAGCAATAGCCGTAAGCAACGCGCTTGGCAAGCTATTTAATAAAGTTCTGAACGAAAGGATTAACACATTTCTTGAAGACAATTCCTTAATCACCGATAATCAATTTGGCTTCAGACAAGGTCGAGGTACAACCGACAGCGCTTATATTCTCAAAACATCGATAAATAAATATAAAAAGATGAAAAAACCACTATACGCGGTTTTTGTTGATTTTAAGAAAGCCTTCGACACTGTTGACAGAAATATTCTCTTTCAAAAACTTAAAGTGGGTATATGTGGTAATATTCTTGCAGTGTTAAGTTCTTTATATCAGTCAAGCTTTTATCAAATAAAAACCAAACTTGGCGTGAGCCCCGCACAATTATCGACAATCGGTGTTAGGCAGGGCTGTGTTATTTCGCCGACATTATTTAAAATTTTGATTGATGACATTGGACACATCTTTAATGAAAAATGTGCACCTGTAAAATTAAATAATACTACATTAAATCATCTGCTTTTCGCAGATGATCTGGTGCTGATATCAGACAACCCCTACGGTTTGCAGCGATGCTTAGACCAATTGGACGATTACTCTGTTAGAAACGGGCTCCATGTAAATGTAGATAAAACAAAGGCGATGACATTCCACTCCCGTAAAGTTAGAATGCCAAACTTCCACATTGGTTCAAATTCAGTTACACAGGTGTCCGATTACACTTATCTTGGCCTATGTTTCGCAAGAAATGGAAAGTTAACAAAAGCACAACAAGAATTAAGCAAAAAGGGCATGAAAGTACTGTACAGTCTCCCAAATACTTTCAAAAAGGAATGGCCACCTCTGATAATTCTTCTCACTAAACTTTTCGATTCACTTATTAAGTCTATTCTTTTATATGGAAGTGAAATATGGGCGTCTGAAATAAACAACACACACGGTGATAAGGTTCCGTGTGAACATGTTCATCTACAGTTCTGTAAAAGCCTACTCGGTGTTAACAGGAAATCATCCAACCACGCAGCGAGAGCGGAATTAGGTCGATATCCTGTGCACATAGAGGCTACGATGCAAATGATTAAATATGCAACCAAATTGTACCAGAAGTCTTCTTCAACACTGTTGACTGAGGCTACATTACCAGATTCAATCATTTCAAGATGTCACCGTCTTGTGGAAGATAGTGGTCAAGCAAATGTCCCCGGTAAACAACCAGCAAACCTTAGCAATTGGAAAATGGACGTAATTCGTGAAGACTTGAAGACTCGCCACCTTAATACTTTTCTAAATGATATTTACAATGATGATAAGAAGGCCGGAAAAAAACAAACTTAGAACCTATAGAGAGTTTAAAGACATTTATAACATAGAAATTTATTTACTGAACACAACTTCGGAAGATGCAAAAAATATGTTCACCCGATTACGTATTAGTAATCACAACTTAATGATTGAAAAAGGTAGACATATGCAGCCCCCATTACCTGTATATAAAAGGTTATGTAAGGTCTGTAACAATGGTAATATAGAAAATGAATTCCACTTTGTTATGGATTGTAAGAGATATGACTCTATACGTGCTGACTCCTATCACAAAATCGAGAGAGAATATCCAGATTTTGTTGGTATGAGTAGCTCTGAGAGATTCGTATTTCTTATGAAAAATGAAATCCCCGCACTGTGTGGTATCATCTGTAATATGATCCGACAAATGTTTGAATACAGAGAATGCTTGCTTGCGGCATAATACCAATTAGAATGAAATCATTAGCTATAACATGCACCAACTGAACATTAGTGTTTATGGTTTCAAACATATTTTGCTATTTCTTGGTATTATTGTTACTAATTTCAATGACATGCAATCTGCCTTGTTTTTGGTGTTCTTGCAATAAATATTATCTTATCTTATCTTATCTTAGAACATTCTAGTACTCAGCCGACGAGGTGGTATTGACTATTCTAGACGACTAGATCACTTAACGACACGAATATCTATCTGAATTAGTCTTTGAACATACGGAGTTTTTCGAAAGGTGTTCAAAGTGCCAGCTGTAGTTTTGAAATAGTATATTGTTGACACGCATAAATACTGAATCCTTGATTGTATGAAACCTCTAAAATGTACACGCTAAAAACTAAAGTGTTAAAAACTACACTTGAAGTGCTGTATTTAACACTAAGTGCAGAACTAGCACTTTGTTCAAGTGTAGATATCCCAGAACTTGACAGGTGTTACAATAATACCACTTGACAAGTGTAATGTCGCGACACTTAAAAGGAAACAACGCAGATGACGCGGATCAGGATCGAACTCTCGAGCCTGATCCGTGTCATCTGCGTTGTGTCCCTTTAATTATGTACCCACCAAGCGCGAATCAAATTATGGACGATTCTGGAAGAACCACCAATGCTAGACACATGGGACGTGCCATCCATTCAAGTTTCAGATGTCTGACGATTGTAATGTCTAAGTGCTTAAAGCATTGCACTTTGAGTGTTAAAATCAAATCCTAAGCGTTAGAGTGGGTTTAACACCTTGAAAGTGTCAGTTTTAACACTTTAGTTTTTAGTGTGTAAACTATCAAATATGACAGATTACTTCACCATTTTCCAGGGGCGGACTGGGCCAAAAAAGTTCCGGGAAACGCAAAAGGGGGCCCCGAACCTGGACAAAATGTTGATTTTTCGAACCGACAGAACGCTGCTTCCTTGCATCTGAGCGATCAATGGCTGTCCACACAGAGGACATTTTCGATGGCATTTTTTTGCGTTATCTTTGTCGTGCATTTGAAAAAAAAATGGTTGCAACAAAGGGGCCCCGGCCTCATCAGGTCGACCATAGTTCGGCCCAATGGAAAAAAAAACTTCGAAGTTTTGAACCGAAAGAACGCCGTTTCCTTGCATCTGCCCAATCAATGGCAGACTAGACTGCTGGTTTACGAAATGCCCTCTATTGGCAGTCCACATATAGAGGGCATTTCGATAAACCGACAGTCGATGCAATCAGATCCATTTCGCCCTTTTGGTCATTTTCACGAAATTTCATGCGCATAAAGGTGTTGGGATGCGTAAATTTGGGGACATTGAGTGGCTCCCAATAGGGGGACGGGGTGCACCAGGAAATTTCCGCTTCTGCTATATTCATCCATTCGTACGACTGGTCTCCATCTTTACTTCTCAAAATGATGCCGGCAGATGGATAACAGGGTCGAGTAATGCTGCAGCTTTGGAAGCAGTAAGGGGGGAGCTTGGGTGGATGAAAATCAAGGACAGGGTAGATTTGGGAAAACTGTGTTACTTTAACTACTTGAGAAACCTGCCTGACAACCGGTGGTGCAAATTGATGCTCGATACCATTTGGAATTCTAATATAGAAACGGGGTGGTCAAAACATGTGAGGGAACTAATGGACAATTACTCTATAGAGGTCACAAACATAGAAGTAGGAATGAAAGAAGGCAAAATGTTTGTCAAAGAGAGAATCATGGAAGATTGCAATCGAAACTGGCGAGCAGGAGTTAGCGTGAAAAGATCACTGCAGGGGTTACAATATAAAGAAAAGCCAGCTTTTGAGAAGTACCTAGATGGCACCTTTGGAGGGTCACTGCTGTTCAAACTGAGATCAAGATCACTGGAGCTTCGGGGAAAAATTGGGAGAGATGGGGAAAAGGGATGCCAAATGTGCCACTCTGGAGTAGTGGAGACCCTGGAACATTTTCTCTTGGAATGCCCACAGTATATACCTCATAGAATAAAATTTACTGGAAGAATAATGCAGAAGTGGGGTGAAGAAACAAAGGATAGATGGCTGATGGGGGACACGAGGGAGAGGGTAGGAATGCTTATTGAAGAAATTGAAAAAGATGAAGTGAGGGACACTATTAAGCAGTTTATATCTGAATGCTGGGAGGAGAGGAGGGGAAGAGGGGGTGGGGTGCAGGGGGAATGATGGCCTTCTCTTATGAGGACCGCGACAAATCAGCGGCTGGCCAAAGAGTTATTATTATTATAAGCCGTCATATTGTAATCTTTTAGATGGCCAATTCACTTTTGGCCAAAAAACAAAAACAAAAACACACGTGCTTATATTCTGAGAACCATCCTAGGCGCAAACTGATATCACTACATGGTTTATGTTTGGTCCACTCTTTCCCTATTAAACGTTTCTGAGAGGAAATACCTTCCGGCATTCCTGAACGAAAGTTGTATAGGGGCATCGCCAGTATTTTTCGTCATTATCAAACACAACTTTTTTGCCGTGTTTAGTTTCTAGTGTTGCTGCCTTTACCCAACGCAGATGATATCAAAATTTATTAATTTAAATACCATTTTTTAATTTTTTTCGAAAAATTTCAACAAAACCATATCATGTGACCCCTCATTGGAACGAGCTCGACGAGCTCGTTCCAAAGAGGGGTCACATGATATGGTTTTGTTGAAATGTTTCGAAAAATAATATTTTTTCAGCTGCTGAATCTGCATATTACGCGGGCGGATGCCTGCGATTCGTCCTGTAAAGGGTTAATACTAATACGGGAAACCAAAATTTATGCAGCCCAACAAGTGTGACAAAAAAAAATTGTAAAAATGACCAACAGACGAAATGGATCGGATTGCATAGACTGTCGCTATACCGAAATGCTCTCTATGTGGAGTGTCAATGGCAGTCAACATTAAGACATTTCGATATATCAGTGGTCTTGTCTGGATTTGAAAAAAATAAAATTTTCTCCTGTCTGGGTCGAAGTATGGGCAGCTCGATGGTGCAACCATTTTTGGCCGAATGAGCGACGAAGATAATATAAATATGCCAACGAAATGTCCTCTATGTGGACTGCAATTCATCGCCCAGATACAGGTAAGCAGCGTTCTTTCAGTTCAAACTTTCCCCCTCCCCCCCCGCCCCCACCCTATGCACACACTCCTGATGCATTTCACGGTACGTTTTCTTGGCCCAGCCCACCCTGAGTGTTGTTAAGTTCTCTGACAGTTTGACATCCCCTAGAACGATAGAATCTTGTTCTGTTAGAGGTATCACAGAACTAAATATTTTCCCATAGGCGATCATTATAACGTTCAGGTGGAAAAAAATATGATCGCATCACTTTCATTTTGGCATTCAAATATCTCTGTCAAGTATAGCCCTTCAGACAACTTTTTTGTGATCTGAAAACAGGGGGTCATGCAACAAATAAGAGAGAAAAACTGACACAAAGGGAAGTACCGGTCACGTGCACATATTTTTCAGGGAATTCCCTACAAAAACACACAAAAAGTAAATTGTATTTTTTAGGTCCAAAAGTCATCAAATCACCCTCTTTTTTTATCAGGAATATTCAACAATAATGCAAGATGTCAATAGAATGTTTCAAACTTTTATTGAAACAATGGATTTTCCCAAGGCTGTTTATTTTTAGAGATTGCGTCATTTTAAGGCGGTTCATTCTAATTTCAATATTTAGTTCCGCGATACCTAGAAGAAAGTATTCATCAACTGAACCTTGTTTGACAGTGATCACAGACGATATTTAAAAAGATTCTGGTTGAACGTATCATTTTTCATTAAACCTTTACCAAACACAAACAGTGCCAATAATTGTTCTTAAATAACTCTCTCCCAAAGTCCTCGTTGGAATGAACTACTTTAGCGTATTGGCAATGTGGTGGTTGTGGTGGTGGAGGTGGAGTTTGAGGGGGAGGGATGGGGGGGGGGGGGTGTGATGTTAAAGATTGTGTGGTAATTGGTAGATTCAGTAAGTGAGGTGTTTGCATTACAACAATGTTACTACTTACTGCAGAAGTTGCAGGCGAGAGGACAGTGGATTGTCAGGTAAGCTCTGTATAAGGAACAATAGCCAGGTATGTTGGCCCAATAGTTGCAGTTGCTGTTGGCGTTCACACACGGCTCTGAAATAAAAAAAAAATTCAGTGAAAAACGTTAACCCTTTACCTAAAGTAACGGCAAAAAACGGCCAGCGCGATTCTCAAAACTCGCCAATTAATTTTCATTGTTTTTTCATTTTTTGTCTCTAAAGCATAGATCATGACCCCTCATTGGAACGAGCTCGTCGAGCTCGTTCCAATGAGGGGTCATAACCTATGTTTTTGAGACAAAAAATGAAAATAATAGTTATTCAAGAATAATTTCTTTTGCAAGTGTCGTCTGCTTTTCATGTTAGGTAAAGGGTTAATAGGTTTATAGAAGCTTGGTTTTATCTCCTGTGTGTAAACTATAGCTAATTATATAATACTGAATGTTTTATCACTGCGGGTTATACTGGTGGTGTAAATAGGAGTAACGTATTCACTACAAATCTAAATACCCCAGAAATTGGCGCATGTTCAGGACTAAAAGGCATCGATTTCTAAAAATACAAATTCAATTGTGGAGATAGCATTAAGTGAGTCAAAGAATAAAAATTCAGTTTGATGAGTATGGGTGATTTCCTGCTGGTGCCTCTTAGCATTTCCTTTGACATCAAACTGAACATTTATTGAACAATAAATCGGCAAAACTGAGGACACAGAAAACGGGGTCTCCTAGTTCTAAAATGTTAATCATTTGGAAACCTGGTTTCTCCCGGACTTGAAGTTTACTCCGTCTGCGGATTAGAACTAAGTTCTCATTAGGGTGTAATCCCGGGAACGGGAATTTTCTGCTTCTCGTTTGTGAGTCAGTCACGATGCCGGGAATTTTCTTGTTCGCGTTTGTGAATATCAGTCCCAATACCCGGGAAATTCGTAGAACAGAATCGAGAATCAAAGGTTGCGTTCCGCAACCTTTGATTCCCGATTCTAGTCTATGAATGTCCCGGGCAGTAGTACTCATTTTCAGAACCGGTAACCAGGAAATTTCCGTTCGCGAGATTAAACCATAGCTCCAACGTCGATGCCGGTCTCGGAAGAAATTGTTACTCGGCGAAGCATCATAAACTATAATACGCAATCATTGATACCATGGTCTATAAATTCCCCGGGAATCGTGATTGACTTTCAGAACCGGGAGCCGCGGAGCCGTTAAATTCACGTTCCCGGTATTAAACCTTAATTTTGAGTTTGATCCCTATATTGTTTCCTACAGCATTTACAGGCATTAAAATTAATAGCACTGGATAACCCTGGTGAGGAGTGGGTGTCTGTGCGTTCATACTCAATATTATTGCTGTTTCGTCTTTGCTGGCGTTGACTCTTATTGGAATGGAACGAAGTAAATCTAAATCTTCAGCTGTTGGCCCAGTGCCATGTGCTACGGATCTGTGGCGTAGCAAGGTGGGGGCTGGGGGGGGGGGGGGCATAGCCTTCCTAAACATTACAGTAACCCCACTGAAAATGGGACAATTAAAGCACCAGAGGGTTCCAGATTCACTCTCAGGGCATTTTCAAAATTTTGTCGTGGGAGCTTCCCGAGCCCCATCAATGGGAGGGGGATACCGTATATGGCTCTCCCTTTGGTGGTGGTTCGGGGTGCCTCCGAACCCCCATTAATGGGAAGGCCTTACCCAACCAACCTCAGGCCTACGGCCTTCGGATGTGCCTGTGGCATATATCGACCTGAAACCCCTAAAAAAATCCCCCCCCCCCCAAATAGAAAATCCTAGCTACGCTCCTGCTAGGCTGCTACGGATTGATGTATCTTCAGTATCTGTAGCTTTTGGAGAAATTTAGAGGACTTGTTATTAATGACCAAAACGAGTCTTACTCATTATACCACGATTGTTGTGTGTTTTCAACGTAACCCGATACAATACAGACATTGAGAAATGTGTTTGGAACACTACGCATGTAATCCGGCCTTTGTGTAAAAACGTAGGAGCGCGTCTGATTAGTCGTCACGCACCTGGATGGCGTTATGACGTGAATGAAATGCTTCGATAGATATCATTGTGAAATAAGAATGTAAACACACCGCTGAAGGTGATATTTTTCTTTATAAATATCAGCTCCATCCACTTAACCCTTTGCCCAACGCAGACAATATCAAAATTTATTATTTTAAATGTCATTTTTTAAAAAAAATTTTCAAACAATTTCAACAAAACCATATCATGTGACCCCCTCATTGGAACGAGCTCAATGAGCTCGTTCCAATGAGGGGTCACATGATATGGTTTTGTTGAAATATTTTGAAAAAATTAATTTTTTCAACTGCTCAGTTTGTATATTACGCGGGCGGAGGCGGACGATTCGTTAGATAACTCTGGTAGACTATATGGAAAGGAATCAACGACCCTTCTTAGAGATGTCATTGATTTCAGTCCCTCCGCACTCCACCCTCGTCGTGTGCTTTCTTCATAATACATGATGACACAATTTCAAACATTTATACACGTGTTTATTACATGCCTGTTCTATGAAAACCCCATCTACAGCAACACTAAAACATGCGGAAAATGAAAATCCCTTCCGCACACCTGTGTCGAATGGAAATTGTTGAGCAGACGATTGATCACCGGAAACTGAACCGACCGCAATATAACTAAATAAAATGTCTAACATTGAAGTATATGGCGAGTTTAATGTGTACGTAAATAGTGAAGAAGAAATAGAGTCGATATATGAAGGGGATGGGGGCGCGGTGGCTCAGCTGGTAGAGGTGAAGGCTGCAAGCCGAGAGGTCCTCGGTTCGAATCCCACCTGCGGCAACCGCGTTGTGTCCTTGGGCAAGACACTTCACCCCGATTGCCTACATGGGGGCACGATGACGCTGTGTACTGAGGCGTACTGCACGTCTTCAACCAATCTAACCCTGCCTGTGCTGCGGTGCAGAGTTCAGAGTTACGATGTTAGAGAGCTGACAGCTGCTCGTCGTTGCTCGGTGGTTCTCTCCGGGTGCTCCGGCTTCCTCCACCCGTCAAACTGTCACGGTCACGATTCGCCATTGTGCATAAGTATGTGACCTTAAACACCAATAAATAAATAAATAAATAAATAAATAAATATGAAGGGGATAATGAATATCCAGAAGAAGAAGAAGTATGAGTACGCAAATTTGGTTGGCGATAAAATGTGTTCTTTTTGTTGATAATTGTCAAATGAATCGGTGAGTGTCGTTCTGATAATTGTTTTTATAGACGTGAAGGCGTGTAATAAACACAGAACGACACACGCGTCTGAATGGGTTAATCGATGTGGCACTTGTGCCATCGCGGAAGGAAACAGCTCGAGGGCTGCGGCCTCTCGTTTTATCCTTCTGCGTTGGCACACGTGCCATACTCGATTAACCCATTCACACGCGCATGTCGTTCTGTGTATATCTGACCCGTTAAACCTTACAATTTCTTTTCTTGGATATTTTCATTTCGAACGACAAACCATTCTTAAGTTCTTTACGTTCAGTGACAAAAATACTCACTAGGATATCCTCCACAAAGTCCACATGACTTTTGACAGTTTGTAGACATGTACGACTGGTATGTAACGCAATAACCTTCGCCAGCCCAGTAATCACAGCTCAACTCGAGGTCCACACAGCTTTCTAGAGAGAGAGAGAGAGAGAAAAAAAAACAAAAACAATTTGCAATCTCATTACTTAAAAGCGTTGCATGTGATGTAAGTACACACTAAAAACTAAAGTGTTAAAACTGACACTTTCAAGGTGTTAAACTCATTCTAACTCTTAGGGTTTGATTTTAACACTCAAAGTGCAATGCTTTAAGCACTTAGACATTACAATCGTCAGACATCTGAAACTTGAATGGATGACACTTCCCATGTGTCTAGCATTGGTGGTTCTTTCAGAATCGCCCATAATTTGATTTGCGCTTGGTGGGTACATAATTAAAAGGACACAACGCAGATGACGCGGATCAGGCTCGAGAGTTCGAGTTTGATCCGCGTCATCTGCGTTGTTTCCTTTTAAGTGTCGCGACATTACACTTGTCAAGTGGTATTATTGTAACACCTGTCAAGTTCTGGGATATCTACACTTGAACAATTGCTAGTTCAACACTTAGTAAGTGTTGAATACAGCACTTCAAGTGTAGTTTTTAACACTTTAGTTTTTAGCGTGTATATACAGTTCGCAGCACAATTCCTCAATTGTTTAGAACAAACAAAAAATCACGATAATTTTATAAAACCTTCATGTTCGCGTAATAACTATAAATATACAGCAATTTTACTAAAAAAAAAATCAACAGAAATATGGTGATATGCCCCATACAACAAAATACAGTAAAAATTACTTGTCATCCACCAATGATTTTTTTGCATATTTAAGGAAGTATTTCCCGATATAGCCCTTGTATAACAGGGGATTTTGATTGCTGTACTTTGTTAGGGTTTGTGAACATCCATGCAGAATTGAATTGAAATCTTTTATTCGCAGTATATCAATTAACCCTTTACCCAACGAATCGCCCGCATCCGCCCGCGTAATATGCAAATTCAGCAGTTGAAAAAAAATTATTTTTCAAAACATTTCAACAAAACCATATCATGTGACCCCTCGTTGGAACGAGCTCGTCGAGTTCGTTCCAACGAGGGGTCACATGATATGGTTTTGTTGAAATTTTTTGAAAAATTTAAAAAAATGTTATTTAAAATAATAAATTTTGATATCGTCTGCGTTGGGTAAAGGGTTAAATTGAAGATACAATAATTAAAATAAAATCATTTTAACTTATTTTGATACACTATAAGGAAGCGACATAGAAAAGTTAGCTGTCTTCCTGTCGCTCCTTAGAGAAAGTAAAATTCCTCGACAGCAGACCGATTTCTTCTTTTTTTTTGGGGGGGGGGGGGGGGGGGATGTTATCACCTTGACAATATGGAAAAGTATTACAGCTATTGAGAGTTCAATGCATACTAGAGTAGGGCTATCACGATTAGTCGATTAAACGATTGTCGATCGGTCATGTCGAAATCGATTAGTATTTTTCGTTGTCGAAGAATCGGTAAATTTTACCCCGTTTTAGACGTTTAATAATTTTTAAAAAAAATTGATGAAAAAACTATTGTTTCTAAAGGTAAAATGTCAAGAACGTCGATGTTAAACCTCAAGAAGCCGCTAGAAGCATTTGTCTTTTAGGTACATACAAAGCTTTGATGTTCTGAACTTTTGAACCGTCAGTGTAATAATTAAGACCGGTCGTCAGTTGAGAAGTTCGCAACTGTCGACCGGTCTTGATTATTACACTGACGGTTCAAAAGTTCAGAACATCAAAACTTAGAATGTACCTAAAAGAGGATCGTCTTCATTGTTTACTTGAAGTAGGTTAACTGACTTGAACTTCATTTTAACGACTTCAAAGAGAGGGGGGGGGGTAATCTAGGTACGATTAATCGATTATTATCAATTATTTGCGACGATTAATCGATTCCTAAATTAAAAAATCGTGACAGCCCTATACTAGAGTACTAGACAAAACTGACTTGATTGGTATCATATAGTACAAAGAGTAACATATCGTCGCCTGAGTGCTAGAATGTTCTATGTCCCATGGGGGACAGAGTACTCCCATAGGGGACAGAGTACTCCCATAGGGGACAGAGTACTCCCATAGGGGACAGAACACTCCCATAGGGGACAGAGTACCCCCATAGGGGACAGAGTACTCCCATAGGGGACAGAGTACTCCCATAGGGAAGAGAGCTCTCCCATAGGGGACAGAGTACTCCCATAGGGGACAGAGTACTCCCATAGGGGACAGAGCACACCCATAGGGGACAGAGTACTCCCATTGGGGACAGAGTACTCCCATAGGGGACAGAGCACTCCCATAGGGGACAGAGTACTCCCACAGGGGACAGAGTACTCCCATAGGGGACAGTGTACTCCCATAGGGGACAGAGTACTCCCATAGGGGACAGAGTACTCCCATAGGGGACAGTGTACTCCCATAGGGGACAGAGTACTCCCATGGGGGACATAGAACATTCTAGAACAAATGCGGCGATATAAGAATCCAGGTTTCCATCTTATAATAATGAAGCCAGGCCCAGCGACCAAGATCTCCTTCAAAGTAGGTCTCTGGCTCCGGTCACTGGTTAACTTAACGCACATCGATGTAGCTGCCATAATTGCTGTCTGGGTACATCATGGAGCAGATGATAACCGAAGCAGGAGAAAGTAAGTGAGCAGAATTCTACTGTGGCCATGGTATGAAATCAAGTCACTTTGCTGCACGCAGATGGGTATGAGGATCCAGTGTGAACGAATAATACTTTAGTTTCATAACTAAACTGAACTGAAGGGGGTGGGGGGAGGGGGCTGGGAGGGCGTAGGTGCGTTATGGAAAAACTGGGATTGGTTGGTATTATTATAATTTTACTCCACTTCTAATCCTCTAATTTTCCCCGTTCACTTAGCAAAGTCGGTTCAGTTTCGGAAGTTACAGCGAACATTTTCTGAATATGTGCTCCTTTATTTTCAATTTGAATTGTGGTCTAGTTATGTTCTGTGTATTCTGGTCAATTCTATTCCACAACCCATGGAACGTATGGGGAGGCAGATCTGTTGAAAAGTTCGTCCTCGATTTAGAAAGTTGTAATTTTCCTGCCTGCCTGCCTGGTTATCATGCCTGTTGTATTTACATATTGCCGAAATGTATTCTTGAATGATATAGGTGATCTGTTATTATGTCGGTCGGGCATAAACAGAAAGACTTGGAGTTTGCAAAGGTCATCAAATTTGAGAATTATGAGAGACTTAAAAAGAGGATCGGTATGTGATGTTCTTTTTTCCTACTTATAGTGCGAATAGCCTTTTTATCTAACAATCATATTGGCCTGAAAAACACGAAAAAGGGTACGTATCACATAATGTGTTCCGATTCCGTATCATATAGACGACTCATTCTGATTCCGTATCATATAGAAGACTCGTTTCTGGTAACGCGACGGGCTATCATAACAGGCGCATGAATACATTATATGTGCGTTTCAGTGATCGACCGAACATTATGTGCCAAAACTGTTTTAATAATTTAAGATTTAATCTGTTTATGTGACAGAATTGTTAGATAAATGCATTATCATGATAATGCGCATGTCATGTCATTTGCACCAGATTCTCGGTGGTGTCCAAAAATTGGATCACAACTCGTCGGCAAAGCCGGCTCGTTGAGATCCCATTCTGGACACCACCTTGAATCTGATACCAATCACAGGACATGCACATAATCATGATAATCTGTATTTATTACACATCTAGTAAACTTTAAACCCTTGTATTCAACGGAATCGCCGCTATGATATAAATGAGTCTGTATTCAACGGGTGATATACAAGCCGGAACTTTTATCCGCACCGTTTAGTTACGCTTCGAAAAGTTTCCAAATTTCGTTATACAATCATCGACCGTCTGTCGCATAGTGTGAAAATGAAAACACCCAAAGCAAAATAAAGTCGGTTCACAAAAAATTAGTTAGCCAAAAATGAGATAATATTTTTAAAAACCCCGATCATTTCCAACCAGAACATTAACCCAGTCCCGTGGCCGTCTCGTTTCGTGGATCCCATTGTATCTAAATTGGTCAACTCTATTTCGGTAAATCTTCTTACATCTTGAGAGGCTTCGAACTTGTAAAAATGTTTCTCCCAGCTGTTTTGCAAATCTGCACAAATTTGTACTTATATTATTACTAACAGTAATAGCCACCAAATGGTTAGGCGTGAATGGACACCAGTCGAAGAGAAACAGCGATACGAATTTCAACAAACACTTTTTTCGAAAAGTTGGCTTTGATTTTTAAAAGATCCATTTGATCAGTACAGCTTCAGCCAAAACAAACTCTTCACCTTTGGGTTTAAACATCGGAATTAAAATTTGTTTATTTAAATGAAATTTAATGCATGGGTTGTGTAATAAACACAGAACGCGATGTGTGTTTGAATCGGTGGGTGTTTTACATAAATCGTTGAAATGGCGTAATCATATTTCGCTCGAGCCTACGGCTCTCGCGAAATATGACTCCGCCATTCAAACTCGTTATGTAAAACACCCACCCACCGATTCAAACACACATCGCGTTATGTCTATTTCTGCAACTTGAAGACTTTACTTATTAACGGTGAATGTCCCCAAATTTGAATTCCATGTATGAAGTGGCCGTGGATTAAATAAAATAACAAGGTTTCCAATGCATTCAATGACAATATATTCTTTACCCTGTTGATGACGTATGTGGATCTAGCCACCTTGGTACAAACAATTGAAATATGATGTTTGAAGGATACGAGTTCATCTACGTGGACACAAAGTAATTGTGCTGTTTTTTTTCATTACAATGACTGCCAATAAGTTCCAGTTGCCAATCACCAAATTGCAACGCCCTTTTACCAATTTGACATAAATCGCTGGGAAGCATCATAAATGTAGTTTTGGATGTGTTGAAAGCTAATTTATTAGCAACACACCATTCATGAATTTTTATAAGCTCGAAATTCGGGGAGGAGGGGGGGGGGGGGGGGGGGGGGGTTATACTGGAATCACATTGTCCGTCCGTCCGTAGACATAATATTGTCCGGAGAGCTTCTGAGACGTTTATGGACCATTGTCATCGAAATTTGGTATGGATATTCATCACCATGGGAACCCGTGTACCTGCGATTATAGTTCCGGTCGGACAATTTTTGTCAGAGTTATGCCCCTTTTCACATGTCTTAGAATGTTAGAATTTTGAACTAAATTATTGTTCGATTCCGCTGAAACTTGGTATGGGTGTTCACTACCATGGGAACCAGTGCACCAGCGATCATAGTTTTGATCGGCCTTTTTTTTATCAGAGTTATGCTTCTTTCGTCTTAGAATAATTAATTTTGTCCGGAGATTTTCTCGGCTGGTTAACTTGGTTTTGGTTAAATTCCTATGAAACTTGGTATGGATGTTCACTATCATAGGAGCCTGTGCACCAGCGATTATAATCTTGATGGGAACTTTTTTGCCAGAGTTATGCCCCTTTTCGTCTTAGAATGCCTGAATTTTGTCCGGAGATTTTCCCGGATGTTTATGGGTCGATTCCTTTGAAACTTGTTCACTACCATGGGAGCCTGTGCACCTTCAATTATAGTTTTGATCAGCCTTTTTTATCAGAGTCGTTGCCCCTCTTCGTCTTAGAATAATCGTAGCAGTGGGACCTGTGGGGGTATTGACAGGTCAATCTGGGGCAGTCACACCACTAGTTTATTGATTGGCGTTTAACGACACTTTCGACAGTCAGGATCACCGCGTGTCGTACAGTTATACGGATGGAAGAAGCCGGTGTACCCGGAGAGAACAACCTAGCAACGGCGAGCAACTGTCAGACTCCCAACGAACTAACTCCACACAAGCAGGGTTAGCAGAAGAAGGGTTGGTTGAAGATAGGTGCGCCATCGATGTGCAGAACGTCTCAGCACAGCGCCCCCACATGGGCAGTCGGGATTATGTGCCGTGCCCTCACCCTGATATACTGTTTTGTAAGACTGTTTGCGTTTACATCAATATTAAACCTTTACCCAACGAATCGGCCGCATCCGCCCGCGTAATATGCAAATTCAGCAGTTGAAAAAATATTATTTTTCAAAAAAATTCAACAAAACCATATCATGTGACCCCTCGTTGGAACGAGCTCGACGAGCTCGTTCCAACGAGGGGTCACATGATATGGTTTTGTTGAAATGTTTTGAAAACTTTGAAAAAATAATATTTAAAATAATAAATTTCGATATCGTCTGCGTGGGTAAAGGGTTAAATATAAATATAGACTAAATTATTTACTTACCAGTAGTTGTGGCAGGCGTCGTAGTAGCTGGAATTAAAATAAAGAGAATGTATTCATTGTGAAGGTATGATCGATACTATTTTGGATCCGGTAGAATTGGAACAAATACTGTATTAAACGCATTTTCTCCACAACGACAGGGACGTAGCAACTGGGGGAGCACATACGGCACGCGTCCCCAAACCTTTTTTCCAAAAATGTGACCTAAGTTTCCCTCGTGTAAGTTGTCAAAATATGTTAACTTTTCTCGACTTTAAAGACCGTGCGAAGCGCTCATTATAATCGAAACAGGTGGCTACTTTTAGGTTCATATTTAACAAATGCCCTCACCGGGCCCAGATATTTTGTTTATCCTCTATCGAACACGAAAGGCAAATGGCACATGCAAAGAGAATTCTTGAATGACTATTTTTTTTCATTTTTTTAATTCAAAAACATAGCAGATGAGCCCTCACTGGAACGAGCTCAACGAGCTCGTTCCAGTGAGGGCCATCAGCAATGTTTTTTTGAGACAAATAAATAATGAATATTGGCTGATAGTTTTTTGGTGAATAACGCTGGCCGGCTTTGGTCGTTACGTTTTGAGTGAAGATTTAACTATGGGACCACAATGTGCTTTTTTCCTAAATGTGAAGGTGCTTTATTTATTTATTTACTGGGGTTCAACGACACTTTAACAGCCAAGGTCATATCGTGTCGATTACAGTTTTACGGGTGGAGGAAGCTGGGGTACCCGGAGAGAACCAACGAGCAACGACGAGCAGCTGCCAGCTCCCCAACATCGTAACTCCGCACTGCAGCACAGGCAGGGTTAGATTGGTTAAAGACATGCGCACCATCGACGTGCAGTACGCCTTAGTGCACGGCGTCATCGTGCCCCCCATGTGGACAATCGGGGTTAAGTGCCTTGTCCAAGGACACAACGCAGGATACCGAATCGATCGCTCAGACGGTCACCCATCCAAGGACTTACCGGGCTCGACGTTGCTTAACTCCGGCGATCTGACGAGAATCGGTTACCGCATGAAGGTGCGTTAGTACCAAACATAGCTTTATGTATTGTATTCGAGACAGACGTTTTTCTTGATCCAGATACCGATTTCAAAGTTTTTTTTCGAATCCGGATTTGAATTCGTATGTCATTGTTTTGTGCTTTAGTTGCACACTACACCAGATGCAAATACTTCTACAGCCCTTGTTGGTTGTATATCAGAGAAATAGTTAATTCAGTTCAACGACAATTTATCCAAACAAACACTCATGTCACTCAATTTGGTAAAGCCGAAGAATAGGGGACTTTTCCATTTACGTAAAAACAACGCATTTTTCTCACCATTTTTCTGTGTTTTCCTATTACAAGTCATGTTTTCGATAAAATGACCGAAAGATATTCACTTTTACTGGCAATTATAACCGCTCAACAAACGTTTTTACCTGTGCGATTGTGACATTCACATTCACCTCTCCTCCATGTCTTTTGGTGTTTTTCGGCGTCTGCTCTGCGTATTGGTTGTTTTTGGTACGCTTGTTTGTTCTGTTCCCAACATGGTCTACGGTCAGTGTAGTGAGGGCTACGGTTAGCTTACCGGTAAGCTAACCCTAACCCTCACTACACTGACCATAGACCTACAATCGCCAACCAAAGAGAAAACGAAATTTATGTAAACGCACACTTCCAAAATGGCGAGAATGCAGACGAATCTCTGGCACTGTAACATTAAAAGGGTTTAAATTATCTCTAATCTCAGTCAAAAGTGAATATCTTTCATTCATTTTATCGAAAACATGACTAGTAATAGGAAAATGTAGAAAAAAGGTGAGAGAAATGCGTTGTTTTACATAAAAGGAAAAGTCCCCTATTCTTCAGCTTTACCATCAATTTAAGTTACGAAATATGACAGTAGACTCAGAACTCGATTGCAATTAATGGGCCTCGTAACTGTTCATGTAAATCCAAAAATGAAAATAATGTTAATCGTAAGCAACAATTACAAGCAACAAGAGGCTTAATTCCTTCAACTTTTTAGTGGTAAAATGAATAGTTTTTCAAAATCCAATATATTGCAACTTGGAAATTCATTTTAAAAAAAAAAAAAAATTTTTGAATTTTAATTGGAAACGAAAGTTTTAGAATTTGGAAAAAACTAATTTTTGCTGCTTATCATAAAATCCCATTTTCCCAATGTAAGCATATTTAAAGGAATTGTATTTGTTTTTCAATTTGTTTTCAGTTTCAAAGTCTCTCGCCTTCCTTTCATGGTCTTTCTTTCTGCTGATGTCTTCTTTCTCGCGCTTTGGTAAACAACAAGCAGACTTGTCTTATACAACCAGGGGACAATACCATAAAACTTCTACAATTGTATTTTCTAGAATTGTATTTTCTAGTTATGACTTTCAATGGGTCAAAACGAACCAATAGGTTTTCAAGGGGCCGCGGTGGCTCAGTGGTGGACTGTTGGACTTCTACGCTAGAGGTTCCGAGTTCGATCCACGCCCGGAACGACCCGCATTCTGTCCTTGGGCAAGGCACTTTATCCCGATTGCCTACATGGGGGCACGATGACGCCGTGTACTAAGGCGTACTGGACGTCGATGATGCACATGTCTTCAACCGCCGTAACCCTGCTTGAGCGGAGCTTGAACAGAGTCAGAATGTTGAGGAGCTGACAGTTGCTCGTCGATGCTCGATGGTTCTCTCCGGGTACTCCGGCTCCTTCCACCCGTAAAACTGTCACGGTCATGATTAGCCATTGTGCATAAGTATGTGACCTTAAGCATCAATGAGTAAATAAATATAGCTTTTTCAAAGATCTGGCAATTTGCCAGTTGGCAATTTGCCAAATCTTTTTAAAATTCTATTGATTCATTTAGGAAGTTATATTAATAGGTAGAAAATGCAATTATAACAGTTTTATAGTATTGGCTCCTGTAGAGAAGCTAACACCTTCTGTCACATCTCCCGCATCATTTATTGCAAGAAATTCATCCAGTTACAGCCCATTCGCCAGGCGGGGAGTACGACCTTGTTGGGAAGGGGCGTCGTTAAGAAGGTCTGAGGGTATGACAGTCCCCACTAATCTTTTCTGTCAGGATATATTCATTAGGGTTGAAGTCTAAGATATCTATTTTGTCTCAGTCTATAGTCAGTAGAAATCTGCTTGGAAGGAGCAGGCAGTTTGGGGGATCTTCACTCATTTTATCCGTGGTTGTCTTCGTTAAAGGGCCGTGACAAATCAGCGGAAGGCCGAATAATAATAATAATTATTATTATTAGGTAAGTGGTTAACCCTTTACTCAACGCAGACGATATCAAAATTTATTATTTTAAATATCATTTTTTCAAAAAATTAAAAAAAAAAATATCATGTGACCCCTCGTTGGAACGAGCTCGACGAGCTCGTTCCAACGAGGGTCACATGATATGGTTTTGTTGAAATTTGTTGAAAAATAGTATTTTTTCAACTGCTGAATTTGCATATCACGCGGGCGATGCGGCCAATTCGTTGGGTAAAGGGTTAAACAAGTTGAATTTCCCACTGCCGAGATAACTAGTAGGTTAACTCAACGTTAACAGACTGCGACAGATAACTAGAAAACGAATTCGCTTCCACAAAATGATTAGTGGTATTAAACCTGGGAGGTGGAGACAACTCAGGGGTTCTGATCAAGCTATATCAAGCTTTCATTAGACCTGTGATGGAATATGGAGTAACTGTTACCTCAAAACTCGCCAAGACTTACATAACCCCCCCCCCCCCCTGCTGCCCAAGTCCAAACCTACGCCCCCCGGGTGGTACTCCTCGCGCGCGTCGATACACCAACTACCTTATTACGTGAGGTGACGAAGATGAAAACAGTGGAACTCAGACTGATTCTCCTTCGCAGAAAAAACCCTTAACAGATTGCATGCCAGCCAAATAATCAAAGAACAAAATATGTAACGTCTTTTATACCATGATTACATATTCTACTATATATAAAAAAGTCTATGACGTAAATTTTAGCTTTACACCAACCGCGGCGAACACATAATTATGTCTGTGGCGAACACATATGTCTGTGGCGAACAACTTTAAAATTTACACCTACAGTGGAACTACATCCAAGTTGACCTTTAGTGACCTCGACCTGAATGCAAATGTGTCTAAATTTTTCGCTCATCACCTCGCGAAAAACAGCAATTATTTATTACGTTTTAAAATGAATTTGCCTCATAAGATACGAAAAAAACAACAAACATTCGTTGTCTCATGTTAATAAAGCATCCATAACTCGAAATAGTATGTTATAATGTTGTTAAAATGAAAAAAGGACCCGTGTTTTGCGCCTTTCTTTTCCACTTTGTTTCGGCGATATAATTGGCAGTGGAAGTACCGCCCACCGGTGATCATATAAACAAAAACAGATTCGCACGTGTGTGCGTCTGCTGCTCAGTGAAATCGAGAAAACATAATAGCGACTCTTAATAATCTGACGATCATGGTATAAATAAAATATACCCAAAGTAGTTTGGTGTACCAAATGTTCACCACTCGTGGTGAAGTAGTGTCAACCGCTTGCCAAAAGCTCGCGGTTAACACCAATTCACCACGAGTGGTGAACATTTGGTACACCAAGCTACTGTGGGTATATTCTATATGTTTACCAAAAATGACCTTGAAATTTACTATTTTGATCACTGCACCAAACATGTTCCACTTCAATGTAACCCCACCCGTTTCATCACGAGTGGTGAACATTTGGTACACCAAGCTACTATGGGTATATTCTATATATTTACCAAAAAAGACCTTGAAATTTGCTATTTTGATCACTACACCAAACATGTTCCACTTCAATGTAACCCCACCCGTTTTATTACCGTTTTTCATGTCTTCATGATGACAATTTGGTGTCAAAATGTTCATTCAATTGCGTGTATGTCGTCTGTAATATTTTTCTTTTCTACTTTTTTTCTGGTTCCGGATTTCACTGCGACTTTGGATTCTGATCCGGAAAAAAATGACCGAAGCCGGGTTTGAAAAAAATGTTCCACTATATTCCTACCATAAGACACGTGAGTCATCATCGATATCAGTTCTTGTGAACAGGATGAACAGTAATAATCTTTTGACCAAACCTGGAAATAAACAATCTGTCATTTGCAGAATGAGGTCCCCAGAGGGTAAATTTGCTGATGCTACCCAGTGCAGTGGACTGGAATTCCCCAGTTTATCCTTTGGGTACCCTTTTCTGTTTAGTCCTGAAATCTTGATTTAGACTGAGGTGCACAGAGGGTAAATTTAGTAATGCTACCCTGCTCTGCAGGGTAGCATCACTAATTTCACCGTCTTGGTGAAGATCTCATTCTGCAGATGACAGTCTGCTAATTTCCAGGCTTGCTTATTACATAATAAACTTAACACACCCTCGCGGGTATGGGGGAGAATGGATAGACAGAACAGAGAATTGCACAGGAACTAATTGATTTGAATAATTAGCAGTATTATATGAAAGATGAGCTAACACGATAAGAAACACACCAACACAGCTAATGGGCTAAGTTGGTCCGGCCCTAATAGTCAGCATTCAAAAGTGTCAAACCCTAGTGGAGAGAGCGAGAGAGTAATACTCTACTGGAGAGAGGGGACGAGAGAGAGAGAGAGAGAGAGGGAGAGAGAGAGCTACTGCAATCTGTTGTGTTCCAGTCATCAGTGCATGACAATTATACAACACATTGCAGGAGATTACCCTAGAAGTGAGGTTACAGTTATTTAGACAATCAGTGCCGGAGACGGAATTGTAATTAACTATTAGTAGTCGTTTACATTTTAACACCAAGTGACATGATTGGAAATAGCAACACCATCAAGCGTCCAACAACGTCACGAGAGAAGGGAAGTCACTGTAGGGTAGATTACTGGACCCCTTCTTTAATTTTGTTAGCATTAGAGGCGATGAATTGCCATGGGAGGTAAAGGTTTATGCCATAATGACACATTTTTCGAAATTACGACATCGATAACTGCAAACAACTTATCCAAACATTTTTGCTAAAATATTTTTTTTCTGTATTTACGGTTTGTTTTTCAAAGCTCGATCTTCTCTTCAACTTTGAAAAGCGCATTTCATGTACCCACTTTAGGCCAGTGGCGGGCGGAGGCCCTTGGGGGCCCCTAGCCATAATTATGATGGGGCCCTCGGACACAGAACGCACCGGGTCGACCATGGTTCGAAAAAAATGGTTCGGTGAGAAAATTTTGAAAATTATGGATGAAAAACGCCAAATCCTTCACTCTAGAGAGGGTAATTCAGATATCTATTACCCCTTTACCCATCGGCCCGCGTAATATGCAAATTCAGCAGTTGAAAAAATATTATTTTTTTCAAAAAATTTCAACAAAACCATATTATGTGACCCCTCGTTGGAACGAGCTCGTTCCAACGAGGGGTCAGATGATATGGTTTTGTTGAAATTTTTTGAAAAATTTGAAAAAATGATATTTAAAATAATAAATTTTGATATCGTCTGCGTTCGGTAAAGGGTTAAAGGAAGAATCCCACATTTCACTTGCAATATCGAGCTCTGTACAGGAATGTCTGAGTTTTCTGTGGAGATGTAGATTACGCTTGATTTTTTTTTACCAGCTGCTGCCATCGTGTATTACTTTCGGTTTACTGTAAGCGGAGACTACAGAACGGCGTGTTGATGAAAAACTCTTATTCCTGCGCGCGGAGAAATTTCATTTATGCACATTGAGCCTGTAAATTATTAACTTCTCTGCGGGGGCCCAATTTTTTTAAGAGCCCCCCCCCCCCCCCCAAAAAAAAAGAAAACCTACAAATTTCTTTTTCCTTTGAGCCCTTGGGGGCCCCCTGGAGCCCGGGGCCCCTGGCCATTGGCTACCCGGGCCCTATGGACCGGCCGCCACTGCTTTAGGCCCATATCATGCGAGGGAAACCAATCCTTACAAGTGTGAAAAAGCGATGATATGTGGATTTTTTTTTATTAGGGTTTAACGACACATCAACAGCCAGGGTCACATCATGTCGGTGACAGTTTTACGGGTGGAGGAAGCCGGAGTACCCGGAGAGAACCACCGAGCAACGACGAGTAGCTGCCAGCTCCCCAACATCGTAATTCTAAACTCTGCAGCGCGGCACAGGCAGGGTTAGATTGGTTGAAGACATGCGCACCATCGACGTGTAGTACGCCTTAGTACACAGCGTCATCGTGCCCCCATGTAGGCAATCGAGGTTAAGTGCCTTGCCCAAGGACACAATGCGGGAGCACGAATCAGTCGCTGAAATGGTCACCCATCCAACTACTAACCGCGCTCGACGTTGCTTAACTTCGGAGATCTGACGAGAACCGGTTACCGCGACGCCACCGCGCCTCTTGTGATATGTGGATGGCTAAAACGAAAAATCTCCTTGACGTTTTGATATTATCGGTAGCGTTCATGGACCATCTTGCAAATCAAAAACGTGTGAGGAAGTGGCCATCCCTTGGCCTCATCATCAGTGTAAAAACATGACACCAAATATGAAAAAGTAAGATTACTCACTGGTTGGTCCACCGCAAAAACCGCAAGCTAACGGGCAATATCCTCTCATGTATTCAGCACTTGTAGTACAGTAGCCCTCTCTTGCCCAGTAGTCACAATACTGCTTCAGGTTGTAACATCTCTCTGGAACAAAAACCCTGTTTCATTAGACGGCACGTACTATGGTATTTTGTATTTTCGAGGATTGTTTACAGTTTTTAGAGTGATTAAATACTAATACTTGTAGCAACATTTGAAAATCTTTCTTTAACCATGCCCGACGCGTTTTTAACTCTTCATAATTAATGTTAACCCTTTACCTAACGAATCGCCCGCATCCGCCCGCGTAATATTCAAATTGAGCAGTTGAAAAAATTAAATTTTTCAGAATATTTCAACAAAACCATATCATGTGACCCCTCATTGGAACGAGCTCAACGAGCTCGTTCCAATGAGGGATCACATGATATGGTTTTGTTGAAATTTTTTGAAAAATTAAAAAAAAAATGATATTTAAAATAATAAATTTTGATATCGTCTGCGTTGGGTAAAGAGTTAATGTTTTTTTTCAACACATTTACCACACGAGTTAATGCAGATCATTTTAAAAAGGATTTTCATGTCCTGTATTTTAAGTAATTGCTGGTCTGCAGTAGATTCCAAAGCCGTGAAATATGACATTCATATCTGGAATCTCACTTGTTTCTGTCCATTTCGTGAGTTATCAACCCCTAAAACATAAAGGCCAAACTGTGTAAATGGGCGTAACCCATTTACACTGTGTTTGGCCTTTGTTATTTGGGGTTCATAACTCAAGAAATAGACTGAAACAAACGATCATTCCTTATAATTAAACTTGAGAGGCAATAAATTTAAACACTCTCCACTTTGCGCATTTAAAATAAAAACCAGGTCGCATCATGCTTCCTGGTGATAAATGAATAATAAAGGCATAGTTTTCTAAAATTCTGTTTGAAATAACGATTCATTTCACTGAAACATGTTCTTGTGTCATTAAAAGTTTTATTGACCAATGAATTGCGCATGGAACTTCATATGCCACGCCAACACAAAACTTCAATCTCCTTTTCCACTTGACGGGAGGGTGCTGTCATTCAAAGCAACACTGAATTAAATTTAATTCTGATTTTGACCATTTCCTGAGAAACCGAAAGCACAGTTTGTGAATGTGGAGTTCGATATAAACCCAGATGACATGAAGTTGATTTAACTTTGTCTCAGAAAGAGTTCATTCTGGCTATTTGGAAATTGGAAAGCTTTGTTCACGTGAGTTTCGTTTGTGGATGTTTAGGACCGGTCATTGTTAACATTTGATTTATGTAAAATTATCAACGCAGACGTTCACCGGTTACGTATATAAAATGAACATGGAATAAAAAGCATGATAAGGATTTCATTGTTTATTAACTTTAACTTTGTTCTGAAAGTCTTTTTAATATGAGGAGATAAATATTAATTACTTTTCATATTGAAACAATATGAGCGTACAGGGGTTCTCTTCCATTCACATTGTGCAACATAATTTTTAAGACAGACGTTGAGGGCGTACTTTAGAGCGGGCCTAAATGTGTTTTTCGGTTCACTGTGTTATGAAAAGAAAAAAAAGAAGTACTTTGGCCAATCATTTTGCCTGAAAATGCATGAACAGAAAAAAAGGTTTAACTTGGCTGCTTCTTGTCTGACTAATCGCTAGATTTTAGAGGTAGCTTATTACCTTTCATCGAAACGTTTCATCGAGAGGTCATGAGCATTGGTTTGGATAGGATACTAAAAATGAAAAGTTTCAATTGTTTTGCCAATGATTTTAAGAGAAGGATTCAACATGAATTCGTTGTAATAATGCCAATATAATTGTAAGTATTTGATATGGGCGCTTCACCAGGGACTATTTCAGCTTTTTGGTGCTCCGGACATTAATAAGGTCAAAACTGCTCGGCCGTACCCGCTTCTCTGCCAATGGTCCTTGTAGCTTTACATGAAGTCTCGTAACGTTATTGTTTTTGCTCTCAAATCTTAGTTTTAACCCTTTACCTAACACGAAAAGCAGACGACACTTGCAATTACAATACTTGAATAACTATTTTTTTTTCATTTTTTATCACAAAAACATAGCTTATGACCCCTCATTGGAACAAGCTCAGCGAGCTCGTTCCAATGAGGGGTCATAAGCTATGTTTTTGTGATAAAAATAATGAAAATTGGAAAGTATTTTTGTGAATAGCGCTGGTCGGTTTTGACGGTTACGTTAGGTCAAGGGTTAAAAGAAAACAATGTGCAAAACATTCAATAAATAGAAGATCTAAGGTCTCTGTGTTGGTATCAGGGTTGTTCATGAATATGTTTAGTTCCTCCTGTTGATCTGGGTCGTCGTATTTTGCCTAGTTGGCGAGACCAGATCAAACACATCAAACAGGACGCCGCAGACGTCGCGCTTGATCTGGCTGATCTGGTATTGTGAACGAGACGGAACATGCAGACTGGTCTGGTATTGTCAACTAGACGGAACATGGCAAGACGGAACATGGCGAGACGAAACATGGCATCTCAGATTGATTTGACTGTTATAACAGTTTCTTTATTATATGACAGTGGGTATTTAAAAATTGGTTCGATCCCCTCCAGGGATAACTGCATTGTGTCCTTGGGCAAGGCATTTAATCCCGACTGCTCACGTGGGGCTGTGTCCTGGTGCATAATCCACGTCGATGGTGCACCTCTCTTCAACCAATGCTAACCCTGATTATGTGGAGTTAGTACGTTGGGGGTCTGACAGTTGCTCATCGTTGGCTGGTGGTTCTTTATCCACCCGTAAAACTGTCCCACACGAGGTGACCCTGGCAGTCGAAAGTGTCGTTAAATTCCAATAAATAAATGAATAAATTAAAAAATTGAATACTTGTATAAAAAAGTCGGAATGTTTGTCAAGGGTGCGTTTTTACTTCGTGTTTGTAACATTGTCACCTCGAAGACGTAATTTGTCTTCGTTTGAGACCGGCGTGATGTGGATCTGGAGAACTCGAGACTCTCATTTTCCGGCGAGCAAGACTTGCAAGCAACTACAGCGATACTAATTAACTATGTGGGGTGTTCATATAATAAATACAGATTATTGTGACAGTGAGTGATCTGGTATTCTGGATTCCGTTCAGTTGATGAGGGCTTAATCAATGGCGGCGCCATGGGGGGGGGGGGGGGGGGGGGGGGTATGGGGGTACTTACCCTTCCACTTTTTTCGCCAAGCGTAGTAAAAAAATACTATTATTTTAATTTTTGTATTGAGCGTTGCGGTGTAATGGTGGGTATGCTTAATTCCATATTCCCAAGTGCACTAAATCAGAGAAGTTTTTAAATTATGTTTGTGTGCACCCCCCCCCCCCCCACACACACACACACATTAGCTGCTAACAACAAACAAGAGTCGAGGTACCTAATTGCAACAAGGCGTGCCGCATTCAAACGGTCTGAAACATACAGCTTAAGAGTATTCGAGGAATGCTAGAATCGAGAGCGTGCAACGCATCCGTTTGGAATGCAGCCTACTTTCATTTTCGATCTGAGTGTCGTTTGGTGCTTTGTGCTCGCACTTTACAACAGCGTTCTTCCGTTAAAATGACACCATGTACGACGTTTTCTATAACTGAAAGACCTAACCAGTAAGTTTCAAAAATATACAAGTGTTTTAAGTTAATTGTCTGAGAATGCTCCAGAGAACACCATTTACAACGAAAGTTTTAAAAATTTCCTCAACTTCGGGAGGGGGTGTTTTTAAAGCTTACGCGCGGCGGGCAATACAGAACTGTACCCCCTCACTTCTGTAACTCTGGCGCCGCCACTGGGCTTAATTTATTTTTACTACCGTGTGTCGGCTATTAGTTTTTATTAACATGAAGTTCAATTTATCTTTTGGTCAATTTCTCCCTCAAAAGCAAATAAGACCCATTATGGACAGTCACACCCGTTCACAGACATATATCCACTCTCAAATACCGAAATGCTTCTGCAAATAAATATTACTCACCTACTGTTGTTCCACCACAGTATCCACAAGACAGCGCACATTGTGTCCTCATGTAGTCTCGATACCGACTGTCGATACAGAAGCCTTGATTAGCCCAATACTCACAATTGTTTTGTTCTAAATTTGTGCAGCTCCCATCTAAACAATGAAATGAAATATTGAGGAAATAAAATACCTAAAATTAATAGCCGATGAAAGATAATGTCCAGAAAAAGAATATTGTCGAAAAATGTTAAAACTGTTACTGGAAATAATTGCCATTTCTGTCGTCAGCTTTTTCTTTTGTGTGTTTGTGTCTCTAGGATCGGGTCGGCATAATAACATTTCCGACCGCTTAATTTTGTTTTCTACTAGAGATAGTACAGTATCGACCTCCCACTTTCTGTCTTTAACCCTTTACCTAACGCGAAAAGTAGACGACACTTGCAAATAAAATTCTTAAAGCACTATTTTTTTATTTTTTGCATCAAAAACATAACTTTTGACACCTCATTGGAACGAGCTCGTTGAGCTCGTTCCAATGAGGGGTCATAAGCTATGTTTTTGTGACAAAAAATGAAAAGGTAATAAAAATTGAATGGCGAATTTTGTGAATAGCGCTGGCCTTTTTGTCCGTTACGTTGGGTAAAGGGTTAACTGGTAGAGTGATAAATTATTTTTGATTATCAAAATATACTCGTATGTCTTTGCCTTGTTACTATTTATGGGAAAGTGCCTATAGGCACCCCATCTCCTCCTCCGCCTATGGGCACTCTCCCATAAATTGTAACAAGGCAACCCATACACTGCAAAAATATAGGTTCTCTTTAGAACCAAAACTGGTTCTAATCTTGTCCCTGAGATGGAACCAGTTCTGTTTAAACAGTGTTTATTTCAAATCAAATAAATTTACCAAGATTAGCATTCAATTTTAACAGAATAATACATGAACTGAAGTAGATTCTGCAGAAAACTTGGAGCTTATTCAACGCAGTCGCCAAACATTTTGAAACAAAGCGAATATAAATACCTGGTATATTGGTTCTATACAGAACCAAAACTGGTTCGATATACCAACTGTTCATATCTCCTTTGCTTAATAATGATTTGAGACAACCTTTGAGACAACCTCGTATAAGTTCTAAACTTACTGCTGAAACCCCCTCAATTTATGTTTAATTCTGTTAATATTTAATGTGAATCTTTATAAATTTATTTGATTTGAAATAAATACTCTTTAAACAGAACTGGTTCCATCTCAGGGACAAGATTAGGACCAGTTTTGGTTCAAAAGAGAACCTATATTTTTTGCAGTGTATAGAGTAAATAATTTTACTTCAAAGATAATATGAAGTCCATCTACTGAATATGAAGTCTTAAAGTTGTGGTCCCTGCTCTTCTGAATAGAGCCCAAATATGGGCTTCCAGCTCTCAACCAGTTGAAAGATTTCGAAACGACAATACCTAAAAGGATATCGCCCCTTGGGTGCAACAAGGCGACACCCGCAAAGCTAAAGCATTGCAAATAGCGCCTAGTTACACTCAAGGGACGCTATTCTCTTGAATCCGAATTGACATCAATGACATTCATCTTCATCGTGGCTATCTTGTCAAAAAATACAGAACCATAGTTTTGGCGAGCAGAATCCGTTCAAGGGGGTTATAAAAATAATAACATCTCTAGTTATACTGATTTTGTCGGTCGGGGGTGGGGGTGGGGGTTAATTGACGGTGGGAAATATTTGTTTAACCATAATGTTTTTAATTACACGCCTGTTCTATGAAACTTCCATCTACAGCAACACTAAACCGTGCGGAAATTTATTTATTTATTGGTGTGTAAGGTCACATATTTCTGCACAATGGCTAACCATGGCCGTGACAGTTTTACGGGTGGAGGAAGCCGGAGTACCCGGAGAGAACCACCGAGCAACGGCGAGCAACTGTCATCTCCCCAACATACCAACTCCACACAAGCCGGGTTAGCATTGGTTGATGACAGGTGCACCATCGACGTGCAGTACGCCTTAGTACACAACGTCACCGTGCCCCCACGTGGTCAATGGATGTGAAGTGTCTTGCACGAGGACACAACGCGGTTGCCGCAGGTGGGATTCGAACCGAGGACCTCTCGGCTTGCAGCCTGCACCTCTACCAACTGAGCCACCGCGCCCCAACCGTGCGGAAATCGTTGACGGACTATTTTTAAATAGAAACGAAATTTCACTGGAATGTTCTACAAATGATGCAACGCAATTTCAGTTTGAATCGCCAGCGATAGCTGAAAATCGTCCCCTGAGTTCCAATGTGTTCTATGTGCCAGTAGGCACATAGAACACATTGGAACTCAGGGAACGAACTAGTAACACGGGTTCCCCTCGCAAATTTGGTTGGCGATAAAATGTGTTGTCTGTGTTAATAGTTGTCAACTGAATTGCCGAATGTCCTTCTAATAATTGTTTTATGGACGTGAAGGCGTGTAATAAATACAGAACGAGACACGCGTGTGAATGGGTTAATCGATATGGCACTTGTGCCATCGCGGAAGGATAAAACTCGAGGCCTGTGGACTCTTGTTCTACCATTCCACGCTGGCACTCGTGTCATATCGATTTATTTTATTTATTTATTTTTTGGTATTTAAGGTCATATACTTATGCGCAATGGCTAATCATGACCGTGACAGTTTTACGGGTGGAGGAAGCCGGAGTACCCGGAGAGAACCACCGAGCAACGACGAGCAGCTGCCAGCTCCCCAACATCGCAACTCCGCACTGCAGCACAGACAGGGTTAGATTGGTTGAAGACATGCGTACTATCGACGTGCAGTACGCCTTAGTACACGGCATCATCCTGCCCCCATGTGAACAATCGGGGTGAAGTGCCTTGCCCAAGGACACAGCGCGGGAGTCCGAATCGATCGCTCAGACGGTCACCCATCCAAGGACTAACCGGGCTCGACGTTGCTTAACTTCGGTGATCTGACGAGAACCGGTTACCGCAACGACACCGCGACCCCTGCCATATCGATCAACCCATTCACACGCGTGTGTCGTTCTGTGTATTGCACACTCGAATTTTGTTGTATTCGTTTAATTTGAAATTTCTACCGAACATAAATCACGATTGCTTTAGGAGACCATGGTCTTAATAAGGTGGACGCACCATTTGGTGGTATGTTGCTGTTCAAAAGTTTATTAAGCATAAATGGTTCTAGGCCCACGTTTGGTATGATGTTTGAGCGTGGAGGTGGGGGTGGTGAGACAATTTTGTTTTGACAAACATTGGCGTTGTCCTGATGGTAGTTGCAAGAACTCAAAATTTAGAGCCAAAAGGATAAAAAAAACATAATTTATTATATTTATTTACAGTATATTTTTTGATGAGATACTGTGTTCTGGAGATGAAGGTGTTTTTTAGCCCAGATGTCCTTAATAAGCTACCAAGGCAGAGAAACATTAACACTGTCAGCTATATCGTCGCCTGAGTGCTAGAATGTCCTATGTCCCTTATGGGAGCACTTTGTCCCTTATGGGACATAGGACATACTAGCACTCAGGCGTCGATATATATATTTGAATTACTTAGGCTGTCATAACTTCAAGTGCCAATTCTATTTTGTCCGTTTTTTGCATCAAACTGCAATTAAAAGATGTTGAACGGTTCAAAATTAATCATTTTACACCTCATGTTAGCAGGTTAGTAAGGGATGTTGAAAGTATGAAAAGAACTGAGACAGAACATGTGAGATGGCCATATTTTGTAAACCGCAGCCTTATTATAGTAACACGGGTTCCAGTCGCAAATTTTGTTGGCGATGAAATGTGTTCTTTTTGTTGATAGTTCTTCCTCTGAGTTCCAATGTGTTCTATGTTCCTACTGGCACATAAAATACATTGGAACTCAGAGGGCGAGGTGTCAAATGAATTGCTGAGTGTCGTTCTAATAATAGCTTTTACAGACGTGAAGGCGTGTAATAAACATAGACCGAGACCCGCGTGTGAATGGGTTAATCGATATGGCACTTGTGCCATATCGATTAGCCCATTCACACGCGTGTGTCGTTTTGTATATTGTCTGTGAACTTTTTCTTGAACTATGTTCTGTTCATTGCTTTTCGAATATCCATTTCTAACTCATTCCAACGTTGTGGTCGAAAGTCATGTAAATTATCAAGGGGTTTTCTGGTTCGGTGTCTACGTAAGAGACCCGTCCCACGTGTATTCATTTGCTGGGGGAATGATTATTTCACGACGCGAATTGGAGTAAATCCGTGTACCTCATTAGAGAATAACAACCTAACACAATCCAAATTAGCCGTTTTTCAGTTTCTGCAACCATTCATCACAATTTCTAACACGAGTCCGAGTAAGAGGGAGCACGTCAATGTAAATCAGGTACATACTGAGGCGTCTGTTGATTTATGCTTTGTTTCACGTCAGTTGTGCTCATTTATTGTAGACATTAAACAATCGAGCATTTTTAGTTAATTATGGGTCATGACATGCTTTTGACCGTAACCAGCATTTATCAAACTATTACCGATTATTGGTGGTGTAAATCGATGGTGCTGTTACGTTTATAACCGCTGAGAAGAATCGACGACGGTGTTCCAAATATCAACAAGTACCACAAGCCGTAAAATATATTTCGGTATGGCCTTTGGACGTACCACACCAAACATATTTTTGGCCATAGGTTCTAAGTTTAGACTAACGTAATAGAATAATTGTATTCACATCTCATATTTCGGCTTTCAAAGGTACCAAAATTGGAAGTATTAGTTCATGTGCATCTCAGAATATTTCAGAACTTAGCTGACGAGTCTGGATACTTGCATGCAAATAATTAACAGTTAATAATTCGCGCATTCGCTTTTGTCTATCGAAGCCAAGAATTGGCGTAAAACAAATAATTTATTAACAACTTGACTAATGTACCTGATGTAGTTGTAGTTGTTGCTGGTGGTTGGGTTGTGCTGGTTGTCGATGTAGAGGTACTTGGAATTGGCGGTGTTGTCATGGCTTTAGTTGTAGTGGTTGTTGGTGGTTGAGTTGTGCTGGTTGTTGACGTAGATGTACTTGGAATTGGCGGTGTTGTCGTGGCTTTAGTTGTAGTGGTTGTTGGTGGTTGCGTTGTGCTGGTTGTCGATGTAGAAGTGCTTGGAACTGGCGGTGTTGTCGTGGCTGCAGTTGTAGTGGTTGTTGGTGGTTGAGTTGTGCTTGTTGTCGATGTAGAAGTACTTGGAATTGGCGGTGTTGTCGTGGCTTTTGTTGTAGTGGTTGTTGGTGGTTGAGTTGTGCTGGTTGTCGATGTAGAAGTACTTGTAATTGGCGGTGTTGTCGTGGGTGTAGTCGTAGTCGTTAGAGGCATTGTTGTTGTAGTAGGCTGAGTTGTCGTTGTTGTGCTCAATACGGTTGTTGATTGAGAAGTTGTGGCAGCTGTACTGGTAGTTGAAGGTTGTGCAGTTGATGTGGTCTGACTCGTCGATGGTGTCGTTGTAGAAGTTGTTACCGATGCTAAAAATAAAGACAAGTAATAGATGTAAACGTGTTACTGAACAGAAGCTTTTCGTAAATATTAGACTCTCTAATAATCAACCAAAAGAAAATGTGGCATGCATAGTTGGAAAGAACTGTTGTGAATATCCGGATACAGACTAAATGCAAAACGAATTCAAGCACACTTCTGCACGAATTTGCTAATTTGAATTCGGGGATGGGAGTTGGGCTGGGGTTGCAACAATTTGACTGTCATTAGCCAACAGGGTTCCTATTTTGGTTCTGTTAGGTGGTTATTATCTGTAGAAATTCCACAAGTACATAGAGGATATGGAATGGGTGTTTTTCTCATATAATATTTATGAAACGAGTCTAAGAATTTTCCGTTTTGGTGAGCCTCTGGCGAGCCCAAACGGCAAATTCGGACGAGTTTCATAAATATTATATGCGAAAAATACTCATTTCATATTCTATTTATCATATGATACACACACGCACAAATTAGCCACTTAGTATGACTTTTTAACCCATCACCTAACTTGAGTTGTACACGGCACTTGAAAAAAACATCCTCGTATAACTAAAAATTTTCATTTTTTGCTTCTAAAACATAGGTTATGACCCCTCATTGGAACGAGCTCGTCGAGCTCGTTCCAATGAGGGGTCATAACCTATGTTTTGGAAGCAAAAAGGGAAAATATAAAAAAAATGAATGGCGTTTTTCTTGTCGGTAAAAGATTAATACAATATAACCCACCATAAATAGAACAGATAACGTAAATTCTCCCTTCTGAAAGTATGCAAATGTGACCCTGCTGTATTTTGTTTAGCCAATCAAATTGTCCAGTTTTGAAATTGACCAATGAACGCTCCCAACTCTAATTATGAAAATGTGGCCGAGTTGTATTTTGTTCAGCCAATCAAATTGTCTAGTTTTGGAATTGACCAATGAAATTGACGGAAGGCTTCATTTATCACTGATTAATATGAAAACAAAATATCAAATGTTTTAAAGTGAACAAAACAGACGAGTCATATGATAAACACAAATATGAGAAGTTAGATATTGAATGTTAGGGTTGTTGTGGTACTCGACCTAAAACGCTGAAATTTGCTATTCGAACGCAAATCATTCTTAAATGAGTCAATAGGCGAAATTGATATTCTAACCAATTCCGGTCCTCTTGGGTGTCACCAAAACACAAAAAAAAAAAAAATCAGAGAAGACGACAATAATTTTTGGGGGTTACATATATAGATAAACATCTCAAATTGCTCGGATTTGCAATTCAGATGGAAATATTGAGGATATCTACTCTGTATTAGTGAATATAAGGAATTATCTCATTCCGGTGGACCTGAAAGTTTTATTTTTCGCGAGCGCTTGCGCGAGCGAAAAATAATACTTTCAGGTCCACACGATGCAACGCTAATGGAAAAATGATATTAAAATATAAACTGGCTGTTGTGTGAGGTTTTGATGATAAAAGTAACGAGACAAATTTTCTGAACCAAAAACGAAATTATTTAATTCTATCGGTGACTAAAAGCCGGGCATCCAATGCCTGTCCGTAGTTTGAGTGTAGGTCTACTGATCATCATTGGTGTTGGTCCAATAATTAATTGTGACGCACATGAATATCATGTTATTGTTTGTTCTATCAAATATATATAAACAAAACGAGGATTAAGTTAAAGCACTACTATAACTTACGGTTACTACACAGCACTACCGGATCAGCATTACCCTGGTTAGAATTTGGACAATAACAGTTACAGTCCTGCGCTTGGTAACCTGAGCCTGGACACGAAACTGGAGAACAAGAGCCAGCAGCTGAAACGAGAAATTAGATATACGTCATAAAAGCAACGAAATAAAATTGCTTCCACAAAACCTTTACAGTGATATTATTCGTGAAAACAGTTGGACCTTCGCCATCCCCTGATCAATCTTCCAAGATGATTTTGCTTTTTACGGTTTTTAATTGTTACGCATATTCCCAGAAAGTGAGCCTGAATTTTATCTTACAATCAACATGTATTTTGTCTGTATTAACTCTGCAACTGTTGTGTAGCCGACCCCCTGATACAGATGTTTATATCAGGGGGGTCGGATACAAGCACGTTCCTTTCGCGTGAGTTCCATTTTTTTTTATTTTTGTTCATCCGTGCGAATAAATAGTTCGTTATATATTCGTCTAAATTCTTGACTTATCCCCAATATATTGTAAGATAAAATGATTATTACCATTATGTGGATGTACAAAATATGTATCCGAGTCTCGCTCCGGGTTCTAAGGGTAGATCACGACTCGTCTTCGACTCGTCGTGATCTGCCCTTAGAACTCGGAGTTCGACTCGGATACATATTTTGTACACCCACAAAAAAGTAACAATTTCTATTTATTTTTCTTTGGAATCCCATTTCGAACTTTTTGTATTTAGTTGTTTGTTGATCTGATGTCTATACACTATCCATGATCTTGGATCCCGAGAAGGGTAGATGCTACTTCTTCTAGTTGTAGTATTTTATGTTAAAACAAACATTTGCCTTTCCTGTTTATTATGACACGGCCAAGGAAAGTTACCCGGAAATGCAGCAGGGGGGCTCCGGACCCAGAGGAAATTCTGATTTTTCGAACTAAAAGAACTCTGCTTCTCTGCATCTGAGCGATCAGTTACAGTCCACACAGATGACATGTGTTGTGTGCCTTTCATGATAAAGGGTTAAACGACTGAGCTTCTCAACATGAACTATGACAGATGGCTGTACTTTGGAAAATGTTTCTTTCTTTTACAATTTTGCCCCCAAAGTTCTGAGGCCATGTATAAAAATACACCGATGCTTTAACCCTTTACCCAACGTAACGGCCAAAACCGGCCAGCGCTATTCACAAAAATCGCCAATTAATTTTCAATATATTTTCATTTTTTGTCTCAAAAACATAGGTTATGACCCCTCGTTGGAACGAGCTCGTCGAGCTCGTTCCAACGAGGGGTCATAACCTATGTTTTTGAGACAAAAAATGAAAAAAATTAGTTATTCAAGAATATTTTTTGCACGTGTCGTCTGCTTTTCATGTTACGTAAAGGGTTAAAGGGCGCATCTAGGAATAAAAGGCCTTACATATTTTTAACAAGTCAGTAGAGAGGCGATGTTATAGAAAGAGCACGGTTGAAAAGCCGTACGTAAAGGAACTATAATTATCTCCCTGCTGGTCAGTGTGGTCCAAGAAACTGAAAATATGATTTGACTGTCTCGTTAAGGCAAGAGAAGAAAAACTGGTGTAAAAGACGCTGGTACAAACCAAAACAGATAAAAAACGAGTGTGTTGAATATTTTCAGAACAGGCATGAAATAAATTTATTGAATAAAAGAAAAAATACAAGCGCCTAAAATGCGGGACATTGTCGACCTGAACGTTTTGCAAAATGCGCCTCACTTCCAAATAGATATTTTGGGATATCTGTCGTAACACAGCTATCGAAAATATTTGTTAGATATTTCCCGTTATCTTATAAAATAGCATAATTATAACTAGAGATTTACTGTGACCAGTAAATTCGAATATAGGTGACATCGACATTGGGTTCACATGTACAGCATCTGAAAGGTTTTTTATCCAGGGATCAGAAACGATTGTTTTAACCCTTTACCCAACGAATCGCCCGCATCCGCCCGCGTAATATGCAAATTCAGCAGTTGAAAAAATATTATTTTCGAAAAATTTCAACAAAACCATATCATGTGACCTCTCTTTGGAACGAGCTCGTCGAGCTCGTTCCAAAGAGTGGTCACCTGATATGGTTTTGTTGAAATTTTTGGAAAAAATTTAAAAAATGATATTTAAAATAATAAATTTTGAAATCGTCTGCGTTGGGTAAAGGGTCAAAGGAATCAGAAAATAACATTTACACAACATTTCAACGAGTTCAATTCAGGCATTCGAAATGGATACCGATGTAATCAGAAAAATAATATTGTTCTTTATTTGAAGTGTTTCAAGCAGAAAACAAATAATTTGCAAAAAACTTGAACCCTGCACTGATTCCCCCCACTCACCCCCATATTTCAAACTTTGGATTGATCCAAAGTCAATATGTCATACCATGGCTGAATGACTCATTTGACTTTCAAACATTTGCCTTCGGCAAGGGAAATCCGAAGGACCGTTACACAAAAATTGATCTCCAATGAGTCTCGACGTCACTGGCAATGGTTTCAAGGCGATAATGTCACACCATTCTTGCAGTATAAACACGACCAACTTTCAAAATTTATGGCTTTCCCCAATTTTATGTTATCCCAGGTAGGATTTTCTGCAGACGCAAAAGTGATCTTTGCCCCATATTTTGAACCTGTGAGTTCCGACTTTTTTGGTGTTTTCCCAAATTCATAGATCACCCCATACTTTAAATATGAGCATGACCCACTTTCAAAATGTTTTATTCCGCCCATTTTTGCGTGTTGAAATTAATAAACGAAAATCAGGAATGCCTTGAGGGTCATAAATGTGATTTCCATATTTTCTAAAAATGCACTCTATGACTTCTGGGTGAACCAGTGACCTCGCCGTATAGGATGAACCTCCATGGAGTTTCGACTTATTTGTTTTGCCCAAGTCCATACATCATACCATTCTATAGATATAAGCGTAACCCACTTTCACAATTTATGGCTCGCTCAATTTTTGAGTGCTGAAATTCAAATATGAACTTCAGGAATGCATTAGGAGGCCATAAAACGCAATGTCCAGTATTCTGACAATGCACATCTGATATCTGGATAATCCCATTGACATTGTCCCATATTTTGAACCGCCAATGAGTTTCGACTGATTTGGTGATGGCCCTGGGTACATAGGTTATACCATGCTTGAGATATAAGCATGACCCACATTCAAAATTATTGGCTACGTTAAGGGGTTTTGAACGAAACAAAACCAGTGTTTCATTCGCCTTGTCACATTTCTCCTTCGTGACTGATATATATAATACAAGGTTATTGACGGAAAATGTAGAAAACAGGCAATTTGAAAAATATCCAAGATGTTACCCAGATCCGACATATTGGGTGATGATCGCAAATATCGTTAAGTATTGAAGTACTTTTGTACCACAGATTTTCAGTGCAATAATTCATTATAAGCCACACTCAAGACCCCCAGAATCCTGGAAAACAAAGACGGACGAATACCGTTGACTGTTCAAGGATATGTGACAAAACATCGAGGTATAGATATCTTTATTATAAGCTAAACGATTGATTATCGACAAAATTGCGGAAAGACAGAAATCGTATCCCCCACTGCGAAGATATAGAAATGTTCACTTTCACGGCATCAATCAAAATGGCGGCTTTCAAAGCATCACTTCAAGGTGAATACGAGTCAAATTATCACAGGAAATGATCGGTTGTTCCAAAAACGTTTTATGAAAAGAAAATCTAGTGTGTTTTGAGTAAATACCGATCATTTCTAGCAATAATTCAACACGTATTCACCTTGAATTGATACATAAAACCCGCCAGCTGAATCAGATCGCAAGACGCTACCTGTTCCGAGCATCGATGAAATCACTTCTGCGTATCAATAAGCATCAGCTGTTTACTTTCACGCATCAATTCACGATTGAAACAAGTGGAATTATCGATAGAAATGACCAGATTCTTATAAAAAGTGTATAATAAAAAGAAAATCTAGTATTTCTGGGTGGATACCGAAAATAATCTCATGAGTGACCGAGATGAATGGTTATTTTCGCGAGCGCTTGCGCTCGCGAAAAATGAACATTTGTCTCGCTCACCCATGAGATAATTTTCGGTATTGACTCAAAAACACTAGATATCCTCCATGTATTGAGAGTTGTCATGCGGACAGGAGAGTGAATAAAAGAAGAGAAATAAGACAAAAAGAATGAAAGAAAAATAAACAATATAGAACAATAGTCTGTGTTTCACACAGAATAATAAATTCATAAATCTGATTCTATACCTACCTGCGCAATCATAAGCCAAATTTATAATCTTAACATCTGCAAACGAAAGTCTCGACCCGCTGCCTATTACAGTCTGAAACGCAGCATCTGTGGTGGTAATTGTGTCCAGTCCATTTCTAGTGAACGCCTGAAATATACGAAATACATAGTTTTGATCAACAAAAATGTGAAGTACAAGAGAAAAATGGAGAGTGCAATGCCACGCCTTCAATATTTTTATTAGAGTTCACTGGAGATTGCCTAATAAAATCTAATAAGACAAATTCATCGAAAATAAATGTTGCTTCCATCCGAACATGAACAACACCTACAGAAGCCGTTTATCTTTTTATTAAATACGATCAGCAGACGACACTTCGTCACACTGAGTTTCAATGTGTTCTATGTGCCTACTGACAGCCTACTGGCACATAGAATACATTGGAACTCAAGAGACGACTTGTTTTGAATAATTAAACGATTTCTTTTCTTCGCCTTATGAATGTCTTTCCAATGGGCGGCGGAATGTGTACAGTACAACCGTCTTGAACTTGTCACTTTCCACGAGTGGGCAATATTTCCACGGATGCAATAATATCAAATTCCAAACTCTATTTATAGGAATAATCATCAAAAATTTAATTAATGAAGCACCGGGTATAACCCGGTGCTTCATTGATTAAAATTTTGCCGGTGACGAGTTTTATTACCTGGTAAACCCATGCGTGGACATAACTGCAGACGAACGGATTTCGACCAGTCCACTGCGACTGTACTGAATCTGTACGTCTGTATGTGATGGAGGAGGAAAACAGGCCATGTTTTGGAAGTGGAAGTTGAAAATAAAATTCATGTGACGATTTTGTGAAAAGCGCTGTTCTCATATTTCTGGTGCGTCAGATGAAGGGTTGAACGCGGTAAAGCACTTTTCAGTACAGTTCAGCTATGAGCTTATCAACCAGTCAAAATATAACCAATTATGCCTTGCTTGATAACATGTTATGGGTTGTGTTTCCAATTTTGTCCAGTGTAAGGCGTTTTGTTGTTGAAAAAGTTTGCCTTATAATATTGTGCAGGGGATCAAAAGTGCCCATATGTGCCCCTTTTTGCAAATGCGAAACAATGGGATAACTATCCAATATATTTCGGAATGGGATTGAACAGTTTCTCTTCTAAAGCCTTGTTAGAAATCTGAAAGATACTATTCTCATGTTTGTTTTACCCTTTGAACTCCAGCGGTAGCTTTTCCGGCCAGGAACATGATACGTCATAACGTCATTAAGTGAGATGGCTGTTCAGTAAATGTGTGGGGTAGGCCAATCAATATTGATTGGTCTACCCCAAATAATGAATATGGATTCTTCCAATTGCTGCCATTGAACTGGCATGGAGGATACCACTTGAGTTTTTCAATGTCTAAATCCACAGACTCCAATGGTTTGTTAAATTTCACAGGTGTTTTTTTATTTTTGAAAGCAAGGCTCTCAATGGAAAAGCACCCGTTCTTATCAGTTTAGAAAAGCAAGGAGTCCTGAATCGGTATTTATCTCACATACTGTTTAACTGGATGTTGTTAATGTTATGATGTTGTTTTCTCTTTCATCGGTGATTTCGTTCATGCGATGTATCTTGAAAATCTTTTCATATTAAAGGCTGGAATCTATCATGGACAGTTATGCCATGGGACAAGGTTTTCGACCAGGGTGGTTGCCACTTCAGATATTCTCCAAAGAGATATAAAATTAAAACTTGTCCTAAAAGCCTTTTTTTGAAAATGGGCTGTCATTCGAGCTCAGTTTTCTATGATTACTTATAACCCCTCAGCTTATTGTCGCAGAGAATCAAATGGCCGAAATGTAGCTTCGGGCTTTCTATAAAAGACAAAGTAAACATTCAACAATGCATAAGAGGCCGGAGTGGGGGCTGTAATATGACTCTCAACTCTCACTTCCCCATTATTCTCCCAGTATTCAGGACTGCATATGCCAGATTCGTATACTGAGACAGAAGTCAACGTTAGGAGAGTACGTCCCGAGTTATCGTTCTTCAAGTGTTTCACGAGCGCCCCAGTCCCTCACACCTAAATAAAGTGAATGACGCAGATATTTTTAAGAAAAATATCACCTCCGGTCATCTGTTTTCTTATTGACGTCCCTATTCAAGTCATGAGGTCAATCAGATGGGTAACGACCAATCAGATGCGCTCTTACCTGACGTTCTTACAAATAGGCAGTATTGCACGCGTGGTGTTTCTAGCATATTTTTCATGATCTGTATTGTATCGGACGACATTGAATGTACACAGAAATCGTGCTATAAATATCAGTGTCACCTTACCTTTCTCTTGCTGCCAGAATCTTAAAAAAACGTTTACCTCAGTGAAAAGTTGACTGAAAAAGGTTACGGCATCCCTTTTCGCGTTGCCTTAATTTCTCATTCGTGTAGCCTTTGAGCAACTTAGCTCGACCTCTTTTAGAGTCACTAGGTCTAGTAGCACATCTTTTATTACGTCATCCCATCGACGTCAAGCTATTATTAAATGTTTTTATCACGATAAGTAAGAACATTTAACCCTTTACCTAACATATTATTTTTAATAAATAAACAACAAAACAAATTTTCTATAAAACCAAACAAATATGGATATCATAAGAACCAGCTCGACGAGCTGGTTCTAATGATATCCATATTTGTATGGTATTAATGAGAAACTTGGAGATGTTTCAGGTTGTGGTGGGCTTAATTTATTTTTCTGGCCTTTTTTGGCCGCTGTGTTAGGTAAAGAGTAAACTGATAGAGTACTAATAGCCCATATCTGGGCTTTATTCTGAAGTGCAGGGTCCGCAACTAAAAGACTTCATATTAAGTAGGTGCATTTAGTATTATCTTTGAAGTGATATTGTTTAGTCTGTAGGGATTTGCTCTGTTACATTATATGGGAGAGTGCCCGTAGGCACGCTCCCGTAAATTGTAACAGGGCAAAGACATGTGAGCAAAATCTGATAGCCAAAAATAATTTAGTAGTTCACCAGTTAAGGAATGGGTTAATATGGGACAGTGGGGGTCCAAAGAATAAATCAATAATTACTTACCGTCCGTGAATAGTGCATGATACTGTAATAGTCGTAGGGCACGCCATAATCGTTTATAACTGTTGTGCTTTCCTTTTCGAAGTTTGATTCCAAACCACTTTGAATGTTCCCAGAATTGATGGTCACATAGCTGTCACGATCTGGGCGACTTTGTTCGTGGAATAAACCGATAGCGTGACCGAATTCATGAACAATGATTTCCGACTGAAAATAAAATTTGTACCTGGCATTATTTAATCAGTTGCCATAAAAATAATTAATGTAATTTTACTATATCTATCAGTATCTATAGTATAATTTGCGAGAGATTTGTTTTGTGCGTGTGTATATGTGTGTGGGAGGTGAGGGGGTGGGGTGGAGTAAAAAGGGGGCACTGGCACAGAAACATTTCTTACTGAAACGTGTTTTCTTCTGACATATCGCCGAAATAGTAATGTTGTTTTTTTTTTTTTTTTTTGAAAACCCAGGTATATATTGAGCACTGATGGGTTTCAAACATGACAGAAAAATACACAAATGTGATTTAAAATGAGTGTTAAGCTTAGGAACTGGTGAAACTGAGTGACAATAATTGGTGTTATTAATTGTTAGGCGCCAGTTTAGTCCTTACAAGGATGTAACGCAAGTTTTTGTGTTTCTTATAGGTGATGGCAGGCTAAAGATTTAAAGGTTCTTCAATTTAGTGTTGGTTAGACTGAATTTATCTTTTACTATTTTTCTGTTTGACATTCATTCTGTTGTGTTTTAAAGTGAACAAAGGAGGGACCTCTTTTCAGGTGCTCTGTCACAACACGTTGGGGCAGATATGTGAGATTTTTCCCTCTAAAGCTCGGCCGTACTCAGAGAGGACAGCCGGGCTTTCGAGTGAACATGCGTCTCTCGACCTCGCGGTGTTGTGGTTTTTGTTGGGGCAGATTTGTCATCTTAAGGTGTCCGTGACTTGATATTTAAAAAGATAACCGACGGTGGATAATTTGAGTATAATTTAATGGAAATAAAAATAATACTATACACTCACATATACGCATCAACAATCCAAGAATATATATACATTTTTCACAAACAAAGCAAATATGAATTTCCCACATAAAGTTCGAGCTCTTTCCGGTGTAAAAGGAATGGAAGTCCGTAGGAACATTAGTCCCTTTGGACTATTATTCCGCGGAATTATAGTCCTAGGTCTAACATTTCTAGGAATAGTAGTCCGGCGGACTACTATTCCTAGAAATGTTAGACCTAGGACTATAATTCTGTGGAATAATAGTCCAGAGGGACTAATTTTCCTACGGACTTCCATTCCTGTTACACCGGGGTACCCCGTGTTGGATGCTGTTGTTTAGATGCCTTCTGGTTGTTCCTCACTCCTGAGTTTCCTCTTCATTTCTCAAGCGATTGCGTACATAACGTATTGTCTATTTTACGCCACTCAACCTCCAAATACGCTAAATTGTCAGTCAAATGTAACCAACTCTGTCTAACTAAATTTTACACATTCGATATCATAGTCACTTCACTCCACGAATTAAACAACTCGTCGTCTACACCAATCTCCGTTTACACCAATCTCCGTATACCGTTTAAACAAATAAAGTTCATGCATCTAATTTGCCTGTCTCAACTAAGCTAGCTTAAATCAAATGTTCGAGCTCTCAACAGCTTCGATTAAGTTAATTGTTCGAGCTCTCAATAGCTTCGACTAAGTTAATTGTTCGAGCTCTCGACAGCTCTTTACTACTCTGCACTTCGCCTATGCGCCGCGTCACTTAACCTAGCAATAGCTCGTCTACTTAAACGGAGCCCGCTCAGTCTCCACAATTAATTTCTACAAATGACAGCCCCAATGGTTAGAGCTCCCAGCCCTCTTTCCGACGGATTACTGACTCAATCCAAGGTAGACTGACTACTGATGATCAGTCTCTCATTATATAGCATTTTCGTGTCTAATTAATCATTAAGTCGGTTCCTCTGTGATATAGGACACCGTTATTAATATAGATAGTAAGCTCGTGGGTCTGACATTTAGAACTACGGGGCTGACACTTATTTGAGTGCCACATAGCGTGGAACACCATCTGTGGCTGACAGTAACGAATTACTATTAGAAACTTTCAGAGATAAGTGCGTCGTAGTTTTAAACGTCGCAGCAGGGAACCATTAGTCCTCTCAACGAGAGATAAACACCCACCTGGTCAAGCAGTTAATTAATTAGTCTTCAATAATTTGTAACCAGTGTCTATTTGCGGCTTTTACAAGCAAACGTATCAAATTAATTATTTACAATCCCTGACCATTAACCCTTAACTCGGACAAATTCGAATCGATCTTGACGTGCTCCCTCTGATATGTTCATATGAATTCGTTCGTCTCGTTTCATCTGATGTATCTTTAATTGGTGATCATTCAACTGGATAGATTTAAAATTTGTATAAAGAATGGCCAGGAAGATTAAAATGTTATGCTAATGGAGCGTCAGCATTATGCTTTATATCCTATTTCTGTCGACTATTCGCAATGAATTTTGAGTAGGGTTTATTCCCGGGAACGGGAAATTTCTGTTTCTCGTTTTTGAAAATCAGTCACGATACCGGGAATTTTCCGGTTCTCGTTTGTGAATATCAGTCCCAATACCCGGGAAATTCGTAGGACAGAATCGAGAATCAAAGGTTGCGGAAGCGTTCCGCAACCTTTGATTCCCGATTCTAGTCTATGAATGTCCCGGGCAGTAGTACTCATTTTAAGAACCGGTACCCAGTAAATTCCCTTTCGTGAGATTAAACCATAGATCGAACGTCGATACCGGTCTCGGAAGAAATTGTTACTCGCCGTAGCCTCATAAACTATAATACGCAAGCATTGATACCATGGTCTATGAATTCCTCTGGTATCGTGATAGACTTTCAGAACGGGGCCGTTAAATTCCCGTTCCCGGTATTAATCCTTAATTTTGAGTTTGATCCACATATTGTTTCCTGCAGCATTTACAGGCGGTACAATTATTAGCACTGGATAAACCTGACGAGGAGTGGGTGTCTGTGCGTTCCATATCTCCTACACCGTCCATAGAATCACCACAAACTTGGCAGATGTACTCAGCGCGGAGGGCGTATCTGCTCAGGGGTTAGAGCATTGGAATTCAATCAGCAAGGTGCACGGTTCGATCCTAACCAGCGGTAACCGTGTTATGCCCTTCGCCACGGCACTTAATCTCGATTGCCCTCATGGGGACAATCATGGTGGTACCTATCTCCCCTGGAATTATTAGACGAGGGAGGAAGGGCCAATTAAGAACAGTGGCGGCGCTACGGGGGGCGTGGGGGGCATTTGCCCCCCCCCCCCAAAAAAAAAAACGAAGGCTTTGCCTCCCAGTTGCCCCCCCCCCCAACCATCTCGCATGCATTTCCATCCACCCTCACACACAAACACATTCAGTCACTCTCTCTCTCTCACACACACACACCCCTCTCTTTTTTTATTCCCAATAATTTCCCATACACACTTAGCCCAAAGCCTCAGGCTAGCTGATGAACACATCCAGGCAGTAGAGATTTAAAGACTCGGATGCAGATACTTATAAGTTATAATTAAGTTATGAGCCAACAAAGGCATGTCTATCCATATCCCTTGTCTAAAAAAAATTCATGGATTTCGCATTATGACAGACGGGCATTATGAGTCTCTCTCTCTCTCTCTTTCTCTCGCACAGACCCACCGGACGCGGATCCAGGATTTTTTGAAAGGAGGACCGCTAATTACCATTACATTTAGTCGAAACTTGGACCCAAAGTCCGTAATATAATTTTTTGGTTTGGTACGTCCACAGGACGTACCAAACCAAAAAAGTATATTACGGACTTTGGGTCCAAGATTGGACTACCTCATAACAAAGTAATAATATGATCCTTTACGTATTTGCCCCCCTTCATGGGAGTCTGCCCCCCTAGTTGCCCCCCCCCCCCCACAAAAAATTTCTGGCGCCGCCACTGATTAAGAAGCAAGTAATTTTTGAGAAAACAACTATGGAATCAGTAGAAAATAAAGCCAACGTCCGTGACCCACCTTCACACGACCGATGCTAACCCTGCTTGTGCAGAGTCCGTGTGTTGGGGAGTCTGACCGCCACCCGCCGTTGCTAGGTAATTCTCCACGGAGATCCCGGCTTCTTCCACCCGAAAAACAGTTCGACCCTAGATGACCCCGGCTGTCGAAAGTGTCGTTAAACCCCAATAAATAAATAAATTTACACATCTCAGTTCAAGTAGTGTGCCTATAGGAGTATTGGAGTTTACATATTCGAAGGCCAATGAGGTGGAAGGAGGTCAAACTATATCACATTAATTCCACTCGGTCACAGCTGTGGATTTTGATTATCTCCCTTGATTTGCAGTGCCTGTCTCTTTATCGTGGCACTCCAAATTACATATTACCTTCACAAGCCCTCCATACGGAGGGCTTGTGAAGGTAATATGTAATTTGGAGTGCCACGATATACAATGTTTTTTTTATCTTTGGCGACATGGTAATAGATTATTGATATTTTGCTACGAACATTGCAATGCTATACTGAGTTAAAAAAAGAAAGTATAATGAACTTTGAGGAGCAATTGTTTTAGTATTATCGATTTTAATCCCAAACAAATTATTGTAAATTCATATTTCGAGTTTAGCTGTATGAATTTGCATAATTTCACATTCTTACTGTTGCCAGTGTCACGTCAGGACGTCGCAATTCAGACATGGGGTGAAATGAAAAGTTCACACATGTAGTCAATAGCGTGTATGTCTACCGTTTGCCTCTTGGATGGCAAGACATCGACGGCGCACGGACCTGATAAGTCTCTGGATGTCACCCTGTGGTATTGCGCTTCACTCCCGCCCTAGAACATTACGTAAATCGCCTGACGTCTGAAGATCATGAAGTCGTAGCCGACGGTTCAGTTGATCCCAAAGATGCTCGATTGGCGACAAATCTGGCGAAAGTGGCGCCCAGGGAAGAAGTTCGATGCTCTACTCCTCAAGAAAGTCACTACAGATACGCGCCACGTGACATCGGGCATTGTCTTGCTGTAATAACTTCACTCAGCAGCGAGCTCATCTGGAGGTATCCCATCCTCATGCATACCAATGGCACGCAACCTCTGATTTTTGGTTAACCTTCGTATTTTTTAAAATGTCGGAAGACAAAATCTAGAGTGTTTTCTCAATAACCCAGTCTCTCTAGCACAACATAACACAAAGAAAATCGTCAGTCGTCCATTCAATTTGACATTCTTGGGTAGCACGTGCTATTTTAAAATCCATAGCATAATTGTATACGGTTTGGTGGACAACAACAACATGTTATTAAACTCTTTACGCGACTTGTTGTCCACAAACATGCAACATTAGAACTATTAACTATTATATTTCAGCATTTATGCTATTTTTCACATTTGTTTCTATTGTACTTTCTTTTTTGACTCAGTATATAATGAAAGAACCTTAGTGAGCACGCTCACATACCCCACGCGCCCCGATATTTCAAGGTCCAATCATTTTTTAAAAATAAACATAGATTCTAGGAATACTGCAGAAAACCGTGTTCTGTAGTTTCAACGGTATTTAAAGAATTCAAGCAGAGAAAAAGCCCGGAAGACTGTAATTTTGATGAACTTTTCAAAGTCTATGGGGCCGTAATTTTGGTAAAAATCAGTGGAGTGGAACAAAACCCAAACTTGTTCTGTAGGCCACCATGTTAGACTAACATATCAAAAATCGGCTCAATATCTGGTAGCGTGTAGGAAAAAAGTCCGGAAAACTGTAATTTTGATGAACTTTTCAAAGTTCAAGGGCCATAATTTCGGTAAAAATCAGTGGAGCGGAACAAAATGCAAACTTGATCTGTAGGCCACCATGTTAGACTAACATACCAAACATCAGCTCAATATCTGGAAGCGTGTAGAAAAAAAAGTCTGGAAAACTGTAATTTTAATGCATTTTTCCGAGTCCAGGGGCCGTAATTTCGGTAAAAATCAGTGGAGCGGAACAAAACGCAAACTTGTTCTGTAGGCCACCATGTTAGACTAACATACCAAAAATTAGCTCAATATCTGGAAGCATGTAGGAAAAAAGCCCGCAAAACTGTAATTTTGATGAACTTTTCAAAATTCAAGGGCCGTAATTTTAGTAAAAATCAGTGGAGCGAAACAAAATGCAAACTTGATCTGTAGGACCATGTTAGACTAACATACCCCAAAACAGCTCAATATCTGGAAGTGTGTAGAAAACAAGTCCGGAAAACTGTAATTTTGATGAACTTTTCAAAGTTCAAGGGCCGTAATTTCGGTAAAAATCAGTGGAGCGGAACAAAATGCAAACTTGATCTGTAGGCCACCATGTTAGACTAACATACCAAAAATCAGCTCAATATCCGGAAGCGTGTAGAAACAAAGTCCGGAAAACTGTAATTTTGATGAATTTTTCAGAGTCCAAGAGCCGTAATTTTGGTAAAAATCAGTGGAGCGGAAAAAAATGCAAACTTGATCTGTAGGCCACTATGTTAGACTCACATACCAAAAATCAGCTCAATATCCGGAAGCGTGTAGAAAAAAAGTCCGGAAAACTGTATTTTGATGAATTTTTCAGAGTCCAAGGGCCGTAATTTCGGTAAAAATCAGTGGAGCGGAAAAAAATGCAAACTTGATCTGTAGGCCACCATGTTAGACTAACATACCAAAAATCAGCTCAATATCTGGAAGCGTGTAGAAAAAAAGTTCGGAAAACAAGTAGGACTGACGGACTGACGGACGGACCAGTCAAAAACATTATAATAAACAGCTTAATAAATTCTACAGCTGTGATCTCCTCCTCTGAGTTCCAATGTGTTCTATGTGCCAGTAGGCACATAGAACACATTGGATCTCAGGGGACGATCAGTTTGAAATGATGACTTAAGCGTCGTGTGCGTTTGCCAGTGGTCACAGAATGATATGCGCCGCGCACGTGGGCATAAATGCGCGGCACGAGGCCGAGCCAAGTCGAGTCCTTTCTAGAAGTGTGTCGCGATGAAGTATGTCACCAGCCTCTTCCTTCACCTTACCCAGCAACAAAAAGCGGCCAGCAATAACAACAGCCTTTCAAATGTTATTGTCTTTTCAATTTTTGCATCCAAAGTACATCTTAGAAAGCTTGTTGAGCCTCTCACTGTTGGGTTCTTGTGGCGACAGTTTCGTTTTATTTTGAAGTTAAATACGACCCTATTTCGGGGTAAGCGAAGTAAGTTTTACATGAGAATCTATACTTAACCACGCCAATAAGTGTTTGCATGGAACAATGAAAAAAAAAATTGTATACTCACGTAAACACAGCCCGCACCAAGACTTATATCTTGACTGCCACCTGTTCTTCCAATTGAAGAATAGCATCTGCAAGATGATAGTAAATATGTTAGTAATTAATTCAGATTCGAAGCTTAGAAGATTTAGCAGTCTCCGTGAGAGGGGTTGTTAAAAATGAGTTTCATTATTGCACAGATTGTTTTGCAGCGAGCGACAATTCAGCAGCTCGTGAAGTATCAAGACCTATTGGTTTGCCTGTTCATTAACCTCCTGCATACTGATGTAAAAGTCTCAGGCTGCTAATTTTTCCCATGATGCAACTAGAAATTTAAGCAATTCAGTCTTGTTTGACAGAGCTCATTGTGCTCTGTCAAACAAGACTGAATTGACTAAATTTCTAGTTGCATTATGGGAATAATGGCTACTTGAAATTTTAGTATTTTGACATCGGTGTGCAGGGGGTTAACAGACTTCAGTTACGTGTATTCGACAGATGGGTAGCTCAAGACATGTCAAGGCTTGTCCATTTGTTAACGCACATTCATGCTTTTTTTCGATCGTGCACAAGCAACTAAATTTTAGCTGCGACAGACACATAGGCAGGTCAAGAAATACAAAGGTTTGTCCGTTTGGTAACACACATTTTTAATGTTAATTTTCTGTTGATGGGCAAAGGTTCGAAATTTAAGAGACATGTTGTTGATACGGGTTGTTTATGGTAGTAACTTCCTATTAACTCCTAACGAACCGTAAAAAGAGTGAATTTATTAAACATCACATACTGTTCACGACGTAATGCTCACATGGGTTTTCAGTCAAGTGTCGTCCACCTTACACTTGACTAGAAACGATTTCACAGATTTTAGGATTCTCCCTGCTCACCATTATTCAGGCTGTTAGTTCCAGGCACAAGTCCAAATACAACTGGATTGCCTGACCCGATAAAAATGACGCCACTCACTCTGCCATCCCTACAAGTTGGTGTCAAGTCAATCAACCTGGTAACTCCTCCTATCAAGGACGTTTAATTACTTAACTGGTTGAGGGCTAGATTATTTTTGGTGGTTTGAATTTATTGTTAAAAAGATGCTTTATAATAAATTATTTGTAATAAAACAATTTTATATAAACAAAATATTATTTGCGTTTGACTGAATATTAAACATGTGCAAGAAAAATGCTGGTTTTTGCTCAGGTACCCATATTTTTTTAAGCCGTGATAGCGGCTTCTAGCACTCAACCAGCTGAACATTGCTACAATGTAATTGTAGTAACAGTGGAGCAGCTTTCGCGTCAGCAAACGCCATGCACTGCCAAAAATATAGGTTCTCTTTAGAACCAAACTGGTTCTAATCTTGTCCCTGAGATGGAACCAGTTCTGTTTAAACAGTATTTATTTCAAATCAAATAAATTTACCAAGAATAGCATTCAATTTTAACAGAATATTACATGAACTGAAGTAGATTCAGCAGTAAAATTGGAGCTTATTCAACGCAGTCGCCAAACATTTTGAAACAAAGGAGATATGAACAGTTGGCATATCGAACCAGTTTTGGTTCCGTACAGAATCAAAACTGGTTCGATATGCCAACTGTTCATATCTCCTTTGCTTAATAATGATTTGAGACAACCTCGTATAAACTCTAAACTTACGGCTGAAACCCCCTCAATTTATGTTTAATTCTGTTAATATTTAATGTTAATCTTTATAAATTTATTTGATTTGAAATAAATACTGTTTAAACAGAACTGGTTCCATCTCAGGGACAAGATTAGAACCAGTTTTAGAACCGAAGAGAAACAGCGATACAAATTTAAACAAACACGCCCAGTAGAAAAGATAACGAATGTAATTTAGACTGGTTCCCTAAAGGTTGTTTTGATTTTGTATTGGTCCATTTGACCAGTAACGCTTCAAACAAAATTAACGACCTCTTCACCTTTGGGTTTAAACATGGGAATTACAATTTGTTTATTTAAATGAATTTTAATGCATGGGGATGTGTAATAAACACAGAACACGATGTGTGTTTGAATCGGTGGGCGTTTCACATAACGAGTCGGAATGGCGTAGTCATATTTCCCGAGAGCCGTAGGCTCTAGCAAAATATGACTACGCCCTTCCAACTCGTTGTGTAAAACACCCACCGATTCAAACATACATCGCGTTCTATTTATTTTTCACAGATATCAAAGTATATTCATCGAAATGCGATTACGAGACGTCGAGAAATTGAGAACCTTCGAAAATTGTTTTGTTTGTTGAGCACTGTTTACTTATAACAGTCCCCCCACCCCTCAAAAATGGCGGTGGTTGAGATATAGAGAGTATGGGATGAGTGTTTTGGTCATATGATATTTATGAAACGAGTCTAAGATTTTGCGTTTTGCCGAGCCTCTGGCGAAGCAAAACGCGAATTTCGTAGACGAGTTTCACAAATATCGAATGACCAAATCATGACTTTCATATTCTGTTCATCATATGACATCACAGCTACCACAAACACATCTTTTAGACAAAAAGGGGTTAAAATGGAATTTCACATTGAACGTCATGCGACGTAAATCAATATAACATATGTACAAGATCAGTATGTTGATGTTTTGAAAGCATTCTTTTGAAATTGACCAATCAAATCAACTGAAAGTGTTCTGAAGCACTAATAAATATTTATTGAAAACATGAAACGATAATAAGCCGAGAAAACGGAGAAGTCATATGACAAATGTTTCTACATGTTACCAGTTAGCGTTCCATCTATCCAGTCATATACAGATCAGTGGTTCCGGAGCATCTTCTGTATTACATCACGGATGAAAAGCCTCGACGTCAGATATTTAGGTGTAAAAGTTGTTGTGAAGCTGAGAATATTGCTCATATCTTTGAGTTGTGTTAGGATGTTTTATTGAGTTGGGGGTCTAACGACACTTTCGACAGACCGGGACAGTTATACGGATGGAGGAAGCCGGAGTACATGCGGGAGAACAACTGCCAAATTCCCTATAGTACTAACTACATACACGTGGGGCTTGCATTATTTGAAGACAAGTTCACCGTCACCGACGTGCTGTACCCATTAGTACACAGCTCTATCGTGCTCCCACTAGTTGTGTTAGAATCAAAATGGATGATGATGTAAGTCAATGCGGAATATTATGGTTTGATAGAACAGTTTCTTTTTGATGGTCCAATCAGACATTGTACTGTGCAGCCCTCTGCAACACGCGTCATTACATCACTTTAATTATCAGGAATTGATCAGTCTTTTGGCGCGTAAAAGAGACAAGAACTGACAATGCCGGCTGGGTTAACCCTTTCTACACTGGCACCATGGAAGCTATCATTTCAGTCAACACTGTCAACACCGAAATGGGCGAAACCATTCGAGTTTGTTGGGAGGTTCAGTAATAATTTAATCCAACAGCTCCGTCGAAAGGGTGACGGGGGGTGGGGGAGATTTGGTTATAGAGATGTTACAAATCAATTCGTCATGCCCCACAAGGAGGACATCATTGCCCTGCAGTTTAAAAAAATCGTCTGCTCATGATCCGATGGATGGAATGAGTTGACATTTGGTACTCGGCACCCTTTTGAATTATACCCTATAATGTTGGTTGAATGGAAGTTTGAGGTGCAATGTTTTCAGTTCTGGGAGGGGTAATATTTTTTGGGTCATAAGTACCCCAGGACCTAAAAATAGAAATCTTTCCAAACGGCCATTTCCAAACCCACGCGGAAAGAGACTGTTATTTTGGTATAAAGCATAAAGCATCCTCAGGTCTACTTGAATCAAATCGGCTGTGTTATAGGGTACAGTATAATATAATAATAACACTTTGGCCAGCCGATGATTTGTCGCGGTTCTCGGACGAGAAGGCCTTGGTTACCCCTGTACTCCGAACTGCCTCCCTATTCCCATGCTTCTCCTCTCCTCCCAACACTCGTAGACGAACTGCTTGATGACATCCCTTGCCCTATTCTTCCCAATCTCTCCGATTAGCATATTAACCCTCTCCCTTGAGTCTCCATAGTGAATGGAAAAAATGAATTACCATATTTTCAAAAATTAAAAAAATATTCTTAACCCTTTCTACACTGGCGCCCTGGAAGGTATCATTTCAGTCAATACTCTCAACGGCGAAGTGGACGAAACCATCCTGGTTTGTTGGGAGGTTCAGTAATAATTTAATCCAACAGCTCTGGCGAGCTGTTGGATTAAATTATTACCGAGCCTCGCTTCAGATCTTTTGCTCTTTATATCGTCTGCTCGTCCACTACCAATTTTTCTTTAAGCAAAAATTATGCACAACGCGTTGAAAGGGTTAAGTCGATAATAATATCCTTTGGTTATGTTAGCCCTTTAAATGCGACCCGCAATCATTTTTGCGTAAATAAAGGTGTGTTCGTGGATGACAGGGCAAGACAAACACGAAATGGTGAGAAGATTCAGTAATAATTTAAGCCCACAATAGGATTAAATTATTGTTAAAACTTCCATTTATTTATTTATTTATTGGTGTTTTAAGGTCACATACTTATGCACAATGGCTAATCGTGACCGTGACAGTTTTACGGGTGGAGGAAGCCGGAGTACCCGGAGAGAACCACCGAGCAACGACGAGCAGCTGTCAGCTCTCCAACATCGTAACTCTGAACTCTGCACCGCAGCACAGGCAAGGTTAGATTGGCTGAAGACATGCGCACCATCGACGTGCAGTACGCCTCAGTACACAGCATCATCGTGCCCCCATATAGGCAATCGGGATGAAGTGTCTTGCCCAAGGACACAACGCGGTTGCCGCAGGTGGGATTCGAACCGAGGACCTCTCGGCTTGCAGACTGCACCTCTACCAACTCAGCCACCGCGCCCCCTAAAACTTCCATAGAATCGGAAATAGGTGCGCTGATTTTGTTGTATATTATATTCTGTTGAGCAACTGGAACCCAGTTGAAAGGGTTAGGCCACACGAAATAAATTAATTGATTCTCAGGCATTTCTTTTTCAAATCAGTGAGGAAGGAAGGGTTTTATTTTTAATTTTTAGTTTTCTGTTGCAAAAAGTGAGTAAACATAGAAAAGATTTCGGCTGTCTTTTTACACACAGAAATATAGAAAGTGCATATTTATACAAATAAATTCATTTGTAATTTGAAAAATAAAACATTCCTCTAAATACAAACTTTGAGTGCTCTTCATATTATCTTTGAAGTAAAAGTATTTAATCTATTGGGATCTGCCTCGTAACAATTTATGGGAGAGTGCCTACTCTCCTATAAATTGTAACAAGGCAAACATATTGGAGACGCAACTAAATAAATATGGATCAATCAAAAATTGTCAAAAGTTTCAGTTCTAGATGAGTTTGTACTAATATTGGAAGACACTGAAAGGCAATAAAAATTCCAATGATGGGGTTCAAATTCAATGAGAGATTGCCCGAGAATCAAAACACTTTTTTAGCCGTACAGTCTTCAATAATTAATTTTGAGAGGGGGATGTCTTACAGGGGTTGGAGATTCGAATAATCTTCATCGAAAGATTTTATGGTGAAAAATGTTCATTTCCAAGTTTCTAAATTATTATGATACACACTAAAAACTAAAGTGTTAAAACTGACACTTTCAAGGTGTTAAACCCATTCTAACTCTTAGGGTTTGATTTTAACACTCAAAGTGCAATGCTTTTAGCACTTAGACATTACAATCGTCAGACATCTGAAACTTGAATGGATGGCACTTCTCATGTGTCTAGCATTGGTGGTTCTTCCAGAATCGTCCATAATTTGATTTGCGCTTGGTGGGTACATAATTAAAAAGACACAACGCAGATGACGCGGATCAGGCTCGAGAGTTCGAGCCTGATCCGCGTCATCTGCGTTGTTTCCTTTTAAGTGTCGCGACATTACACTTGTCAAGTGGTATTATTGTAACACCTGTCAAGTTCTGGGATATCTACACTTGAACAAAGTGATAGTTCAGCACTTAGTAAGTGTTAAATACAGCACTTCAAGTGTAGTTTTTAACACTTTAGTTTTTAGCGTGTAGCGTTAGGGGATGGGGGCATCTCTCGAACAGTCCACGTCTCTCGCTGGCCAAATCTGACGGTGCGTCAGGAAAGGATTAACAAATATTAACATAATCGAATTTTTTACAAGTACTTTCTGTACGAATTTAGGATGTCATGTTGCCTATGTTTCAGCTGTATGGTAACTGAGAAAACAGTAAAGAATCTCTTTCTCCATAGCCACTATTTGAAATGCTTCAGTGTTTGATGTATAACATATTCGTATGGATCATTTGCAAGTTTGTTAAAATCGAGACCATGGAGTCGAATTTAAGGTGGCATTGAGCTGCAGGTTTTAACACTGGGTACTTCAGAAACATTTTAAAAACTTCTTCCAGTCCACTACAACAAATCGTACCCTGAGTTCCAATGTGTTCTATGTGCCAGTAGGCACATAGACTACATTGGAACTCAAGGGACGAAATGCTATCATGCTTGATGTATAATATCTTGGTGAAGATCGTATAGAAATATATTTGTCTCTATATCCCGATAAATTCTGTTTTCTTATTGGTCAGAATGCCTAGAACAAACAGCCATGACAAAGGGCGTACCCAACATCCAAAGTATATGAGAGCGTGGAGCATTCAGGGTATAAGGGCAAGCGAACCATTGGGAGTACATGGTTTAAATGAAAGCTTTTCGGTTTCGCTCCTCGATATAAAAATCAAACCAAAAAAACAACAGAAAATAGTCACAAATATCATCAGATTTCAGACAATTCGATCATATTTTGCTATAAATTAAAAAGTCAAATAATTAAATCAAGCAACTTGAGAAAAATAAAGCAAGAGCAAATGTGTCAACAAAATAACCCCCGATCTGCATTATCTATGTTTTCAAGAGTTATTATTTTTAGATTAATATTATAGTCGCCCAAGTATTCGCGAGTTTGGTCCAACTGATTCCTGAGAGTGGGAAACGCGTCCACAAATTTTTCGCCACTATGTTTCTTTTGTGTTTCAAACGGGACAAAAACGTTATCTCCGCCAACATGTATGGTATGTGGAGATTTAATACCTGGATGTCTCATTTGAACACCTCGCCTGCGGCTCGGTGTTTAAAAACCGACATCCAGGTATTAAAACTCCATATACCGTACATGTTGGCTGAGATAACTTATATTAAATCAAGCCACTGGATCTGACAGGCCATCAGCGCTGTCTTGGGGACTTCATTTTCTGACACTGTGGGTAATAAGGAAAGATTTTAAGAAATAAATCTTTTTCTCCCAAATCACTGCTAAAATTGCTTCCGCGTTTGCTATATACCACATTTGTACGGAACTTTACACGTTTGTTGAAACGAGCCATTTGGTAAATTCATGGCGTTGCCATGGGAATCCGAGAGTTCAGCATTATGGGTAACGGTAATGATAAAAAAGTTAAAAAAAAAAACGCTTCCCAAACAGTTTGTCCGAAAATCCACATACTCGGTATACAACATCTTAATCGGTTGATTTACAAGTTTGCTTAAAACAAGCTCCTGGGGCTATCTTTAAGGGTGCTATGGTGCTTCAGATTTTGACACTGCGGATAATGGAGTTAACTTTAAATGAACTTGTTCTCCAAAATCGCTTTTTCAAATGCGTTTACAATTGAGAAATGAAATGACTGTTCACAAGTTTGTCAACATATGGTTTCATGTTGGGGCGGGGTGGGGTGGGGTGGGGGACTATTTTAACACTAGGTAATAGGTGAAGCTTTCAGCTCCTTTTTCTAACAAACAGCTGGTGTAAATAATTTCACTTCGCTTCCTTTTTTCGCTTTTATTTGACACACTGGGGACAGTTTGAGGGTTGTTAGTTCCCCAATCCTAACATGATTGTAAAGGGGAGACATTAAAAAATCTCTCAAACTTTAGCAACTTTACATCTTATACCTCGTAATTTAAGAACAGCTGATTATTTTTTAATAACCTGTATTCCTATTTGTGGAGAATTCGTGTGCTTTTGTCGGGTGAACACTTCGGGCCCCATTTTGGGGTGCTCTTGTTTGTGGGCACACACCCAGGGATGTGGCGACAGGGGGGTGGTGGTGGGGTGGGGGTGTCCCCCCCCCCAGCTGGGAGTATTTTTTTCAATAGTTGGAAATTCCGAGGTCAAAAATCAAATAGTTGGAAATTCAATAAATTAACATTGTTCATGAAAAATATTAAAATTCCAACTTAATGATGAGAAATTTTGATCTTTTATTTCCAACTGGAAACTTGAGTTTCAAATTTCCTACTCTAAAATTGACATTGGCCTCAAAATTTCGACTCTGACATCAATCCGGTAAATATTCTGACCCAGACACATTATAAATGATGCTTTTTCTGTTTCAGGACTAGCACAAGCATGTGTATATATATATATGTATATAATCACTTTAACCCTTTACCCAACGCAGACGATTTCAAAATTAATTATTTTAAATAACATTTTTTAAATTTTTTTAAAAAATTTCAACACAACCATATCATGTGACCCCCTCTTTGGAACGAGCTCGTTCCAAAGAGGGGTCACATGATATGGTTTTGTTGAAATTTTTCGAACAATAATATTTTTTCACCAGCTGTATTTGCATATTACTCGGTCGGATGCGGGCGATTCGTTGGTTAAAGAGTTAAAAGATATCACCCAGCGCTGCAGTGCAACCACCTATCGAAACTACTCACAGTTGGAATTTTACACCGGTAGCACCCCCAGCTGAAACCCTCTAGCCACATCCCTGCACACACCAAACTCTACTTGAGTAGAAAAATTGAACATTTTAGGACAGAAGGTCAAAGAGTGTGTCATAAGTATTCTTTGAGTTTTCCACTTGGCCCCAGCTGCAAAGATGGAGGTGGGGTGGGAGGGGGGAAATGACTTCACTATGTGATTTCATTGTATAACAAGACTGGATTTTATGAATTCACAGTAACCATGGAATAAAAACTGTAGGATGGGCAGATCAATATTAGAAAGTTCTCTGTTTTTTTCCTCCACTGGTGATTTCACGCGTCTGATAAATGTTCTCAAAATGTTCTTCGTGAGAGATCTCTAAGAATCAATCTCATCAAGTAAACAAGGACAAAACAGGCCTTTTTCTTAATTTTCATTTTTATGGTGCACGATTAGACGGGACTGCAGAATGTGAAAGAACTGTAAGTGGTGTAATTAAGACGGGGCCAGATGATATAGAGAGAATACCTATCATACGAGAATGTGGTTTGACCCAGTCTCACTCAGCCGGGCTGTACAAAAGTGATACAATGTACATTATTTATATTGAACTCACCCGCTGTCTTGGAATATTCTGATATAATCTGTTTCTGAATCTCTTCTTTTAAAATTCAAGCAGGTGTAATTGCTCCACTCTTCTGCCGCTTCGTCGATTGTCGTCTGTTCACTTGAAGCTACAATCCAATCGAATAAAATACGTTCAACTAACTGCATCTACATTTACGTAACCGAGTTTATTTCTATATCTCATCGCCCACAAGAATCTGGGATCAATTTGTCTTCAAATGTCTTATGCAAACTGCATATAAACTATATACGTCAGTCAATTTATGTACTTCTGACAGTCAAGAATGATCTCCCCTTTGTTCATTGATTTTTTCAAAATATCGGCAGACAATAACCGATTCACGTTAAACAAGTAAGGATTCGATAATTTATTCATGCTCGCAGATTTTAATTCAGTATATAGAAAAAATAGTCGATAAGTTAAAAAGTGTTACACAGTTCGTCAGTGACTTTATATGGTTCGCTCTCGCCAGTATAAAATTAACGGACGCCATATATACCATACCCTGTCACTGTGTATTTATTTATTGATGTTTATGGTCACATTTGTCTGCAATAAGGCTGTCCGTGACCGATAGCGGGTCACTAACGAACTGTATTACAAATAATGAATTTCAAATAGAGAAAAATTGAATTTGAATGGCAAAAAACACACCATATCAAATCGTAAATTACCGAAAACCAATATACAGTACGTGGAGAGTGGATTGTAACAAAATCACCCGCAGAGTGGAATTATTACCCAAAGTATCACTTTCAAATTCTGTACATATGGGCAAAAAACGCTAGCAATGTTTCAGCCAATGGACCTCCGGGTTTAACCCAGAGGTCCATTGGCTGGAACTTTTCTTGTGGTTGTTACGCTTTGCAACAAATTCGCAGTTATTACTTGAGTGGAACCTCCACTCTGCGGTGATTTAGTGGTAATACACTCTCCACGTACTGTACTGTATGAAAGGAAATTGCCCTATATTATAACTTCAGTAACTGTAAAACTAAACATTACACTAAAAAACCCCAATACATTTTGGTATTCCAGGATACCACCAGTAAAACTAAACATTACACTAAAAAAATGCAATACATGTTGGTATTCCAGGATACCATCATTGTACGAGATACCTAAAACATCGAATATTGGTAGCCTCCCCCATGTTTTGCGCGTATAATACCAAATGGGCGTTGTGGAATACCCAACTATCGATGGACAGGAGTTACATCCCCTGCATATCCACCACGTGAACAACTTGGCCGCCAAGCGCGCGCGTGCGTCGTCTGTGTCAACAATGGTGGTTTTGGTCGAAGCCTGGGACCTTGCAAACTATAGGGAGCGGGTTGGATGACTTGTTGCACACTGTATCTGATTTATGGGAATTGCTGTGTATAATTTTAATATCTGTTGAAGGTTATTAAAGGAACTGCATAACAGCGTAACTCAATTTTTCTTCTTTCATTTTTTTTTCATAGCGACATGATTTGTGGTGTTATCTACACAATAAACGTATCTTGGCCCGTGAGTGAGGATGGTACTTCTACAGCTTTTCATACTTCAGTCGAGTTCTTTGGATCCCTCAGTGAAGCAATATTTGAGCCTACCCCTGCCATGTGTACGTTTTGTACATGAACGGGGTGGGGGATACAGGGGTGGGGGCTAACTAAGTAACAAACTTTTGGTTTCTTGGAGCACCATAGTGAAGTTACTTGAGTTGCGTTCTCTGAAGAACCACAACTTACAAACGTTTGGTTTTCTAGAGAATCAAAACGAAGTACCAGGCAGTTTTGGTTTCTCAAAGTACTATTACAGTTTGGTTTCTTGGAGTACCAACAACGTTTTGGTTTCCTGGAGTACCATAATTCTGGTACTCCATACGGGACACGAGTACCACATTTGGAATCACATACTACTTAGAGTTTTTGGAGTGTATGTTTTCTTGGATAGTTTATTTTTACGACTTTCTGAGTGAAATTATTTGTGGGAGAGATTCGATAAGACGTGTGTTTGATCTCTCTTTCAACACAGATTTGATATTAACTCTTTGACCCCGAGAGGCAACTTTTTCGTCCTAGGAACATAATACGTCATCATTTCTCTAAGTATGATGGTTGCAACGTGGATGTGTGGGGTAGTGCAATCAAAATTTTCAATATGGATCCCCAAAGCTGCACGTTGAAAATATTAATTGGTCTATTGGTCTGTCCTCAAAAATGAATATGGACTCTTCCAATTTCTTTCATTGAACTGATACCACCAGGGTTCAAAGGGTTAATCATTCAGCAAAGATTACAGAGGACAGTACTTAACCCTTTAATACTTTTGTACGTGTTATTAAGTACGAAATCAAACAGCACGTTGATACTTTGTGGTCATTTGTTTTGTTATTATTTTTCGATTTTTTTTTAAGTTTTAACCTCAAATTCCTATTTCCTCCCGAATAGAGCTCAGTGATTACCGTTGAGCCAAATGTCATCGCAGCTTAAAATACAAACATAATCCTGCTATCAAGACTTCGTAACTGGTTGAGTGCTAGAAGCCACTATCAGGGCTTTCAAAAAATGAGGATACCAGAGCAAAAGCCAACACTTTCCTTGCTTATATTTCATATTCAGTCAAGCACAAATAATATTTTGTTTATATAAATTTGTTTTATTACAAATTATTGGAGAGTGCCTGCGGGCACTCTCCAATAATTTGTGATAAAACAAGTTTTGAATGATAAATTCAGACCACCAAAAATAATCGAGCCCTCAACCAGATAATCACTAATGTGAAAAATATCTTGTTATTAGTCCCCTACGGGAACCGTAAGGGGACTATAGGATTACACTCCGTCCGTCTGTCCGTCTGTCTGTCTGTTTTTTATGTTACCGCCTCTCCCTCCAACATGCTTTAAGCTACACCTTTCATATTTGGTACATGGATAAATGGTTCTGAGGGGATGATGCACTCCAACATGGTTCAAGCTTCACTTTTTATTTCTGGCACATGGATAGAGGGTTGTAATGGGATGTTGCACGTTCAATATTTTTTTTTCAAAATTCAAGATGGCGCCATGGCAACCATTTCTGTTGTGTTTTTTAAACTTTTTTCTCTATTTTATGTTACCACTGCTCCCTCCAACATGGTTCAAGCTACACTTTTCATATATGGTACATGGATAAATGGGTTGTGAGGGGATTATGCACGCTCAATATTTTCTTTTCAAAATCTAACATCTGTCTGTCTGTCCGTCTGTCTGTCGGTCTCTCTGTCAGTCTGTCTGTATGTCTGTCTGTTTTTATGTTACCACCTCTCTCTCCAACATGCTTCAAGCTACACCTTTCATATTTGGTACATGGATAAATGGTTCTGAGGGGATGATGCACAGTCAATATTTATTTTTCAAAATCCAAGATGGCAGAATGGCGGCCATTTTTGTTGTGTTTTTTAAGCTTTTTTCTCTATTTTATGTTACCACCCCTCCCTCCAACATGGTTCAAGCTACGCCTTTCATATATGGTACATGGATAAAGGGTTGTGAGGGGATAATGCACGCTCACACCTTATGTCACAAAAGCGCCGTAGGGGACTAATACCACCTCGGTGGTCAAACACTTGTTTGTACTGTTTGACGTCGCATTTTGAAAAACATCGAAGAAACTGAATTCCCAGTGACGTTTCAACGTCAGGATAGTTAAAGTCTTAAGGGTTAAGGTGTTTTAGAACAAATCTGATTAATTCTTCAAACCATGTTGCACGCACCTACCACATATATGATTTGAGGAAAAAGGTTAAAAAACTTTTGAATTGGCAATGTTTTGTTATTAGCGTGTAGAACGTTATCCGGATTCACTAGACATAGTGTCAATACACCTTTACTTTGTCTAACCACATGGGAAACAGTCCTAATAATTATTTCAGAATCCTGAATACTCTTCTTCTGGAACGAGTTACCTCCTTTGTCAGTGGAAAAATAGAAGAAATGTGTCTTTTGTAATAACGAAAAATGTCAGAGTGATGTTTTGGGAATAGTCCAGAGTTGGTATTCAATCAGCTTTCAGACGCCAGTTAATACTTACGCTGCCGAAAAAAACTATTGTCACCTATTTTATGATGATTACCTTACGTTCTGGTATGCGCAGATCAATCCTACCATCTGATTAATTGCTGGAAAGGGCTCAGAGAGCCCTTTCCAGCAATTAATCAGATGATAGAGTTTCGATGAATGAAAGGTTTTAGCGCGTCGAAGGCCCGCAGGGACGATGTGGGATTTACAAATCCCTTGCGACCCGGTTAACCTTATTTTATTTCACTTGGATCACACAGGCCTTGCTTTCCTATTGCCTCAAATGGGGTCTGCGGGGGTATGCACGCGGTTAAAATTTCCGGCAGTTTACGTTGGCATGATAGATTGTCAATAATCAATCCCTCAACGCCCATTAAGACTGTTAGAGAGTGGGCTCTATTCGGTTCTAGCTTGGCGATGGTAGATGGTGGCGAGCCAGAATATAATGTTGTGCGATGGCAAATTTAAGGGAAGAAGAGAAAAGAAAACCAAACAACAACGCCGGTTTGGTAGCGGCCCCGGTATATGACCATGGCGGTTACAAAAAAGGAGTGGAGAAAGCTCCAACAGTTCAGTTTGAAAAACCGGGAGTCATCCATCAAGCCTTCTGGGAGATAGGATGCCGTATGTGATTGTGAGGTATATGGTTATCCTTCGGGAATTCCAAATGACCCCCCCCCCCCCGCCCCCCCCAAAAAAAACACACACACAAAAAACACCCTCACACACACACCCTCAAGCCCTTAAAAGGGCTGTTATATCTTTATTCAAATGCTTATTTATATAAAATTTACACTCGTCCCCAGCCAGACAAGCTTGTTTAGAGTTTCAGGTATGTAATACACTTTTATAAACTTCCTCGCGTGCAGGCGTAATAGATATCCTCCATTCATGGCTAAAGTGGGCGTGGCAGTAAAAGAGTTTAGATCCAATGAAATGGGGAATGGCAGAGACCATCGGGTGTATCTCTGATTGTCCATGCAATCTGTTTAGAAATGAGCTCTTTTAGTATAAATTTCCCCTTTCCGCTGTGATTTCAATTCTGATGTTGATTTTTGTGCTGAGAACATGTTTCGAATATTATTTTATTTTTAAATTTTATCTTGGAAAATCACAGCCGGACAAAAAGCAAAGATCGTGACAATAACGTCGTGGTGGTAATTCAATACAGTTCGAGCATTTTCTTTCTTAAACATAAAGTGGAAGAAAGATCTAAAAACATACAGATTTGCTTCAAAATGTGCTCTCATTTTATTGAACATAAATATATTTGCTCGTCTAGTTTTTATTTTTAAAATGATAAAATCAATTTTATGAGCTAGATTTTTTCACGATATTCGTGTTTGGTTTTGTGGAAACTGAATTTATACTTACTGAATCCACTGATTGTATAGGGAACTGTTCGTGACGGCCATAGACTCCCTGGATACGTGGTGAAATTAAGAGCTTTCCTTTTAAACCTTCCAGACATTCTATAAGGAACAAAATATGAATGTTATTATTATTGGCTTCGTATTACTTTTAATAATGGTTTTACCATCTCTTCAGCAAATAAAACACCGATTCAGATTTGCAACGTACGGCAGCATTTAAGTGCCATTAAAGAAAAAAAAAGATTCTTTAATTAAAAAAAATATATATTTAATGAAATGAAAAAAAAAAAATGATAAAAAAATGGAAAAAAGAAGTAATGATTTTTTTCCTTATTTTAAATGATTTTTTCGACATTTAAGATAAATTACTTCGTTTTAAAAATAAAAATTAAAGGCGAAGTTAATAAATGTTTTTTTCTGGTTATCACAATGTTTTTAATTTTTCACTTGCAGTGGTAGCCTCCGTAGTTGATTGAGTTGCGGTGGTAAATTGTTGCTGTGTGCGCGGGTGGGGGTGGGGGAGGGGGGAGGCTACAACTGTTATTTGTCGAAGGTCTTTATTCCGTTTAACTGTTTACCCAACGCCGACGATATCAAAATTTATTATTTTAAATATCATTTTAAAACAATTTTCAAAAAACTTCAACAAAACCATATCATGTGACCCCTCATTGGAACGAGCTCGTTCCAAAGAGGGGTCACGTGATATGGTTTTGTTGAAAGTTTTGGAAAAATAATATTTTTTCTGCTGCTGAATTTGCATATTACGCGGGCGGATGCGGCCGATTCGTTGGGTAAAGGGTTAAACATTCGTGGACGCACTTGAGGTTAGTGTTATCCGCAGTTTTACACGGCAATCATCGGGGTTAAGGAAGAAAATCATTACTTCTTTTTTCTGTTTTTTTATCATTTGTTTTTTTTTAATTTCATTTAATATATTTTTTTCGAATAAAGAATCTTTTTTTTATTTAATGGAACTTGAATGCTGCCGTAGCAACGAACACTGATATGAAAATTTACAATATGTTTTTCCATTTTTTGTTTGTTTCCTGAACATCACTTATGAAATAATTGTTCAAAAGAGCTCTTGCAGCTCGTTTCAGTGAAGGGCTGTAAACAACTTATGAGTACAGATGACACTTCAAAGTTGTTTTATCGGTTGATATAAAAAGCAAATTAACCTAAATGTTGGTTCCTTGTGGAAAAAGATGAATGTTTTATCGTACGCTTTCCATACAAGACACAAAAAGGTAAATACATTATCAGTGAGAAGCTCAGCCTTGGTACAAGGACAGAACACAACCCATGGGCAGTTTTACAGGCGGAGGAAGTCGGAGTACCCGGAGCGAACCACCGAGCAACGGCAATCAGCTGTCAGACCCCCCAACATACTAACTCTACACAAGCAGGGTTAGAATTGGTTGAAGACAAGTGCACCATAGACGTACAATCTGCCTTAGAACACAACGCTACCGTGCCCCCACGTGGGTAGTTGGGGTGAAGTGTCTTCCCCAAGGAAACAACGCGGTTAAAATACCAGGAATAATCATTAAAAATTTAATTAATGAAGCACCGGGCATAACCCGGTGCTTCATTAATTAAACTTTTGCTGATGATGATTTTTATTACCTGGTATACGCATGCGTGAACATCACTTCCCACTCGCGTGTGTATCACCAGTCCACGGTAACTGTACTGTAACAGCTTTCACGTACATAATAATAACACTTTGGCCAGCCGCTGATTTGTCACGGTTCTCGGATGAGAAGGCCTTGGTTACCCCTGTACACCCAACTGCCTCCCTATTCCCACGCTTCTCCTCTCCTCTCAACACTCGGAGACGAACTGTTTGATGACATCCCTTGCCCCATTCTTCCCAATTTCTCCGATTAGCATATTAACCCTCTCCTTTGAGTCTCCCCCTAACCACATACCTTCATTCTCCCATCCCACTTCCCCATTATACTCCCAGTGAATCTTATTCTTTTAGATTAGACTGGTACTTTAGACATTCTAGAAGAAAGTGTTCCAGGGTCTCCACCATACCCAAATTACACATCTAGCACTCTTTTTCACTGTTTTTCCCAATTTTCCCCTCAGCTCCAGGGATCGCGACCTCAGCTTGAACAACAGTGACCCTCCAAAGGTGCCATCAAGGTACTCTTCAAAACCTGGCTTCTCTTTATCACATAGGCCACCAAAGATCTCTTTGATTTGACCTCCTCTCGCCAATTACGGTTACAATCCTCCATGATCCTTTCTTTGACGACTTTTTATACCCTGGTTTGCCCCAACGTCCAGGTCCGAGATTGACATACACAAACATCAAATTCAAGGCAAACATCAAACATTGTGACAATTGTAATTGCAATTCGTTGTAACCATTCAATCCGGATTGTCGCGAAAAATGTGCAGACCATCAATGTATTCGGTTTTTGCAGACATTAAAATATATTTTTACAAAGAAAATGACGTTATCGAAGCGTCAGAAAATTGAAAGACTATCGATAAAAAAGTTTTTTTATTGTGCATAGTTTATATATAGAAATAATTGTAACGCCCACCCCCTCCAAATTTTCTATTTAAGACCAGTGAACGTTCAAACAATCCAGCTCATGTTAAATATGCAAAACACGAGGTAAATACACAGAACGACACGAGCATGTGCATGGGTTAATCGACATGACACGAGTGCCAGCGCCGAAGGATAAAACGAGAGGCCGCATTCACACCCGCGTGTCGTCTTGTGTTTATTACACGCCTTCATATCTATAAAAACAATTATTTGAAGGACACTCATCAATTCATTTGACAACTCGTCCCCTGAGTTCCAACGTGTTCTATGTGCCTACTGGCACATAGAACACGTTGGAACTCAGGGGACGAACTGTCAACATGTTTTTTCGCACTTGCTTTAGTTTCGGGTGATCAATCGTCTGCTAATGTTTACAAACACGTGTGCGGTTTTTGAGGAATCCCCGTGGGCAGATTTATAAATAGACCAAACATGTGGTGTATGTATGTTTGTGCTATCGTAGTACATGCATACTTGAGCTAGTTCTATTCAATTTGTTATCATTATACAGCTAATAATGACTTGTCTGAACTCTTCCTTCTAAAGTTTAGAAGTAATTCTATACACAAAGTTTTTTTATTTAGTTTATTGTCTATTCGATGGTATATTAGAACGCAATCACTTTGTTTAAACTGCACGGCTTCCGAGATTGTAGGTCAAACGGAAAATCCAAGTTGGCAGGGTTACGTTAAGTTTTAACAGTTGACGTGATCGTCCAAACATTGTCTGTCAACGATTTTCCGTTCGGCACGTGTGTGCTGAGCGGATTTTCATTTTTCGCATGTTTTAGTCTTGCTGCAGATGGGGATTTCATAGAACAGGCGTGTAATAAAATATAAAGGGCGTGTTATGTTCACCGGTCAGGAACAACAACCGATACAGGAAAGTGTTGAAATAATACATTTTGGATTGCACCTAAAGTCACTCTTATACTAAAATAAATAGGTGTTGTAAACACCAATACAAAACATACAATGTATTTATTATATGACTCGTCCGTTTTGTTCACTTTAAAACATTTGATATTTTGTTTTCATATTAATCAGTGATAAATAAAGCCTTCCGTCAGTTTCATTGGTCAGTTTCAAAACTAGACAATTTGATTGGCTGAACAAAATGCAACTGGGCCACATTTTCATAATTTGCATAATTAGAGTTGGGAGCTTTCATTGGTCAATTTCAAAACTGGACAATTTGATTGGCTAAACATAATACAACTGGGTCACATTTGCATAATTTCAGTAGGGAGAATTTACGTTATCTTTCCTATTTAGGGTGGGTTATACTGTATTAATCTTTTACCTAACGTAACGGCAAAAACCGTCTCGCGCAATACAAGAAAAACGCCATTCATTATTTTTTATATTTTCGCTTTTTGCTTCCAAAACATAGGTTATGACCCCTCACTGGAACTAGCGTGTCGCGCTCGTTCCAATGAGGGGTCATAACCTATGTTTTGGAGGCAAAATGGAAAAATTTTAGTTATACGAGGATGTTTTTTTTTCCAAGTGCCGCCTGCAGCTCAAGTTAGGTGATAGGTTAAAAAGTCATACTAAGTGGCTAATTTGTGCGTGTGTGTGTCATATGATAAATAGAGTATGAAATGAGTGTTTTTCTCATATAATATTTATGAAACTGGTCCGAATTTTCCGCTTGGGCTCGCCAGAGGCACGCTAAAACGGAAAATTCTTAGACTGGTTTCATAAATGTTATATGAGAAAACACTCATTACATATCGTCTATATATTAACTGGAAGAAATTCAATTATTAATTAATCTTAATGTATAATAAAATCCAATGCTTGGGTTTGCGAGTGTTTGAAAATGCCTCCTTTTCATCGCATTGTGTAGAAGTTGCAAGCAAAGTCTCCATATTAAACATAGAGAATGTATGTCTAGCATGTTTTCCTTCCACAACGCACTTTTTAATTTTCAGTTTAGTTCACTTGTCCATTAATTGGATGAGGGCTACATTTGTTTCGGTGGTCTGAATTTGTTCATCAAAATTTGTTTTATTACAATTTATTGAAGAGTGCCCATAGGCACTCTTCAATAATTTGTGATAAAGCAAATTTATATAAACAAAATATTATTTTCGTTTGACTGAATATGAAAAATGAGCAAGGAAAATGTTGGCTTTTCCTCTGGTACCCTCATTTTTTTGGAAAGTCCCGATAGTGGCTCCTAGCACTCAACCAGTTATCTATTTTGGGTGTGAATTTCAAACAATGAAATTATACAACCGGCCACATGGGCATAGAAACCTATAACAAAATAATCTGTATTGTTTTATTGTTGCTTAATCGGCTTTTGAGTTGTGACCTATCATTTTTGACGGGTATACTTATTGCGTGATATAAAAATGTCTGTTTTGCAGGTAATCACTAGAATCTTAACATATCAAAATCTACCACAAACAAATTGACAAAGTGTGATAAAACTAATACTCACGCCTGTACTCTTCTCTCATACTCAGCTTTTGGACAGGCAATATCTAAGTCTATGACGACTCTTTCGTTACCAATATCTCTGGCATCCATACCTAAATAATTGGAATTCAAATTCCGTAGTTAACTTGATTTAATGAAGCATTACATATCCACGTTGACCTTTTTTGAATTACTCAATGAATGAATTATTTATTTGGAGTATATTTACAACATTAAAAATTATAGTAATATTTATTATATGCTAGCCTGTGAATTATCTAAAAGATATTTCTCGATATCCATCGACTCGATCGATATCGAGAAATATCCCTCAGTAGCTATCAAAATGACGTCACGCTACGCCGCCTCATGTCGCCTTGGAGAAACGATCAGCTGATCTTTGTTGTTGTTCTGAAACGTTCGCATTTGAGGTCGAATTGGGCTGAATATTTTGCAATAAATTGTCGCATAGCATTTAATAAAAAAGAAAAATGTTCTCTATTTTAGTCAGTATCTGGAATTATCTCATGATTGTGGACCCGAAACTTTTATTTTTCACGAGCGTTTGCACGGGTGGAAAATAATATTTTCAGGTCCACACGATGAATCTTTTCAGAAGCTACCTAACTGACGTTAAACTTCGGCTCATGACGTCGCCTTGAAGAAACGATCAGCATCTTTTTGTTATTGTCTTGAAACTGTTTGCAGTCGAATTGGGCTGAACATTGCGCAGTAACAATAAGCGCTTGTGAAAAATAAAACTTTCAGGTACACACTCATGAGATAATTCCTGATATTTACTAAAACAGCGTAGATATCCTCTATTTATTATACGCTAAACGATAGATTGTCGAAAAAATTGCGGAAAGTTATAAATCGTATCCTGCACTGTGAAGATATAGAAAGTTTCACTTTCACGATATCGATCAAAATGGTGGCTTTCAAAGCATCACTTCAAGGTGAATACGAGTCAAATTATCACTGGAAATAATCAATTTGTTCTAAAAACGCATAATGAAAAGAAAATCTAGTGTTTTTGAATGGATACCTATCATTTCCAGCAATAATTCAACACGTATTCACCTTGAATTGATGCAAGAAACCCGCCAGCTGAATCAGATCGCAAGACGCTACCTGTTCCGAGTATCGAACAAATCACTTCCGCGTATAAATGCGCATGAGCTGTTTACTTTCATGCACCAATTCAAGGTTGAAACGAGTGTACTTATCGACAGGAATTGTCAGATTCTTATAAAAAGGGTATAATAAAAAAGAATGTGTAGTGTTTTTGAGTGGATACTGAAAATTATCTCACTTGGAACCGAGACAGATGGTTATTTTCGCTCGCGAAAAATAAACATTTGTCTCGGTCACTCATGAGATAATTTTCGATATCTACTCAAAAACACTAGATTTCCTCTATTTATAACACCCATGCTCCGAAAGGAGTATATAGGAATAGGTAGCTATATTGTTATGTCCTAAAAAATAAATGTGCTGCAAGACAGCAGAGTGAGTGAATTTATGTATTCACCTGCTGATACAGTTTCTCCAGATTATTGTCATTGATAATATACATTATCATGACCATGTGTTCTGTAATTTGCATCAGATTCTCGATCGTGTTTACAATCGCATTGCAACGAGCCCGTTCGGGCTCGTTGCGATCCGATTGTAGACACGACCTGGAATCTGATACAAATTACAGGTCATGCACATGGTCATGATAATACATTTATCTAACAATTCTGTTACAGAAAGCCCGTTTCCCCCATTTGTCAGTTTAAATCGTTCAAAATTTTGAATTTCAGGAACTATATTTGAATGCGCAATAACAATACATATATGTGTACGTTCACCGGAAATTGAATCTGTCTGGTACGGAATCCGATCGGGGGGGGGGGGGGGGCGTGGGGGGGGGGGGTGTTACTGATACAAACGTTTTTTCCTACTTTTGGGGTGCAAATTAAGTTGATTGTTAGGTAAAAGGGTGGCGCCAGAAAAAAAGTAACATCATATTTGTTAAACCTGCACCAAACACAACTAGGAAAAAGGACACTTTCAGAACAGAACATTTCTTGATTAAAACCTTTTACCCAAAGCATACAATATCAAAATTCGTTGTTTTATTTATTTTTTTCAAAATTTTCACAAAGTTTCAATAAAACCATATCACATCACCCCTCATTTGAACTAGCTCGACGAGGGGCCACATAATATTATATCACATAGTATTTTTTTTTTTCGACTGTTCATTTTGGGACTTAACTGAACATATTCACTTTTGCCTCCAAAATAAAGCTTATGACCACGCATTCGAACGAGTTCGATTAGCTCCATCCAATGTGGGGGTCATACGTTATGATTTGGGGGCAACAGCCCCCGTCGACTTGTTTTTTATTGGGGTTGAACGACACTTTCGACATCCAAGTTCACCCCGTGTCACACAGTATTACGGATGGAGGAAGCTGGAGTACACAGCGAGAACCACCGAGGAGCGGCGAGCAAACCACTCGCCTAACAAAAATATAGGTTCTCCTTAGAACCAAAACTGGTTCTAATCTTGTCCCTGAGATGGAACCAGTTCTGTTTAAACAGTATTTATTTCAACTCAAATAAATTTATAAAGATTAACATTAAATATTAACAGAATTAAACATAAATTGAGGGGGTTTCAGTCGTAAGTTTAGAGCTTATACGGGGTTGTCTCAAATCATTATTAAGCAAAGGAGGTATGAACATTTGGCATATCGAACCAGTTTTGGTTCTATACAGAACCAAAACTGGTTCGATATGCCAACTGTTCATATCTCCTTTGTTTCAAAATGTTTGGCGACTGCGTTGAATAAGCTCCAAGTTTACTGCTAAATCTACTTCAGTTCATGTAATATTCTGTTAAAATTGAATGCTAATCTTGATAAATTCATTTGATTTGAAATAAATACTGTTTAAACAGAACTGGTTCCATCTCAGGGACAAGATTAGAACCCGTTTTGGTTCTAAAGAGAACCTATATTTTTTGCAGTGTAGCATATGAATCATGAGTTCATCGCAAACATTACTCTTAATTTTAATTTAGGAAAGCTGTAGATTGTTGTGGGGCTCCAATGTCATAGAATAACGTGTTTGGAAGGTTTAGCAGAACGTTTGGTGTTTTTTGGCCCAGTTGTTTTTATCTTGCGACGATAAAGACCGAAGGATTTGGCGCGCAAAGACGGGTTGCGGTTGGTTAATCCCTTAGATCCCCTATTAGCAGTACAGAGGTGCTATACTACATCCAGTTGCCGACAGGAGGAAAAACAATTTTATCAGATTCTATAATCTTTACACCTGAATGATTGTTATCATGAAAGTCAGGCCTTAAAAGTATCCCTTGAACAGTGTTCTAGTACACCACACGTGGAATCCAACCTACGAGTAAGAACGTCATTTAAGAACACATCTGATTGGTCGTTACGCATCTGAGTGACGTTATGACGTGAATGGAATGCTTCGACATAAAACAGTGTCAAGCAAGAATATAAACAGAGATCGCCGAAGGTGAAATTTCTCTTTAACCCCTTAACAGGAGAGGAAGTTTTTTTTCCGGGCCAGTAACATGATACGTCATAGAGTTTCATTAAGTAGCGTGGCTGCGAAGTGTGTGTGCGGGGGGAGACCAATTAATATTTCAACGTGCAGCCCAAGGCTGCACGTTGAAAATATTAATTGATCTCCCCCAAAATAATGAATATGGACTCTTCCAATTAATGTCATTGAACTAATATGGAAGATACCACCAGTGCCCAAAGAGTTGAGAAACTATCAGCTTCTTTCACTTAATTCAGTTCCAGTTCCAGTGTCCCGTATCCCACCCTCATTGTGTTCTGTCTTCCGAAACCACGGGTGTGATAGACAAATAAATCATTGAATATACTGAAGCTTCAGTTTATATCTTTCATGAAAAATTGTATGGCTGGTATGTACACTAAAACTATCACAGATACCTGCCACCATAGTTTCGGTGAGTAGCGTGGCTGAGAAGTGTGTGCGCGGGGAGACTAATTAATATTTCAACTTGCAGCCCAAAGGCTACACGTTGAAAATATTAATTGGTCTATCCCAAAATAATGAATATGGACTCTTCCAATTGTTGTCATTGAACTAATATGGAAGATACTATCAGTGTTCAAAGGGTTAAACAATTATCAGCTTCATTCACTTAATTCAGTTCCAGTGCCCCGTATCCCACCCTCATTGTGTTCTGTCTTCCGATACCACGGATGTGATGGAAAAATAAATCATTGAATATACTGAAGCTTCAGTTTGTTTCTTTCATGAAAATTTATATGGCTGGTATGTACACCAAAACTAGACGGCCAATCTGGCCATGCTGTCTCCCAACAGAATATGATTGATTATATAAACATTCGATGTAAAAACATTCTGAACCACAATGATTGTATTCTGTTGAATAAAATTTACTTACTTACTTACCAGGATAGGGCTTGTGAATTGTTTCTTGAAAGAAATCAAAAAACTAGATTAAGCTCACTAAGCTAAATATTCTCAAGAAGCGATAAAAACAAGCAAGATAGAAGTAAAGATTATTTAGTATCAGTCTAAAAGATGTGTTTGGTCAGATATTATGAGTATTGCTGCAGTAAGTGGAGTAAAGATAAAGTGGTGCAAAGGGTCGGCTCTTTAGTATATGACATTGTTCCAATAAAACTAAAATCCTCTCCCTCTGATTGGACGAGAGCTCGCGTAGTGTTTTATATATTTACGGTTCCATTGGCATATGCTACCGTTTGACGTCACCACGCGAAATAATTGAAACAATGTTCAATGCAGGCGATGTTCTGAATGAACTCTTGTTTAAATTGAAAATCAGTTTTCCATTTGAACTGAGATGGAGTGAGCTCAACCTATATCTGCATCTGCTTTATTGATTATTTGTCCAGTGAAGTCGTGAGGTACACGAGAGGTGTATTTACTAAACTTGTTATCGTTGAAAGTTGCCTTGTTCATTTCAGAACATGAGTTTGGGGATTTGCGTAGGATCTCATTGGGACATACACGTTATTGCGATGATCTGGAGGTACCATAGTCTGAAGTTTGCGGCTTGGAGCGTATGTTCAATCGAGACGCGTGGCCTCTCGGTTGAACATAAACTCCCAGCCGCAAACTTCAAATCATGTTGTAGAAGTTGAGAAAAAACTATCGACAGCTTTCAAACCTGCAGTCAAATTCTCAAACGAACCTGACGCCTTTATAGCTTTGAACCAGTCTAGTCCTTGAATAGACCAATGCCTATTTTTAAATGGAACCAGTCTAGTCCTTGAATAGTCCATTATCTATTTTTGGATTCAGTCGAATAGAATATTTCGGTTAGTCGAAAAAAAACGAACCTTACAGGTTCGCGTTTCCGACATACGGAAATATTCCATCCGATTGAATTTAAAATTACCATGAACATTCATTTTCCTTGGTTCAGTTAAGGGGGGGGGGGGGGGGGAGGGGGGGGAGGGGGGAGGGCACTAAAAATTTGCAAGACGCGACGTCCTATTTTTTATTCGGCTCCATTTTACACCCACCCACCCCTACGTGCAAATTTTCTTCTACCGTTCTCAGACACCCCCCACTCTCCCATTAAAATCCAAAATAAACTTATAAACTTAGTAGGCACAGCTGTCTTTAAGGGGTTTTCATAATGTTCTTAACCCTTTACCCAACGTAACGGCCAAAAGCGTTCAGTGCTATTCTCAAAAATCGCCAATTAATTTTTATTATTTTTTCATTTTTTGTCTCAAAAACATAGGTTATGACCCCTCATTGGAACGAGCTCGTTCCAACGAGGGGTCATTACCTATGTTTTAGAGACAAAAAATGAAAAAAAAGTTATTCAGTCATTTTTTGGCAAGTGTCGTCTGCTTTTCATGTTGGGTAAAGGGTTAAACTTGTACCACCAATTTAAACCTCTGTGGGCTGCTGTGGGCCCCAATCTACAAATGACAAGCTGTTCATTATAGGCTTGGCCAGAGCAGGTGTACATATACGGGAACAAATTTTCATTTGAATTGTTCCCAAAATATTGTCTGCACATTTTCTACATTTCGAACAAGACACCCACTCTCTACTAACGTGTGACATTTTCCCAGTTTAAGCCCAATATTCTCACATATAAAGCCTCCTGATGTTGTATTTATGTTAAGAGTGTGATGAACAACATCATCTTTAAGGTTTGAAACACAAATGATGGTATATATTAGCTGATATATTGATATATTTTTAAAAAATTTTAAAAATTGCACAAGTTGGAAATGCACATTTTTGGCGCACTCAAGAGACCCACCCACCCCCACGTCACGTCTTGCAAATTTTTGGTGGCCTCCCCCATGTTCAGTGCAAGAAATATTTTCAATCCCGATTCTTTGACGATATGAATTATTAGACTTGTATGTGTACTAAATACTATGAACGAGGAATCACGGGGACTGTAGTTTTATGTTAACGCCATATTGTTCCACTAATTGCGTTAATATTATAAGTTATGAATAAATATAAAAGTGGTGAATTGACGGTAACACGGACTGAGGGTTGAGTGTCGGAGCTTATGTTCAACGTAGACGTGGGACACCTCAGTTGAACATAAGCTGCGAGCCGCAACCGCAGACCATCTCACCGTCAGTTCATCACAATAACGTATATGTTCCAATAAGACAATACCCATAGTCCAAAACCCGAAATCGTGAAATGAACAGTGCAACTTTTAACGAAAATAAGTTTAGTGAATAAAACTCGTGTATACCAAGACGCCACTGGTCCAATAATCAATAATTCAATTAACCCCCTGCACACTGATGTCGAAAAATCTAAAGTTATGGATGCAAATCTTTCCCATAATGAATCTAGAAATTTAACCAATTCAGTCTTGTTTCACAGATCTCATTGAGCTCTGTCAAACCAGATTGAATTCGTTAAATTCCCAGTTGCATTATGGGAAAAAAATGGCTACTTGGAATTTGGATATTTTGACATCAGAGTGAAGAGAGTTAAAGGCCGAAATCATTCCACTTTGTTCAAATCTTAAAAACTGATTTGTAATTTAAACAACACTTCGTTTGCAACATCGTTTGCTCCACGTGTGAAAAATCTAGAAAAATGAAACGGTTTGCAAGTCACTCCGTTGATGAAATATGTGCGAAACGGGCAACCTCATTACAAATATTTCGCGTGGTGTAACATAGGGTACTGCACACTAAAAACTAAAGTGTTAAAACTGACACTTTCAAGGTGTTAAACCCATTCTAACTCTTAGGGTTTGATTTTAACACTCAATGTGCAGTGCTTTAAACACTTAGACATTACAATCGTCAGACATCTGAAACTTGAATGGATGGCACTTCCCATGTGACCAGCATTGGTGGTTCTTCCAGAATCGTCCATAATTTGATTTGCTTTTGGTGGTTACATAATTAAAAGGACACAACGCAGATTACGCGGATCAGGCTCGAGAGTTCGAGCCCGATCCGCGTCATCTGCGTTGTTTCCTTTTAAGTGTCGCGACATTACACTTGTCAAGTGGTATTATTGTAACACCTGTCAAGTTCTGGGATATCTACACTTGAACAAAGTGCTAGTTCAGCACTTAGTAAGAGTTAAATACAGCACTTCAAGTGTAGTTTTTAACACTTTAGTTTTTAACGTGTGGAGCCTTGAACATAAAAAAACTCCGGATTCTCGTCCAATCATAGGGTGAAGAGTTTAGGCTTATTGGAACATATTGATGTTTTCAAAGTGAATTAAATATTTATGGTTGGAATATCTATAGCTGGGGTTAAAAGAATGTGATGTATATCTGTGTATCCTAGTGAGAAAAGGAACATCACAATATGTCAACGGTTCTCTGTGCTCAAACTTCACAAAACGCGTGTAAATAAACAGCCAATAACATCATCGAATTCCGCACAGAAGTTTTGAATCTGAAATTCAAAACACTTCAGACATAGAAGATACACATAGATCTATCAATGTCGACAAATCATTGAATGATTATATACAAATACGGGCAAGTACCCAAGACGAGAGAGACAGGCTTTAAAATACTTAGAAGGTGTAATAGGCCCGTACTGCAGCGTATTAGCGCCATTTCGTTTTTTTGCGTAACTTATGTTAAATTGTTAAATTTTAATTACAATTTAGCTAAATTGTAATTACAACTTAATAAATTGTAATTACAATTTAATAAATTGTAATTACAACTTAGCTTAAATTGTAATTACAATATAGCTTCAATTGTAATTACAACTTAGCTTAAATTGTAATTAAAATATAGCTCAAATTGTAATTACAATGTAGCTTAAATTGTAATTACAACTTATTTATATTGTAATTACGACTTAGCTAAATTGTAATTACAACTTAATAAATTGTAATTACAACTTAATAAATTGTAATTACAATATAGCTAAGTTGTAATTACAATTTATTAAGTTGTAATTACAATTTATTAAGTTGTAATTACAATTTAGCTAAGTCGTAATTACAATATAATAAGTTGCAATTGCAATTTAAGCTATATTGTAATTACAATTTGAGTTATATTGTAATTACAATTTAAGCTAAGTTGTAATTACAATTTATTAAGTTGTAATTACAATTTAGCTAAGTTGTAATTACAATATAAATAAGTTGTAATTACAATGTAAGCTATATTGTAATTACAATTTAAGTTATATTGTAATTACAATTTAAGCTTAGTTGTAATTACAATTTATTAAGTTGTAATTACAATTTAGCTAAATTGTAATTACAATTTAACATACGTTACACATAAAAAAACGAAATGGCGCTAATACGCTGCGGTAGGCCCATCGCACTTTTGTCTTGAAAATTGAAAAATAAAGAATCTATCAAAGTTATTAGTGATTGGAAGAGAAACTTCTTTCAGGGAATATTTTGTTACAATTTGAAAAGTGCCCCCTGTAACAGAACAAATTTCACTCAATTTAATTTTTGATTAAGAACATTCAGTAGGGCTATGAAGGTGACTTGTTAGCAATGAACTTCCAGCACTTTTCAGTAGACCACTGATTGTGACTTCCAAAACTTTTCAGAAGAGCTTTGATTGTGGTTTTCAGCACTACAGCTATGAAAGTGTCGTTCATCACTTTTAGTAGAGCCCTCAAAATAACTATCAACATTTCTGAAGAGCTTTGATTTTGACCCCCAACATTCTTTAGTGGAGATATGTTAATTGCTCCGATAACATTTTAAGAGATCACTGTTGACGACCTGCAGAATTCTATCGTGTTAACATAACTACATCAAGTACAACCTTCCTTTGTTAAGATTATATTAGTTAAAAACATAACTTACTTCCATGAGCTGCATCAAGGAGTTTGTCGTAGATGGTAGATGTTGATATAGCATTAATCAAAGTCTGTAAGGTGAAAAGAAACCAATCAGAACAAGAAACGTTTTCTGCAGAACACAAGTGTTTATAAAGGAAGATTCGTGAAATGCCTTCATTGTGTACAATTTGAAATAATTCCACAGGAGTACATCTGTTACTGTTTTGATGATAAACAAATTTTAAATGTAAATATCGCAGCATTTTATACGCCTCGTAAATATAATTGATGAATACATTGATGGATTTAACCCTTTACCCAACGCAGACGATATCAAAATTTATTATTTTAAATATCATTTTTCAATTTGTTTTCTAAAAATTTCAACAAAACCATATCATGTGATCCCTCGTTGGAACGAGCTCGATGAGCTCGTTCCAACGAGGGGTCACGTGATATGGTTTTGTTAAAAATATTATTTTTTCAACTGCTGAATTTGCATATTACGCGGGCGGATGCGGCCGATTCGTTGGATGAAGGGTTAACAATGTAATTGTCAGAATTTCCCAAAACTGTACTCAATGACCCCGGTTATCCCGCCCATCTTAAACCATATTTTGAACCTCCATGAAGTTTTGGCCGTACTGCGGCAGCATAGAACCGCCACATCATTGTAAATGTCCACGGATTACTAACAGATTACTAATCTGTATTTGCAAATTACTAATTTGTTTTTCCAGATTACTAATCTGTATTTGCAGATTACTAATCTGTTTTTACAGATTATTAATCTGTTTTTTTTTACAAAATACTGTCTGACCAATCACATTTAACCTCTTATAATACGAACTCTGTGATTGGCTATAATAAAAACAGATTAGTAATTTGTAAATACAGATTAGTAATCCGTGGAATAATCTGTAAAAACAGATTAGTAATCAGTGGAAATTTACAATGATGTGGCGGTTCAACGCTGTCATACGTTTGTGATATTGGTACCACGTCGATGTGTCTTACCATGTCAGAGGTGTGAACATGACCCGCTTGCAAACGTTTCTGCAATGTGAGTAGTGCCACAGCATACTATATATGCAGTACTACACTGCTTGGTGGATCTAGCTGAAAGGGGCCGTACTCTTGCACCGGCAAAAGTTGCACCGGCAAAAGTCCGGTTCCTATGAGAATTTAACACTAGTTGCACCGGCAAAAGTCCGGGTAATGGGGCACGATCGGGTACATGCTATACTACTAATGTGCAATACAAACAAAGGAGAACACGCATTGAAGTTGTCAATCTTTGCTGGTCAAACTTGTTATGAATGGTATAAAGTCACATCTCATTTGTGCATAAAATATGGTCTTTTGTGGTTTCTTTCCCCTGTCTGTCTGTCTGTCTGTCTGTCTGTCTGTCTGGAGGTGGGGGGAGCTCAGGAATGTTGAAGGAAAGTACTTCAGCTCTATGTTTAATCTTCCCTAACATACGCAGTCACTCTCTTACGGCTACGTTTAACAGCTTTTGATTGGACTTATTTTTCCCTTTGTTCTTGGTAACAAACAAGTCTCACAAAATCAGGAAGACAAACCCTAACCCACTGTTTTCTTTGCGAGGAAATCTTTGTTGCCAACAAAGATTTCCTCTCAAAGAAAACAGTGGGTTAGGGTTTGTCTTCCTGAACGGAAAGCCTAAAGTTTAGGCTCTCTAAAAATCTGCAAGTCATATCCCGAGAAACTGACATTTTTGTCTTTATTTTTAGCTACACGACCCGACGATGACCCAGCTCGACAAACGCGTTGTCTGGCAAAAGCAAAACTTGATCCTTACATGTAGTCATCCGACACCGCATACATCGCAGTATCGGTCACTATATGCGTGATCATATCCAGTTGTCCATCGGCGGCAAACAACGCCAAATTAAATGCACTGTATATAAACGAGAGCATTGTAAATGATTGTAAGTTATTCTTTTTAACTTCAGCATATTTAATTATTCTGTGGTATCACCTCTTCACTCGCTGTTTACTAACATCAGATCAAACGAAGAAAAATGGTCAACCTAGAAGGTTTCAAAATTCAGTTGAGGTTTTTTTTATAAACTTTTGAAGATTTTTAAAATTATTTTCGAGTTTTCGTTATAAAAGTTTGTGAATATTGGTTCCACAATAAAAGTACGGTTGGATATTTAACCCTTTACCCAACATAACGGACAAAACCGGCCAGCGCTATTTTCAAAAATCGCCAATTAATTTTCATTATTTTTTTCATTTTTGGTCTCAAAAACATCGGTTATGACCCCTCGTTGTAACGAGCTCGTCTAGCTCGTTCCAACGAGGGGTCATAAACTATGTTTTTGAGACCAAAATTGAAAAAAAATTAGTTATTCAAGAATTTTTTTTTCAAGTGTCGTCCGCCTTTCATGTTAGGTAAAGGGTTAAGCGACGTAATTCCTCTAACTTTCAGAAGTTAACATTATAAGTTATTCTGTTTGTTGACAGGGGACATGGGCTCACGTTCCCTGCATGAAATGTATATTCAACCGAGGCGTTAGCCGAGGTTGAATATATGTTCCATGCAGGGAACGTGAGCCCATGTCCCCTGTCAACAAACAGAATAACGAATATGTCCCGTTCTTACACAAGTAAAAATGAATTGGAATTTAGAAAGCAGACGTTGTTTCGGTAAGGTGTTAACTTTTATCATAACAGACAAGAGTGATTTCCCTTCATTCAATGTTTACGTATGCAATCAACAGAGCGAGATGCTCTCGACTCGTTTCAGTTTATGTTACAGTAAATTAATGAAAAGAGACCTTATAATCTAATCGGTTTCATAAATAATTACCCATGTTTACATAACTAATCTTTTTGTACGTAATAACGGTACTTTTGTATGTATTTTACTTCAGTTAAATGTATTTGTCTCAGTTGATTTCAAGTGAAAAAAGACATTGCGATGAACCGTTGCTCATGGCAACGAGACGCTTTCCTTGACAGTAGACATACGAATCGCTGACAGTAGACATATGCGTGTGGCCGGCAACATAAAATAAAATCAACGAGATATTGACCAATCGCTGCAAGGTATTGCGGTTGGTATGGTGATATAGTATGGTATTCGTCATCCGTGTCGGTGTTAAAAGTAACACTTTCATAAATACCAAAAGCCAGACAACAGCTAGTCTTTGTAAGACTGTGACCCGGGGCCCTCCTGGCCCTCACAGTCTTTGAGCAACCCGTTCAAATTTCATCTGACTAAAACTGAAAGAAACTGGCCGCATTTGGGTCGACTGAGTTCGCGCTTCATATCGAAGACAAAAATCACATAATCAACACACAACTTGTCGTACTTAGCTCAAATATCATTTATTTACGTGTCGGCATCATTATTTAACGTAAACACAGCATCAAATTCAAGAAATGTTGAAAAATATCCGACATCACCACGTTAAAAAACATCGATTTCAAAGATAAACAAATTGTACTACGCATACGGTGAAATCGGATATCTTTCAACATTTCTTGAATTTGATGCTGTGTTTGCATTAAATAATGATGCAGACACGTAAATAAATGATGTTTGAGCTGAGTCGACAAGTAGTATGTTGATTATGTGATTTTTGCCTTCGATATGAAGCGTGAACTGAGTCGACCCAAATGCGGCCAGTTTCTTTCAGTTTTAGTCAGATGAAATTTGAACGGGTTGCTCAAAGACTGTGAGGGCCAGGAGGGTCCCGGGTCACAGTCTTACAGAGACTAGACAAAGCCTGTTTCAGTTTGTCTTTGTATGTTGCCTTTGTCATGCAATTCACTTCATCCTACGATACGAAACTCGAAGGTTAACAAATTTCTCTCCCTTGGTGATTGTAATCTTGGCATTCGTTGTTGAGATGGAATAACTACATCGGTTATTTTGGACATCATCCAGTGCTAATTGTTCACCAAATTCAAAAACAATCAATATAACATACTCCTGTTCCCTCTTGTCTTTGATAGTCTTCATTACGGCTATTTCATGAATGTTCAAATGGACTTCAATACTCGGGTAGGATTGGAAATGACACCACATGTTACTATGTTCCAATAAGACTAAAATCCTTCTCCTCTGAGCGCTCGCTTAGTATATTTAAGAAATAACTGTTGTTTTCCTTCGGTTTATGCGATATAAACCGAAAATTTTCAGCACAAGCTTAAACCGAAGGAAAACAACAGTTATTTCTTATAATTTAATCCGGCTGTAATATTAAAATATAAAAACTATGTGTACGTGAACGAAAAACTTTTAATTTTCGCAAAAGACAACAGCCAAACTCGGGAAAGTGTAACACAAACAGGTCACATCAATCATTGTCAAATTGTTTGTTGTTTTGACTTTCGATCACAGACGACAGATATTTAGCAAGTCACGTAACAATATCGTTAAAAACATATTTTTTTCACGTTCCCCCAAAATCATGTTTGGATTTATGATCTTTTATTCGTCTCCCACTTTGGTATATTTCATTAAATTCAATTGTTCCTGAGAAATTATCATTATATTCTCGCTGAAAGGAGGCGACGAAAAATCGATCATTGATCTTTGTTTACAAGCTTGTTATCCATCTATCAGTCTGCCGTCACGCTCTCACGGTGACAATTGGATTGAGTGGGCGGGGCTTCCAGAGTGTAGACATTCCAAATCATTACGTGATTTGGTTTATACGATTTTGACGACTTTCACGCTGTATGCTTTGAACAATCAAACGCAGAGGCGGGGCAAATGATTAAATTATTCTATTTTTACGGCCCAAGTGGCAAATGTTACCGTCTGATGTCATAACGCGAAATATTTGAAATAACGTCGCCCGTTTCGTAATTGCTTCATGAACCGAGTGACAAGCAAACCGTTTCATTTTTTTCTGGAATTTTCACACGTGCAACAGAGGGTATTCCGGATAAAGTGTTGTTTAAATTACAAACTGATTGACGATTTGAGCTAAGATGGAATGAGTTTATCTAGTTATTGATTATTATTTATCCAGTGCCGTCGTGGGTACACGAGAGGTTTATTTACTAAACCTGTGATCGTTAAAAGTTGCCTTGAATAAGGCAACTTTTAAAGATCACAGGTTTAGTAAATAAATCTCTCGCGTTTCACAATGTAGGTTTTGGGCTACGGGTAGTGTGTTATTGAAACATATACGTTATTGTGATGAGGTGACGGTAGCATGGTCTGAGGTTTGCGGCTAGGGGCGTATGTTGAACCTCGACACTTCGCGTCTCGGTTGAACATAAGCTCCGAGCCGAAACCTTAGATCATGTTACCGTCAACTTGTCACAAAAACTTTTTCTGTCATGCTAAATTATACATCACTTCATAGTTTATACATCATGTTGATATTTTGTAGGTGCTTAGTGCCGAACAGACACAGACATTATTTTTGAAACGGATCCAGTTACATAAGAAATTAAATTTTGCGCTGAAGGTTTACCCCCACCCCCCCCCCCCTCCCCACTTGATTCTGCACTATCTCGCTCGGTGTGGCACACGGACGAAATTCATCCACATTTTACACCACAAGAAGCTCTCCTACATTGACTGACACTGCTCAGTTGTTACCACCACATACAGTTGTTAGCGCCACATATAACTTTGTGCACGTAATAATAATATAAAACACTTTGGCCAGCCGCTGATTTGTCGCGGTTCTCGGACGAGAAGGCCATGGTTACCCCTGCACTCCCAACTGCCTCCCTATTCCCACGCTTCTCCTCTCCTCCCAACACTCGGAGACGAACTGCTTGATGACATCCCTTGCCCCATTCTTCCCAATCTCTCCGATTAGCATATTAACCCTCTCCTTTGAGTCTCCCCCTAACCTTACGTTTGATGTCATTTTAGAATTCAATTAGTGTCCATATAGTGCAAAAAGAAAATAAATGTGCAAACATTCGAAAGAAATGCATTGTCGGTCATTCGGACCCAACCCACCAACCACCCATCTTAGTGCATTGGAAATTTTTCGCCGGCTTGTTACAGCGTGCTGACAAAGCAACGTTTCTTGAGCCTAGGATCCATCCACCCATGTCTCCCTAATGTGTGGAACAAATTTACAGACCCAACTCTCTCCTGTAATGTGCAACGGCATTCCCCATATCCATAATTGTAAATTGAGAGACGAATTTAGCAAAGTAATGCCAATGCGAACGAGGAAAATGGTTGCCCATGTACCCTGTGTGTGATTATTTTTTTTAAGTATGGTATTTTCCGTGTGTAGTGGCGACATTTTCCCCCTTTTCACGTGGCCCCATACTTTCTATATCTGCCACTGTTTTGCGAATTAAAGATACTTTCAGCAGCTGAAGTAATACAGTGCCTGCCAGACGGTTTTACCGGGACCATATCGTGCACATCAGGCAGCTCTACGGATAGTGGTGATGACTGTTGGACGTCCCAGTGTATCTATTCTTCGTCGCGATTTTACCACGCTTTGCCCACAATCTTTAATGTTTGGTTGAACAAAATTAACCTGCATCACATATGCATCCTGGTTTGCTTTCAACTGAAAAGTAGAGTTTCAAGTGAAGATTTCTTTGCGGAAAACTATACATTTTTTTATCTTACAATCAACATGTATTTTGTCTGTGTTAACTCCGCAACTGTCGTGTACCCGACCCCCTGATACAGATGTTTGTATCAGGGGGTCGGATACAAGCACGTTCCATTCGCGTGAGTTCCATTTTTTTTTCTTTTTGGTCATCCGAACGTATGAATAGTTCGTTACATATTCGTCTACATTTTTTACTTATCCCAATATATTGTATGATAAAATGGTTATTACTATTATATGGATGTACAAAATATGTATCCGAGTCGAGCTCCGGTGGGGTGAACGACTCCCCAGGGGCTAGAACCCTGGCCGAAATCTCCTTGTTGTTCTTCAGATTCGTGAGGATCTGGGTCAACTAGCAAACTATGGATAAAATATAACTCAACTCTAGAGGTAGAATAATCATTAAGTTATTTGTTGTGGTCTGCATGAATTCACAATACAATAGAAAAACAGTTTATACGTGGTTTATTAGGAAGCCAAAAATAGTATATGAAATGGACATAAAAATGAATGACGGATCAAAAACCACGGGTCCACTCCACTTTTCCCAAAAAGAGGGTTAAAATTCCACCCAGCAAGTCTATTAACTTGAATGGTTCCCACAGAACTCGAACCTGGAGAGAATCAGTGTCAGAAACGGTGATTCTCGCCAGGGCCGAGTTGAATGGGTCCGAAAATGACGGTACGCATTACGGTTAACCTTTTTACAGTAACAAAGTATCCTCATAACTAAGCTATTCTGGAGGTTTATGTTTGTACAGCTAGATCAAAGCTTTTCTCAGACATAAAGTGGACGACGAATTATGAGCGAGACCGCTCTTATATTGGATAATTTCGCGGGGAAAGATTCAAATACTGGAATCTGATTGATCCCTCGCTTTCACCTCGACAAATGAAACTGCAGCAAAATGCACTACAGCGTGAACCAATAAGATACATCGATTCATTTTAAACATGGAAATGACTTGAAGCCAACAAAAATAGAATTACACCTCTGTTATGAGCAGACGAATTATAACAGAGTAATTTAGAACTTCTATTGTATATTATATTTCAACTGCTGTTACCAAATCCGTTACAATTAGTTCAAGGATGACGTAAATGGTCTCCAAAACCTGATTCATTCCCTCTCCACTTCCAACATTATAACTCTTCTAGCTTTATTCGATCGGCTGATTTGTTTTGCACGTTCGTTATATAATCTTAATATCAACTCACCTTCCCATTTGTTTTTGTGACAAAATACGCACTGTGTGAAAGAAAGACGCTAACAGTCTTATATGTTTTATAGACAGCTAAACACGTAGTAGATTATCACATAGAAGAAAAGATCAGAAAAGACATTAAAAATCTAGACGCGAGAAAACCCACCTGAAATTAATTTGGCGAATTAATACATTTCTCATATCTTGCAGGATTTATTTGGGATTGGAAACATCTTTCGAGGTTATCACAACTTAACAAGTGGATTGAGACAGAGGCACTTAGGTAAGTACCATGTTTTCTCCCTGTATTGTTTCGAAGTAATCCTCATGCCGATTTTTTTACAATTTGCCAAAGAAAATGACCAAAATTCATGGGGTAAAAGCTCATTACCTAACAATCATATAGATTTTGGCCTGAAAACCACGAGAAACGGTACGTATCACATAATGTGTTCCGATTCCCTATCATATAGACGACTCATTCTGATTCCGTATCATATAGACGACTCGTTTCCGGTAGCGCTACGGGCTATCATAACAAGCACATAGATACATTATATGTGCGTTTCTGTGGTCGACCGAACATTATGTCCCAAAAATGTTTGAAAATAATTTAACCCTTTACATATCATGAAAAGCAGACGACACTTGCAGAAAAAAATTCTTGAATAATTAATTTTTTTCATTTTTTGTCTCAAAAAACGTAGGCTATGACCCCTCGTTGGAACGAGCTCGACGAGCTCGTTCCAACGAGGGGGTCATAACCTATGTTTTTGAGACAAAAAATGAAAATTAATTGGCGATTTTTTGAGAATAGCATTGGCCGGTTTTGGCCGTTACGTTGGGTGAAGGGTTAAGATTTAATCTGTTTATGTGACAGAATTGTTAGATAAATGAATTATCATGATAATGTGTATGTCCTGTGATTTGTATCAGATTCTCGGTGGTGTCCAAAAATGGGATCACAACTCGCCGGCAACGCCGTCTCGTTGAGATCCCATTCTGGACACCACCCCGAATCTGATACAAAAAACAGTACATGCACATTATCATGATAATTTGTATTTACCCGTATTTTGGAAGAAATAATGATATTGTGATAGTTTCAACCCTGGCGCCCTGGGAGGTATCATTTCAGTCTACCAGTTTTTTCTTCACGCAAAATTGGTGCTCCCCGTTCTTCAAGGGTAAACATCTTTACCTATTACGTGTAGCAGACGACACTTAGCAAAAACTTTCTTGAATAACTAAAAAAAACTCTTTTGCCTCAAAAACATAACTTATGACACCTCATTGGAACGATTGTTTGAGGTAAAACTGAAAAAAAATAAACTGGCGATTTGGGGTAATACCGCCGGTCGAATAATTTGGTTACTTTAGATAAAGGGCAGAGAAGAAAATTGAAACAGCTATTGAAATTGGGGGCGCGGTGACGTCCCGGTAACCGATTCTCGTCAGATCACCGAAGTTAAGCAACATCGAGCGCGGTTAGTAGGTGGATGGGTGACCATTTCAGCGACTGATTCGCGCTGCCGCGTTGTGTCCTTGGGCAAGGCACTTAACCCCGATTTGTCTACATGGGGCACGATGACGCTGTGCACTAAGGCGTACTGCACGTCGATGGTGTGCGTGTCTTCAACCAATCTAACCCTGCCTGTGCCGCGATGCAGAGTTCGGAGTTACGATGTTGAAGAGCTGACAACTGCTCGTCGTTGCTCGGTGGTTCTTTCCGGGTACTCCGGCTTCCTCCGCACGTAAAACTGTCACCGACATGATATGACCCTGGCTGTTAATGTGTCGTTAAACCCTAATAAATAAATAAATAAATAAATAGCTATTGAAATTGTATTGGCAATATGTTAACACTTTACCAAACTCGACAAGAGGACATTTGCAATTTTTATTTTCCGTCTCTAAACACATTGTATATGACCCCTAATTAGAATGAGGTGGACGAACTTGCTATAGAAAATACGTCATAACCGTTGTTTGGGGGCCAAAATGGAAAAAAAAATCAGTTACGTTTTGTGGATAGTGCTGCACTATCCACAAAACGTAATTGGTTTTTTTTCTTTCATTTTTTGCCTCCAAACAACGGTTATGACGTATTTTCTGTAGCAAGTTCGTCCACCTCATTCTAATTAGGGGTCATATACAATGTTACATTGTGTGAAGGGTTAAACTTCAAATGGGTTATGTGTCGATTTGCCGGCTACCCGACTTTTAAACATTCTTGATCTGCCCGAAGGCTGCGGCTAATTAAATATTTTCTCGTTTGCCCACAGCTCATTGAAAGTGTAACTATGTCTGTTTTTAAATAAGTGAACAATATACTGTTACCAGTAATTACTATTTATCATAAACACGTGAAATTAGTTTGCGCTATATTCTGCAGTACAGGTAACACAACTTGAAGGCTTCACATTCTATCCACGTGCTTCATATTATCTATGTATTTCACCTGTATGGATGGGACTTGTTGCAATTTGTGGGAGAGTGCCCACAGACACTAGCCCATATATTGAAACGGGGCAAAAACAAATGTACAAATTTTGACAACCGAGAATAAGTGCCAGTTATTCATGTACATATACGAACACAGAGGGCCTGGTTTGCTCACCGTTTGTTCCACAGAAAAAGAATAATAAGAAATAAAATCCTCCCTTCCGTCCCAATTTAAAATAAATTCGGATGATAACGTAGGTATTGATTTTTATGGCCTTATGTCTGTATATGTTAATGAAATCTTTATCAATGAAGTTTCTTCGTATAATTTATTGTACTTATTAGAACTAGACTATAACAGTAATCCGTCTTAAACTTCCACAACAAATGGTATTTTAACAATCAACATGCATCACTGACTTATACCCAGAAAACAATAAAAATCGGCAAATCGAAAACCCCACCCCACCCCTTCCCCCACCACCAACCACTCCAGCTGCTACAACTACACCATCACCGCCACAGCCTCCTCCCTCCAAGAAAAGAAGCAAGAAACATAAACGCCTCTAACTTTTTCTCTTTCCCTTTCTTCCTTTAACACTCTCAGACATGGTGCATGACAAAAGTAAAAGGAATAATATGATACTCTAATAGAAGGGTCGAAAGGGGCTGCGGCGCGCTAAAATCATTTTTCGTTTCGTACCCCCCTTCAAATGATCTTAACGTGTCGGTCTTATCGAAACAAGGACTCTGAATTTCGCCACACACGTTTTCACGAAGCCTTTGAAATGTGTTTGTTAGAACCTATGTATTATTAAATTTTGTTTGCCTATTTATTTCTACCCTATTTGGATTGGTTTGTCGCAATTTTGGATATTTTAATCGTTAACCCATTACCCAACGTAACGGAAAAACGGGCCAGTGCTATTCTCAAAAATCACCAATTAATTTTCATTATTTTTTCATTTTTTTGTCTCAAAACATAGGTTATGGCCCCTCGTTGGAACGAGCTCGTCGAGCTCGTTCCAATGAAGAGGTCATGGCCTATGTTTTCGAGACAAAAAATGAAAAAAACATTAGTTATTCAAGAATGTTTTTGAAAGTGTCGTCTGCTTTTCATATTAGGTAAAAGGTTAAACAAAGTCTATTTTTTACGAAGAAACGTGCTTGAAGTATCTGCGGTGCCAGGTTACCAGGTATACCCACTAATATGAACGATATTGATAAAATGACACCCATCAATTTGGAAATGAAATGTCTGGATAGTTCAAACGTTTTGTTATTTGAAATTTTATATCTGTGCATCACTAAGAATAATTTTTAAAAGCCAATGACTGTTTTATCAGCATATATCTATGTGTTTATTTTGCAACAGAAAGTTTGCTGTCCTTGCGTTGCATTGTACATCATTGGGCGAAAACAGTAGGAATGGAGGGAGGGGATAGGTATTTCCTGGGAGTCTGCTGTCCTTGTGTTACATTGTACATCATTGAGGAAACCAAGACCAATAGAGGGAGTGGTGTAGGTGTTTCCTGGGAAGTATGATAGCTTTTCATCTCACCTTGCAAACAACGAAGATATGGAAGAGTTCTCGCATAACGCATTGAACAGCTTCAGCTTCTCTGCGCTGGGACAATACAACAATGAGAAATCAAGCAATGCCATTCTACAATATGACATTCAGCGCTCTCTCACCGCAAAGTCTATATGCGTAGTTATATCATGGAAGCGTACACCGTTGTGATAAAAATGTTGCCGCTAAATCACTTTTAATTCTTTACTCAACGTAGCGGCTAAAATCGGCCAGCGCTATTCTTAAAAATCACAATTTAATTTTCATTTGTTTTGAATCAAAAACATTGCTTATAACCCCTCACTATAATGTACGCCAAATTTTTCAAATGCATCTGCTATGACCAACAATGATTTAATGTTTGCACGTTATTTTCTATTGTTAACGACTGTCCTGCCTCGACAGTCTTGACTGAATCTAAACTCATGTTCTGTTCAGCTTCAAACCACAACTCTAGGCGATTATATAGGTTTATTCCCAACAAGGCGGATCCCAACAAGACGAATGTCGAAAATGGTCATCCCAACAAGACGAATTTAATTAAAATGATTATGTAACCCATTTATTTTGAAGTTTTCCATCATAAACTGCTAACACGACTTACTTTTGGACAAAGAGATTTCAATTAACCGGTTGAGTGCTGAAAGCCAATTTTGGGGCTTTATCCTTAAATGTGAGTACCAGAGCTAAAAGCCTTCATATTTTGTGGATGGACTTCAATTAATTTTTTCTGTGATATTATTAAGTCTGGGTGGATTTGCCCTGTTACAATTAATGGGTGCCTCTCCCATTAATTGTAACAAGGCAATAATATGTGAACAAAATTTTGACCAAAAAAACAAACAAACTTAGCAAGCTACCAGTTAACAGAGGTACCACGCGTTGTTGCAATCCGCTATTTGCTACAGGTTTTTTTCTGTATCATTTTTATCCACAAAACTCTAAACACATGTAAAAAATAAAACCCTAAAATACTTCAAATAGCATACATTGTAATGTACACGTTCGTGTTAAAGTAAATGTTCCCCATATTTGATGAGAAAACAATTTTTCATCTTGTTGGGATTCGTGTTGTTGGGATTCGTCTTGTTGGGATCGTCTTGTTGGGATATTTTACCAATTCGTCTTGTTGGGATTCGTCTTGTTGGGATTCGTCTTGTTGGGATTCGTCTTGTTGGGATCGTCTTTTTGGGATATTTTACCAATTCGTCTTGTTGGGATTCGTCTTGTTGTGATTCGTCTTGTTGGGATATTTTACCAATTTGTTTTGTTGGGATTCGTCTTGTTGGGATATTTTACCAATTTGTCTTGTTGGGATCCGTCTTGTTGGGATCATCTTGTTGGAAATTTTACCAATTCATCTTGTTGGAATTCCTCTTGTTGGGATGACCCATTAATCATTAGAACATTAACAAACTGCGTTTAGTCAATGTCAAACGTCTGAGGTTCAAATATATACCCAGTGCGAGACTGGCCATAAAGATTTCCGCGAAACTACATGTTTCAATCGATTTTATTATTAACTGAATTAATTTCACGTTTTTCCGGCGTTCAGTTCACAAGCAGAGGCTTTTCTCCCCCTATTATACGTGAAACATACCCGTTTCCCGGGTAAGACAGCAGGGTGGGATATTTCTATCCCACCCACCCCACGTCAATTGCATATTTTATTAGGTCGCCGGAACTATTTCATCATCGTCTGCACAAAAAAACGCTTCTTAAATTGTGTTCGTTTATTACCTATTTATCTGTTCCTTGTTGATATAGACTCAATATTTAATTATTATTCAAATATTAAACTTGATTTGTTTCAACCCCATGTTTCTCTGCAGATTTAATAATATCACTGCGCGAATTTATCAATGGATCAATAATCTCACATTGCCCTTTACATTAGAGTTTGACACGCGCAAATTCATTAACCCCTTAACGGACAGTGTTACAAATCAATTTTTTAGTATATACCTATGCTATATACCTAACTTTTGTACGATCTTTGCGATGAAATTGTTCGTTTTTCGAAAGGACTACGACTTGATAAATTGGGTTTGTCAGCACGTGACCGCCAATTATCTATAATGACGTAATCCTCGTGTGTGGGGAGAAAAATCATCCTCGATGAGTCTGAAGGTGGAAATGGGGAAATCTCACCCTCGGGGCAAGATATTTGAACCAGACCCTCGGCAAGTCTCGGATCTGGTTCAAATATCAAGCCCTTCGGGTGAGATTTCCCCATCCCACCTCCAGACTCATCGGGGATCATAATATTCTACCCCTATTGCGAAAGAGTCCTGGGCGCTTGTAGTTAGGGAAATTCACATCATAATGGGCCAGAATTGGGATGTTTTGTCGGTCTTAGCAGGCCTTTAAATTCCAGAAAATTCACAACCGTAACCGGCTCCAATTTGCGGGAATGTTCTCACCTTAGAGAGTATGCCAGATATTGTGGTTTCTCTCTATGTTTTTGTCTCATTTCATAAGACGTGATTTTAATCATAAAATGCCTGATACTCTTCATACTGCGTGTGGCTTCCCATTTGTTTCTGGGCAAGTCGTGACTGCCGAAAAACAAGACCTGTCACGGTGAAACGAGAGAAGCAAGAGACTAAAACAGTATTATGTACAATACTGGTTGTCATAAATGTCCACGTCTGTAATAGTTATGTAAATTGTGTACACATCCTAATAAACGCTGATAGATTAGAAATTCTTTGGTTGGGAACTGGGAAAAATCATATCCAGGTTCCATTGGAAATGGAGACTGTATTCGCGCCCTGTCGTCAGACAGAAAAATCTCTGCCAAGTTTATGGTGGTTGATACACACAGGATCTCAAAAAAGTTATTGTTTGATAGGTATTACCATGAAACTGTTTGTAACTTTTGTAATATTGCAAACAAACTAAAGACTGAGCAAGTTAATGTTCGAAATAAGTTATTGAGAGAATAGAAGTGCCAAAAACGATAGTGAGTGGAAATTCTTTAACCTTTTACCCAACGCAACGACCAAAGCCGGCCAGCACTATTCTCAAAAATCAATAAGGGGTCATAACCTATGTTTTTGAGACAAAAAATGAAAAAAAATAGTTATTCAAGAATTTTTTTTTGTAAGTGTCGTCTGCTTTTCATGTTAGTTAAAGCGTTAAGCTATAAATAATTTTTTGCTTTTCTATCATATGTTACAAATTATTTCACTCTTAACTCAATAAAGCAGAAAATGTGCCTAACAAAACGGAAAAATCCTAACAAAGCGGTAGGTCGTATCGGATAGTTTCCTGGATAGAGGAATCCGGAGTACTTACTGAGAACCACCGACCAACGGCCGGTAACTGTCTGACTCACCAACCTACTCACCTCCAAGAAGCATCGTTAGCATCGATTGAAGGCATGCAGTGACATTCGGTACGCCTTAACCCTTTACCTAACATGAAAAGCAGACGACACTTGCAAATAAAATTCTTGAAGAACTAATTCTTTTTTTGAAGAACAAAAACATAGGTTATGACCCCTCTTTGGAACGAGCTCGACGAGCTCGTTCCAAAGAGGGGTCATAACCTATGTTTTTGAGACATAAAGTGAAAAAATAAAGAAATAATTGGCGATATTTGTGAATAGCGCTGCCCGGATTTGGCCGTTACGTTGGGTAAAGGGTTAGGGTTAACACACTGCGCTCACGAGCCACCACCTGGGCAGTTGGACAAGTACATAACACTGATGACGCAGGTCAGGATCGAACCTATAACCTATTGATCTGAATCCCAAAGCGGAGCGCGGTGGCTCAGTAGGTAGAGGTGCAGGCTGCAAGCCGAGAGGTCCTCGGTTCGAATCCCACCTGCGGCAACCGCGTTGTGTCCTTGGGCAAGACACTTCATCTCCATTGCCCGCGTGGGGGCACGATGACGCCGTGTACTAAGGCGTACTGCACGTCGATGGTACGCATGTCTTCAACCTATCTAACCCTGCCTGTGCTGCAGTGCGGAGTTACGATGTTGAGGAGCTGGCAGCTGCTCGTCGTTGCTCGGTGGTTCTCTCCGGGTACTCCGGCTTCCTCCACCCGCAAAACTATCACGGTCATGATTAGCCATTGTGCATAAATATGTGACCTTAAACACCAATAAATAAATAATAAATGAATCCCAAAGCTCTAAGCAGTGAGCCACCACCAGTTTCCTGGAAAAAGATGGACACAATCCCTCTGTTACTCTATTAAAATATATGAAGGCCCATTTGTGATTAACATTTTACCTTAAACGAGAAGTCAACGACTCTTGTAAAATAAATTTTCGAATAACTACATTAACCGTTTACCTAACACGAAAAGCAGACGACACTTGCAAACATAAGTCTTGAATATCTATTTTTTCATTTTTTCCATCAAAAACATAACTTATGACCCTTCATTGGAACAATCTCGTTCCAATGAGAGACCATAAACTATATTTTTTAGACAAAATATGAAAAGATAATGGAAACTGAACTGTGAATAGCGCTGGCCGTTTTAGGGCCATTACAGTGAGCAAAGGGTTTAACATTTTCGGGATTTCAAAAACACGGCTCATAACCTCTTACTGGGACGAGCTAAACGAAATGTTACACTGGAATGACAACTGTTGTAAATTTTCGATGACGGCTATGGACGTTACTGTGAGTAAAGTAAAAAACCCTTTATCTAAAGTAACAGTAATTATTCCAGCTCTGTTCATAAAAATCACCTGTCAAATTTTATTATTTATTCATTTTTTTTCTCAAAAACATAGCTTATGGCTCTCAATGGATCGGGCTCGTTGAACTCGTTCCAATGAGGTTTCATGAGCTATGATTTTGAGGCGTAAAAAAGAAATTTTAGTTATTCAAGAATGTTTTTTGGCAAGGGTCGTCTGGTATTCGGGTTGGGTAAAATGTTAAATACATTCCTTGGATGATTCTCAAGGCAGTTTTCACGTTTTCAAGACATGGCAAATATACTACTCAAAGTTTGCTAAGCACCAGATACTTGACACATCATTGTGAAATTTGCTTGTGACATATTTGCGATATTTTTGGTGGATATGACTGAGGAATGTATTGAGATGGTCCCCAGTGTTTACATTAACTCTCTTGACAGGCAGACCTTTCGTAACAGTCATGGAAAACATGTACCCCTTGATTTTCATGATGTTTTCGTGTACTGTCTACATGTACATGACATGTGTAGGGTATTCAAGCTTTATTTCAACACAAACTCTTGTGATTTAATGATTGAATATTCAAATGTAAGAAGACATTTGTCTGAAGCAGAAACGTGGCGGGCTGTAGGAATGGAGGAGCAAGGGGCTACCCATCGTCAGGTTGGTGAAGCCCCTGGTGTGCACCATACGGTGATCACCAGAGCTTGGGCAAGATTTCAGCGGTATGGCACACCAGTAAGACGGCATGGTGGTGGCAGAGACAGGACAACATCTGCAACTGAAGACTGATTTTTGATCATTCAGGCCCGTAGGAAACGCTTTGCCACAGCAGCCCAGCTTCGTAGTGACCTTCAGAGTGCATCCGGTGTAAATGTTTCGACGCAGACTATCCGGGCAAGGTTGTGCGAAGGTGGTATCCGATTGAGAAGACCATGTATTCGTATTCCGCTGTCCCAGAACCACCGCCAGGCACGATGTGATTTGGGCCATGGACCACGTTGGAAGGACCAGAGAAGATTGGCGACCTGTCATTTTTGCAGATGAGTCAAGGTGCTGCTTAGACCACAGAGGTAGGCGTTCTTGGGTATGGAGAAGACTAGGAGAGCGATTCCATGCAGCCAACATTGCTGAGCATGGTGGAGGGTCAATCATGGTCTGGGCGGCATCAGCAAGGATGGACGTACAGAGCCATGTGTCGTTGAACGTGGTACATTGACTGCACAGTGGTATATAGATGAGATCCTGGATGTCCACGTCAGATTGTATGCAGGTGCAGTGGGTGATAGATTCATTCTGATGGACGATAATGTCCGTCCTCATGTTGTCCATGCTGTCGGGGAGTACCGACAGAGGGAGGGGATTGAGCGTACGGACTGGCCAGCAAGATCCCCTGACCTCAATCCAATCGAACATGTCTAGAATGAGTTGCAGCTTGCAATTTCAGCCCGTCCAGTCCAGCCAAGAAGTGTCCAGGAGCTTGGTGCCATGATGGTTCAAGAATGGAACAACATCCCACAAAGGACCACCAGGAACCTGAGTGGGAGCATGAAAATGCGTTGTCAAACTGTAATTAACAGTAATGGGTCTCATACTCGATATTGAACCCATACCAGTTCGGTCCGTCACCTTTTTGGCAAATTGAAAATTTTTCTCTTTTACCAATAACATCCATTTCTCATGGTTATCGTATTCAAAAGCTGAACAATTATGTCAAACACAAATAAAATCTTAATTTCTGTACTTGACTAGTTCCCAACGTAAAAATATCCTTTTCACCCTCTGCCTTCTTGGGTCAACAGCCATGATGTCGACGCTGTTAAACAATTCTGTTTAACCCTTTCAGCCCAAAGACTCTGAATAGTATTATAAGCTAAAGGGCGTTTACCTGCCAGCTATGGCGTCATGTGAGGCGAAGTTAGATTAATATTAGGCGAGGCCGTATTTGAATATTTATTTGGAAACTGTCTTTTATTTGCACGAAAATAGGTGAAAATTTGAGTGGGGAAATTAATTCAGAAACAAAATGGCGCAAAGCAGATGGGGTGTATGAGCTTATACACGGTCACTGGCAGTGTATGGACTGAGTCCGATAGCCGGTTCCCCATTGAATAACCTAATATCACATAGTCCACCGATGCTATTAGAGCACGTTGATTGGTCAAATTGAACAGGTGGCATGATAAAACTGTTTTCGCCACTGTCTAGGACGGAATGAGGAAACACATCTCAAATCTGTGTCTGTGGTGGGGATCAATAATAATTGAATCCAAATAATTGTATTGGTCTAGGGGATTAAACTATCACTTATTTTCTTTTGGTTTGCGCAAAGATTAATACGAACTGATTTGTAAGGTATACTATTAGTCATCCTGGTGTTTTCCAGGGTGTATGGGAATTTACACCGGTTTGGGAACTCATACACCCTTCGCCGAAGGGTGTATGAGTTCCCAAACCGGTGTAAATTCCCATACACCCTGGAAAACAAAAGGATAACAGATTTATTTCCAATAATTTTGGTGTACTTAATACTTCAACCAACATTGTGGGCAAAAACTGACAGAAAATTTGTACTTTGCAAGTTTCTTAAATAAAACCAGACAAATATGGATGTCATTGGAACTGGCTCAATAAGCCAGTTCTAATGACATCCATATCTGTAATATTTTATTGCACATAAATATTAAATTTCCTGTATTTTTATTTTTGCTCTAACATAACCAAGCAGAAGGAATGAATTAAAAATTAAAAATGGGTACTTTTCTAGCCATATAGCTTGCTCTTGTATATTCTTGTTTTTACACCGTGGTTAAACACGGTGTAAAAAAAGCCACTGTGGATTGCAAGTTACACCGTACCTTTCAGCCAATCAAAATGGAGTATTTTGTTTCATTTGGAAATAAACTTTTTTAACCCTTTGAGACTTTAATTATCCTGACGTTGAAACGTCACTGGGAATTCAGTGTCCTCAACGCTTTCAAAATGCGACGTCAAACGTCGGGAAGTACAAATAACAAGATTTATTTAATGCTCAGGCATCAATTCACGCTGAAAAATTAAGTCATATTCCCCTGTCGGTCGGCAAAACGAAATATCAAAATGATATTTAGAAATCGATATTTCATCGTAGGTTCGGATGACGAATCACATGTACTTTAAACGAGTCAGCACATCAGTAATGAATTCCAGAGTCCCAAATACAAACGAATTCCAATAATTGATAGTGACAGTGACTAAATCAATTCATTAAATCAGCGGTTTCAAAGTTTGACTTTCTCATTCACCTTCCAGCGAAAAGCCGAAATCACTTTCAAATTTCTTCAGTTCAACTTCACACGTCTTCAGTGCATTGAGTTCAAAAAAAATAAAATGACGTGTCTTGTTATTGAAAATAAGAAAGTGGTGTTTTTTGTTATTGTTCTATTTCTTCGAAACACATTGCGATTATTTCAATTCGCCAGCCTTGGTAAATCGTAAAGTTAGGGGAGAAATAAGACGGGACTACTTTTTGTGCGGATATTCACACATTCCAATGGTTGGAGTTTGGTTGTTGTAATTTTTGTATGGACGCCGGTTCGGCACATAAATTTTGCGCCTTAATGGCAAATAAAGGCCACCAATTGGAGAGTTTGTAGTCGTAGAGCATTAAATAAAAAGAAAATTCACGAAAATTTGATGAATACCGAAAATATCTCGTTCGTGGCTACAAGAAATATGAGGATCTTCACTCGCGACTGCGTCGCTCGTGAAGATCCTCATATTTCTTTGTAGCCACTCACGAGATATTTTCGGTATTCATCAAATTTTCGTGAATATCCTCTATATTTTTCACATTAGTGTTTAAGTGGTTGTGGGCCAGATTATTTTTGGTGGTCTGAATTTGTTATTCAATACTTGTTTTATTACAAATTATTGGAGTGTGCCAACAGGCATCACGCCCATAGGCACCACACCCACAGGCACTCTCCCATAATTTGTAATAAAACAAACTTGTTTAAACAATATATTATTTGTGTTTGACTGAATATGAAATAAAAGCAAAGAAAGTGTTGGCTTTTGCTCTGATATCCTCATTTTTTGAAAGCCCTGATAGTGGCTTCTAGCACTCAACCAGTTAAGAAGTCTTGACAACAGGATTATATTGGTATTTTAAGCTGCGATAACATTAGGCTCAACTGTTGTCACTGAGCACTAGTCGGGAGAAAATTGGAATTGAGGTTAAAACTTTAAAAATCGAAAAATAATAACAAAACAAATGACGACAAAGTATCAACGCGCTGTTTTGATTTCGTACGTCATAAAACGTACAAAGGTATAAAGGGTTAACTTTCTTTTGAAACCTATCACGCGAATCATTATTATTGCGAGCTCAATTCTCAGAGGCATGATGCGAATTTCAAGAACTGGAGTTATGAAATTAAAAGTTATTTGGGGCGTGAATAATAGTTCTGTCTTTATTTTATTTTTATGGGGGTGGGGGGGGGGGGTGAAATTAATTTTAATTTGAAGAGCATTGTCTGAGCAAAAGCTTACAAGAGCGTAGAGGAACTTCTATTTGATAATCTGTATTCACAATTTAGTAATCTGTATCTACAAATCAACAAAGGCGTAGCAATGAAATAATATTGGGGGAGTGTTTTCTAGTGGACGAACCAGGGTCTCCATCGCGACACAACGGCGCGAAAAGATCACAAGCCTTCTCGTGCTCTCACCGGATGACGCGGGGGGTCTCCTCCGGGAACACTTTTCAGATTCGGAATCTATTGTTACAAAGGCAATTTGGTGTCTCTCTCGCAGGTGTTTAACGGAATTTCTCTACAGCATCCGATATTGATAATGTCAAGCAAATTTTGTGGCGAACCCATTGTACCACACGCAGTGGATACGTCACTGCGTTTTTGTTTGGCAGTGATATTTTTTTCATTGAAACATAACATATCCATGCTAAATCGGAGAAAAAAACTAACCCTATCTTTGGAAATTTAAAAAAAAAATGGGGGTGGGGGAGGGGGTGGGGGTGGGGTGCGTGTTCGCCACTGCAAATCGGCAAAATAGTATATTCTTATTATTATAAGAATGTTTCAGTTACGAAACCTTATCTGATATATTGTTTTATATAACAATCATATAGATTTTGGCCCGAAAACCCCGAGAAACGGTACGTATCACATAATGTGTTCCGATTCCGTATCATATAGACGACTCATTCTGATTCCGTATCATATAGACGACTCGTTTCCGGTAGCGCTACGGGCTATCATAACATGCACTTGGATACATTCTATATGCGTTTCGGTGATCGGCCGAACATTATGTCCCAAAAATGTTTAAAAATAATTTAACCCTTTACCTAACATGAAAAGCAGACGACACTTGCCAAAAAAAATTTTTGAATAACAATTTTTTTTTCATTTTTTGTCTCAAAAACATAGGTTATGACCACTTATTGGAACGAGCTCAACGAGCTCGTTCCAACGAGGGGTCATAACCTATGTTTTTGAGACAAAAAAATGAAAAAATACTGAGAATTAATTGGCGATTTTTTGAGAATAGCATTGGCCGGTTTTGGCCGTTACGTTGGGTAAAGGGTTAAGATTGAATCTGTTTATGTGACAGAATTGTTAGATAAATGAATTATCATGATAATGTGCATGTCCTGTGATTTGTATCAGATTCTCGGCGGTGTCCAAAAATGGGATCATAAGTCGCCGGCAAAGCCAGCTCTTTGACAACCCATTCTGGACACCACCTCGAATCTAATACAAATTACAGGACATGCACATTATCATGATAATCTGTATTAATGGAGATTAGTAATCTATATATACAGGTTGATAATGTGTATACATAGATAAGTGATGTGTGAAGACAGCTTATCAAAGGATGTTTTAGGTTATTATTACAAGGCTGTTGTTTCAAATGTGTAATCCGTACTTACGGGTATACTAATTATGTGTATTTAAATATAAATAAAAGATAACGAAAATAAGAATGAAAGATTAATACTCTATGATAAACAGATTACAAATCTTTAAATTCCTAATTTTTGATCTGTAAGTATTGATTAGTGGTCTGTAAATTCAGATTACTAATACACAAAAGTCTACCAATAACGCCATGTTCCGCGTAACTACTACTAAGGAATCCTTTGCGTTCTGTGAATCAAGGCATTCTATGTTGGGCTGCACGGTATATCGATAAACCGATATATACCGGTATTCAATCCAATATCGATTGAATACCGGTGTAATTACAAAAATATCGATTTTTCGTCATTATTTATTTACCCACAATTTAATTTTCAAGATGCCTTGATTTTCATAACTGTAGGCCCGAATGAATAATATTGCCCCTTTACCCAAGGAATCGTCTGTATGTGTCCACGTAATATACAAATTCCTAAGTTGAAAAAATAAAATTCAACAATTTCAACAAAACTATATCATGTGACCCTTCATTGGAACGAGCTCAACGAGCTCGTTCCAATGAGGGGTCACATGATATAGTTTTGAAGAAGTTTTGGGGGAAATCTTATAAACTGATTTTTAAAATAATAAATTTTGATATCGTCTGCGTTGGGTATATGTTTCTCGAACCGCATCATCAAGGCATGCTGATTCTTTGCGACTGTGATGCCTCAAGTCTCGATCGTGGTACCTATGTTCATATATCTGAGGAGTTTTAGATATACCGGTATACCGCGGTATGTTGTTGAATACCGATACCGGTATTCAGTTTTGAATATCGTGCAGCCCTACATCAATGCATATATTTCCTTTCCCGACAGTAGAAGCACTGCCCCTTAATGCAACGGTTTGTTAACCAGCATGTGTCAAAAAGACATCACTTATATACATTAGAGTAATTTCCAACTGTTCACGGCAGGTCTGCTGGTCTGCGAACCTGTATTTCACATCAGTTTTTACAGAAATGGACTGATTCGTTATCCATATTTCTCAAGTTCATATGGAAAGTCTCAATAAATTTAAAAAGTGTCTCTTCAAAAACGTTAATTTCTAAAGACATACCCAGTTTAAACCTGTTAATCCGATATACACATGTTTTTGTTAAACAGAAAATATAGCCGTGTGGGGCTGAAAACAAGAAGTCAACAAGTAAATAAGAAAAGGAGTTGGAAATATTTTACACAAATTTCCACACTCTAAAATCAGTTGTGTTGAAAATTAACCCAATTCAATTAGGTTGAGTGAATATGAACCCAATTGGGTTCATATTCACTCAACCCAGTTGATTTGGGTTAATTTTTAATCCAACTGATTTTTGAGTGCAAACGTTAAACAATGACGGGTACGATTCATCTTGTTTGGGTGGAAAAGCATTATTTGTTGTAAATAATTTCCCACCTGTTCCTCGCTGAATTTGATCTGACAGTTTGTGAATATACGTGAGATGCGTTATTTACCCAGTTCAATTATATACCCCTGTTTGTCGTTTCTTTACTTCAAATATAATTTAATTTAATATAATTTAAGGTATCACAGGTGTACTTACTTGTATGGAAATAAAAAAAAATGCAGCTCTCATTATGTGTTGATGACCAAGATCTCTCGTATTATTGAAATAAAACAAAACATCAAAATATGACTCTCCAGAGCAATAAGATTACAAACTTCGATTACCACTGACCAAGGTGTACAGAGCTGATCTTTACGTTTACTTATGAAGGACCTATCAGTGCATCCCTGCGGGTATTTTACACCAGTGCCATAATATGCAGATTATCCCCTTGAGTCATGCAGTTCGCCAAAGAAGAGACGAGAAAATGCGGTCACCTGTGTCGGATTTTCACGCTTTGTATAATTATGGACACCGATGTGTGTAAGTAAAATAACCGCTGGAAATTAGACGCAAACCATTTACATATTACGTATGCGGAACACTTTGCAGTTAGCTCACCAACACCTATTTTGCCAATCCTCAATTCTGATGTGAGAAGATTGGGTTTTTCTTGAATGACTGTCGTTGGATGTCAATTGAAATGATACCTTATAACATCTGTGATAATTTCAGAATGTTGTTAAGTGTGGAAGGGATTTTGTCCCGACAACGTTACAAACCAATGACAGTGGCGAAGAACTTATCGTTTTCAAAGGGGTTGCATTCAGGTTTGATTTTTTTGAGCAAATTTTTGTTAGATGGTGAGTGCTGAAAATGAACGAAAAAATAATTCTTCACCAATAGATGTACTCGTGCTACGCACGGCTTTTCAATAGATCACATTTCAGGGATGGTAATTTTTTTTTTATTAGGGTTTAACGACACATTAACAACCAGGGTCATATCATGTCGGTGACAGTTTTGCAGGTGGAGGAAGCCAGAGTACCCGGAGAGAACCACCGAGCAACGACGAGCAGCTGTCAGCTCTCCAACATCGTAACTCTGAACTCTGCACCGCGGCACAGGCAGGATTAGATTGGTTGAAGACATGCGTACCGTCGACGTGCAATACGCCTTAGTACACAGCGTCATCGTGCCCCCATGTAGGCAGTCGGAGTTAAGTGCCTTGCCCAAGGACACAATGCGGGAGCGCGAATCAGTCGCTGAAATGGTCACCCATCCAGCTACTAACCGCGTTCGACGTTGCTTAACTTCGGTGATCAGACGAGAACCGGTTACCGAGACGCCACCGCGCCCCCGGGATGGTAATTAATAAAGGCAACAAACACACAATGGCATACTAATTTTATCAGCTTAACATATGTATCCAGTTACACATTAATTAAACCATATATAACTTATTGATTTTGAAAACTCTCCAGCCTCAAACTAAAAAAGGAATTTGAGTCTTTTAGCTCTGTTTTTGACCTCTGATTCCAGAAACACACAATGCAAAAATATTATCACCACATCGCAACCCGACGAACGATCCAGAGCCGAACCCCGTTCCCTGAAATACCCCATTCGCCCCAAATCTTGCACGAATGACTAATTCGAACGCATCATTTACTATTCGCACTAAAAAGCAATTCGTGCGCTCCTATACTAATTCGTGCATATATACGAAATACTAATTCGTGTATAAGAAATTCTATTTCGTGCATACGAAATACTAATTCCTGCGCCCCAAATTAGAAATATTTCTACCATGATGGCTCCATAGATTATTGCCAATATAACTTTCAATTAAAAGTCGACGTGTTCGATTTTAACCCTTTGAAACATGGTGGTATCATCCATGCCAAATCTCTGGCGCAATTGGTAGAGTCCATATTCATTATTAGGGGTAGACCAATTAATATTTTCAACGTGCAGCCTCAAGGCTGCACGTTGAAAATATTAATTAGGCTACCCCATTCACTTAATAGTCATCCTACTAAAAGAAAGTATGACGTATCGTGTTCTTGGGACGCAAAACGGGCTCTCGGGTCCAAATGATTAAGGTCGCTGCTTCACTCGCCACACAGCGACAGACAGAGCTCCAGAACACGCATAAATATCACATCAGTAAGTCAGTACATCTGTCACCTGAACCTCTGTTGCTCACTGATTACTTTACCGGACTTCTCATTGAAAGACCGAGAGTTCGAAAATAAGAGAAAAACATTTCCCGAATAACTGAAAATGTTCATTTATTTTATTTTACTTCAAAAACATATTCAGTGAACCCTGTTCGGGACGAGTTTCCAAGTCGTTACAAGGAGGGTTGTAAAGTATGCTGTGAAGGTCAAAATTGAAAATATGATAAAATAGTATCAAAAATTGAAAATATCCAATTTGAATGGTGTTTTTGGTGATACGAACTTTCCGTTTTCATAGTTAAAGGGTTAACCCTTTCAACGTGTATTTTTCCCAGAAATCAGGAGTTGGCAGTCCGTGAGTAGACAACACAAATATCAAACATGCCAAGCATTTGTCGAATGGTTATCTTCAACCTTGGATACTCGATGCTTAGTTTTGACGCAAAGTCAACAGGACGTGATCCTCCTGAGACACCTTGACCAGAGCTTGCATTTTCACCAGGCCTATCAGCCCAGGCCTGGTAATCAGCCTCAAAACATTTCTCACCAGGCTGATCAGTCAGCCTGGTCGCCAATCTATCAAGCTGGCAAATGTATCTGCCATAGTTTATATAATCTGCGAAATCAGCCCTTAACAGTGTAAATCGAGCCTGGTGGCTCTTTTTACCTGGCTTATTTATCAGCCTGGCCATGGTTCTAAAATGCAAGCCCTGCTTGACAGAAATGTTCCAACGGTGCTGTTTGATAATATTGCACTGCACGGTGCATCCTTTTTAACTCATCTGCATCAGCAGGACATTTGTTGAATGGCTCATTCTCTCTCTGTTTCTCTTCTCTCTGTCTCTCCCTCTTTCTCTCACACACACAATGCCTCTTTCTTTTCTGCCTCTTTCTCAGTAAATACAAAATTAAAGGCATCTCCTATTTTTTTATTTATCGGTGTTTAAAGTCACATACGTCTGCATAATGGCTAACCATGACCACAACATGGAGATAAAGTCAAGGTCAGTCAATTGTTTGTACCGCATGTTGGCTACTTTAAGGACTCGCACCCTAAGCATAAGTGACTGGACCCTATTTTACCAGTAGAACAGAGCGTGTTTACCACAGTAAACAAGCACTGCTTCATTCACTTCCCGAGGTTCCCGCGGGGGAATGCGTCTCCTAGATAATATTAGGGTTCATACAAAAGTAAAATAGGCTCTTCCATTTTACTGCATGCAATAGTGGTTCACAAGACGGCACCATTCACGGCGTCAGTGTTAACCCTTTACCCAACGAATCGCCCGCATCCGCCCGCGTAATATGCAAATTCAGCAGTTCAAAAAATATTATTTTTCAAAAAATTTCGTCGAGCTCGTTCCAACGTGGGGTCACATGATATGGTTTTGTTGAAATGTTTTGAAAAAATTTAAAAAATGATGTTTAAAATAATAAATTTTGAAATCGTCTGCGTTGGGTAAAGGGTTAAAGGGGTTAAGGCTCACTTAGTAATCTAAATACCGTTGCATTTTCTAGACGTTTGGCGCCTTTTTGTGTACAGTGATTAACTCTTTAACCCTTTACCCAACGCAGACGATATCAAAATTTATTATTTTAAATAATCAGTTTTTGAAATTTTCCCAACAATTTCAACAAAACCATATCATGTGATGTGACCCCCTCGTTGGAACGAGCTCGTTCCAACGAGGGGTCACCTGATATAGTTTTGTTGAAATTATTTGAAAAATAATATTTTTTCAACTGCTGAATTTGCATATTACGCGGGCGGATGCGGCCGATTCGTTGGGTAAAGGGTTAACCTGAACCACAGAACGACACCTGCAACATATTTTCCGGACGAAATGAAAATTTTCAATATTTACTTCTCAAACATCTCTGAAGACACCTCGGCTGTAATTGTCACATGCTATATTGGGGGTGGGGGGTAATTAAAATTTATCCAAATGTGAAAGTTGATTTTTTGTGAGTCGTGCTTGGCGTTTGTGATGCCTTCATCATGTGAATCTTTAAATATTGTCATAATTATGACACAATTTGCAAGGTCCTCTCTTATCCCTCCACAGAATAGTGCACCACAGAACAATATTTCACTAGCAAAATAGAACACGAGAGTGTAAGGTTCATTTTATCAGAAAGTGTTTCGTTACAATTTATTGGGCAATGATTAAACGCACTGTGGCTGTCCATTTGCGTGAGGTTTTCAAAATTGTGAACACTAAAACCGAAAGAAAAATATCCAGTAACTGCAGTTTTATTTTGTCACGTGAGTTTCACTTCACGTATCTTCAAAGGCAACGCGAAAGCGTCTCCGAGTGTTTGAAATAAAAAAAGAATTCCTGGGAGAATACACCGTGGATTCCCCAACATTACACACACTAGCCCTACACCTCCTTCTCCAGCACGTACTCACGTGAAAAGTTCTGAGATGCATCACCTTTCATCAGGGCTGCGAGTATTGTTTAATTTGAAACTAACAGTACAGTGGAGTGTCCGCTTATTTAGTAACCAAACACGGACGCCAGATTCGAGGAGTTGAGACGGTTAATGTTTTCGACAAGCGTATCAACATGGCGTACCCCGGAAGAGTAGTAAAACAATGGCTTGTGAAGAAAGTGTTCTTCGTTTGATTTGCGTATTGTGGTTTTCCAATTATCTCCTTTGCCACTTAAAATGCCTCACACCACAACCCTGGACGGCGAACGCGATAACGCCCCCAACCCATGACGTTTGATGACGCGAAAGCTGTTACGCCACAGCACTTCATCAAATGCCATGGCAGTTACCTCGTACAAAACCTAGTGTTCAACCGATGATCGGAACCGGCCACCAGAATCGGATGATTGTAGGCAATCGGATGACAACGGCAACGGCTCCTGGAACATCGGTTCAACCGATTGTTGCTGAGCATTTTGCAATGATTCATTAATCGCATTTTATTATCTTGTTCAACTGCTAATGTAAAATGATGCCAATGATACCATTCAATAAAGTTGAGAAAGAACCACAGTGTGTATGCTTAATCTCTCCAGACGCCCCTTTTACGGGATACACAAGTTAAACGACAAGTGAAGCTCACAATTGAACGTACTTGCGGCAATCGCCAGTTCCTACCAGGAAAGTGAAGATTGTACTCCATTGACTCAGGTCGCAGTAAAATTACCAGTCGCGCACACTTGGGCGGTAAACGTGGCTCTGTGAGAGCCACGTTTACCGCCCAAGTGTGCGCGACTGGTAATTTTACTACGACTCCAGTCAATAAAGAAAAATGTTTAGTTTAATGTAGTTCTTTCGAGCTTCGACTTGTCTAGTAGTGCATGGTATTACAATCGGGATCGGCATCAGAATCGGCCGATTGTGAGCTCAAATAACCGGTAATCGGTCTGCGACCATTTTTCGTAATCGGTTAAACACTAACAAATCCTAACACCGTATCAATATTCCAATTTCGGCACTTGTTTTTAGTTAGCAATAACTAAAATATGTTTTAAATTTTCCATTTACATTGCCAGGAAAGATGCGCTCATCATCAATATATTCATTTTTCTCAGACATCGACGTACAGTATTTAAAAAGCAACCATAGACTGCGAGGCGTCTGGAAACTGATACCCTTCAAGAAATTTCTTTTGTAGAGCATTCTCTATTTTTATCTAACAATCAACTTAATTTGCACCCAAAAATTCGAAAAAAACGTTTGTATCAGCCCCGCGTTCTGAATGCGTATCAGACCAATTCAATTTCCGGTCAACACCGCACCATCACATATATGCATTGTTGTTACGCATTAAAATATAGTTCCTGAAATTCAAAATATTGACCAGTTTCAACCCAAATTAAACTGAAAAATGGGGGAAACGGACTGTATGTAACGGGATTGTCAGATAAATGTGTTATCGTGACCATGCGCATGTCCTATAATTTGTATCTGATTCTCGGTCGTGTTTACAATCGGATCGCAACTCGCACTTACGGGCCAGTTGCGAGCCGATTGTAAACACGACCGAGAATCTGATACAAATTGAGGAGCATGCACACGGTCATGACAATGTACACATAGCACCCCCGACCTACCCGCTGAGATGAAGACGGTGCGGGTACTTTTCTATATGTGCCCAATCAGCGTTCCCGCAATCCCGTTGTATGGGCGAGTGGAGGTCCTCTAGAAACGTTTATAGAAATAGTACAACTATCTGGAACTCTCCTCCACATCTGCTTGTCTTAATTCTGCAATGCTCTTCGGGAGGGAATTACTTACGTATATCGTCGGGTAGTGGGGGTAGGGGAGGTGTGGGTTGGTGGTACCAAAATCAATGATCTAGTTGGAGCTTTTCTTGTATTCATGAGCTCTGAAGGGTTGTTGATTGATTTCTGTCTCCTATAATCTACCGGAGTTGTGTTCTGTATTTCTGTACACGACGTTCTTACACGTAGGTCGGATTCCAGGCGTGTTGTACCTAACATATTTCTGTCTGTGTTGAATCGGGTAACGCTGAATACATACAGCAATCGTCGTATTAAATCAAAAAGAAAATGAATTACAGCAAGCGCTCGTGAAAAATAAAACTTTCAGGTTCACACTCATGAGATAAATAGAGGATATGAAATGAGTATTTTTTCTCATATAATATTTATGAAACGAGTCTAAGAATTTTCCGCTTTGACGAGCCTCTGGCGAGCCCAAACGGAAAATTCGGACGAGTTTCATAAATATATTGTGAGAAAAACACTCATTTCATATTCTATTTATCATATGACACACACACGCACAAATTAGCCACTTAGTATGACTTTTTAACCCATCACCTAACTTGAGTTGCAGACGGCGCATGGAAAAAACATCCTCGTATAACTGAAAATTTTCAGTTTTTGCTTCCAAAACATAGGTTATGACCCCTCATTGGAACGAGCTCACCGATCTCGTTCCAATGATGTGTCATAACCTATGTTTTGGAAGCAAAAAGTGAAAATATATAAAAAACATGAATGGCGTTTTTCTTGTAGGTAAAAGATTAATACAATATAACCCACCCTACATAGGACAGATAATGTAAATTCTCCCAACTGAAATTATGCAAATGTACTCAGTTGTATTTTGTTTAGCCAATCAAATTGTCCAGTTTTGAAATTGACCAATGAAAGCTCCAAAATCTAATTATGCAAATTATGAAAATGTGGCCCAGCTGTATTTTGTTCAGCCAATCAAATTGTGTAGTTTTGAAATTGACCAATGAAATTGACGGAAGGCTTTATTTATCACTGATTAATATGAAAACAAAATATCAAATGTTTTAAAGTGAACAAAATGGACGAGTCATATGATAATTCCCGATATTCACTAAAACATTGTTGAATATCCTCTATATCATTGTTGATATTTCCAAGCCCTGACGACCTTTATTAGGAAGCCCAAATGATGTGAAGGGGTGGAATTATCAGCAGAGGAAAATGAGATGAAAATTTACTTATGAACATCTTATTTCAACTCTTAATTTTCCGACTGGTGAGATTATAGGGGTGGGTGTGGTGTGAGCCGTCCCTTGCCTCTGATCAACTTATGGCTCGATAGCAGGTAAAATTTTAGGAAAATGTAGGCCAATCGATATCCTTGCTTATGGGCCTATGCGGGTTGAAACAGAGATCCATCAGCTGAAACAGCAATTGTTCTTCTTATAGTACGTGGGGAGTGGATTAAACAAAATCACCTGGGGAGTGGAGTTGTCACCCCAAGTATCACTTTTAAATTCTGTACACGTGGACAAAAAAGGCGAGCAATGTTTCAGCCAAAGGATCTCCGGGTGTAACCCGGAGGTCGATTGGCTGGGACTTTACTTGTACCTGCTAAGCTTTGCGGCAAATTTGCAATTATTGCTTGGGTGGAATCTCCACTCTGTGGGTGATTTAATGATGATACTCTCTCCACGCACTGTATGTGCTTTTCACAGAAGTTGAGAGTCGTTTTCTAGGAGGAACCCCACTCTGTTGGTTTTCAGCCCCCATTTGCGTGAATAGTTCCCTTGATGCATCCAAAGATTCCACTCCATTAAATGTGCAGCGGCCGAGGTTAAGAGGTCACTTACCAACCAGCCTGGTTGGTCCGGATCTCTTTGTCTCATGGAAAATCGGTCACTTTGTATGCTAGAGGTTGATGGCTCGAGCCTCGGCTCGCGCACTTCTCTCACTTCTCTCTAGATCTGTCGCATTGGTGCCATTGACCAGGCCTCAGTAGTTGGTGGCATTGTGAGAGCTGTGGTGAAAGACTGTGGATGTTTCGAGCACTCTGAGATGAAATCTGGGGTACAATTCACCGGGGTTGAACCAAAAAAGAACGTGAGCGTAGTGTAGCGGTCGAGGTATCAGCCTAGTTGGTCCAGATATCTTAGTCTCGAGGTGAATCGGTCGCTTTGTGTACTAGAGGTTGACGGTTCGAGCCTAGGCTCCCGCACTCCTTTCTAGATCTGTCACAAATGTTACACCTATATCACTATAACAATAACATGACTTTGGAGAGCGTTGTGGTTTATTAACGGCCCAACAGGTGTGAATAACAGCCCGACAGTTTATAAAAGCTGAAGGGCTGTTGGGCCGTTAATAAACCACAAGGCCCGACAAAGTCATGTTATTTCTTTTATTACCACTGCGATTCTGAGAACGTTTTGACCCTGTACCTTACATGGCAGCTACAAATAGCCAATTGGTCTTCATTCAATTCGCTTGATTGAGACATGTTTAACCCTTTACCTAACATGAAAATCAGACAACACTTGCAAAAAAAAATACTTGAATAACTAATTTCTTTAATTTTTTGTCTCAAAAACATAGGTTATGACCCCTCATTGGAACGAGCTCGACGAGCTCGTTCCCATGAGGGGTCATAACCTATGTTTTTGAGACAAAAAATGAAAAAAATAATGAAAATTAATTGACGATTTTTGAGAATAGCGCTGGCTGGTTTTGGACGTTACTCTGGGTAAAGGGTAAACGGTTTCAATTTTGACAGATGATATTATCGTCTGTTCTCAAACAAACTGGTGTCACATGATTATCACGTGATCGGCACCGGTACTCTTTCAATTGCAACGAAGTTAGAAACTTAAAAACAGACCCGATATTTACCGCTTTTAAGTCAGGAATAAAGGCTTAAAATGTCTGCAGACTTACTATATACAGCTGCTTATTGTTATGGTACTAACTTTACTGAACATTTTACATATTTAACACTTTACCCAACGTAACGGCCAAAACCGGCCAGCGCTATTCTCAAAAATCGCCTATTAATTTTCATTATTTTTTTCATTTTTTGTCTCAAAAACATAGGTTATGACCCCTCTTTGGAACGAGCTCGGTGAGCTCGTTCCAACGTGGGGTCATAACCTATGTTTTTGAGACCAAAAATGAAAAAGATTAGTTATTCAAGAATTCTATTTGCAAGTGTCGTCTGCTTTTCATGTTAGGTAAAGGGTTAATAATTTAAATAAAAATCACATTAGTTGAAACCATTTCTGGAAACTGTTTCCATTTTCAAGTGTACGACCGCGAGGAACAAAAGTCACTTGACGTGTGGGGCTGTTAATGAGATGTTTAACTCGTCAGCGACCCGTCACATCACGTGACTTTTTAAGTTGAGCGTTACGTTCTTGTAATGCCCTGTTAAACTTTGTTAATGTACTAGGGAACGCCCTATAAAGTGGTAATAATGTCCGTTATTTCTCAAACTAAAACTCGAAGACTAAATGAAAACTGTAAATGAGGTTCTTTCAATGAAGAATATGAATAATTTGACCATTGTGTTTAACGTCACTCAAAAAGCCCAACAATAACTCGACACACTGATGAACCAATAATATGTGCGTGTTGCCCCGTATATACATGTAGGATGATTGGCAATATCTGTCATGGTCGTCTTCCTCGGTATTCGCACGAGTTATTGGGATTACACTGCAACGGGATTGCAATTCCATTGCATAGACAAAAATGACATTGTTATATTCGGAGAATTAGCTCAAATGACGCGTGCACTGTTTAAGGAATAGTGCATGGCTTGGAGTTGACTACGCCCATATAGTGCCCAGTGAGGTGGTGTAGTTCCCGCCGCGAAGCGGAGGGAACTACACCACCTCACTGGGCACTATATGGGCGTAGTCAACGACAAGACATGCACTAATCCTTATATTATATCGAACACCCATCAAGAAAAACATCTGTCCGATTTGTTAATCTATTACCAAGGTAGCAGCCCTACCAACCAGCGTTATATAGACAAAAATACCATGTAGTTTTTAAAAAAACATTTTCTTCTTCCAAAACACGGCTAACTTGGATTATTGATATGAGCAGAAGACAGATTTTGAATCAGTAGGCAAGGGTAAACAAAACATTTCCCCCAAACGGAACTGTGTATTCTAGAATCGCGCAACTCGCGAATGAAAACTAAAATTTTCGAAATTTGACAAAGCAGTTTGATAATTTCCACACATTTGTCACACATATACATTGCCGAATGGGTCAGCACGGGATACAAACTCTGAAGATTCAATTGGATTCCATTATTTATTCGTTTACTGTCCAAAACATACAATTAAATAGCGAAATAATATGAGCAGCGAAACAAACGATTTTTCATATCCGGAAGCGTTCTCATGAAAGTTGTATGTATCATTCTCTTCGAAACGAGATATGGATCATCTTCCCAAGGAAGAAAATGAACGCCTCGAAAAATGTGACTTCAACAATGGAAAAGCGATACATTTTTCTACAAAGATTTCTTTCCGTGTCGTTTTGTGGGTGTTGCGCCTCTGTGAATCGATTTTTAAATTTAGCCTGATCAGTTTTATTCGCCCAGTATGAAAAGAAAACTGATATAGTAGTGTGCTAAAAATAGAAAACGTGTAGTGCCTGGGTGTAGTACCTGGTCAGTTCTGTGGATGCAAACTACATGAAATAGGGTATCATCTTTCAGCCAATCAGAAGGCAAGGAAGTCACGTGAGATATAATATTTGTTGTTATTAGATAGATATCGAAGTCTCATCAACTCAAGAGATATTCCTGTCCATGATCCTTGCCACTAAAATATATAACGTGTTTGGGAGCATTTAGAACCACCCCGCCCCCACCCAAGAACTAGATCGACCTTCTGACTAGTGTTTTTCTGTTTCATATATGTCATGAACACGAATTTTTCATAAAATCTTGTCATGGCTGCTTCACAGCAGTCATGACTAGATTTGATGAAAAATAGTTTTAAAAAAAAGTTCTCAACGGGTTAAGAGTTAAATCTTCGGCGTAAGGGAACACCCTCTCATACGGTGTATAATGACAATGTCAGTATGAGGTTTGACCCCCCCCCCCCCCCTCCCGACAAGGAAAGAACGACTGGGGTTACAAGCGCAGAAGCAGGAAATGTGGGTTTTTCTGGTGTCCTCCAAAAAACTTTCAGGGAATGTTTCCCTGAAATATTTTTTCTCCATGGGTGACAGTAAAACATTTTCGTTATTTTGAAGCATTTTCTGTGCATCATTCTATATTAAGAGATCAAATTGCTTCATGAAACTCTGTAGGCCTATCCTGAATGCGGATTACAGTAGGCATATCTGAGAGACCCGTTGTATGCAGCTATAGGTGGATAGGATCCTACAATATAACGTATATACACAGAACGACACGCGTATGTGAATGGGTTAATCGATATGGCACGAGTGCCAGCGCGAAAGGATAGAACGAGAGACCACAGACCTCGAGTTTTATCCTTCCGCGATGGCACAAGTGGTGTTCAACCGATGATCGGAACCGGCCACCACAATCGGCCGATTATAGGCAATCGGATGACAACGGCAACGGCTCCTGGAACATCGGTTCAACCGACTGTTGCTGAGCATTTTGCAATGATTCATTAATCGCATTTTATTATCTTGTTCAACTGCTAATGTAAAATGATGCCAATGATACCATTCAATAAAGTATAGAAAGAACCACAGTGTGTATGCTTAATCTCTCCAGGCGCCCCTTTTACGGGATACACAAGTTAAACGACAAGTGAAGCTCACAATTGAACGTACTTGCGGCAATCGCCAGTTCCTACCAGGAAAGTGAAGATTGTACTCCATTGACTCAGGTCGCAGTAAAATTACCAGTCGCGCACACTTGGGCGGTAAACGTGGCTCTGTGAGAGCCACGTTTACCGCCCAAGTGTGCGCGACTGGTAATTTTACTACGACTCCAGTCAATAAAAAAAAATGTTCAGTTTAATGTAGTTCTTTCGAGCCTCGACTTGTCTATTAGTGCATGGTATTACAATCGGGATCGGCATCAGAATCGGCCGATTGTGAGCTCAAATAACCGGTAATGGGTCTGCGACCATTTTTGGTAATCGGTTAAACACTAGGCTCAAGTGCCATATCGATTAATCCATTCACACTCGTGTGTCGTTCTGTGTTTATTACACGCCTTCGCGCCTATAAAACAATTATTAGAAGGACAATCAACAATTCATTTGATAATTATCACCAAAAAACCCCACATTTTGTCGCCAACCAAACTTGCGAGGGGAACCTGTGTTACTCTTTCGTCCTCTGAGTTTCAATGTGTTCTATGTGCCTACTGGCTGCCTACTGGCACATAGAACACATTGGAACTCAGGGGACGACTTTTAGCTATCGCTAGGGATTGAAATTGTAATTGCGGTACACGATTTGTAGAAGATTCCAGTGAACTTTCGCTTCTTTATAAAATAGCCCGTCAACGATTTCCGTTCCACACATGTGTGCGGAACAGATTTTTATTTTCCGCGCGGTTTAATGTTGCTGTAGATGGGGATTTCATAGAACAGGCGTATAATAATTAAGGAATAGTGCATGGCTTGGAATTGACTACGCCCATATAGTGCCCAGTGAGGTGGTGTAGTTCCCAACACGAAGCGGAGGGAACTGCACTACCTCACTGGGCACTATATGGGCGTAGTCAACGACAAGACATGCACTAATCCTTATATTATATCGAACACCAATCAAGGAAAACATCTGTCCGATTTGTTAATCTATTACCAAGGTAGCAGCCCTACCAACCAGCGTTATACGGAAAAAATACCATGTAGTTTTTAAAAAACATTTTCTTCTTCCAAAACACGGCTAACTTGGATTATTCATATGAGCAGAAGACAGATTTTGAATCGGTCGGCAAGGGTAAACAAAACATTTCCCCCAAACGGAACTGTGTATTCTAGAATCGTGCAACTCGCGAATGAAAGCTAAAATTTTCGAAATTTGACAACGCAGTTTGATAATTTCTACACATTTGTCACAGATATACATTACCGAATGAGTCTGTACGGGATACCAAACGCCGACGATTCAAATGAATTCCATTATTTATTCGTTTACTGCCCAAAACATACAATTGAATAGCGAAATAATATGAGCAGCGAAACAAACGATTTTTCATATCCGGACGCGTTCTCATGAAAGTTGTACCCAGGTATGGATCATTCTCTTCGAAACGAGATATGGATCATCTTCTCAAGGAATAAAATGAACGCCTCGGAAAATGTGACTTCAACAATGGAAAAGCGATACATTTTTCCACAATGATTTCTTTCTAGGTCGTTTTGTGGATGTTGTGCCTCTGTGAATCGATATTTAAATTTAGCCTGATTAGTTTTATACGCCCAGTATGAAAAGAAAACTGATATAGTAGTGTGCTAAAAATAGAAAACGTGTAGTGCCTGGGTGTAGTGCCTTGTCGATTCTGTGGATGTAAACTACACGAAATAGGGTATCATCTTTCAGCCAATCAGAATGCAGGGAAGTCACGTGCGATATAATATATAACAAATAGAAATTTACATATCATCACAGTTTGTAACTTTTAATTGTAATTGGTCTTGTTATCTGAAATTAGTAAGTCCTTATAATATCAGGTGCGTTCTGATTAAGTTTTAGGCGCTTCCTTTGAATTTGAGTCTTGGGTCATCTGACGTGCCTGGCTCACCTCAAGCTCACAAATTATCACAACAGTCAATCAATATGGGCTGCAGATGACATCCCTGTACTCATGTACTGCTACTATAAGCGCTGGCTCAGTCATGAACACGCCGAACTACAAACCAAGAGGTTGTGAGTTCAAACCTAGCCACTGTAACGGCGTTGAATCCATGTGCGAGACACTAAAGCTGACTTTACCCTGGATGAGCCCATGGTTTGCTGTTTCAACGAGCACAACATGCTGTTGGTACACATGTAACGCAGTGATACACCAATGCGAATCGAGAACTAACTCTTTTGGTGATTCGGTTAGTAAGCTGAAAAGTTCTACAGTTACTTGTCGTTTCTTTGTGGTGTCCACGGAGTATTTCTTCACAAACGGAACTGCCCGACACTATGATCCTTTGGGATCAAAGTGTCGTAAAAGCCCAATAAATTAACTAATTACGACTAGCAGTGTCGTTAACCCTTTGGAAAGACAGGCCGCTTTCTCGGCCCAGGGACACGATACGTAATAATTTGATCAATCGGATCACTGCTAAATAATTACATTGTTAATGTAGTTATACGTTTTGGGTCCAAATACTCAATTCCCATTGGTCAGCTGTATGAAAACGTCATAACCAAATGTAATTCATTTTCCAGTGAATACATTTGGTTGAACTTTGACCCGCATTTACTGTAGGGCGCAGTTGACAGAATGAAATTCGGGCGGTGTTTGGGCGGGTTTTTAACTTCTAGCGCCTCTCGCAGTGATCAACTCCGCTGCTGTTTCTTTGGTGACATTTCCTAACTGAGACATGAAGCCCGTTACTAAAATACTCGTTTCCATTTCTAAAGTTTGTGAAAATTAAAGCTTATTTGCCTTTGAAATATCATTTAGACGGAACAAAGGCATGCGCTAGTTCTTGATTCCAACGACTGAAGGTCGTATGATTTTCAACAACGGCGAATGACGATTCGTGGGGCAAACAAAGTAGTTTAAACAGTTACAGAATGTAATTGTAAGAATTGAATGCAATTTGTATAATCTTTATTGGAGTATGAACGTGTGGGAATGGGTACAAATTGTATGAATCCCTTCGGGATTCATACATAATTTGTACCCATTCCCACACGTTCATACTTCAATAAAGATTATAAAAAGTGCATTCAATTCTTAAATGAATATGTGGGGTCGACCAATAAATATTTTGAACGTGCAGCCCCAAGTCTGCACGCTGAAAATACCAATTGGTCAACCTCCAAATAATGAACAAGGTCTCTACCAGTTGCTGCAATTGAATTGAAACGGAAGATGCCACCAGTGTTCAAAGGATTAATAAATAAAAAAAACAATAAATCCACCTCCCCACACTACTGCCGCTTTTTTCATTGCAAACCACTGGAACTGTATTGGGGAAACAGTTATATCGGCAATTAAGAAACAATAACTTAACCCCTTCAAGTTACTAATATAATGGTAGACACTGAAGTTAATTGCAAGTATTTGGTTATCGCAATAGTTCATAGCAATCCTTTAATGAAAATATTGGTAATCCTAAGTTACGCCTAGCTTATAATGTTTAACTCATCAATAATAAAATGAATTTTTTTCAAAAGTCCATAATGTGCCACTTCCAAATACCTTTTTTTATAATTCAATGGGAAGAACACTTTTAGAATCTGCAGCAATTTAATTTCCCCATTTTTCACAAAGAAACGTGTTTTTTTTCAAATTTAAAGGAATTCGAGTTGTTTTGTACGGAAGCCAATTACGGTCAAATGCGAAAAGTATTTTCTTTTTAAGGGGGAATGTTTGCGTTATTTCGCAAAACCTTTGCGTTATTTCGCAAATCTTTGCGTTATTTCGCAAAAGTATTGCGTTATTTCAAAAACTATTGCGTTATTTCGCAAAAGTTTTGCGTTATTTCGCAATAACCATTGCGTTATTTCGCAGAAGTATTGCGTTATTTCGCAATAACTTTTGCGTTATTTGAAATAACGCAAAAGTTATTGCGAAATAACGCAATACTTTTGTGCGAAATAACGCATAGTTTGCGAAATAACGCAATACTTTGCGAAATAACGCAATACTTTTGCGAATTAACGCAAAAGTTATTGCGAAATAACGCAATACTTTTGCGAAATAACACATAAGTTATTGCGAAATAACGCAAAAGTTATTGCGAAATAACGCAATACTTTTGCGTAATAACGCAATACTTTTGCGAAAAAACGCAATACTTTTGTGAAATAACGCAAAAGTTTTGCGAAATAACGCAATACTTTTGTGAAATAACGCAATACTTTTGTGAAATAACGTAACACTTTTTTGAAATAACGCAAAAGTTTTGCGAAATAACGCAATACTTTTGCGAAATAACGCAATACTTCTGTGAAATAACGCAAAAGTTTTGCGAAATAACACAAACATTCCCCGTTAAAAAAAGTTAATGGGCTTCCATAGTTTTTCAATATGTTTACATATTTTTAACTGTAATAAAATTCGTATTGATTTTTAATTAGCTTCTATAGTTATTATCTTCTCAGTTTTGAATTTTATGGAATAAATATTTTAGTCTATTCCTACCAAATGTTGCCCAGTTTCATGCTTTCTGGCTTTCGTGACGATGGTCTGTAAGTAATTCTTTTTTTGTGCCGAAGTGTATTTAATAATCAAAAAATAGAAATGACTTTTTTCCTGATCCGAATTTCATTAAAAAATACAGAGCCGTGAAATATATTCAAATAATGAGTGAATCCACTCTGATTCCGGAAGAAGTTTTAATCCCCACCAATATGACTGTTGCTGCTAGTACTGAAATGGTTAACCGGATAATCGGTTTGAAACCAGTTAGCTACCTAACCTGTTAGAAAAACCGCCAACTGTTTATCCGAAATATCGATAGTGATCGTCATTCAACGTTTAAAACGTAGTGAATCTGCCGCTTCTCCTTTGTGATAGATTACACATCGAAGCCGCGTTGCAAATATTGAGAAATAATCGACCTTGGCGTTCAAGACTCCGTTAAAGATCAGTTTCCGTGAGTAATGAGTGATTGCGAAACTATTCCGTAGTGTGTATACAAATGAACGTACTCTACAACGTTCGTTTGTAAAAACACTACGGAATAGTTTGAGGATAGTGCTTTCCAATTCTTATAGTTTTGATCCCATATTCGGTGAAATAATGGCCACTGATAACCGGATATTATCCGGATAAAGCTCTCGGTTAGTTGGTTAGGATAATGAGCCAACCGTTTCAACTCTAGTTGCTGCTACGTTAGAGAGAGAGAGAGAGAGAGAGAGAGAGAGGGGGGGGGGGGCGAAGCTTATTCACAATCACACAACGTGGATTGGTTATAGCTGATGTTGAATCTTCACAGTAAAAGTCTTGTGAACAATACTCAAGACACATTTTTCTCCAAACGAGCAGAAATTTTCACTTCTTTTAGTTTTTAAATGTATCTTAGGACCCACATTAAAACGAGCCCGACAAGAGAAAAGTAGAAAATACCGTTATTTGAATGTCGATTTCTATATATAGCACTGGACAGATTTGTTCGATTCGTCAACCCCTTGAACCTCAGGGACGCTTTTCCAGCCCAGGAATACGTCATAATCTCATTACAGGGGATGGGTGCTAAGTGAATGGAAGGATAGACTAACCCCGAGGCTGTACGTTGAAAATATTAATTGGTCTACCCCCAAATAATAAATACGGACTCTTCCAGTTACTGTCGTTCAACAAATATGGAAGATGCCACAGGGTTTAAAGAGTTAAGTAAAAGGATACTGCCCCTCCTTGAATCATTTGCAGAGATTACGTGAAATGATGCCTCCGTGGCTGCCATTGTCCTACTCAAGCTCTAGGTAGGAATCTTTAAGCCTACACAGTGGGTGTTTCTCTTTACACGAAACGCCCCGATCCGATACCACGGTACAGCTTCATAGCGTCAATCACGCATTGATGCTACCTGAGTTCGATCATTTCGGAATCATTTCCAACGCAGAATTGGAAGCAATATCTAGACCCTGGGAGACATACACTCTTAACTACGACCAGCAGGTTTTGGTTGGCAAGAAGTTATGGATTTTTAGAACTTCTCTCAAAATTGGATTTCGTTGTTGAACAAAGTCCGATCATTTTTAAAATAAAATTTTATAACACCCAATTTATTACATAAATATTCAATAAATTCCAAAAGTGGTTTATTCGTGTAAGTTTTTCATCAAATGCTTTCTGGCGTAAACTTCGTAAATGGTCAGCTTTCTGAAAGAGAGAGAGAAAAACAAAGTAAACAGTAAACAGTCAGTTCAAACAGAGAAAAACATTTTTAATATAACGATTATTCGCAGTGCTATATGGGGGCTGTTCAAATTAGCGTATAATGAATGGACCGCCTTATCGTCTTCCAAAAACATTTAACGCGTCACACAAAAGTTACCAAACCTTTTTTGTAAATGCCATTTTCTTATGAAACGTAACTTGTTACCATCCTAACCTTCATTAGGACGAGCTCAATGGTCTTGTTTGGGAGCACGGTGGCTCAGTAGGTAGAATCCCACCTGCGGCAACCGCGTTGTGTCCTTGGGCAAGACACTTCATCTCCGTTCCCCGTGTGGGAGCACGGTGACGTTGTGTACTAAGACGTACTGCATGTCGATAGTGCACTTGTCTTCAACCAATGCTAACCTTGCGCTTGCGTGGAGTTAGTATGTTGGGGTGCTGACAGTTGCTCGACGTTGTTCGGTGGTTCTCTCCGGGTTCTCCGGCTTCCTCCACCCGTAAAACTGTCGCGGTCATGATTAGCCATTGTGCATAAATATGTAACCTTGAACACCAATAAATAAATAAATAAATAAATAAATAAATAAATAAATAAATAAATAAATAAATAAATAAATAAATAAATAAATATAATGGTCTTGTTTTAAAAGGATAAGATGATTATTCGTGATATTATTAGTTATCCTTGTGTTTTCCAGGGTGTATGGGAATTAACACCGGTTTGGGAACTCATACACCCTGAGGCGAAGGTTTGGGAACTCATACGCCCTGAGGCGAAGCCGAAGGGTGTATGAGTTCCCAAACCGGTGTAAATTCCCATACATGTACATCCTGGAAAACACAAGAATAACGAATTTATTTCCAAGAATTTGGGTGTACCCAATACTTTAAGCTACATGGTGAGCAAACACTGACAGAAAATTTGTACTTTGCAAGTTTCTTAAATAAAAACAGACAAATATGGATGTCATTGGAACTGGCTCAATGAGCAAGTTCCAATGACATCCATATCTGTAATATTTTATTGCACAAAAATATTAAATTTCCTGTATTTTTATTTTTGTTCTAACATAACAAAGCAAAAGGTATGAATTAATATCTAAAAATGGGTACTTTTTTAGTCATATAGCTTGCTCTTCTATATTCTTATTTTTACACCGTGGTTGAACACGGTGCAAAAAAGCCACTGTAAGTGTAAGTTACACTGCACCTCTCAGCCAATCAAAATGCAGTATTTTGTTTCATCTGGAAATAAAAATGTGTTACAAAAGGTTCCAAGTTGGGTACTTACCGAACAACTGCGGCCTCGCAAATTTTTATCTTGGAAAACTTAAGAAATTTATTCGATCTTAGTTTCGAGAATTATCTCAGATTAGTGTTGGGGGTTTCGAAATTTCAAGTTCGGTTTCGGTTTTTTAGGATGATTTACCTCAGTATCAGTGCGGTTTTCGGCATCAACAACATACATGTACTCACGCCGATACAAATACCAAATGGTATTGAGCAGATGAAATGGTTTTGTGAGCCGAAGGCGCGCAGGGACGGTGTGGGACAAGCCCCTTTCGACCCTCTTTGACCGTTTAGCGACGCTTATTTTTTTGCTCTTCGTTTTTGGTGGAGGAGGTTGTGTTGGTGATACTGTAGTGGTTGTTGGTGTTGTTGAGCTGTCAGTGTTAGAGGACTGATTTGGGTGGTAGTATCTAGTTCTGGTTGCTATAGGAGGGTGATGGATGTTGAGTTCTGCCATTAATGTTTCCGACCATTCAGTGCCGTCTTTTGTCGTTCTGGTTACTTCCTTGACTTCATCCCTCAAGCTTTCTAAGTATTTCATGAGGTCCGGGTAGACAGGTTCTTGATCTAGATGAAGGGTAGAGGCTGGAGTAGGATACTTCGGAGAGTCATTTTCCATTTCCGCCTCCGCCACACTGATGACGTCGCCATCCTCCAGGCTGCCCCCCCCCCCCCTCCCCATAGGAGAAGCAGCTGGTGTGTAGATGGGAGTCACAGGAGTTGGAGGTGGGGAAATGGTAGTGGCTTCCTCTATCTTCTCTTCCACTTTCTCTTCCTTCTTTCTTCCAATGAATTCATCCAGCCGCCTGGCATCACGGCGCCTGGTTGATGGGCTCTTCTTCTTGCTCTTCTTTTCAGGGCCAGGTCCAGGCTTCTTCGGGTGGGGACCAGTGTGAGAGGCTTTCGTCTCACAAAAGGTGCTACCTCTCTCCAAAGAAGGTGTGGTGGTGCTCTCCTCTCCATCAAACTCCAGCGTCAGATGAACGTTCTTGCCTCTCATCTGGTGAGTGAGTGGTGAGTCCAGTTAAGAGGGCAAGAGACGCCCAGAGCTGACAAAGCTTTCTGTAGTTTAATCGGGATGTCCAAACTTGCCATGGTGATTGCACAAATAGTTTTCACACTCTGAAGTCAGAGGTGCGAATGAATGCAAGTGGTATTTTTTGGTATATGGCCCAGCTTTAGCTCACCATTTTACAGCAGTCAAAGCCGCCGAAGTGTCGAACTGGTGGAACCAACACGGGCGCTCGCCATCTGTCATTTGACGTAACAAAAAGGCTGAAAGAAAATACCCAGGGGGTATTTTCTCTCAGGTTGTTCGTTACATAAAATGACTGGCGGTGACTGCCTTTAAAATTACATAGTCCATTGGTTCTTATTGTCATGAATTTGGGTAATGTTCTGTTGTTTGTTCTTTTATTTTTATCTAATGTCCGAAATATTTGTCAATACCGAAATTTCGGTATTTTGAGATTACCTCGGTATGGTTAATCGGTATTGGCTCTATACCGATACCGAACGGTATTTATGGTATACCACCAATTTCTGTCTCGGATAGGTGTGCTGTCAATCATTTCATTGATACCTCTTAACCCTTTACCTAACCTGAAAAGCAGACGACACTTGCAAAAATAATTCTTGAATAACTAATGTTTTTCATTTGTTGTCCCCAAAACATAGGTTATGGCCCTCGTTGCAACGAGCTCGAAAAAAAAAGAAGTATGAATCGCCCTTCATAATAAGATGACAATGATGGAAACCAAAACGAGATATACAAGCGCGCCACTGTGCCTCCCACCTCCCCCGTTCCATCGTGCCTGCCACTGGAGGCTTGTGAGGCTATTATTATTCAAAGTGCTATATTATAAGTTATCTCGCCAGCGTGTATAGTATATAGAGATTTAATACCTGGATGTCGGTTTTTAAATGAGACATCCGGGTATTAAATTTCCATATACGATACATGTTGGAGGAGATAACGTTTTTATCTCGTTTGAAACACTATAAAAACATAGTGAAAACAAATTTATGGACGCGTTTCTCACGCTCCGCAATCAGTTGGACCAACGTTGTGAATACTGGAGCGACTATAATTTTAATTTAGAAATAACTCTTGAATAAATCAATAACGCAGATCGGGGCTATTTTGTTGACCGATTTGCTCTTATTTGATTTTTCCCTCGTTGTGTTATTTAATTATTCAACTATTTAATTTGTAACAGCAAAATATGATCGAACTGTCAGAAATCTGATGATATTTGTGACTATTTTCAGTTTTTTTTGTTCGATTTTTATATCGAGGCGAGCGAAAGCGAAAAGCTTTCATTTAAACCACCGATGTTTCGCGTGCCCTTATACCATGGATGTTGCCCGCGCTTGGCGAGCCTTTTGCCATGGCTATTTGGATGCTTGGCAAGCCCTTTGCCATGGCTATTTGTCCTAGGCATTCTGACCAATCGGAAGACAGAATATATCGGGAAATAGGGACGAAAGTATTTCAAATAAATATATACAGAATTACAGATCAAAACGGCCCCACATCATATTTGGACATGAGTTGTTCTCGCGAAATATTTTATTACCGAATACGAATACGGTAGCCTACTTTCAGGAACCGTTTGTGCCTGCTATCAAGTATGCGGAGTGAAAGCATATATTGTTTTGTGTTCAAAACACCACAACCTTCATCTTGATGTATAATTTGTGAATATTTTTTTGACATTTATGGAAGGTCAGACTTGGGAATTGATTTATTTTCTTTCCTAATATAGTGTAGCAGGGGAGAGAGTGGAAAGGAAAAAAATTAGCTGCAATAAGCTGAAATTCTCATATTTTAACATGGAACTTGGAGAATATTATGTTTCTTCAGAAAATAAGATGACATATTGTTAAGGTATACCCAGATAGACATTTTATTTATATAAATTTACATGAAAATGGTCTTCAAGATCGTTTTCATGAAAATTTAAAGAAAATAAAATCTCAGCATTTTGATAATAAATTAGCTGAAATCAGACAATTGGCTGAACCCTCTCATCCCTATATCACACTTTAACTTTCGTCGCCATTGTAGTACATGTGCGAACATGACTAAAAAAATATTTCAGGTTTTCAACACGACCATATAGATCTCTCTGCGATGATCGTTTATCAATTGTAGTGGTAGCTGGCATGTGTTATGTTTAAAATCCACTTCCGACAACTCTCTTTGTTTCGCCTTCGTTATTATTCAAGAGAATAACCACCACTAACAATAAGTGAGTTTTATCTTTAAGAACGTGCGCTGTATTATTTAATACACGTTTAATGTTCTAATACAAACAATCAACCTGACTTGACTAAATTTTATCGCGTTTTTCTACTAAAACACCCGTGCAAACCGCGCTATTGTCTTTGATGAGTTATCCCGAACGATAAATTAGCGATCAATTTAAATTTTTTATTTTACCCAAATTGATGAAATTATTTCATTTTTCGCATTGATACAAGAAGTTAATGTAAAATGTGTTTTAAGTCAGATAATACACTATAGCCGAGGGCAAAATTCCTCAGTCTCGCGAATTATTCTTTATGGAAGGCCTACGCCCACACCCATTATCTCACCCCTCAACGCACCGAAAAGAACTCATGGTGATACCCCGTAACTCATACTTCACAATTCAACTGATCAGTATACTTTGTACTATCCAGTCACCATATATCTTCAAGATGAAACATCGAGAATTGATCATTCCTGCATAAGATCTCATTTATTGTTAGGACAGTGTGAATTGCTCAAAGTTCTCAGCTTGAGCATTTGTTTAGGACATATTCAACTCCCAGCAGAATACCAAATAATAATAACCTGATAATTCTATCATAAATGTGTTGGCATTTCAGTTACTTGAATCAATTTTATGCTCCCTTTCACAGCTTCATTTTCAAACGTTTTCTCGGTTGTGAATTTCCAACTGGGGTGAGGGACGGGGGGTCCCCTCCCTATCCCTCCTTCTAGTTGGAAATTCACTACCTTACAATCGGAAACAGCTAGCCACGTTCCTATTCCCCACTATACTTTTAGTTAGTTATTCTGCCAGTAAGAAGGGGAGTACACTTATCAAAAATAGGGACCTCAACCATTTTCATATTTTACAAATCCGATACAGGAATGATCGTTTAAATACAGACTGAAACATGCCCCCGTACAGCACAAGAACACAGGAGGTTGAAGAGCAAACTGTTATTTGTTACTCGTATATGAGCTGTCTCTGAATGACGAAGTCACATATGATGTCCCCGCAAAGTTTGCAACGTACTACAAAAATATGACCAAGTTTAACAACCTGTAATCTTATGAAATACTGAAGCAAATCAAATTCCTGACAATATTCACATCTCTGGTCTATGTATAAACACCCCCCCCCCCCTGTGAAATCAAAAAGTCCTAGCTTGAAACGTGTGAGAGGAGTTAGGCGGACAAACAATGTACCCTAGATGCGGACGGCCGGACGGATGGACAGCGGACAGTGGACAGACAGGGGTAGTCCTCCTGTGAAATAAAAAATTCCTAGTTTGAAAAGTGTGAGATGAGTTAGGCGGACAAACAATGTGCCCTAGATGCGGACGTAAACACAGAGAACACATTGGAACTCAGTTGACGAGTTGTCAATGTTGCATTGATTCGTAATAATTCAAGACCCATTCTGTGTCGCAGTTCGATACATTTCGGGTGTAGAAGACAGTCACATAAGAAATAAATGCAACATTTTCAATAATGAGAAGATGTGTGTGCCAATTTGTCCACTATGTAACGGAATGTAATACAATTTTTCAGTCACAATATTAACTGGTTGAGGGCTACCTCATTTTTGATGGTCTGAATTTGTTCATCAAAATTTATTTTATCACAAATTATTGAAGAGTGCCATCAGGCACTCTTCAATAATTTGTGATAATACAAATTTATATAAACAAAATATTATTTGGGTTTGAGTGCATATGAAACATGAGCAAGGAAAACGTTGGCTATTGCTCTGGTACCCTCATTTTTTTCAAAGCCCTGATAGTGGCTTCTAGCACTCAACCAGTTAATACCTTGAAGTGAATATAACCAAAATAGCATACAAGTTTTTGCATTGAAAATTGCAGGTGCAACTGCACTCCCAAGCAATCTGAGGAGGTCAACTGTTTTGCACTCCTTGATTTTCTAGATTGCAAGGCCTGTAATGGTGACTTTATATGACGAGGAAGTCTTGCATCGTGTGCCTTGTAGGAAAGCATTTATTGTAAGATGCTAAGAGCTTACCTTCTTTGAAATCACGTGCATAAACCACATGTTCTCGGACAATTCTTCTTCATATGTTGTCTGTAACTGTTGGTTTGGCAAAAATGGCTCCATACAGAACACTTTTCATTTTTATCATTGCAGCCTGCAGCAAAATAAGAGAAAGAAAAATATTACGATAGTTCCTACTTCAGTAAGAAATGATCTTTTTAACCAAATGGTCGCTTACATGCTTTATAATAATATTCAGACAAGGGTCATACATAATGTACTGTTCTTTGACAAAACGTTGGAATTCGCTCCATAGACTAGACGTTACACTTGGGGACTCGTTCTTCAAGGACTTTTCTTCGTCGTCGTTGAGGGAACACATGACAATTGGAGCACTTGCACTGAAACGGGTTTGCTTTCACCACCATTCTAGATGGGTGAGCTTTCCTCAAATACAGTTAAAACTAGAAGTCCTGTCATGAATTAAGCGCAAACATCACGTCGATCTGCGCGTTAATCTACGCGTTATGACAATAGCAAGGCTATCAGATTATGTACATATGGCATGTGCACAAACAATGTTTCAGCCAATGGACCTCCGGGTAACCCGGAGGTCCATTGGCAGAAACATTGCCTGTGTTTGCTATGAGTAACCAGGAGAACCTGCCGTGCTTTGGGTGGCATTCGATATGGCAATTGCGCGCAATTCCTACGCACAATAAAGCCTGGATAAGCGCAGAGTTCTTGACAGGATTTCTAGTTTTAACTGTATAATGGAATCTTATTGTTCATAATATACTGAGAAATCAATCTCATCTTCTTTTGTAATCAAGATATACACAAGAAAATTTTAACGTTTTCCATGTCCCAGTGGGAGGCCCTGCTATTGTGAATTACGGATAGAAATATTGGGTGTTTTCTTTATACGACAAAACAAAAACTATCGACGTCATTAAATGATTAGCAAATGACTTCTTGTTGTAGTGACTTTTAAAAAAATTCCCTGAGAAGGATTATAATTTTTTAAACAAACTGAAGAATAATTGGAAAATTAGATCTGTTATGTCATGGGATATCAGAATATTATCATATGACTCGTCCGTTTTGTTCACTTTAAGAAAAATACACTCATTTCATATTCTGTTTATCATATGACACACACACGCACAAATTAGCCACTTTGTATGACTTTTTAACCCATCACCTAACTTGAGTTGCAGACGGCACTTGAAAAAAACTTCCTCGTATAACTAAAAATTTTCATTTTTTGTTTCCAAAACATAGGTTATGACCCCTCAGTGGAACGAGCTCGTCGAGCTCGTTCCAATGAGGGGTCATAACCTATGTTTTGGAAGCAAAAAGTGAAAATATAAAAAAAAATGAATGGCGTTTTTCTTGTAGGTAAAAGATTAATACAATATAACCAACCTCAAATAGGACAGATAACGTAAATTATCCCTACTGAATTATGCAAATGTCACCCAGTTGTATTCTGTTTAGCTAATCAAATTGCCCAGTTTAGAAATTAACCAATAAAAGCTCCCAACTCTAATTATGCAAATTATGAAAATGTGGCCCAGTTTTATTTTGTTCAGCCAATCAAATTGTCTAATTTTGAAATTGACCAATGAAACTGACGGAAGGCTTTATTTATCACAGATTAATATGAAAACAAAATATCAAATGGTTTAAAGTGAACAAAACGGACGAGTCATATGATAAAGAACCTTATGGTTCTCATACGACGATATGTGTACCACTGAACTGTTTACCACACTGGAGCTGGCAATGCATTGAATGCAAACACGTTGGCGTTTCACGTGTTATATTGGTTATAGTGTGATAAATAATAACATGGCCTATTTGTCGTGATGCGTGTGCTAACGCCACAAGAGCACCCATACAACCTGAGCGGTACCACTGTTAATTTTTCAATTGAAACAGGTTTTTAATTTTTAATCCTCCCTTTGTCGTGAGCTGTTGGTTGGCAGCTTGTCTTAATTGGATACAGTAACCATGGGCTCCGGTTTTCCTAAAGGGGTCGTCCAACAAAACTTTGGGAAATGTTTTGAAATTTTCACCAGTGTCCAAAATACTGATAAAAGAAGGAAACGAAGGCATATTATATACCAAAATAATGCTAAGACTACAAGGAAGTGGAATACTGTTAGATATACTTGGGGTTTCCAGGGTGTAAATTCCGATACACCCTGAAAAACACAAGGATAACGGATTTATTTCCAAGAATTTTGGTGTACTTAATACTTTAACCTACATTGTGGGCAAAAACTGACAGAAAATGTGTACTTTGCAAGTTTCTTTAATAAAAAACAGACAAATATGGATGTCATTGGAACTGGCTCAATGAGCCAGTTCCAATGACATCCATATCTGTAATATTTTATTGCACATAAATATTAAATGTCCTGTATGTTTATTTTATTCTAACATAACCGAGCAAAAGGTATGAATTAATAATTAAAAATGGGTACTTTTTAGCCATGTAGCTTGCTCTTGTATATTCTTGTTTTTACACCGTGGTTAAATACGGTGTAAAAAGCCACTGTGGATTGCAAGTTACACCGTACCTCTCAGCCAATCAAAATGCAGCAACTTGTTTCATTTGGAAATAAATTCATTTGTTCACGACAAAACATTTATTTTTATGAGCTTCATGGCAGACAAGCAGCTTCCAAATGCATAAGCGATCAATTGCAAACAAACCCCCCAAACGCACGAATAGATCGGTACTTCCATTGATTGGATTGCTAATAAACGACTCCGAACTCCAAACTCGGAAAAATATATATCTTACTCTTTCGTCTCCAGTGTGTTACAAAAAGCCCCCGAAGAAACTTTACGAATAAAAATAAGCTTTGATTTGAAAACACCAAAATGGGTAAACGGTCACATGACGGTATGTAACCGTATAAAGCAAATCGTAAACTTGTGCAAATTATTGTTTTCAAAGATCTAAGAACTGAAGAAACGATCTCACTCATCTCAAATTTGCAAGGCGATAGAATTGAAAACGCTCAATACATTGACAGGGGAAGTTGCATTGACAATGATATTACTGTCAAATAAAGTCGAAATATTTTTTTGTAGGACAACTTTTCAGTTTCCTTTTCCACGGATGCCGTTTTAAGAAATGGATCAGTACGTCTCTGTTTCGTAAGACTATAATTTTGTTGTTGTCGATACGTACCTCCATATACTTAGGTTTGAAAACAAAAATATATAAGGAATGATTATTTGTTTCTGTCTATTTCTTGAGTTATGAACCCCCCCCCCCCCCCCCCCAAAACAAAAGCTGAACTGTGTGGGCATAGATCATTTACCCTATGTTTGGTCTTTTTTGTGGGGGGGGGGGGGTGGGGGGGGGGGGGCTTCATAACTCAAGAAATAGGCGGAAACAAACAATCATTCCTTATAATTAAATGTGAGGGGCAATAAATTTAAACACTTTCTACTTTGTGGAGTTAAAATAAAAACGAGGCGGTGTCATGTTTCCTGGTACAGTAGAATCCTCTTAATTGAATATCCATTTTGCCAGTGAAAATTATTCAATTACCAGGAGTATACAATTAACAGGGATTTCGTCAGTTTCCTGTATTCTGGAGGTAAACTGAACATTTATTCTATTATATCTTGTTTGACAGAGCTCATAGAGCTCTGTCAAACAAGATATAATAGAATAAATGTCTGTATTGGATGTAGTGAGGCCAAAAAGGTTGATAAATAAGGGGAATTTGGTGCATGTCACAGTAATTTTTTCGACATATTACAAAAATTTATATACAATTAATAAGAGTTTACTCTACAACCAATTTTCAATTAACAGAGCAAATTTGTACTGAAGGTATGGTAAATGGTTTTGTGTTTGAAAATTATATTCAATTAACAGGGATATACAATTAAGAGATATCCAATTAAGAGGGCTCTACTGTAATAACTGAATAAAAATGACATAGATTTCTAAAATTAGGTTTGAAACATGGTCTTGTGTCATTAAACATTTTATTGACCAAAGCACTGCGTAAATTAAAAGGAACGTTATAGGCCACGCCCACCCAAAACAATCTCCTTTTCCACTTGACGGGAAGGCGCTGTCATTCAAAGCAACACTGAGACAAATTTAATTCTGATTTTGTCCATTTCCCGAGAAACTGAAAGCAACTTTTTGTAAATGTGGAGTTCGATATAAGCCCAGATGGCATGAAGTTGGTCGAACTTTGTCTCAGAAAGAGTTCATTCAGTCTATTTGGAAATTTGAAAGTTTTGTTCGCGTGAGTTTCGTTTGTGGTTTATTATGACTGGCCAGTGTTTACGTTCGATTTGGGTAAAACGGTGAACATAGGCGATCACCTATTGCCTGTAAATAAATTGAACATGGAATAAGAATCATGATAATATTATTATTTATTTATTGGTGTTTAAGGGCACATATTTATGCACAATGGCTAACCATGACCGTGACAGTTTTACGGGTGGAGGAGAACCACCGAGCAACGGCGAGCAACTGTCAGCTCCCCAACATACTAACTCCACACAAGCAGGGTTAGCATTGGTTGAAGACAAGTGCACCATCGACGTTCAGTACGCCTTAGCACACAACGCCACCGTGCCCCCAAGCGGGCAATGGAGATGAAGTGTCTTGCCCAAGGACACAACGCGGTTGCCGCAGGTGGGATTCGAACCGAGGACCACTCGGAATGCAGCCTGCACCTCTACCTACTGAGCCAACGCGCTCCCCAGAAGCATAATAAGGATTTCATTGTTTTTTAAATTTTATTTTGAAAGTTTTCTTAATATGATGAGATAAATATTAAGTACTTTTCTTGTTGAAACAATATGAGAGTGCAGGGGTTCTTCTCCATTCATACAGTGCGACGTACTTTTTAAGACAGCCATTGGGGGCGGGATTTGTTTATTTATTCATTAGGGTTTAACGACACTTTAACAGACAGGGTCATATCGTGTCGGTGACAGTTTTACAGGTGGAGGAAGCAGGAGCACCCAGAGAGAACCACCGAGCAATGACGAGCAGCTGCCAGCACCCCAACATCGTAACTCCGCACTGTAGCACAGGCATGGTTAGATTGGTTGACGGCATGCGCACGATCGACGTGCAGTACGCCTTAGTACACGGCGTCATCGTGCCCCCATGAAGTGCCTCTCCCAAGGACACAACGCGGGAGTCCGAATCGATCGTCCAGACGGTCACCCATCCAAGGATTAACCGGGCTCGACGTTCGGTTGCCTAACTTCGTTGATCTGACGCGAAGCGGTTACCAAAACCCCACCGCGCCCCCTGGGGGCTTAATTTAGGTCGGGCCTAAATGTGCTTTTTTCGGTTCATTGCGTTAAGAAAAGAAAAAAAAAAGAAATACTTTAGACAATGAGTTTGCCTGAAAATGCGTGAACAGAAAAGAAATTTAATTATATCCATACAAACATTAATGGTTCATAATTGTGTTTATATGAAAGTATCATTTCATTGAAAGTCGAGCTACATTTATCACAGACCTCCCGTTATTCCATTTTCATGTTTTGTCTGTTACCGAAAGAGTTCAACAACAACGCTTTTAGCTGTCCATCTGCAGTGAAATTTTGAAACATCGTGAAATTGACTTTCTTTGCCACACAATAAAATGACATGAGTGCTAGAATGTCCTATGTCCCCTATGGGAGTACTCTGTCCTCTATGGGAGTACTCTGTCCCTTATGGGATATAGAACATTCTAGCACTCAGGCGACGATTTAGTGTCATAGAAAAACAGTGAAAAGGAGTGCCAGATGTGTAACGTGGGCGCGGTGGAGACCCTGGAACACTTTCTTATAGAATGCCCAAAATATCAGTCTAAAAGAACAAGATGCATGGGGAGTATAATGGAGAAGTGGGATGGGAGAATGGAGGACATGTGGTTAGGGGGCGACTCAAAGGAGAGAGTTAATATACTAATCGGAGAGATTGGGAAGAATGGGGCAAGGGATGTCATCAAGCAGTTCGTCTCCGAGTGTTGGGAGGAAAGAAGAAGCGCGGGAATAAGGGGAGGCAGTTGGTAGAACATGGGTAACCAAGGCCTTCTCATACGAGAACCGCGACAAATCAGCGGCAGGCCGAAGTGTTATTATATTATTATTATATTGATCTATAAGTCAACATGTATCGATAACATAAACATTCCCGCGTGTTTAGATTACCAAAAGGAGGCCCAAACGCTTAAAATTGCTGGTACATAAACTCATTGACCGATATAATCGCGGTTTTGTTCACACCTTTCATTGACTGTTAAGCTGACTGGATTCAACCAACAAATCAGCTATTATAGTTGTCAAATCGGCTGGTTCTGGTTACAGTAAACCTTCCCAGAAATTTACTACAGTAGGACGACAGTTTCCAAATAAAATATACACAGTAAAAAATATATAGAATAAACATTCACACAGTACCCAAGAGGGGCAGTGTCCAGAAGATGGCCGACGTCATAGTTGCGAGCCTGGTGGAGGCAGGAAAGGAAAGTGTAGGAAAGGTCAGGGTGCCAACACGGGAACTTGGGTACAGAGTGAACGAAGAACTGAAAGGGGTCATAAAGGGAAGAAAAGCTAAATGTGCTGCATACAGGAGAAGTAGAAAACTTAAGGGGGCGGAAAGCATTGAGGCCACAGTTGCTAAGGAACAATACCACCAAGCACGAAATAAAGTAAATAAGATTAAAGATGATAATCGGAGAGTACGAAATAGCAGTCTTATTAGGACGATAAGAACGACAGGGGGGGGGGGGGGGGGTGGGTGGGGGGGGGGTCGAGTTCGAACGTATTTTGGAAATGGGTGAATAAACGTAACAAAGGAAGTAACCCACAGAGTATTAAAGTAGATGGCAGAGTTACAGACAAGCAAGATCAAGTCGCATCAGAACTAGTCAAGCACTGGGAAAAGGTAAACGATAAGCGATGGGGCATGGGGAGCCCACCAGAGTGTCCGAATCAGGTCGAGGAAAGCCTATCGAGCTTCGTGTGCAGCGAAATTAAAACGAAGGAGGTGCGAAAGGCGATATCAAAATTAAGGGATGGAAAAGCGGGAGGAGTGGATGAAATTCCTAACGAATTTATCAAAAAGGGGGAGAGGAACTCGTGGAAAGCGTAACTGCCCTATTCAATCTAGCCAAAGAAAATCAAGAGGTCCCAAAGGAGTGGAGAGAAAGTAAAGTGACATTTATTCACAAAAAGGGGGAAAAAGACGTTTTGGATAACTATCGAGGGATCTCTGTCAGTAGCAACATTGGAAAGGTTTTCTGTAAAGTCCTGTATGGGAGACTAGAGGAGGTGATTGAAGAGAAGGTTTTTTGGGAGAAATCCAGAATGGCTTCAGGAAGGGAAGGAGAGTTACTGACCATCTTTTCACGCTATCCCAAATGATAGAATCCGCGAAAGCAAAAAAGAAAAAGATGTTTATGGCCTTTTTGGATATCAAAAAGGCATACGATAGAGTATGGAGGGAAGGTATGTGGCGCAAGCTGGAGGCTATGGGCTTAGGAGGCGAGTTTGTTGGAATTATGAAAGCATTATATAAAGATGTACAGAGTGAACTTAGCCTGGGAAACATTACAACGAAACGTGTGCCTATGGAGATAGGCCTAAAACAGGGGTGTATCCTTTCGCCGATCCTGTTTGCATTGTACATCAAAGGTTTAGGAGATGAACTCCTGCGTAGCGAGGAGGGGGTAGCAGTTGGGGACTTGAAGATCCCAGGGCTATTTTTTGCAGACGATATGGTTCTAGTGTCAGAAAGCGAAGAAAGCGAAGAGGGGCTAACGAAAATGCTGGGAATTGTTGGGAAATATGGGAGCAAATGGAGACTCGAACTTAATGAAAGCAAGAGCAAAGTTATACCTGTGAGCCGCAAAGTGGACCCCACTCGAAGGTGGAGAGTGGGTGAGTTCTGCATTCCGGAAGGGAGCAGCAAACTTCTCAGAGTGGGAGAGACAGGTGATTACGAGTATTTGGGGGTAAATATAAACATTATAGGAAGAGGCATCTACCGGAACCACACACATAAATTGATTCTGAAGGGGAAGCGAATCCTTAACCAAATGAAACTTATAGGGAGAAACAGTTTCAATAAGGTTTTCGTGGGGAAAACCATTTGGGAAATGGTGGGGCTGCCACGTATAACATACGGTACGGAAGTGGTACCCTTAAACCAGACGGCCGTAAAGAGCTTGGAAATCCTGCAGAACGATGCAGGCCGATGAATAACGGGGTCGAGTAATGCTGCAGCGCTAGAAGCAATCAGGGGTGAGCTTGGGTGGATGAGGATCAAAGACAGGATAGACCTGTTGAAGCTCGGTTATCTTAATTATTTGGTAAATCTCCCCGACAGCCGATGGAGTAAAGTTATGTTCCTGAGAATTTTCAACTCAAATATCAAAACGGGGTGGATGGTCCAAGTGAGGGAGCTAGTAGAGAACTACTCATTGGAGATCTCGGACCTGGACGTTGGGGCAAACCAGGGTAAAAAAATCGTCAGAGAAAGGGTCAGAGAAAGGGTCATGGAGGATTGTAACCGTAATTGGCGAGAGGGGGTCAAATCAAAGAGGTCTTTCGGTGGCCTGCGTGATAAAAAGAAGCCAGGTTTTGAAGAGTACCTTGATGGCACCTTTGGGGGTCACTGTTGTTCAAGCTGAGGTCGCGATCCCTGGAGCTGAGGGGAAAAATTGGGAAAGACGGTGAAAGGGAGTGCCAGATGTGTAACTTGGACATGGTGGAGACCCTGGAACACTTTCTTCTAGAATGCCCAAAGTATCAGTCTAAAAGAATGAGATTCACTGGGAGTATAATGGGGAAGTGGGATGGGAGAATGAAGGACATGTGGTTAGGGGGAGACTCAAAGGAGAGGGTTAATATGCTAATCGGAGAGATTGGGAAGAATGGGGCAAGGGATATCATCAAGCAGTTCGTCTCCGAGTGTTGGGAGGAGATGAGAAGCGTGGGAATAGGGAGGCAGTTGGGAGTACAGGGGTAACCATGGCCTTCTCGTCCGAGAACCGCGACAAATCAGCGGCTGGCCGAAGTGTTATTATTATTATTACAGTCTGAACAAACCATAATTTATGGTATACCTTTTCTCAATGTGGGACTGTTAGTTTTGATGGTTTTCCAGTCTTTGTTGCCATAGTTCACTTTAGTTGATCATTCAAATGACAGTTGTCATTACTAAACACCAAAAATAGACACTTCTGACACCAAATAAATAAAGTAAGGTATTTTGTCCTTAGTTTATCAATCAAATCAGGTTTTGTGAATTTGTCAAGAATATTAAATCTTATTTCCAAATGAAACAAAATACAGCCTTTTGATTGGATGAGAGGTTTGGTGTAACTTGCAATCCACAGTTGCACCACTGTGTAAAAACAGGAATACGCAATAGCAGGCTATCTGTTTAAAAAGTACCCATTTTAAATTAATAATTCATACCTTCTGCCCGGTTATGTTAGAACAAACAAACTAATACAGAAAATTTAATATTTATATGCCATAAAATATTACAGATATGGATGTCATTGGAACTGGCTCAATAGCATCCATATTTGTCTGGTTTTATTAAGAAACTTACAGAGTACAAAGTTTCTGTCGATGTTTGCCAACAATGCAGGTTAAAGTATTAAGTACACCAAAATTCTTGGAAATAAATCCTTTATCCTTGTGTTTTTAGAGTGTATGGGAGTTTACACCAGTCTGGGAACTCATACACCCTCCAGCTTCGCCTCAGGATGTAAAAGTTCCCAAACCGATGTAAATTCCCAAACGTCCTGGAAAACAGAAGGATAACTAATATTATTTCCAAATGAAACAAAATACTGCATTTTGATTGGCTGAGAGGTACGGTGTAACTTGCAATCCACAGTGGCTTTTTTACACCGTGTTTCACCACGGTGTAAAAACAAGAATATACAAGAGCAAGCTATATGGCTAAAAAAGTACCCATTTTTAATTATTAATTCATACCTTCTACTGGTACTGGGTTATGTTAAAACAAAAATAAAAATACAGGAAATTTAATATTTATGTGCAATAATATATTACAGATATGGATGTCATTGGAACTCGCTCATTGAGCCAGTTCCAATGACATCCATATTTGTCTGGTTTTATTTAAGAAACTTGCAAAGTACAATTTTTCTGTCAGTTTTTTCCCACAATGTAGGTTAAAGTATTAAGTAGTACACCAAAAGTCTTGGAAATAAACCCGTTATCCTTGTGTTTTACCAGGGTGTATGGGAATTTACACCGGTTTGGGAACTTATACACCCTTCGGCTTTGCCTCAGGATGTATGAGTTCCCAAACCAGTGTAAATTCCCATACACCCTGGAAAACACAAGGATAACTAATAGTCTAAATATACTTGGAATGTGTGTATGAGGTATAATTACAGCCACACGGTCATATTGTACATTCTTAAGTTTCCATTGATGAACTCACGTGTGCCTCCATTCCTGTTCCTCTGAACTGTATGGAGCACCTGTAGAACTTTCTTCATCCAAACAAAAGCAACATAAAATGGCGGCATTTGCGAATTGTAGACACCGTGGTTTTCAGTTAATCTTACCTCTCAGTCTTCTCATGAATGAGTAGAGGTTTCTCCCCGTATTCATAACAAGGATTGCAAAATATAACTACTCAGTCATTTTAAGGTATTGTCAAAATTATGGTCATTTACATATGCCATAGCGGACTTTCGGGCAGTGCTCCCAACCACATGGCCACTGTTCCATGGTAAATTTCAGTTTCCACATTTTCTATGTTTCATTCAACAATTTGGTATATCATTTATTGGGAGCATTTTGTACTTTGGAGAAAATTTCCAGAAACTGGACAAAAGTTAGGTTGGACGATTCCTTAACCCCCTACACAATGATGTCAAAATATCCAGATTTGAAATAGCCATTTTTCCCATAATGCAACTGGGAATTTAACCAATTCAATCTTGTTTGACAGAGCAAGATTAACCAATTCAATCTTGTTTGACAGAGCTCATTGAGCTCTGTCAAACAAGATTGAATTGGTTAAATTTCTAGTTGCATTATGGGAAATATTTGCACCCTGAACTTTAGATATTTTGATATCAGTGTGCAGGGGGTTAACGCTATCCATAGAATTGAAACTCTTTAAGAACTGTGAATCTTACAAAGCTGGTGGTTTAATTTTACTAGGCTTCTCATACGAATTTCCTTCTATAACCCTATGCACACTGATGTCAAAATACATAGTTTTTAGCAGCAAGTTTTACCCATAATGCAATTGAGAATTTAAAAAAAATTATACGTTATTTGAGAGAGCCCATTAAGCTCTGTCAAACAAGATATAATTTGTTATTTTTTTTATTCCGCATACCAGAGTGTTAGGAGTTAAAGAATAAATATATATAAATAAAGAATTACCATAATTAGACGAACAAACTCCACATGATAAAGGACAGTATTTCTGCATGAACCAATGGAACTTCTCACAGAACTTCAGCTTTGCCCATAGTTTGCAGGGTACAAAGTAATCCATACAAACAGCTGAAATAAAAGTTTGACAGTAGTTGAATATTTACACAAAATTTAGCAATTTCAACATTCAGTTTTCAATGCGAACATCCAAAATGGCCAGCTCTTTCTATAGTCTCGACCCTTGGCAGTCTATTCTATATTTGCTGGGTATAGACAGTAAAACGCATTCCTGTGACCAGGGAGGGGGGGGGGGGGGGTTAGATTGTATTATTACTGGTTCTTCTGCTGTTCACAGGCAAGCTCCCAGGCCACCATTCAAATTCTGTAAGGAATCCTACGTTGTTGTGACCTGTTTTTTTTACCCACTTTTCGTGAATTTTGTTGCCAGACTGCCGTTGATTTAATGTGAGATCCGTTGACAAACAAGCATATACAGATATGTATATAGTGCCACTCACGTTATAAATGGTCGGTGGTGTGTACAATCGGATCGTAACTCGCCCTTACGGGCTCGTTGCGATCCCACTGAAAACACGACCGAGCATCTATTACAAATTTCAAGACATACACATGATCATGATAATACATTTATCAAACATAAAGCTCGTTTCCCCCAGTTTTCAGTTTTAATTGGATTGAAATTGGTCAAAATTTTGAATTTCGGGAATTATATTTTTATGCGTAATAACAATGCATACATGTGATAATGTGGTGCTTAACGGAAATCTGTCTGATACGGAATCGGATATGGGGGTGGGGGAGGGTGGGGGGGGGGGGGGTGCTATAAATGTTTTTTTCCGAGTTTTGGGTGCAAATTAAGTTGATTGATACATAATAGTTTTGAATGATCTGTCATCTCATTAATACAAAATTAACCTTACAAGTCACAAATAATAAACACCGTTGACGTGTCTGTTGTGGATATAGAATACATTAACTGGTTGGATGCGATATTATTTTGTGGAGTCAGAATTTGTTCACCACTAATTGTGCTGATAGAATTTAGTGACGACTGCCCATAAAAATTGTAACAAACAAATCTGTATTGACAAAATAGAATTTGATTTCAGTTTTCATCGAAGTATGTGCTAAGAATAGGATTTGAAATCCCGAGTTGCCATTTTGAGTTTTAATACTACGGTTAAAACTAGAAGTCCTGTCACGAAATATGCGTTTATCTAGACTTAATTGCGCGTAGGAATTGCGCGCATTTGCCACATCGAATGGCATCCAAAGCACGGCATGTTCTCCTCATAGCAAACACAGGCAATGTTTCTGCCAATGGACCTCCGGGTTACCCGGAGGTCCATTGGCTGAAACATTGCTTGTGCACAGGTCATATGTACAGAATTTGATAGCCCTACTATGGTCATAAGGCGTCCATTAACGCGCAGATCGACGTGCTATTTGTGCGCATTTCGTGACATGACTTCTAGTTTTAACTGTACCTTTGGTCAAAACATTATTCCATAGTGGACAACTTATCAAATATAAAGGACTCCAGCCATTCACTTCGATTGATAATATTTAAAAGGGGAGTGCAACAGTGGTATTTAAACATGTACCTTTAAAATATTTTCATGAAAACTGTTACACTGTTTAATAGATCCCAAAGGAGGTGGGGAAGGATGGGGACTTGATATGAGCAGTGTGATGAAAATATATTGATTCAGCAAGTTGGGACCATTTGGATGTTGTGAGGAGATTCGTACACCTCAGAATCTCTTGTCTGAGAAAAATGTGCTTAACTGTTGAAAGTTTCCAAGCATACATGTAGCTCGGATGATACAAGTAAATTCTGTCCTGCATTAACTACCCGCTGAAAACTGAGATCGAAAGTATGAGACATTTCAGCATTGCTTTGTAACCTTTGTTTTATGATTTTAGGTCTCCCAATCTATATATAGATCTGACCTCCTCCCCATGCTATCTCGAGGGGTAGAAAGGTCAAGGTGGCAAAATCTTTAACAAGGTTACTAATGATATACCTTAATCTCTGTTATATTAATTGTGTACTTTTAGTTTTAACTGTGATACGTGTCATCAAATAGTACTGCAATTCCACACTATTAATCTGTTTAAAGATTTGATTATTCAAACACATAGTGATATGAACGGTTGTCTTGCAATTTGTTATCACGAAGCGTGGTCTATAGAAGGATGGATCATGTGAAGTTTCGAAATTCAAGTGATTCTGAATCGATCTGATGATTCAATTAGAGCGGTCGATTCGAAATTTTCCGAATCGTCGAAATGTTCTCAAAATCTCACCAAGTGTCTCTCTTGGACTCTTCTGTCACCAGGTCTCTTGTACAGGAGACCCGATGATGGGAGAAAAGTTCAATAAGGCCCCGCTTTCGAAACCACCTTGATTCCGTTTCTGGAATATCCCTTCCTTTACAATGACTTTTCCAAACAGACAATTCAGTGTTTAATATGAGTGAGGACTGGAGATATTTGCGAATTTCCACGTTTGTAAGATGCAACGTCTATAATATGAAGACCGAACTATTCTCATCCTGAGATCAGAGGTGGACTGGCCATATGGTCCACCAGAAAACTTCCCGATGGGTCCCCTATTAAGGGTCCTCCTAGGGCCCCAAAATTGGTGCAGCCCAACACGCGTGATGCATGAAATTTTGTAAAATTGACCAACAGGCTAAATGGATCTGCTTGCATAGACTGGTGGTATACCGAAATGCTCTCTATGTGGTCTGCCAGTGGTCAACATAGAGACATTTCGATACACCACCAGTCTAGTCTGAATTTGAAAAATCAAAACTTTCTCCCATTGGGTCGAACTACGGTCAGATCATGGTGCAACCATTCTTTCCGAATGAGGTACAAAGATGATATAAATATACCATGGAAATGTCTTCCATGTGGACTGCAATTGATCCCTCGGATGCAGCATTCTTTTAGTAAGAAAAATCAAACTTTTCTCCGAGTCCGGGACCCCCTTGGAGCATTTCCCGGTAACTTTTCTTGATCCAATCCACCCTGCCTGAGATTCGACCGAGATGTAAGATTCGTAGGGCTCTAATAGATGGTCAACACAACATACACCAGTAAAATACTGACCATGAACTAGGTTGAATCCGGTGCGCGTTCCAGGGGCATAGTAAGTTGCAAATGCACTCTAAAATCAGTTGAGTTAAAAATTTACCCAAATCAACTGGGTTGAGTGAATTGGGTTCATATTTACTCAGTCTAGTTGATTTTGTTTAATTTTTAACTCAACTGATTTCAGAGTGTGGTTGACCACTAACACGTTCGTGAAGGGGAGTTTCCAACTCAGCACTATCTTTCAAATCAGTAATGAATTAATCACCCACGCAAAACTTCACCCTAGATCCATTGACTGCTAATCCACTTTGTGCTTCTCAAGTTTCTTTTCAAAGGATTTTGTATACCGCCTATGATGACTGTCATCTAATTACGTGACAATTTAATGGTATTGCTGTTTCATGATATTGTAGGAGGTGCCCTTTATAGAATTTATTTTAAACCTCTGGCATTGTGACTTTAAATTTTTCAAATCAAATTAGTGAAACCCAATCATTACTGAGTGTTTTAGGAGAAATGATTCGATCGTGCGTACTCTCGAGTGCCTAATAATAGTACAGGGTGGAACATTTCTGAAAACAGACATCTGATGCTCTTGAAGTGGTGAAGGCTAAATTACTTTCGCTTATCATAATTTTCACATGGATTTGACTTTTGCAATTTATGGGAGAGTACCAGGCACTCTCCCATAAATTGCACCAAAGCAAAACCTTATAGACTAATTAATTCTGTTTCAGCGATGGTATGAAGTACATCCACTGGTTACTAGGTCTTAAAGTTATGGTAACAGTACTTCAGAATAAAGCCCAAATATATGCTTCCAGTTCTCTACCAGTTAACATTTCCATTGCATCCTGTGTTTGCTTGTACATGTACCTTACTAGTTTGTTTTGGTGAACTTCTTGAGATAAGCGGCTGCTCTGCACATTCGATTGCTGAAAATTAATAATCAAACTGGACCAAATAAGGATCATACAGGCTGGAGTTTTGTTCGAAAAAGAATAATCATACATGTATTATTATCAGGCACTCAGGAGTATGTTCAGACAAAAAGAAACGGGCCCTGTCTCGGTGAACTTAGGAGTTTCGCCATGATTTATTTCACAGAAATAATTGAATCAAAGAGAGAATATGATGATTTTAGAATCTGTTCCATTACCATTGTCAGTGGATGTCCTGGTAGAGACGGTAGTTGTGTCCAAATCAGTTTCAGGAAATGTAGTTGTTGAGTCTGAATTTAAACTTGTCGTTGTTTTGTCCGAGTCAGAGCTTGTTGTTGAAGTAATTGTGGAAGCTTCAGATTCAGGAGTCGCGGTAGATGTCTCTACATCCGCTTCAGTGGTTGTGGTCCTGTCGGAATCAGCTTCTGACGTGGTAGTTGTGTCCGATTCAGTCCCTGTTGTAGTAGTTATTACGACAGTCGTCGAGTCTTCATTATCCCCTTTAGTCGTAGTACTCGCAGATGTAGTTGTTGGGTCTGAGTGCATTCCTGTAGATGTCGTTGTTATGTCAGAGTTGGATTCTGCAGTTGTGGTAACCGTGGAAGCTTCGGATTCTGTGGTCGCGGTGGTTGTCTCTACCTCTGCTTCAGTGGTTGTGGTGGCTGTGTCTGAATCAGTTTCTGTCGTGGTAGTTATGTCTAGTTCCGAGTCTGTAGTAGTAGCTGTTGAGCTACTCGGGCGTGCAGTTTGTGTAGTTGTTTGTGAATCAAACGCCGTGGTTGTGGTCGACTCTCTGAGATCAGGGTTAAGGGTTGTTGTTGTTGTTGTTGAAACTGTATCGCTTCCGGGGGATTCAGTTCCTGTTGTAGTTTCTGAAGTGACAGTCGTCGTGTCTTCATTGCTTCCTTGAGTTGTAGTACTAGTTTTGGAACCAGTTATCGTGGTTGTGGTTGTCGTATCTGTGTTTTGACCTATTGTTTCTGTAGTTGTTTGTGACTCAATTCCCGAGGTTGTGGTCGTCTCCGATCCTTGTGTGGTTGTTGTACCTGAACTGATTTCGGGAGTTATGGTGGTTGATTGGGCTTCTGTGTTAATTGTTGTTGTAGTCGTTTCAGAATCAGTTTCTGTAGTTGTGGTAGTTGTGTCTTGTCCGGTTGTTTTAGTTGTGGTGGATGAGTCCGTAGTTGTAGTTGATGTATGTGAATTAGTTTCGGTAGTCGTGGTTAACGTTTGAGAGTCTGTTTCCATTGGTGTGGTAGGTTGTGTGGTAGTAGAAGCTGTAACAATAATAATAAATTAATCAAGTTAATTCATTCTTAAAACAAGTAGCCAGTAGTGGTAGGAGTTATGTATTTATTGGTGTTTAATGGCAGATACTTATGCACAATGGCTAATCGTGTCCGTGGCAGTTTTACGGGTGGAGAAAGCCAGAATACTCAGAGAGAACCACCGAGCATCGACGAGCAACTGTCAGCTCTTCAACATTCTAACTCTATTCAAGCTCCTCTCAACCAGGGTTACAGCGGTTGAAAACATGTGCACCATCGACGTGCAGTACGCAATTAGTACACGGCGTCATCGTGCCCCCATGGAGACAACCGGGATAAAGTGCCTTGCCCAATGACACAACGCGGGTCGTCCCAGGCTGGGATCGAACTCGGGACCTCTCGCATAGAACTCCAACAGTCTACCACTGAGCCACCACGCTCCCAGCAGTAGTAGTAGTAGGGGTAGTGGTGGTACAGTGGAACCTTATTACTTGAATAGCCATTTTGCCAATAAAAATTATTCATTTAACAGGAGAGGTCAATTAACAGGGATTGTGTCACTTCCCTGTTCTCTAGAGATGAACTTAGCATTTATTCTATTATATTATGTTTGACAGAGCTCAATGAGCTCTGTCTAACAAGATATAATAGATTAAATGTCTGCATTAGATGTACTGAGGCCAAATAGGCCAACATACAAAGGAAAACTGGTGAGAGTCAACAGTAGTAGTAGTAATATGAGTAGTGGTACTAGTAGTAGTAGGAAAATGAGTAATAGTATTGTAGTAGTAGTAGTAGTAGTAGTAGTAGTAGTAGTAGTAGTAGTAGAAGTAGTAGAAATGAATCATATTACAAGTTTAAATTTTCCTGACGATGAGAGACATAACATATGGATGGGCCGTGATCTGAGCAAACTGACTGAAGCTGAATGCCTTAAAAAATGCCTTCAAAAGTACCATTTGGCGGTTTCTACTGGACAACAACATCAGTTGTTACGCGATCGATTGTGTAACCCTTTACCTACCACAAAAGGTAGACGATACTTGCAAACAAAATTCTTGAATAACTAATTTGGTTCATTTTTTGCGTCAAAAACATAGCTTATGACCCTCCATTGGAACGAGCTCAACGAGACAAAAATGAATATATAATGAAAACTGAATGGTGATCTTTGTGAAGAAAATGGTTAACAATCTTCATGTTGATGTTGAAAATTTCAAGTACGATTCAGTATTGTTTGACAGGCCCTATTGAGCGCTGTCAAACAAGGGTGAATTGGTTAAATTCCTGGTTGCATTATGGGGAAAAAAATTTGCTTGAAATTTTATTTTTTCAACACCAATGTGAAGAAGGTTGAACAACGACTACCTGAAATGAGATATCTGTCACACAAAGCGTTGATATACAGTACGTGGAGAGTGGATTGTAACTAAATCACCCGGGGAGTGGAGTTATCACCCAAAGTATTATTTTCAAATTCTGTACATGTGGACAAAAAACACAAGCAATGTTTCAACCAATGGACCTCCGGGTATAACCCGGAGGTCCATTGGCTGGAACTTTGCTTGTGCTTGTAATGCTTTGCAACAAATTTGCAATTATTGCTTGGGTGGAATCTCCACTCTGCGGGTGATTTAGTGATAATACACTCTCCACGTACTGTAATATTCTGCCCAGCCAAACGAAAACAAAACTTAAATAAATTTAATGAAAATATTAAGACAATATGCTTGTGTAATAAACGTGAACGCCAGATTCCAACCAGCAATTACTGCCAGCCGTAAAATAAGATTTGACGTTAGATGATCGCCTTCACTTAATTGAACTTATCATGTTCAGATTTACTGCGAAAGTTTGGGTTGGCCTTGTAGTTGTTTACAAAATGTGATAAATTGAAGGTTTTCCACATTTTTACCATTTTAGACTTTGAGAAAGTTCTGTATTCATTACAAAAATTGTTGGGGTTTCATTCGACACAGTGGCTAACATGTATATGTATAGATTGACATCCGGCGCCAACCCACGGCGTGCTCTATCCTCATGCATTGCTAAGTTTTTTTGTGGTGATTGTTTCATGTGGACATCTGGACTTCATGGTCCTATTGACATATTTAGCCGCCCCAATTTTGTTAATCAAATAAAGGTTTCATCAGTTCGTCCCCGAATTCGAACGTGTTCTATGTGCCAATAGGCACACTGGAACTCAGGAGACGAGTTTTATAACAAGAACTTGAGGTGTATCTTGAATAACAGACTCTGCTTCGAGCGACTCGGTCATCAAAAAGGAGTCAGACAAGGAGCTTATTATCCGCTTACCTGCTCTATGTGATGTTTTTTATTTCGTCGTTCTAATATGCTTCCAAGATTAATCGAATCGTAAGTTTAGACGTCAGGTATTTTGTTGTTTAATACACAGAATGACACGTGTGTGAATGGGTTAGTCGATATGACACTTGCGGCCTCTCGTTCTATCCTTCCGCGATGGCACAAGTATCGTTCTGTGTTTATTACACGCCTTCATGTCTATAAAAACAATTATTAGAAAGGCACAGAAGAATTCCTTTGATAACTATCAACAAAAAGAACAGAATTTATAGCTAACCAAATTTGCGAACCCCTGTAACTATTCCCCCCCCCCCCCCCCCCCCGCGAGTTCCAATGTGTTCTATGTGCCTAATGACACATAGAACACATTGGAACTCAGGGGACGATTTTTGGTATCGCTGAAGTAAATATTTGAATTAGGGTCACCCGCCGGAAATGATGCAATCTCTAAAACTAAACAGCCCAAGGAAAATATTTTGTTTCGATAAACGTTTGACACTTTCTATTGACAGCTTGCATTATTGTTGAATGTTCCTGATAAAAAAGAGGGTGATTTGATGACTGTTGGTCTTAAAAAATACAATTTACGTTTTGTGTGTTTTTGTTGGGAATTCCCTGAAAAAAATGCACGCGACCGGTACTTCCATTCGTGCTATTTTTCTCTTATTTGTGGCATGACACCCGCCCTGTTTTCAAGGCAGAAAAAGTTGTCTGAAGGGCTATACTTGACAGATATTTGAATGCCAACATTAAAGTGATGCGATCATATTTTTCTTTTGCCTGACCGTTATAATGGTGGCCTTTGGGAAAATATTTAGTTCTGCGATATATTTTAGCCATTGCTAGCGATTCCAATTGTAACTGCGGTGCACGATTTGTAGAAAATTCCAGTGAAATTTCGCTTCTTGATAAAAATAGTTCGTCAGCGATGTCCGTTCCGCACATGTGTGCAGAACGGATTTTCATTTTCTGCCTACTTTTGTGTTGCTGTAGATTGGGATTTCATAGAACAGACGTGTAATAAATAGAGGATATGGAATGAGTATTTTTCTCATATAATATTTATGACACGAGTCTAAGAATTTTCCGTTTGGGCGAGCCTCTGGCGAGCCCAAACGGAAAATTCGGACGAGTTTCATAAATATTATATGAGAAAAACACTCATTTCATATTCTGTTTATCATATGACACACACACGCACAAATTAGTCACTTAGTATGACTTTTTAACCCATCACCTAACTTGAGTTGCAGACGGCACTTGAAAAAAACATCCTCGTATAACTAAAAATTTTCATTTTTTGCTTCCAAAACATAAGTTATGACCCCTCATTGGAACGAGCTCGTCGAGCTCGTTCCAATAAGGGGTCATAATCTATGTTTTGGAAGCAAAAAATGAAATTATAAAAAAAATAAAAAAAAAAAAATGAATGGCGTTTTTCTTGTAGGTAAAAGATTAATACAATATAACCCACCCTAAACAGGACAGATAACGTACATTCTCCCAACTGAAATTATGCAAATGTCACCCAGTTCTATTTTGTTTAGCCAATCAAATTGTCCAGTTTTGAAATTCACCAATGAAAGCTCCCAGCTCTAATTACGCAAATTATGAAAATGTGGCCCAGTTTTATTTTGTTCAGCCAATCAAATTGTCTAGTTTTGAAACTGACCAATGAAATTGACGGAAGGCTTTATTTATCACTGATTAATATGAAAACAAAATATCAAATGTTTTAAAGTGAACAAAACGGACGAGTCATATGATAAATATGCTTATGATACAAAACTTTCTGAGGCTGTGTTCTTATTTGAACAATGTCCCGAAGAGCGTGGAAATGAAAAGACAATTTGGAATGTGTGAATTCTAAATCTAAGTAGTGCAGATTATGTATTTTCAAATTCATTCTTTATGTCTGATACACTGACTCAAAGATCCGTTGGTGACCCCGGGTAACAAAGATCAAGACAGGAGTTTGAGGGTTTCGAACTATAAATTCCCAATACGGCTAAGTCATTTATTTATATATTGATGTTTAAGGTCTCAAAGTCCTGCACAGTGACTAATTATAACCATAATGACAGGTCCAGCCAATCGGTTATACTTACGCTACCCATTTTAGAGAACTTCCACCCCAGCGTTTGATGGCCGGGATCTGTTTACCAGTAAAACAGTGCTTGTTTATAACAGTACGCAAGTACTGCTTCCCATCCTGGAGTTTCCACGGGGAATTACCGCAAAGAAATTCCCTTCATTATCTCCACTGAGTTTCTAATGATTTTATGTTGTTGCTGTGATGAGATATACCTGATGAGCGATGAGTGACCCTTTTGACGTGAGCGCGCAACTTAAAATCGGAGCCGTTGTTTTCGGATTATTTAGTGTTTATCAAGTTGGTAATTAGTAGGCGCAACGCACGTGTGGAATGTTTCACCATAGTAATATCCCCTTTTTGTTTTTAGCTTCTTAAAAATACGAGCAATCATGTGACCAAATTTGTCACATGATTGCTTGTATTTTATTAACACGCTTGTTCTACTTTTATTAACACATCTGTTCTATGAAATCGCCATCTACAGCAACACAAAACCATGCCGAAAATGAAAATTTGTTCCGCACACATGTGCCGAACGGAAAGCGTTGACGGACTATTTTTAAATAGAAGCGATGTTTCACGGGATGTTTCTACAAAATCGTGCACCGCAATTTCAATTTGAATAGCTGTCGATAGCTAAAAATAGTAACAAGGGTTCCCCTCGCAAATTTGTTTGGCGATAAAATGTGTTCTCTTTGTTGATAGTTTGTCAAATGAATTCCCGAGTATCCTTATAACTATTGCTTTTATAGACGTGAAGGTGTGTAATAAACATAGAACGACACACGCGTGTGAATGAATTAATCGATATGGCACTTCGTCGCCTGAGTGCTAGAATGTTCTTTGTCCCTTATGGGACATAGAACATTCTAGCACTCAGGCGACGACTTGTGCCATATCGGAAAAATAAAACTAGAAACCTGCGGCCTCTCGTTTTATCCCTCTGCGCTGGCACTCGTACCACAACAATTAACCCATTCACACGCGTGTGTCGTTCCATGTATTTTCTCCACGAAACTGTAAAGAGGTTCAGTAACTGCTCTGGCATTTTTAAAATCATTCCATGCACTAAACTTTTGTGAAAGAATTCGCCTAATCACTTCTGGATAACGACAGAGAATCCTATTTCAGTGTTTTGCACACACCATTTTTGCGCACCACAAAACAAAAATAAGAATTGGAAACTTGGCAGCGTTAAAAAGTGAATTATCAAAAAAAGTACTGGCTGGGTCAATTTCAAATGTTCCTACTCTCATACTCAGATATTATAACTACCATACTCAGTGTCACCTACCACCATCTTGCATGAGATACCTACTTTCTACTGCGCACAAAACAACCGGGTCGCCAGTTCCTTGGTTTTCACTGGGACAGTAGCATAGACAATCTTCTGCTTGGTAGCCGTCACCTGGGCAAGTAATGGGTGAACACCCTCCAGCATCTGAAATGAGAGATAAATAAATTTTGAAGAAAACGGCGTTGAGTTAAAAAATGTCTTTCTATAAGATGAGGTATATTTTACTCACTTCTCTCTCCCGAATCGACAGACAAAAAATCACTAACATGTTAGAAACGTAGCATACCGCCGACCTCTTATGATAGCGATCCCAATCATTTTTGTGCGATAAAATAAAAAAAAGCCACAGGATCATCACCGTAGAAATGGGGCAATATACCGAAAAACCGAACCGATACCGATATCATGAGGATACCGAAAAACCAAACACAACCAACCGTTGAGGCTTGATTATTACAATCCCTGATGGCTACGGGTGTGGGATGGGAAAATCTCACCCGAAGGGCAAGATATTTGGGCCAGACACGAGGCTTGGCGAGTGTCTGGACCAAATATCTTGTCCCTAGGGTGAGATTTTCCCATCCCACACCCGTACCCATCAGGGATTATTTTTCTCCCCCACCATACAGTGGTTACGTTAGCCAGAGGTAATTGGCGGTCACGTGCTGATATAATCAACTCATTTGGTATTCGTTGTTTTGAAAAACTATTGACACCATCGGAAAGAGCATGCAAAGGTTATGTATATACCAAAGGTTTACACCACGAAATCAATTAGGAACGGTGGCATCTTGGGGTCTAAAGAGTTTTAGAGCATCAAACTTTGATCACACGGCATTCTGATGACGTCAATAGGAATTAGTTGGTAGCAAAAAAACTGATACGATATGCATAACGTCATAATAACGTTATAAATGTATAACGTCACGTGGGTGGGGTGGGATACATCTGTCTCTCTCTGCTATCTCACCCTGGACAGACGTATGTTACACATGCAGTGTGGGGGGGGGGGGTGGGGGAGAAAACAATTGATAGGTTAAATTTCATGAAAGAAGTGACGGGTTTTCTTTTCAGTTTTGTTAACCCTCAATGGACTGGGCAACTGTCCTAAATTCCCACTAGAGTACAACCTGCACATGTCCAAGTGCTTAGCTGTGATTTCTAGTCAAGCCTTGGCTGCCTGTTAAGGCAGCCAAGATCTGACTAGAAACCACTGCCCAAGTGTCTTGGCTATTGTCAGCAAGATATCCTAAAGATGGCATGGTCAAGTCACATGCTCTGAAATCAAAAGCCTGAAGTATGTCTTTAAACATCAAAGTGCATTTAAATGAAGTTACAAAATTACTGTAGATGGTCGTAAAAGAATGCCACTGTTTAGCTCACTGGCAGTGCCATTTATAGCGTTGTGGTAAAATGATACTACAACCACTTATTCTGTTTTTTTTTCTGATGTGAATTCCTCTTTGGCACTATCAGTAAATCCCAGAAGAGATACCGAAGTATACTCCACTAAAAATACAGAAACTGACAATCTAAGCATCACTGTTACAGATATATTCCCACAAGGTGGAAGATCATCGCCTATCAAAAATCAACGTTATTTTACGTATTTGGCGAACAAATGCAGCGACATATCTTTGCAACGCCGCTGCTTTTTGCGAACCCCCTTCTCTTTTGAGATGGAAATACTAATATACCTGCACATTCGTACGCCAAATTTATAATTTTGACGTCTGCGAACGACAATCGTGTCCCTCGGCCCATTATTTCTTGAAAAGCCGGATCTACCGCCGTTATTGTGTCTTGGCCGTTAATGGTAAATGCCTGAAATGAAGCAAGAGAAGCCCTTTTACAATTCACCTGCATGTTGAAAGGGATGAAAGTTCGTTTGTGACTTTTTCCGCGTCCGAGTTGATCATTTTCACGTCAAGGGTCTCTATTAAAATTGTATTCCAAATGTCGTAATTACTTGATGATTGGAAGATCGAGTCCATAGTCAGGGATATGGCTAGAGGGTTTCAGCTGGAGGCGGTGGGGGAGGGGGTGGGGGGGGGGGGGGCACCGGTGTAAATTCAAATTGTGAGTGGTTTCGATGGGTGGTTGCACTGCAGCGCTGGGTGATATCTTTTAACCCTTTAGCCAACGAATCGCCCGCATCCGCCCGCTTAATATGCAAATACAGCTGCTGCTGCTGCTGCAAAAAAAATATTATTTTTCGAAAAATTTCAACAAAACCATATCATGTGACCCTCTTTGGAACGAGCTCGTCGTGCTCGTTCCAAACAGGGGTCACATGATATGGTTTTGTTAAATTTTTTTAAAAAAATATTTAAAAAAATGATATTTAAAATAAGGAATTTTGAAATCGTCTGCGTTGGGTAAAGGGTTATGAACCCTTCTGAAAATGTTGGTTGGTCCTAAAACGGAAAAAGCATCATTTATAATGTATCTGGGTCAGAAAATTTACCGGATTGATGTCAGAGTCGAAATTTTGAGGCCATGACAATTTTAGAGTAGGAAATTTGAAACTCAAGTTTCCAGTTGGAAATAAAAGATCAAAATTTATCATCATTTGTTGGAATTTTAATATTCTTCATGAACAATGTTAATGTATTGAATTTCCAACTATTTGCTTTTTGACCTCGGAATTTCCGAATATTGAAAAACAATACTCCTAGCTGGGGGGGGGGGGGGGGAGACACCCCCCCCCCCCCTGTCGCCACATCCATGTCCATAGTTCAGTTGAACAGCAGGTGTCGAATTTTTTTAGCAAATAATCGTATTTTTTTCTGATGAACTAGCCTCAGATCATGTTACCGTCAGTCAGTTAATCATAATGACGTATATGTTCCAACAAAACTCTACCCATAGCCACATCGTGAAGTGAAGCAACAAGGCAACTTTTAACGATAACAAATTTAGTAAATACAATTCTCGTGTACCACAAGTCGTTACTGGACATACAATCAATAAAAAAAATAAATTTCGAGGTGAACCAATCTTACTTTAAATAGTAAACTTATGTGAAATTTATGCGCTGTGACGTCAACCAATAATATATGATACTGGAGCCGTAAACATAGAAAAAACTACCCGAACTCTCGACTAATAAGAGGGCTAAGATTTTAGTCTTATTGGAACATAAGATCTGATGAGTATCATTTACAGTAGACATATGCGAGACCCTTTTACTACCACGCCCACTTTGACCATATATGGAGGACCTCTATGTACGCATGTATGCGAGGAAGTTTATTTAAGAAATAACTGTTGTTTTCCATCGGTTTGTGCGATATAAACCGAAAATTTTCATATGATTAAGCTTGTGCTGAAAATTTTCGGTTTATATCGCATGAACCGAAGGAAAACAACGATTATTTCTTAAAATTTAATCCGGCTGAAATATTAAAATATAAAAACTATGTGTACGTGAACGAAAAACTTTTAATTTTCGCAAAAGACAACAGTCAAACTCAGGAAAGTGTGCCACAAACAGGTCACGTCAATCATTGTCAAATTGTTTGTTATTTTGATTTGCGATCGCAGACGACAGATATTTAGCAAGTCACGTAACAATATCATTAAAAACATTTTTTTAAGTTCCCCGAAAATCATGTTTGGATGTATGATCTTTTATTCGTCTCCCACTTCGGTATATTTTATTAAATTCAATTGTTCCCGAGAAATTATCATTATATTCTCGCTGACTGGAGGCGACGAAAAATCGATCATTGATCTTTGTTAACAAGCTTGTTATCCTTCTATCAGTCTGCCGTCACGCCCTCACGGTGACAATTGGATTGAGTGGACGGGGCTCAAAGTTGGATCGGATACATGTGCGAACGTCGTCAAAATCGTATAAACCAAATCACGCAATTCCAAATCATTGCGTGATTTGGTTTATACGATTTTGACGACTTTCACGCTGTATTCTTTCAACCAATCAAACGCAGAGGCAGGGCAAATGATTAAATTATTAAAATTTATGACGCACTTGAGATCTATCATCTGATTAATTATTGGAAAGGGCTCTCTGAGCTCTTTCGAACAATTAATCATATGGTAGGTTTAATCTGCGTTAACATTTAGAAAGACAAAGGGTGGAAACGAGGTTGAAAAGATAATGTGCACACACAAACGTAAGAATCATACCCAAACGTTGTTTAGGTGATATTTTCTGACTCTGATTTTCAAAATGTTTTCAGTTTTCGTATTTGGGACCACTAGTACTAAAATGGCCTAAGTTTCCTCCCGGGGGCGCGGTGGCTCAGTTGGTAGAGGTGCAGGCTGCAAGCCGAGAGGTCCTCGGTTCGAATCCCACCTGCGGCAACCGCGTTGTGTCCTTGGGCAAGACACTTCACCCCCATTGCCCACGTGGGGGCACGGTGAAGTTGTGTAGTAAGGCATACTGCACGTCGATGGTGCACCTGTCTTCAACCAATGCTAACCCTTCTTGTGTGGAGTTAGTATGTTGGGAGCTGACAGTTGCTCGCCGTTGCCCGGTGGTTCTCTCCGGGTACTCTGGCTTCCTCCACCGTAAAACTGTCATGGTCATGATTAGCCATTGTGCAGAAATATGTGACCTTAAACACCAATAAATAAATAATAAGGTTCCGCCCTACAGTTTTCGCACTATTGCACAGGGGTAAAATTCTGAACATAGGACATATGTTGAATCTAATGCCAAGATATATTTTCACTATCAGATATCTTACTACATCAGGCTATTTGTTGGAGAAAGAGAATTTGAACCTCTGACCGCAGAATGATCTCAGATGTTTTAGGGCAAATTACGAAAGAATTATGGGAAACAGTGGCTTCGAAAAATTGACTATTTTTTAAATGTCATTTATTACACGGAGCAGTTACCCGGCATGTAGCTAAAATATGAAACGGAAACATATAATTGTTTTCACATTTTAGAAACAGGTGGTAATATGCTCCAGGGTAAGGCAAGTATGGGTAGTAGAAAAAATTTGCGTTCGAGGCTGCTGGGTGGCTGAAAATTACTGATATCGGCTTTTTGTCACGCAATTTTCCAGGTCGCAACCTTGTACTTCACAATCAGTTTTTTTACCCACATCCAGATTGTTTATTCCTACTTTGTCAGAAAGTGTTATATGTTTTAGTGGTTTTGGAAAATATAATACATGTTGTGGGTTAGATAACTAAGTTAAAAAAATATTCGCATTTGAATAGAGTGTATACATGTCATTTTTTGGAAATGCTTGGAAAACTGTGGAGCGGAACTTAAGATTTCGACTCCATACAGTGAAATTTAATTTTTCATGTTCCCCGCTCTCCCTGGCTATTTACGTCATTGTTTCAACAATATTTGGGCAACGTGGATACAAACTGGCAATGTTTGATTTCAGTTATACCTCTAGCCACCTGTGATATGAAGTTTGTGCTATGCTTTGTAGTTTTAGGGATATGGCTCTCAACAAATTGGAGGGATGTTGTTGTTTACATCATATCTCCGGTATCTGAGGTCATATTTTCAAAACTTTTTCACCCTTTTATTTGGGACCATTTATACTAAAAGATCTCATGTCAAACCTTCCGAAAGTTGATTTTTTTGCAGTTTTTGACGCAAGGTTGTCACAAAATTGGAGGTGATTAAAAACATAAATTGACGTAAAAACGTCAAAAGTGACATTAAAACAAAAAATCCAAAAACACTTATTTTTATTTTTCGAGCTTTCCAACATTCTAAAATTTCACGTAAAATGGACAAACTTATATTTGTTAAATTTCGAGAGTGAGCGTTCAGCAAGGGACAGACAGATATTAACCCTTTGAACCCTGGTGGTACCTTCCATGTCAGTTCCATGGTAGCAATAGGAAGCGTCCATATTTATTATTTGGGGGTAGACCCATTAATATTTTCAACGTGCAGCCTTAGGGCTGCAAGTTGAAAATATTGATTGGTCTACACCACACATTTACCTTGCAGTCATCCTCCTTAATGACATTATGACGTAGCTTGGGACCAAGAGGGAAAACGGCCTCTGGAGTTCGAAGGGTCAAACTTTCAATACAATAAATCGTCGATTTGACCTTATTTTGGTTAAAGGGCCAACTGTGAAATTGTCACAAATGCATTTAATAGAGCCATCCTGAAATTTCATAGGTGTGTGCATTATTTTCTGTGCGTTATTGAAAATCGGCGTTTTCGAGGAAAAATGAGCAATATAAACCTTAAATTTGAAGTGATGTAAAAAGGTTAAAATGGCGTTAAATAAATAAATAAATAAATAAATAATAAATAAATAAAAGTAATAATAATAATAATAATAATAATAATAATAATAATAATAATAATAATAATAATAATAATAATAATATCATGTTTATTATATGCTAGCCGGCGAAATATCGAAAATTATCTAAAAGCTATTTTTCGATATCCTTCGTCGCGATGGATATCGAGAAATATTCCACAGTAGCTCCCTAAATGACGTCACGCTTCGATGCATGACGTCGTCTTGAACGTCGCCTTGAAGGAACGATCAGCAGATCTTTGTTATTGTCTTGAAACTGTTCGCAATTGAATTGAGCTTAGTATGGCACAGTAATATATCGCGTAACATGTAATAAAAAGAAAATTTACGCTATTTCAGTAGATATAAGGAATTATCTCATTCATGTGGATCTGAAAGTATTATTTTTCAATCGTGCAAGAGCTCGCGAAAGATAAAACTTTCAGGTCCACCCTCATGAGATATTCACTAAAACACCGTAGATATCCTCTCTATATATTTTTTTGAGCTCATTTATTTTTGTGACGTAACGTCAACAATAACGTCACCCGAAAATGCGACGAGAGATGTCCATAATTATCCAGGTCGGCACCCATTTTAGATATAGTTTTATTTGGAAATGATATTTCTAAAACTTCAAAGAAGGAGCCTTGATATTAACTGGCATAGTGCTATAAGCACATTTTTGGTACCATATTATAGGTACCACAGTTTGATGGTTCATATTCCGTGCATGTGCTTCGTATTATCATTGAAGTGATATAACATAGCCTGTAAGGGTTTGCCTTGTTACAATTTACGAAAGAGTGCCCATAGGTAACAAGGCAAAAATAATTTATCATTCTACCAGTGAAAGGCAGTACACTGCAAAAAATATAAGTTCTCTTTAGAACCAAAACTGGTTCTAACCTTGTCCCTGAGATGGAACCAGCTCTGTTTAAACAGTATTTATTTCAAATCAAATAAATTTATAAAGATTAACATTAAATATTAACATAATTAAACATAAATTGAGGGAGTTTCAGTCGTAAGTTTAGAGCTTTTACGAGGTTGTCTCAAATCATTATTAGGCAAAGGAGATATGAACAGTTGGCATATCGAACCAGTTTTGGTTCTATACAGAACCAAAACTGGTTCGATATGCCAACTGTTCATATCTCCTTTCTATCAATATGTTTGGCGACTTCTTTGAATAAGCTCCAAGTTTACTGTTGAATCTACTTCAGTTCATGTAATATTCTGTTAAAATTGAATGCTAATCTTGGTAAATTTATTTGATTTGAAATAAATACTGTTTAAACAGAACTGGTTCCATCTCAGGGACAAGATTAGAACCAGTTTTGGTTCTAAAGAGAACCTATATTTTTGCAGTGTATATTATAACAAAGTGAAACTGCATTTGAGACTAGTTTAGACATAATCTTTTCGCAACCCGAAAGCCAGCCTCAAAATACAGAGTGATATATCGCATAACACCTCACACCTTTACAATCCAAACACAAAAGTAGGGGCATCCAAATATCAGAGTCGGGTTCGAATCGAATCAGGAAGAAGATTTTGAATTTAATCAAATATCGAATATAATATCTCACCGCTGCTGCTAAAGGTGGTTTTACACGAGCATTATTTGCTGCAGGGGGCGCGGTGGCTCAGTAGGTAGAGGTGCAGGCTGCAAGCCGCGAGGTCCTCGGTTCGAATCCCACCTGCGGCAACCGCGTTGTGTCCTTGGGCAAGACACTTCACCCCCATTGCCCATGTGGGGGCACGGTCGAATCCCACCTGCGGCAACCGCGTTGTGTCCTTGGGCAAGACACTTCATCCCCATTGCCCATGTGGGGGCACGGTGACGTCGTGTACTAAGGCGTACTGCACGTTGATGGTGCACTTGTCTTCAACCAATGCTAACCCTGCTTGTGTGGAGTTCGTATGTTGGGGAGCTGACAGTTGCTCGCCGTTGCCCGGTCGGTGGTTCTCTCCGGGTGTTCCGGCTTCCTCCACCCGTAAAACTGTCATGGTCATGATTAGCCATTGTGCAGAAATATGTGACCTTAAACCCCAATAAATAAATAAATAATTTCCTGCAATTTCTTGCGTGCAATTTATTTCAACTACATATTGCATGAAATATATTGCTCATGTAAAATGGGTTTATTGCAGGGACTAGTCCTATAAAACTCAAATTGTCAAATTAGACGTTATTAACTGTTAGGGCCCTGGAAGCCTCATATTTGAGCTTTATTCTGAAGGGCAGGTACCACAACTTGAAGGCTCATATTCAGTGGATGTGCTTTGTATTATCTTTGAAGTGATATTATTTAGTCTCTAAGGGTTTGCCTTGTTACAATTTATGGGAGAGTGCTCTGTGCTCTGTACCAACCGCTATTGTAACAAGACTGCTATTGTAATAAAATTATTACAATAGCGGTTGATGTAACTTTTTTACCGACCGCCATTGTAATAAATTTATTATAATAGCGGGCGATTCAAACTTTTACCTCAACCGCTGTTGTAATAAACCTATTCAATAGTCGAGCGTCAGTTTTAATACGTTTTTCATTAATTTGAGAATAAACTAACTTGGGATGTGTATAACAGGCGATCCAGTTTCATTCAAGATTTAATCTCTTTAGCGGTTGTATTACAGTAGCGGTTGTATTACAATAGCGGTTGTATTACAATAGCGGTTGTATTACAATAGCGGTTGTATTACAATAGCGGTTGTATTACAATAGCGGTTGTATTACAATAGCGGTTGTATTACAATAGCGGTTGTATTCCGCGGTTGTATTACAATAGCGGTTGTATTACAATAGCGGTTGTATTCCAATAGCGGTTGTATTACAATAGCGGTTGTATTACAATAGCGGTTGTATTACAATAGCGGTTTTATTACAATAGCGGTTGTATTACAATAGCGGTTGTATTACAATAGCGGTTGTATTACAATAGCGGTTGGTACACTTTCCCATAAATTGTAACAAGGCAAAGACATGTGTATAAGATTTGATGGCCAAAAATAATTTAGCACTTTACCAGTTAAATGGTAGAGGGCTAAATTATTTTTGGTCAGCCAAGTTTGTCACGTCTCTTTGCCTTGTTCCAATGTATGGGAGAGTGCCACTAGGCACTCTCCCATACATTGTAACAAGGCAAATCCTCTAAGACTAAATTGTTTTAATTTAAAAATAATATGAAGCACATCCACAGAATATGAAGCCATTAAGTGCGGCACCTGCTCTTCAGAATAGAGCCCAAATATGGGCTTCCAGCTCTCCACCGGTTAAAAGATCAAGAAAAACGTTCATTGGGTAATGTTTTGGAACTGAAACTTTTCTTCTCAGCCAATCAATGTGACCACAAGTGAAATATTGCACTGACAATTTTTATGTGTAAAGAACAAAAATATTTGTATAATATACGGAGTCAAAAAAGAAATTATAATAGAAACAAATGGGAAAAAATAGCATGAAGGATGAAATATAATAGTTCTAATGTTGCATCTTTGTGGACAAGAAGTCGCGCAAAGAGTTTAAGGACATGTTGTTGTTCACCCAACCGTATACAATTTTGCTACGGATTTCAAAATAGCACGTGCTACCTGAGAATGTCAAATTGAATGGGTGACCGACGATTTTCTTGGTGTTATGCTGAGCTAGAGTGCCTGTGTTATTGCGAAAACACGCTAGATTCTGTCTTATAACATTTTACAAAATTCCAAGGTTAACCGAAAATCAGAGGTTGCGTGCCATTGGAATGCATGGGATACCCCTAGATGAGCTCGCTGCTGAGTTCGGTGTCACTGTGGCCACTATTTACCGTCTCAGTGGAAGGTATAGAACAACCGGATCTACTGGCCACCGACCACGTTCAGGTCGACCAAGAGTTACGACCCTTGAACAAGACCGACACATCAGGACGTTTCACGTGCGGGATCGCTTCCTTCCGGCGACGAGGACAGCAGCAATTACTCCTGGTAGAACTAACAATAGAATCAGTGCACAAACTGTCCACAACAGACTCGCTGAACACGGCATCCGCAGTAGGCGTCCATACCACGGACCAATCCTTACCCAACGTCATCGTACCGTCAAAATGGAATGGGTACGTCAGCGTGTTCGCTGGACTCAGCAGCGTTGGAGCACAGTTCTTTTTAGTGATGAATCACGATTTTGTCTACGGCGCGCTGGTGGTAGGGCAAGAATGTATCGCCGACGAGGAGAACGGTTTTTCTGATACTTGCGTGCGGGAATGCGACCGTTTCGGCGGGGGTAGTGTGAAATGGTTTTGGCAGGAATTTCCGTGCACCATCGATCGTAGTTGATCTTCATCGATGGTAATCTGAATGGACAGTGATATAGGGACGAAATTCTTAACGCCGTTGTTGTCCCGTTGTTCAACGCTAACGTCTGATTGCAGCTATTCCAGCAAAACAATGCCCGATTGGCGCGTATCTGTCGTGACGTTCTTGAGCAGAGCGTGGGACTTATTCCATGGCCCCCACTTTCTCTAGATCTGTCGCCAATCGAGTATCTTTGGGATCAATTGGACAGTCGGATACGACTTCATGATCTTCAGACGTTAGGCGATTTACGTAATGTTCTAATGCAGGAGTGGAACCTAGTACCACAGGGTGACATCCAGAGACATAAGGTCCATGCGCCGTCGATGTCTTGCCATCCAAGAGGCAAACGGTGGACATACACGCTATTGACTGCATGTGTGAAATTTTCATTTCACCCCATGTCTGAAATGCAACGTCCTTACGTGACGTGACGCTGGCAACAGTAAGAACATGAAATTATGCAAATTCATACAGCTTGACTCGAAATATGAATTTACGATGATTTGTTTGGGATTAAAGTCGACAAGACTAGAAAATTGCTCCTCAAAGTTTATTATACTTTCTTTTTTGACTCCGTATATGTTGATGCAATTTACCGGTGCAATTTCTTGACCATATAAAACCACCTTAAGTCATTTTAACGTAGAATGACTTAATTAACGCAACTGTCACTTACCGTGTCGAAGTAATGCATTATGCTGTAGTAGTCGTATGGAACGGTGTAATTATTAATCAGGTTCCAATCGTATTTGTTGAAATTATTTAAAGTGGATGGCACTATATTTCCAGTGTTTATTATCACATAACGATCCCTATCTGGTCTACTCTGTTCGTGAAACAACCCAGCAGCATGTCCGAGCTCGTGGGAAACAATGTCAGTCTGCAATTAAAAAAAATGGTTCGTATTGATATCTTATCATGCCACCTGTTTAATTTGACCAATCAACGTGCTCTAATAGCATCGATGTACTATATGATATTAGGCTATTCAATGGAGAATAAGCTTTGGGGTCGAATCCATACACTACCAGTTACCGTGTATGAGCCCATCTGCTAAGTGCCATTTTGTTTCCGAATTAAATTAATTGCCCAACTCAAGTTTTCACCTATTTTCGTGCAAATAAAAGACAATTCATTGTGGCAACATTTTCAACATACGTAACTTGATCTGTGACTTTTATTTTATTATTTAATTCGTTTGGTGCTATTATAAATACGTTACAGGATGTTTATGTGCCAGGTATGGCGTCATGTGGGGCCAAGAGCGATCAATGTGGCCTCGCATAATATTAATCTCCCCTCGACTCACTTGACGCAGTACCTGACAAGTGAACATCCTGTAACTTATAATATCCTGACAATACGAAATATTGATACCATTGACTGAAAGGTAGCGCCTTACAATTCTTGTTGTTGACGTTGTACTGATATAACAATAGCATTGTTTTAGAGGGCGCTAACCCTTTACCTAACATGAAAAGCCGACGACACTTGCAAAACAAATTCTTGAATAACTAATTTTTTTCATTTTTTGTCTCCAAAACGTAGGTTATGACCCCTCGTTGGAACGAGTTCGACGAACTCGTTCCAACGAGGGGTCATAACCTATGTTTTAGAGACAAAACATGAAACAATAATGAAAATTAATTGGCGATTTTTAAGAATAGCGCTGGCCTATTTTGACCGTTACGTTGGGTAAAGGATAAAGGTGCATTATCGGCCTTACAAGAATGATTAGTAACTTGACATATTATTGTGTGCATCATGAGTTTTCGAGGCCACCAAAAAGTATAGATGGTTGTAAATAAGTATTGGTGAGCGGATAATAACACGAAGATGCCCGGCCATATCATGTTATCAATATTATCTCACAAACACTGTTAATATTTGTCCAAAGTTTCCCGTAAAGGGCGTAATTTAATAGCGGGATGTGGTAAGGCCTGGTCGTACCATACCCCCAGTGGCGTAGATAGCTTTTCGCTGCCGGAGGGGCAAGCCCAAAATTTTTCGACAGACCGAAAATTTTCCGACAGTGTAACAACAACAAAAACCCAAACAAACAGAAAGAATCTGTTGTTTACTGCAAATGTACTGAAAATTGGTCTTTTTTACCCAAAATTTATCAAAAATGACACGTTTTTATCCCCAAAGCCAGCATTTTAATGTTATTAGGCATAAATTCGATTAAAAATGGTCCCAAAAAATTTCCGACAAAACTTCTGGTGGTCCACCCCCCCCCCCCCCCCCACCCTTTATCTACGCTACTGCATAGCCCAGAATTGAGATTATCTCCCAAGTCACCATATGTGGACTGAGGTATTATACACTTAACCATAATATGCACACGCCTTTTACTTTGGAAAAACATAGATCTAGGCTCAAGTTTTCGACGCGTTCTTCATCCATCGTCGAGGGGTCCGACAGCACTATAGCATCCCCTATGAAGACATTCCCATTGTGAATGGGTATGTGTTCAGAACCTTCATTGGTTTAAATGCTTTGTTTACTTTTAGTTGCCGGCAAGCTACCACTGAGATCATTTAGCAACGTAGATGGGTTTTTAGTTTGGTTTAGCAGTGGACTGCTAGTACATATATGAAAATATTTCAGAGTCGGTGCTTCAAGTTCTCGTCGCTACGGAAGCACGCTTGTTGCAATGGAAATCGTATGTTATGATAATTCAAACTCAGTTTGGTTTCCTAATATACAGTACGTGGAGAGTGTATTATCATTAAATCACTCACAGCAATAATTGCAAATTTGTTGCAAAGCGTAACCAGCACAAGCAAAGTTTCAGCCAATGGACCTCCGAGTTAAACCCGGAGGTCCATTGGCTGAAACATTGCTTGTGTTTTTTGTCGATATGTACAAAATTTGAAAGTTATAGCTTGGGTGATAACTCCACTCCGCGGGTGATTTAGTTGCAATCCACTCTCCACGTACTGTATTGTTAGAAATACATAAAATGTTAAGAATACTTACGAATCCACATCCATTTCCAATTGACAGTTCTTGTGGTTGTGCGCCCTGTCTACCAATGTAGGAATAGCACCTGTAACGGAGAAAACAGAATTTGATAAGCGTTCGACCGGTTTTTATAGAGGTGACTCCAAGTGGGATGAATGACTGATTACAATTGATGTATCGTAACATCTTGGGAGATGTAGGTGTCAACATCTTTACATGACCTTTGATTTGGTGTCATCGTTCATATAAGCTGAAGTAAGAACAATATCACTGTCACACACGAACGTTATATTGACTTCTTCGAGTGCTATGTGACATTGTCTTTGCAACTGAAGACCATATAAAGCAGTAATGTGATGAAAGCCTTCTAAACTCTGTGGGTTTTGAACAAAGGCTTAGTCCTTAGATACACCCCACACAGCTTCTCTGAAGGAGTCTTTTCAAACAGCATCGAATCGGAACGATGTGGGCACCACACTAACAGCAGATAGATACAGTCAGTTCCATTTCTTCGGATTTCATATCTACTGTTGGTGGATGATTAAGTGTTAGGAAAAGAAGGGTGAGCTATCCGAGGTTATCGTCTCCTGGGTGCTATAATATAAGTTATTCTGTTTGTTGACAGGGGACATGGTCTCACGTTCCCTACATGGAATGTATATTCAACCGAGGCGTCAGCCGAGGTTGAATATATGTTTCATGCAGGGAAAGTGAGACCATGTCCCCTGTCAATAAACAGAATAACGTATATGTCCCGTTCTTACACAAGTAAAATTGAATTGTCGTACAGCGAATATTAGAAAGCAGACGTTGTTTCGGTAAGGTGTTAACTTTTAACATAACTGACTACAGTGATTTCCCTTTATTCAACGTTTACGTTCGCAATCAACGGGGCGATATCCTCTCGATTTGTTTCAGTTTATGTTACAGTAAATTAATGAAAAGAGACCTTATAATCTAATCGGTTTCATAAATAATTACCCATGTTTACATAACTAATCTTTTTGTACGTGTGTATTTTACTTCAAGTTAAATGTATTTGTCTCAGTTGATTTCAAGTGAAAAAAGACATTGCGATGAACCGTTGCTCATGGCAACGAGACTTTTTTTTTGACTTGACAGTGGACATAAGAATTGCTGACAGTAGACATATGCGCGTGCCCGGCGACATAAAATAAAATCAACGAGGCATTGACCAATCACTGCAAGGTATTGCGGTTGGTATCGGGACATTGTCCTATGTCCCATAGCACTCATGCGGCAATGTGGCTGCGGGTGAAACAGTCGGGTCACGCTGGATTATCGCTTTTAGAGTTAGGATCGGGATAAGTATTCAAAGCTTTATCAATTAACTGGTAGAGTGCTGGAAGCCCATATTTGGGCTTTAATCTAAAGTGCAGGTAGTCCATCTTAAAGACTTTATATTCAGTATCCTTGAAGTGAAATTATTCAGTCTTCAAGGATTTGTCTTGTTACAATTTATGGGAGAGTGTCTAAGGGCACTCTCCCATAAATTTTAACAAGGCAAAGATATGTCAACAAATTTTGATGACCAAAAATAATTTAGCACTCTACCAGTTAATGACTTTTTGAATTTGGGTCTACTGTATTGCTGGATTAGTGGGTCTGTTCTACTCCATATTCTTGTGAAGGAGTGTAAAGGCAATTCTGAAGAGAATTGTGTTCTTGGTTTGTGAGTTTCTGATTTACTATTGTACCTTGTATTAATTCCCGAGGGGATTCTATACACTTGAAAGGTATCATCAAATGGCGTGCGAAATTTTTGTTGTGTTCCAGTGTGCATAAAGAGGGATACCGGAAGGTTGTAGAGATCACTGAATTTTAGAATACCGCAATTTCCGAAGAGGGGATCTATGTGCGAGATATATGATTTCTTTGTTATGACCCCGACGGCTCTTTTCTGCGCTTGTAAAATTCTATTGGTGCAGGTCAAATGGCCCCAAACCTGGAGTCAATACTACGAAACGTTTACAGTTGTATTTTCTACCTATAATGTAACTGACAACTGACTATTTATGTATTTATTGGTGCTTAAGGTCACATACTTATGCACAATGGCTAATCGTGGCCGTCACAGTTTTACTGGTGGAGGAAGCCGGAGTACCCGGAGAGAACCACCGAGCATCGACGAGCAACTGTCAGCTCCTCAACATTTCAACTCTGTTTCAAGCTCCGCTCAAGCACGGTTACAGCGGTTGAAGACATGTGCACCATCGATGTGCATTACGTCCTAGTACCTAGTACACGGCGTCATCGTGCTCCCATGTAGGCAACCGGGATACAGTGCCTTGCCCAAGGACACAACGCGGGTCGTCCTGGGCGGGGATCGAACACGGGACCTCTAGTATTGAAGTCCAACAGTCTACCATTGAGCCACAATATAACTGAGTAAAATGAATCATTGGCATTTTAAAAGATCTAAAAATGAGATTTAAAAATGAGTCATTAGCATCTTCAAAGATCTGGCAATTTGCCATTTGGCAAATTGCCTGATCTTTGAAAATGCTAATGACTCATTTTGACCCATTTAAAGTCATAACTAGAAGATACAATTCTAGAAAATACAATTGTAAAAGTTTTTAAAGTATTAACCAATGGATACCTTATACAAGATGACGATAGATCAGTGAGAAGTATACAGTTTTTATTGCCGTCGTGGGTAGAAATTACTTTGCGCAATTTAGTACGAAATTACATTTGCTATTCTTGAGCACGCCACAGAAATATGATGTTTAAATTTCATATTTTTATTCATGTATATACCAAGAAATTTTAGAGCTTTTTGATCTTGCTCGTCACCATCTGGCACAATATTTATGTAGGTTAGAAATAGTTTAATGTCGTTTACCTTATCGTTTTGTGGATGAATTGGCATACATGTATTTAGTTTTGGCTAGTTTGTTGGCAGAACACTAATAGTGTATTTTGGCTAGGTCGGCATTAACACTGTCTGTAGGGTGCCAAGATTGTTACCTGACCTAAATGCCGTTGTGTCATCGGCAAAGGAAAGTAAACGGAGTTCCATAGACTCGCTAATACCGTTATTGTGAGAGAGCGGTGGCTCAGTGGTAGACTGTTGGACTTCTATGCTAAAGGTCCCGAATTCGATCCCCGTCCGGGACAACCCGCGTTGTGGCCTTGGGCAAGGCACTTTATCCCAGTTGCCTACATGGGGGCACGATGAGGCCGTGTACTAAGGAGTACTTCACGTCGATGGTGCACGCTAAAAACTAAAGTGCTAAAAACTACACTTGAAGTGCTGTATTTAACACTTACTAAGTGCTGAACTAGCACTTTGTTCAAGTGTAGATATCCCAGAACTTGACAGGCGTTACAATAATACCACTTGACAAGTGTAATGTCGCGACACTTAAAAGGAAACAACGCAGATGACGCGGATCAGGCTCGAACTCTCGAGCCTGATCCGCGTCATCTGCGTTGTGTCCTTTTAATTATGTGCCCACCAACCGCAAATCAAATTATGGACGATTCTGGAAGAACCACCAATGCTAGACACATGGGAAGTGCCAACCATTCAAGTTTCAGATGTCTGACGATTGTAATGTCTAAGTGCTTAAAGCATTGCACTTTGAGTGTTAAAATCAGACCCTAAGAGTTAGAATGGGTTTAACAGCTTGAAAGTGTCAGTTTTAATACTTTAGTTTTTAGTGTGTGCACATGTCTTTTACCGCTGGCTAACGTTTCCAAAATAGTATTCAGTGACCAGAGGAACGGGCTTCGTTCAGTTAAATAACTTTGAAACCACTGATGGGCAATATTCCCAATACCGCAGGATTCCAGTTTATTTAGTAGAACTGGGCGATCAATGGTGTCAGTAGTAGAAGATGTGGAGATCGACCCCTATTGGGTAATCTCATGTGACGTCATAGTCACGTGACCTAGTTACGTCATGTTTGGTTGTAAAAGTAGCCCGCGCGGGCGAATATCTTGTGACGTCATTTCCATACTGATAAGTGGATTATTACGCATGCGCAGCACATGTTGTTAGGGTGACACGTGTTTCCGTCGTTCATTTTGTATACTGGATGCGCCATCTTGGTTTCTATGGTAGCACGTGATTGGTATGTAACCCAAACGCCTGCAACAGGACCGGGGGGTGTTCTGAAGGTGCATTCGACCGAATAGGACTAGTTTTCTGGTTTGGATACCTCGTTTAGTTGTAGAATCACCCAAATGGACTTGGCGATTCCTCCATATCACCAAAAAACACCCAAAATCACTTTATTCCCCCCCCCCCCCCACCCAGAATCTTCTTTTTCAACTAATACGCGCGTTTCTTTGTACAAGAGTCAATCTAATTACCCAGAATTCTCGGATACTTCTTATTTATCTAGTTCGAATTCGTTCGGAATTCTCTGCTCTGCTTCTAACTATATATCTACAAGTTATGACTTCTGATTTCTCCCAGATGTGCACGGTGTGTAAAAGTGCGTACACATCACATTCAGCACGCTGTATGTGCACAATGTGCGCAAATCACATACGGCACCTGGGCAAATGCTAGATGTGCGGTTATGTGCTTGTGCGCTAGACACATACGGGTATTGAATGATACCTATGACATTATGGTGTACTATTGGAGGATATCTATTGAATTATACCTTTTAGGGGATACCCTTAGAAATCTATGGTTCCTGCATCCGGGCACTTAACACTTCACGCTGCATCCGGTTACTTCGGTTGGGTAGTTGAAAAAAGACAACACTATGTAACATTCAATTCATGTCCTTTTTATCACAATCACAGGTACACAGTTCATTGCGTTTATAGCCAATTGCCGTACGTATCTTCATATATACAGCAGTACAGGCAGTTTGGGATGCCTCTCAAAAAGCAAATCGGGGGCGAGTGATACGACATCCATCTGTAATGACGATCAGTCGAGTGTTGACGAGTGATAGTAACGGCATGTTCCTTTAAATTTACTTGAGTGCATGATGTTCAGACTTTGATAAAGCTCTTCATTTAACTAGCAAGGAGCTACGTGTGTGCTTGATATACACACAAACTTTGACATAATATCTGAGTATTTAACTAGTAAAGCGCTTAATTATTTTTACCCCCATGTTACCTATGTATCCTATGTATCTCACAATCGGGGCGTTTTTGAACTGTTAGGCAACTAAAGTTTAATGTACCTGGGCCCTTGTTCCGAATCCGTATCAAGGGCCCCTGATACAAGCGCGTGATTCTGCTGTTGCCAAAACAACGGCATTAATATCATTTTTCTATCGCTTCGCGTTTTTCCCGTCAGAGAAAACAATTCGCCGAACCTAATATTGTTTTCTCTGAGCCGTAGGCTGTATCTGCCAACTAAACGCCCTGTAACGTATTTATTATGCACGGCATGGTAAAATGTCACTGGGGAGGTTAACTCAACGAATAGTTAAATTATGCGCAATTTTCGGCATCTGGGCTGGTTTGTAGCCTATTATTGGGATTTTCCTGAACGCTCGAGTCGAGGCTTCTCTCTTGAAGTAAAAGGATTAGCTTTCGTTATGAAATGTGGAAAACTCCACCTCAGTAAACGATGAACGGCATATTTTAAAATATAATAAATCTTTACACCAAGAGGGATATTTAATTCACCAGTAATTATTGCAAAAGTAACGACCAAATTCACATTTACGAAACACACAGTTGCTCCACTTCGCAAAACAGTATTCAGTAAAGTGAATCCCAGTGACGTAATTTCTCTGAAGTGTAACGTCATCACTGACCCCAATATGGAGATCAATGAACGCTATTCTATTTTTTCAATTTGCGTCTTTCCATCGATAAGGCAAATGAAAAAGTTCCTCTTAAAATAGTTTTATAACACATTTTGTGGACAATATTGAGAGATAAATTTATCATCACCACATTGTGTGTGTCCGGAAATTCTGATCAAATCTCGTTTTAGGCACAGAATCGCATTCTGACTCGCACTAAGAGGCTTCGAACGCAGACGATATGAAATTTATTATTTTAAATATCATTTTTTCAAATTGTTCAAAAACTTTCAACAAAACCATATCATGTGACCCGTCGTTGGAACGAGCTCGTTCCAACGAGGGGTCACATGATATGGTTTTGTTGAAAGTTTTTGAAAAAAAACTTTTTTCAACTGCTGAATTTGCATGTTACACGGGCGGATGTGGCCGATTCGTTGGGTCAAGGGTTAAGAGATAAAATAGTATGTTGTGGAAAATACCTAAGTCACGGTGTTTTCCTCGGATAAATCGGATTCTCGAATTCTGTGAAAAAGAATTGTTGCGATCAAAGGCAAAATTCCAACTGATTGACCTCCGGCTGTAACGGAATTCAATTTACGGAGTTTTGTCTTCTGTATTGTCAAAATAATCTTATGGCAGCACCCTTTTGTTCGTACAATGATTAGGATGGGTAACAGTAACTGTATGGATTTTAGAAGAGGATATTAACAATAAATGCACTTTCTCGTGTTTTGCAGGACAACTGGAAAGTTTGTCCTAAAGATACTTTTTGAGAATGTGTAGGGTCATGTCGAATGGCTCAGTAGGTAGAAGTGCAGGCTGCAAGCCGAGAGGCCCTCGGTTCGAATTCCACCTGCGACAACCGCGTTGTGTCCTTGGGCAAGACACTTCACCCCCATTGCCCATGTGGGGGCACGATGACGCCGTGTACTAAGGCGTACTGCACGTCGATGGTACACCTGCCTTCAACCAATCTAACCCTGCCTGTGCTGCAGTGCGGAGTTACGATGTTGGGGAGCTGGCAGCTGCTCGTCGTTGCTCGGTGGTTCTCTCCGGGTACCCCGACTTCCTCCACCCGTAAAACTGTCACGGTCATGATTAGCCATCGTGCATAAATATGTGACCTTAAACATCAATAAATAAATAACATGTCGAATGGTCAGCCAATGATAGGAGAGCGACATGTTCATGAAAATTTATTATGATAGTCATTTAGAACTGAGTCAATTCAAGCTTGCCGTTCGCTGGGGTAACACATCGAATTTTTCAATTATGTATGATACATCGACGTGTCTTTCCTTGCAGATAAATTACGTATAATACTTTTTTAATATAATATAATGGGTTCCTTGACCTGTTTTCGTGCTCATTTCGATGATTAGATTGTTTACTTCGCATCACCAGTCCAAGCCATGCCATCGTAAATAGGTGGCGTTGACAGAGCTTCATCTATAGACTGAGCTTTTGGACGGAGCTTCTGGAGTTATTCAAAGAAAAAGAGAGAAAACTGTGTTTTTACTTCCAGTTTACAGGGCAGCCGGAGTCGTCGGGAATAGGCTTTACGAAACTAATAAATAAATAGTTTATTGTTTTATAAATTGAATGATTATTTTATGTTAAACAAATCTGTTTATGTCCCGATACCAACCGCAATACCTTGCAGTGATTGGTCAATGCCTCGTTGATTTTATTTTATGCCGCCGGGCACGCGCATATGTCTACTGTCAGCGATTCCTATGTCCACTGTCAAAGAAAGCGTCTCGTTGCCATGAGCAACGGTTCATCGCAATGTCTTTTTTCACTTGAAATCATCTGAGACAAATACATTTAACTGAAGTAAAATACACACAAAAGTACCGTTATTACGTACAAAAAGATTAGTTATGTAAACATGGGTAATTATTTATGAAACCGATTAGATTATAAGGTCTCTTTTCATTAATTTACTGTAACATAAACTGAAATCGCTTCAGCGAATATTAGAAAGCAGACGTTGTTTCGGTAATTCAATTTTACTTGTGTAAGAACGGGACATATACGTTATTCTGTTTGTTGAGAGGGGGACATGGTCTCACGTTCCCTGCATGAAACATATATTCAACCTCGGCTGACGCCTCGGTTGAATATAAATTCCATGCATGGAACGTGAGACCATGTCCCCTGTCAACAAACAGAATAACTTATAATGTTCCAACAAGACTAAAATCCTCCTCCTCTGATTGGTCGAGAGCTCGCTTAGTATATTCTATGTTTACGGCTCAAGTGGCAAATGTTACTGTGTGACGTCAATACGCGAAATATTTGAAATGACGTCGCCCGTTTCGTAATTCCTTCACCAACGGAGTGACAAGGAAGCCGCTTCATTTTTCTTGATTTTTCACTCATGCAGCAGACACTGTTCCGGATGAGGTGTTGTTTATATTACAAACCAATATACGATTTGAACTGAGATGGAATGAGTTTATGTGGTTTATTGATTATTTATCAAATGCCGTCGTGGATGCACGAGAGGTTTATTTACTAAACCTGTGATAGTTAAAAGTTTCCTTGAACAAGGCAACCTTTAACGATCACAAGTTTAGTAAATAAGCCTCTTGTGTATGTGTAGGTTTTAGGCCATGGGTAGTGTCTTATTGGAACATACACATTATTGTGATGAGTTGACGGTAACATGGTCTGAGGTGTGCGGCTCGAAGCGTATGTTCAACCGAGACGCGAAGCGTCTCGGTTGAACATAAGCTCCGAGGTGCAAACCTCAGACCATGTTACTGTCAGTTCATCACAATAATTTATAATGTGAAAGCAATTTACATGTTTATGAGAGGGTATGTAGACTAAAATTGACGCCTCGGTTGAATATAAATTTCATGCAAGGAACGTGAGACCATGTCCCCTGTCAACAAACAGAATAACGTATAATGTCAACAATCACTTTCATGCTGCTTTCAAGAATAAAAGTTCTTGGTCAACAACTGTATACTATTCAAAAAAGGGTATTCGATAGTTGCGATAGTTCTGGGGAGGATCTCTAACGACGTATTGTCTCGTTATTACAGTGATATCCATGAATAATGGTGTTACAGACCTACAGTTAGGTTCTCAAAAGGCGGCCTCTTTCTCTGCCAGATAGCGACACACTTCCACAAGTAGGTCTACATTTCAGAATTAAACAAGAGCTATTGCTGAAGGCAGTTCACGCCACCAACCCAAACTGCAGCGCTGGACCGACGAAGCATTTAAATATACTATTCACAAACAGTAGAGGGTATTTGAAGTGAGATATATGAATAAATATCGTCGCCTGAGTGCTAGAATGTCCTATGTCCCCTATGGGAGTACTCTGTCCTCTATGGGAGTATTCTGTCCCCTATGGGAGTACTCTGTCCTCTATGGGAGTACTCTGTCCACTATGGGACATTGGGCATTCTAGCACTCCCGCGACGATGTATTTATATTTTCATCAAAACGACAGTTGAGGCATTGCAATGTGACATATGGTGAATGATTTCAGCGACAGTTGGGTGTCTGACAGGCACACATTCCACGCACTGAGCTGTAGAAGACATGGACGGTCAGTGAGAATTTACCACATTCAGGCCAAGATCTCAGTACCTTGTAAAACCTCCTCCGTTCGCGAGACAAGCGCGGATCCGACGTGGCATACACTCCTCATCAAACGTCTAATATCAGCTTGACTTATCGTCGCCTGGGTGCTAGAATGTTCTATGTCCCCTATGGGACATAGAACATTCTAGCACTCAGCCGACGTGATGTTATTCCATTCTTCCTGCGGGGCAGCGGCGAGTTCTGGACATTGGTAGGGGGGGGGGGGGGGGGCTGTTGTCGTTGTCGTAGGCGCCTGCCAAGCATATCCCAGACGTGTTCGATTGGTGAAAGGTCTGGACTTAGTGCTGGCCAAGGCAATGTAGTGATGGTCTGCTCCTGGAGGAACTATGTAGCGACACCCTGTGTGCGCGTGAATTGTCATTTTGGAAAATGAATCGACGGCCGTGACGTCGCGCAAATGGCACCACATAAGCTGCTAACATGTTGTAACAGTAGTACTGTCCTGTGACACGCCCTTGGATGACATGTATAAGACGCCTAGAGTGTATATCATATGAAACACGGGACGCGGTGTTTACATTTCATCAAAACACAGAGTTATCCGGTGAAACTCAGTGTTACAGCAGAGATTAACACTGTGTTAGTCGGTGATTTTGTGTGAAAGAGATTGGTGTTGTTGATTGGCAATAAACACGGTCTTACAGAAATTGCTAATGAAGCTTTTTGGATTTTTCGTTGTTCATCCGCCCTTGTCGTAAATACTTTTCTTCTTCAACGAACTGTGGATGTGGCGTTAAGCACCAATTAATATGATTGTCATCCCTCTCATGTTTGCCATCCTTCTAGATAAAAACATACGCAAGGGGCATGTGTGCACTCACCCTGCCTGAACAGAGACGATTTTTCTATCGGGGAGGGGGTATGTCTTTACAATCATGTTGGCCAATTTTTAACCACTCTTCAATGGAGAATGGAGGAAATCCACATTTATAATTTATTTTGACTCTCCTCAGGAATTCTGAATGTGTGGGTGTTTGGCTTCCTTCCTCTTCTTGTCGCCTGGGTGGGTGGTTCATTGTGTTCATTGGCTGCCTTAATTTTTGCTTCCGACTGCCCTGGCCTAGAATTTGACAAACAACATCACTCCGTCATTCAAGGGTGCCAAGGAGCTCACGTACGTCGAATACGAAAACATGTATGTATGGGTATAAAACATTAAACGCATTTTTTTCACTTTATGGTCAAGGGGGAGAGGGGTTGAACGAAACAAAATTACCGTTGAAGTATTAAGTTTCATATAGAATTTATCGATTGTTTTAGTACAACTTGTATACAGTAAAGACAATAGAAGTATTAAGTTTCATATAGAATTTATCGATTGTTTTAGTACAACTTGTATACAGTAAAGACAATATTATTTTATTATTAACACTTTGGCTGATCGCTGATTTGTCGCAGTTTCATGTGAGAAGACCATGCATGGATACCCTCTTTGCTTCCAACCGCCTCCCTATTCCCACATCTCGTCATCAATGAGTTTGCTTCTGAGTGTCAACATTTATATGAGTAGACTAGTAGAATAACCTGAGAGATGATGTGTGAGTTATTTAGATTTCCTGGTACCTACATGTACAACGACGTTTGTGTCGATATGTAGGCCCACATGTATTTTTAAGACAATACATTTGATGAAAACAATCGACGAATCTGTGAAAAGTGGCTCTAAAATTATTTCTGTTGAATATCCTTGAAATCTTTGTTGCTGTCGGGGCGATTTTGTTATAAGAACAAAACGTAATCGAGCGAAAATCGAAAGAAAATCGCGATTCATCTTTGACGACCCAAGCGGTGAGTCTAACTGAAAAGGAAAAGAATCGTGATTATAGCGACGATCGATTCGAAATGGTTTCAGATTGACACACATGTACATAACAATACATTGTACATGCATAATATTAACAAACGCCAAGGTTATATAAACTAAATTCTAAGACAGGAGACCATTAATGAAACTTACGTCAATCGCATCATTTTTGATGTGACCAATTTTCAATGTAAGTGTATTATGAAAATACACTTTACATGTAACTACACTACAAGTCAGAAGTATTGTAACAACTTCGATATAATCAGGAGTCGAAACACGGTTATAAACATTCAAAATATGCGTTTATCGTGTTTTCAGTGGTACTCTGCGGGAAAATCGTTTATCAGTTCGTTTCTAGTGAATCCAGTCTCGTTTATAAACGACGATGAACGTGGTTGCAAACGATGATAACCGTTCGTACAAATAAAAAAACGAAGAACTTCAATTGTATAACCGCAAGCTAACGAATAGAACTGACCTATATGGGTACCCATTATTAACATTACAGAGACGGGAGATGGTCGGTTAAAAATTAATTCGGTATATTTCTATTATTTTCTGGCTGTTAGCAACACCCCCACCCCCGAAGTAAAAAATAAAAAATCATCTGTAGGCCTGCAGTTATACAAAACGTGCCCCTTCCACCAACAACTGTCGATACCACTGCAGACGCTACTCATTTCCCTAAAACGGGGACCATGATGTGGGTCAAACGTGTACATCTCGCCCTGCTCTTCAGTCGCAATCATCGAAGAAACTTCATTTCAGCTTAAATTCAGAGAGAAAGGCCTGCTATATGTATATGATCGTCTCAAAAAGTGCAATTCCCCTGCCTTTTCACACTGTGGTATATGAGGCGTCATTTAATACTGAATAAAGGTGACAGCCCCGGTTTATGACACCCCCATCCCCACCCTGCCAACTATCGCTTGAAGAATCAACGAATATTTAAAGGCTTAAATTTCATAACCCAGGTTTTCGCACTACTTTTTATATGGATCTCAGTTTGCGGTATGTTGATATTCTGTCGTTTTCATTCACTGCAATTGAATAATATTTGCTAAAACAACAGAAAACATGGCAAAACGAGTTTTCATTAGCCCCTTTTTTCATTATTTGCGACAATTTTAAACTTTTTTAAAATTCAAAACACAGCCTACAAAATCATCGCATAACATTCGTAAAAAACATCGCTGCTCATCACATGCTTTTGATAGGATGACAAATTGTCCCTATCAAGTTCGGCCCAGAAATTCGTCGTACTAACGTGAAGAACATTCACGTCATTGGCCCCTGTCTATGCGTGTTACTGGAATTTACCTGTTCTAGTTTATATATTACGGGAGAAGTGTACCACCAAACCACCACGGAAAGGAATTTTCCTCCCAGCAATTATTTTCAAGTTTAAGAGATCAACAAAAGCGCCAGAAGTACTTGAATGATTGCCAGTGGTACCCGAGCTTTTACTCGTAAATGTAAAAAATGTAAGTATACGTCGGGTGTGAAATGCACCCCACAACCAGTGGTGCAGAAATCGCATGAGGTAGTTACCCCCCTCCCCCCGCCACACCCACCTTTAAAAAATCCCAAACCATCTTGTGAGTCGCAGCCTCCATTCCACCTCCGCGGCGCATGGTTGCCCCTACCCACTGTCCCTGTGTGATACTGTCATACGAGATTTATTTGCTAATGAATGTGCTACTCAGCTGAGTATTTCTACAGAAAAAGGAAATGTTTGCGTCCGAGGCAAATATCTTATTCAAAATGAATCTTAGGCTCTCATTTTGGAGATACTGAGAAGAGCATTTATCTGAATATAACTGACCTTCCCCGTATCTTGTTCTGTTCTTGAAATTAGAGCTCCTTTGAATCGAAATGTCACTGGTGTAACATGTCCGAGGACACACTATACAACGACCGCCTTTGTAATTCATAATCCAAATATTTTAACCATATCGTCGCATGAGAACCATAAGGTTCTATCTGCCAGTGGAAGATAGAATATTATGTTTCTTTTCGGTAAGGAAATGCTCTTCTTTTGCTCGTTTCTGATCCCATCACAGCTGTTAAAGTATTTGCGTATCTTTCACTCAAAGTCTTCTCCCAAGGTTTTATGTCACTGGTGTAACGCTGAGTTCAGAGAGAGAAATCGATAAGGTTTTGCATCACGACAAACAACAAAACGACTGAAAAGACACAAAAATGGACAATGGCAACATTCCAACCGAGAAACAATGTTGAAGTCACCCATTCTCACTGAGGGTCTACAGGTTACACTCGATTACAGGCTATTAGGTTTTTTAAATGTCACTGGTGTAACACCACATTCTCTGTCTATATGGATGAGCCAGTAAATTTCATAATGCCCTTTGTATGTCTGTAGGAAGCCATATGAAATCGGTGTAAATGTTCTATTTTCACACCAGAGAGTTACTTGAAGCCGCTATAAAGCTATATGAATGAACCCCCCCCCCCCCCCCGGGAATTCCTTGGTGACTTTTTTCGGTAAGGAAAAATCAAAATGCGAGAGTAAAGGTTTATAATTTAATGAATTTTTTTTCAAATCCTTCAATCAATAATTTATGTCAATTGGTGGATAAATGTGTGAGATTTTGTTAATGTTATGTGAGATGTTGTTCTGACAGACCGTACATATTCAACACTGTGTACGGCTCATTCCTTTATATATACTGAGACAAAAAAGAAAATATAATAGAAACAGATGTGAAAAAATAGCATAAAGGATGAAATATAATAGTTCTAATATAGCATGTTTTGAATATGAAGTCGTGCAAAGCGTTTAATGACCTGTTCTCATCCACCCAACCGTTTACAGTTTTGCTACAGATTTCAAAATAGCACGTGCTACCCGAGAATGTAAAACTGAATGGGTGACTGACGATTTTCTTTGTGTTATGTTGTGCTAGAGAGCCTGGTTTGTTGAGAAAACACGCTAGTTTTTGTCTTCCGGGATTTTAAAAAATACCAAGGTTAACCGAAAATCAGAGGTTGCGTGCCATTGGTATGCTTAAGGCTGGGATGCCTCCAGATGAGCTCGCTGCTGAGTTCGGAGTCACTGTGACCACTATGTACCGTCTCATCGGAAGGTATAGAACCACCGGGTATACTGCCGACCGACCGCTTTTATGTCGACCAAGAGTTACGACCCCTGCACAAGACCGACACATCAGGGCGTCTCACTTGTGGGATCGATTCCTTCCGACGACGAGGACAGCAACAATTACTCCTGGTGGAACTAACAATAGAATCGGTGCACAGACTGTCGGCAACAGACTCGCAGAACACGGCATTCGAAGTGGGCGTCCATACCACGGACCAATCCTTACCCAGCGTCATCATACTGTCAGAATGGAATGGGTACATCAGCGTGTTCGCTGGACCCAGCAGCGTTGGAGCAGTTCTTTTTAATGATGAATCACGATTTTGTCTACGGCGCGCTGATGATAGAACAAGAGTGTATCGCCAACGAGGAGAACGGATTTCAAAATAGCACGTGCTACCCGAGAATGTGAAATTGAATGGGTGACCGACGATTTTCTTTGTGTTATGTTGTGCTAGAGACCCTGTGTTATTGAGAAAACACGCTAGTTTTTGTCTTCCACCATTTTAAAAAACGCCAAGGTTAACCGAAAATCAGAGGTTGCGTGCCATTGGTATGCATAAGGCTGGGATACCTCCAGATGAGCTCACTGCTGAGTTCGGGGTCACTGTGGCCACTAATCACCGTCTCACTGGAAGGTATAGAACCACTTGATGTACTGCCGACCGACCGCGTTCAGGTCGACCAAGAGTTACGACCCCTGCACAAGACAAACACACCAGGACGTCTCACTTGCGGGATACTTCTGGTAGAACTAACAATAGAATCAGTGCACAAACTGTCCACAACAGACTCGCTGAACACGGCATCCGAAGTAGGCGTCCATACCACGGACCAAACCTCACTCAACGTCATCGTACCGTCAAAATGGAATGGGTACGTCAGCATGTTCGCTGGACTCACCAGCGTTGAAGCAGTTCTTTTTAATGATGAATCACGATTTTGTCTACGGCGCGCTGATGATAGAACAAGAGTGTATCGCCAACGAGGAGAACGGTTTTCTGATGCTTGTGTGCGGGAATGCGACCGTTTCGGCGGGTGTAGTGTGATGGTTTGGGCGGGAATTTTCTTGCACCATCAAACGCAGTTGATCTTCATCGATGTAATCTGAATGGACAGCGATATAGGGACGAAATGCTTCACGTTGTTGTTGTCCCGTTGTTCAACGCTAACGTCGGATTGCAGTTATTCCAGCAAGACAATGCCCGATGTCACGTGGCGCGTATCTATCGTGACTTTCTCGAGGAGCAGAGAATCGAACTTCTTTCCTGGCCACCCCCAATTTCGCCAGATGTGTTGCCAATCGAGCATCTTTGGGGTCAATTGGACCGTCGGGTACGACTTCATGATCTTCAGACGTTAGGCGATTTACGTAATGTTCTAATGCGGGAGTGAAACGCAATACCACACTCTTGCCACCCAAGAGGTAAACGGTGGGCATACACGCTATTGACTGCATGTGTGAAGTTTTCATTCACCCCATGTCTGAATTGCGACGTCGTGATCCGACGCTGGCAACAGTACTCTCTAAAATCAGTTGGGTTAAATAGTTTGGGTTAATGTTTAACCCAACTGATTTTAGAGTGTAAGAACATGAAAGTATGCAAATTCATACAGCCAGACTCGAAATATGAATTTACAATAATTTGTTTGGGATTAAAGTCGATAATACTAAGAAAACTGCTCCTCAAAGTTTATTGTACTTTCTTTTTTGACTCAGTAGGTGAGCAGACTTCACCCGTATTTATTTAACAATAATAACTATCTTGTCGCTGGTGTAACATGGGTCTCACAGGTTTAACGCTGCGGTTCTTAACATAAAACAAGGAAATGGCTTGAATTATTCCCTTGTTATACTGCTCTTGCGAGAGTGACTTCTGAAATTTTGTGAAAGTTAGTTTTCATCCTGGTGATGTTGTTTTGTTCTGTTACACCAGTGACAGAAAGGAAAATGTTTATATCATATCTGAATACAGTATGAAATTCCTCAAAAAGTGTATATACAATGTTATGATTCTATTGGTCCCACTCCATTAATATAATGGAAGTGTCACTGACACTGTAGCTCAACTTGACAAACTTGAACTTGGTAAGTTATAAGTGAAGTGGCAAAATTGAGGATCATTGGTTTCAATGCTATTTGGAGAAACTTCAGCATAACAGCATTGTGCGTGCACAATGTCAGAGCAATCCATGCATTTTAAAATGTAAACTGTAAGACTGGCTAAAGGAAGAATGTTGATACACAAATGCAGTAAGTTTAAAGGTCATTGTAAACATCAACTTTTTTCACAGAAATGAATGCTAATCGATAGCTCTTATCTGGATGGCTCGCCTAATGAACACACAAAGTTCAAAAATAATCCTATGATAAATGTGGCCTGTAGACCATGTCAAAGAAGAGTGTTGATGTACAAATGCAATAAATTCAAAGGTTGTTGCTAACAGCAACAATTTTTGATGGAAATGAACAGAAACCCGATAGTTCCTATCTTGGTCACCCGGAATAAGCATACCGAGTTTCAAAACAACCTGATAATGAATGCACCCTCTGAGGCGTGCCAAAGGAAGATGTTCATGCGCAAATGCACTAAGTTTGAAGGTCATTGCTAGTGGCAATGTTTTTTTTTTCTGGAAATTCATAAATATGCCCCGTAGAGAGTGCAAAAGGGATACGTTGCTGCACAAATGCACTAAGTTCAAAGGCTGGCGTTAACGACAAATTGTTTTACGGAAATGACATAAAATCAATAGCTCCCATTTAGAGGTCACCCCGAACAGGCATACCAAGATTCAAAGCAATCCGGTCATACGTATGCCCTGTAGGGCATACCACAGGAATATATTGATGCCTCACTAAATTAAGTTCGAAGGTTGTTGCTAAGTTAATACCAACGACAACGTTTTTGACGGAAATAGACGAAAATCGACAGCTACAATCTAGAGGTCACCCTAAATAAGCATACCAAGTTTAAGGCAATCCGATCATAAATGTTCCGTGTAGGGCGACCCAGAGAGAAATATTGACGTTTAACTAAACTAGGTTCAAAGGCCATTGCCGGAAATGAAATTGCTAAATTTAAAATGTGATAGGGGATTATTTTTCACATATCATCAGAAATTGTTCTGTTGGCAACACCGAAAACCGGCCGGGTTCTCTGTTCTGTTCCATCATTGGGTACATGACGCCAGTAATGGCATTTCTCAGGGGAGTACTTGTTACATCTGACTGTCGACTGGAGGTGTTCAGTACCTCGTGCTGACCCGAAGGCATGGCTAGTATATTCATGTTAGTTCGCGTGTTTCAACATCATCTGACAGTAGAAACATTTACTACAATAGATATAAGTGGTATCTCTCTGTCTCTCTCTCTCCCTCCCTCTCTCTCTCTCTGTCTCGCTCTTTCTCTGGTAGCCGATGCACTACCTTTCAACAATGTTTGCAAGACGAAACCTCCCGCATGTCTCCACTTGGCCAGTGGCGGCGGGAGGCCCTTGGGGCCCCTGGCCATAATTATGATGGGGCTCTCGGTGACAGGATGCACCGGGCCGACCATGGTTCGGCCCGGTGCGAGAAAATTTGAAAATTATGGATGAAAAACGCCAAATTCTTCACTCTAGAGAGGAAAATTCAGTTGTCGATTACCCCTTTACCCAACGAATCGGCCGCATCCGCCCGCGTAATATGCAAATTCAGCAGTTGAAAAAATAACAAAACCATATCGGATGACCCCTCGTTGGAACGAGCTCGTCGAGCTCGTTCCAACGAGGGGTCACATGATATGGTTTTGTTGAAATGTTTTGAAAAATTTGAAAAAAATGATATTTAAAATAATAAATTTTGATATCGTCTGCGTTCGGTAAAGGGTTAAAGGAAGAATCCCACATTTCACTTGCAATATCGAGCTCTGTACATGAATGTCTGGGTTTTTCTGTGGAGATGCAGATTACGCTTGATTTTTTTTACTAGCTGTCAACGTGTATTACTTTCGGTTCACTGTAAGCGGAGACTACGGAACTGCGTGCGTGTTGATGAAAAACTGTATTCCAGCGCGCGGAGAAATTTCATTTATGCACAATGAGCCTGTAAATTATTAACTTCTCTGCGGGGGCCCAATGTTTTAAAGAGGGCGCCCCCCCCCCCCAAAAAAAAAAACAAAAAAACCCTACAAATTTCTTTTTTCTTTGAGCCCCCCCCCCCCCCTCCCCCGGAGCCCGGGGCCCCTGGCCATTGGCCACCCAGGCCTTATGGACCGGCGGTCCACTGAAATAAATCATAACGAAATTCAATTTTCAGAATGTGATAAATGAAGCAACAAGGACAACTCACCTAACCAGTTCCCTCATTGACCCCATTATTGTTAGTGACACGGTTAATGTTGTACATGCAGGAATCTTAGAACTAACGGTATCAGATCACAAAGCAACATATGTACACGTGGGTTTTCCCCTGTACAAAACACAATCTTCCACGAGAACAGTGTGGAATTATAATAGAGCCGATACAGAAAGACTGTATTCACTGATCGCCGAGCAATGTTGGGAAGAACTTATTACAAAGCCAGACGACATTAATATCTCAGTTAGAAATTTCGTGTCCACATTGTTGCATCAAGCGGAATTGTGCATCCCCTGCAAAAGAATTGTTGTCCGTACAAATGATAAACCTTGGTTTGACAGTGCAATAGGAGTGAAATTCGAAGGAGAGACCGTTTTCGTAAAGACGCCTTAAAATCTAATAATATACAAATTTGGCAAAAATATAAATCATCAAGAAACAAAGTGAAGAATATGAAAAAATATGCTAAAATCGAGAACCTAAACAGTTCTGGCATACAGTGAAACAGTTTATGAATAACTTTACGTCAGAATTGTTAATCCCACCCCTTAAGGGAACAACTTCGTCAGGTCAGGATGAAATTGCTGTGGACGACTATGAGAAAGTTGACCTTTTGAACAAAATGTTCATTGAAAACAGTCGTGTTGACACGTAAGGTCATCAATTTCCAGAATTTAAGAGGAAATGCTCCCCAGAACTACTGTCCGAAATTAGTGTCACAGAATCGGATATTGATGATATGATAAGTAGTCTCCAAACAAAAAAGGCTTGTGGTCACGATTGTATTAGTCATAAGTTACTAAAGATAACGCGGCTTTCTATACGCAAACCGCTGGGTATGCTGTTCAATAAATCCCTGGAAACTTCTGCCTTCCCAAACGAATGGAAACTAGCTGATGTTATACCACTGTTTAAGAAGGGCAGTAAATCGGACGCCAGTAATTACAGACCAGTCTCTTTGTTAAGTGCTCTCGGTAAACTATTTGAGAGAATTGTATTCAAAAATGTTTATGCGTACTTTGCTGAAAATGATCTCTTTTATAAATTTCAGGCAGGCTTTCTCCCAAAGAGTAGAACTATCTATCAGTTACTTGAGCTCTACCACACTTTATGTAATTCGGTAGATAACCGTTTGTTCAATTGTGGTGTATTTTGTGACATATCCAAAGCGTTCGATGGAGTTTGGCATCCGGGTCTGATCTTTAAATTAAAACAATACGGAATTTCTGGTAGTCTGCTCAAATGGTTTAGAAGTTATCTGACAGATCGGAAACAAAGAGTTCGAATTAATGCTATTTTATCGAAATAACGCGACGTGCCATGCGGTGTCCCACAGGGTTCCGTCCTTGGTCCGTTCCTGTTTTTGCTCTACATCAATGATATTGCGGAAGATCTAGAGTGTTTCTGCAGATTGTTTGCTGACGACACCTGCTTAACTCACAGTGAACGGTTCACGGCGATATTAGCCATGAAATTGAATGCTGATATCGACAGAGTTATACAGTGGTCCAAAAGATGGCTTGTTAATTTTAACCCTGATAAGACAAGGGCAATGCTTTTTACCCTGTGCGACGATTTTATCTATCCAGACGTCACTTTCGGTGGCATTTCTCTCGATTTTGCAGAAGATCACCGACATCTGGGGATCGTTCTGCAGTCAAACCTTGGTTGGGACAAACATATTGCTAATATCTGCAAACAAGCCTATTCACGACTATCGCAGCTGAGAAAACTAAAGTTTACCCTGAATCGCAAAACTCTAGAACAAATGTATCTATCCTTTATTTTGCCCATTCTAGAATATGGTAGTCAAGTGTGGTCTGGGGCTCCCAAGTTCTTACTTAAGAGAATGGACGACGTTCATCATGACGCTGCTCGCATAGTAACCGACATAACTAGATCTGTATCTCACGAGCTGCTGCTCCTTGAACTTGGGTGGCAGTCTCTTGAGGAGAGAAGATTTGTTAAATCCATGAGTACGTTTTACAATATCGTGCATGGAAATGCACCGAGATCTCTTCAAAATATACTACCATCTACCTTTCGTGACGTGACGTGACGTGACTTGGCATAACTTACGAGATGCTGACAACTTTGTACAGTATAACATGCGAACTGAGTTATTCAAATGATCATTTTTCCCAGCCTGTATTTCTATCTGGAATGATTATTCAGATGCTGTTGGAAGCAGCCCTTCATTCTATTCATTCCGACGACGTCTTATCGCACGAAGACCAGTTAAACCACCCTTATAATTCAATTTTGGAAAAAGAATAGTCAACGTCGTGCACTGTAAGCTTAGAAATGGGTGTAGTGATCTCAACTCTGATAAATATGAGAACTATTTAATTGATTCTCCTCGTTGCTCCTGTGGGGGCGATTTTGAGGATGCTAACCACTTTTTCTTCCCCTGTCCAAACTATGACAATATAAGAATTCTCATGTTTCAGACCATGACAAAATTCAATATTACAAGGGTACAGCAGATTTTATATGGTGAAGGTAGCCTCACAAAAAGAAACAATGAGATTATTTTTTTCTGCTGCACAGCTCTATATTTCAGATTCAAGGAGATTTGACCAGGCTTGTTAGATGAGCTACATGTACGACGCAGCACTTGATTGCAAGGGAAAGGGCGAGACCTCGACTGGGTCACTATTTCACTCACTTCGTAGTCTGAACAAGAACTGTAGTAGTCCATTCCATTTCTGGTCCTTTAAATTTCAGCTTGCCATTAATTTTGATATGCTTTCCGCGTCGTTCAGGGGAGGGGGGGGGGGGCTGTGGTATCAAGTTACGTGTTACGTGTTAAATATGTTTTTTTATTATTTTGTTTTCTCTCTTTCTTGTTTTGTGCTTTTTGACAGTATTTTTGTTTGTTTTTCCCCAATTACAAGTTTTGTTCAGTAATTAATTGTATTGCAGTTGTTTTGCTGTTATGTAAACTTATATGATAATTTATGCATGGGAGAGAAGTGTTTCTAAGTGGTAAGCACTTGTACTCCAATCCCTTTTGCGATTTTGTGAGCAAATAAAATATGTTTAAACTTTAAACCGGCCGCCACTGCACTTGGCGACAGTCAGAGAGCGAATAACCAGAAGCCTAGCTCATCCTCCTTGAAACAATTTGTACAGAGTCTTAAAGTTTCGGGATACAGGAACGTTGAGCACACTTTTGGAACAGTATGGAGAACCCCAGATATTCACATGTGTGCATGCGATACACAAACACATCTGGGCAAATAGAGATGACATAAGCCAGTCATATTTTTACGACAACACAGGCATATCTCATAGTAGTAGTGATCGGTCTAGCGGTAGTAGTGTTAGAGGGCACTTGCCATGGCTTCGGATTAAGATGGCAACACTGCTAGTAGTAAACGTCAGTAGAAGTGACAACGCGCATTATCATATCATGGCAGCTCAGCTCAACTACCATTACAAAAGTGGCACATAACTGGAGGAGTCACATCCGTCTCTACAAATCTATCACAAAAAACCCTTTCATACTATACCCTTAGCAATACGCAAGTGCACTACGAAGAATACCATTTTTCATAGTACTGTCATGCGTTTTGTAGGGAAACAATTGGAATAGAGTGAAACGTTTATCGCGCAAGAATCAAATGCAGTTACTGGCGACAGCGCCAATCAGACAGGCAATGGAAATCGGGAGAGATCCCAGAAAATACTTGTACCACTGAGCTACTAAGCACAAACATATTTGAATGTTGTCAGAAATGCAAAAGCACTGTGTGGGTTATTTATCCCATTAATGGTCGTTTATTTGAACAATAAAAGCCTTGAATAAGTTTTTGCTTTATTCACCTAGTAGGGTGGCAAATTTCCCCATAGGTTTAACGCTGAAAGAAATTTATTCCTGTAGAAGAGACGGACTTTTTGACCTCTGACCTCTATCGCATCCGTGTTGTCGTGTTTTACGCTTGTGGAGACATAATGAACTGACGTTTATCAAATGATGACCGTCATTTAAATGTTTAGTTTCAGAATATATATCATATTTCAATTCTTCCTAATAAAAAAAAATGAACAACAATTAACAAAGAAAACACAAATTAAGTCAATCGAAACCCTGCGCTAAAAAGCATACAATTTCGCTTGTGAATGACGGCGGCATGGAAAATGTTTCATTTTTCCAAATTAGTAAAGTGTGAATAAACAAATGCACGTGTCGTCTGCGCATTTCATTTGTTGTTTTCTTTAAACCTTTTTGAAAGTATTACACAATGCCAGTAGAAAACACTACATTGTTCCTTTAATAAAGTACTTTAGCAAGTTTAGCTCAAGTTTTTAGACAGAAATGTATCACTGCTCCTAGGGGGCGCGGTGGCGTCGCGGTAACCGGTTCTTGTCAGATCACCGAAGTTAAGCAACGTCGAGCGCGGTTAGTAGTTGGATGGATGACGATTTCAGCGACTGATTAGTGCTCCCGCGTTGTGTCCTTGGGCAAGGCACTTAACCCCGATTAGATTGCCTACATGTGGGCATGATGACACTGTGTACTAAGGCGTACTGCACGTCGACGGTGCGCATGTCTTCAACCAATCTAACCCTGCCTGTGCTGCGGTGCAAAGTTCAGAGTTACGATGTTGGAGAGCTGACAGCTGCTCGTCGTTGCTCGGTGGTTCTCTCCGGGTACTCCGGCTTCCTCCACCCGTAAAACTGTCACCGACATGATATGACCCTGGCTGTTAATGTGTCGTTAAACCCTAATAAAAAATTTTTTGTTGGCAATTTTGCTTTTCTATCGAATTGGACCAATGCGCTCACTTCTCACTGTGTTTTGTAGCGAGTAACAACACGATTTTAGCCGCGACTGCCCTGTTCAAGATTTATGGGATAAACAAAATAAACGTGCAGTGTGTTCAAGTAAAAACATTATTCTACTCGTAGAATTAAGAATGAAACCGAATCGCCAGAGGCTCGTCGGTTTCATTCATAATCCTACTCGTAAAATAAATGTTTTATTTGAAAACACTATACGTTTATTCTATATATCTCTCTTTTGGGGTGGGGTGGGTGGTATTTACTCGCCGTTCTTACCTGGCATATAAAAATACTTGCCAATTAGTATAAGCAATATTTATTTCATAACCGACTGTACATGATTATCAAACGTCTACTCATTACCAGAATATAATAAACAGCAGTAGTTTAGAAACTGAATTCAGCAGCATGTGAGCTGTTTCCATGTACTACTTACAAAATAAGTGCACAAATATGGCTAGAAAGCTTTACATTTTATTTCGGAGAAATCTGGAATAATTGATATTGTATAAAAAATCGAAGAAAAAAGAAAGAAACTGACGAGTAAAATTTAGATGGATTTGAGTTGGAAGGAATGATAGAACGAAAGAGGGATAGTGGATTGTAACTAAATCACCCGCGGAGTGGAGTTATCACCCAAGCTATAACTTTCAAATTTTGTACATATCGACAAAAAACACAAGCAATGTTTCAGCCAATGGACCTCCGGGTTTAACCCGGAGGTCCATTGGCTGAAACTTTGCTGGTGCTGGTTATGCTTTGCAACAAATTTGTAATTATTGCTCGGGTGGAATCTCCACTCTGCCGATGATTTAGTGATAATACACTCTCCACGTACTGTACGTTGATTGACTTGACTTGGCCCGTCTTGGAGGATCGGGTTTCGTCGTTTTTCGCAGACGTTCCAGCAGTACAGTTATATAGAAAGCAGTAGATTTCTAACATCTGCGACTATTTATTTATTTATTTATTGGTGTTTAAGGTCACATACTTATGCGCAATGGCTAATCGTGACAGATTTACGGGTGGGGGAAGCCGGAGTTCCCGGAGAGAACCACCGAGCAACGACGAGCAACTGTCAGCTCCTCAACATTCTAACTCTGATCAAGCTCCGCTCAAGCAGGATTACAGCGGTTGAAGACATGTGCACCATCGACGTGCTGTACGCCTCAGTACACGGCGCAATCGTGCCCCCATGTAGGCAACCGAGATAAAATACCTTGTCCAAGGACACAACGCGGGTCGTCCCGGACGGGGATCGAACACGGTACATCTGCAACTATGTTTTGGCCGAGGACAGGTGGGGCGTAGTTCTACAGAACACTTTTTATTAAACCAATACAAATGTTTCTGTATTCAGTCGTGGGTCGTCTACAACTTGACGAAAGGTACGCGCTCGCCTCCATGCCGCATCTGTTTTATATGTATCAAATGGAAGACTGTAAGCGAAGATTTAGCTGAATATATTTTACCATGGTTTTCAAATTGTACCAGGTAACGCGTTCTTGAACACAGCGTGAAACTAAAGAATAGAAACGAACGGAAACACAAGTAACTGTTTTGGTAACTTCATAAAGACTTTTCTTTTATTTAACACTTTGCTTTCTCTCTCTCTCTGTCTCTCTGTTTATGTCTCTGCCTGCCTGCCTGTTATTTAACACTTTGCTTTCTCTCTCTCTTGTCTCTCTGTTTATGTGTCTGCCTGCCTGCCTGCCTGCCTCTGCCTGCCTGCCTGCCTGCCTGCCTGCCTGTCTGCCTGTCTGTCTGTCTGTCTTCTGTCTGTCTGTCTGTCTGTCTGTCTGTCTGTCTGTCTGTCTGTCTGTCTGTCTGTCTGTCTGTCTGTCTGTCTGTCTGTCTGTCTCTCTCTCTCTCTCTCTCTCTCTCTCTCTCTCTCTCTCTCTCTCTCTCTCTCTTCATCTAATCATAAATGTACTTACCCACTCCCTCTAAAGATATTGAGGTAGAACGCTTCATCGGTGCGATTTACAAAAGTTAAACAGGTAAATTGTTCCCACTCGGCAAAGCCACTTTGTATAGCTGTCAGATCGCTGGAAGCTGTTGAAATAATTAAATGAATGAATAAACAAACAAATAAATAAATAAATAAAATAATTAAATAAATATGAGTAAGAACATTTTGTCATCACACCGTTAATAAACGTCGTTGTGGCATGACCATTGATTATTATCCCTCGATTCTCTTGAAAGCTTTCTTCTAGTTATTATGACTTTAACCCTTTACCCAACGTAACGTTCAAAAACGGCCCGCGCTATTCTCAAAAGTCGCCAATTAATTTTCATCATTTCTTTCATTTTTTTTTTTGTCTCAAAAACATAGGTTATGACCTCTCATTGGAACGAGCTCATCGAGATTTCTCTTTTAAGTCCGGCTTATTCTTAAATTAAGCATGTCAGAACCTTGAAACTTTTTTGCCGCAGTTCGCCATACATCCATCACTACGCTGGATCATGGAGGGCCAAAGTTTGCTTTGCAAAACTACTCGTCTCAGTTTCTAAAATTATGCAAGCTTGTACAACGATTTTACAAAATTATAGTAGATACATCAATAACAGGAATTTTTATGTGGTGCAGGCACATCCGCAGGACCAATCTCGAATCTCGACTCCTTCGCGAATTACATTGGAACACTGCCGTGATTTCTAGGTTCAGTTTATATTTGATATTTGCCATTTTGTTGTTTAGTCTTTATTTTTATTGTCTAGGGGATGACGGGAAGATAGTCATAAGGCTTTGTCATTCCCCACAGTATACATTTGTACATCTACCTTTGTTATTTGTAACCTTGTTTCTTTCCTTTGTGTATGTATGCTGTGAAATAAATATTGAATTGAATTTGTACCAGGAATTTATGTGGGTTTCAGTGAACGGAATATAACAATCCATTAAATATAACTTTGAATTTTGTGCCACCAAGCATCTGATGGGATTCGTCAATGAGATGGCTGATGTATTACTTAAGCGTATTTGGAAGATCGCAGGTGAAATATCCGAGTATGAACACTGAGGCTTAACTCTTCGAGACTTTAATTATCCTGACGTTCAAACGTAACAGAGAATTCAGGTTCTTCAACGTTTCTCAAAATGTGACGTCAAACGTCGGAAAGTGCAAATAACAAGATTTCTTCACATTAGTGATTATCTGGTTACGGGCTAGATTATTTTTGGTGGTCTAAATTTGTTATTCAAACTGTTTCATAACAAATTATTGGAGAGTGCCTAAAGGCACTCTCCAATAATTTGTAATAAAACAAATTTATACAAAAAAAATTATTTGTGTTTGACTGAATATGAAATATAAGCAGGGAAAGTGTTGGCTTTTGTTCTGGTATGCTCATTTTTGATAGTGGCTTCTAGCACTCAACCAGTTAAGAAGTCTTATATTTGTATTGTAAGCTGCGATAACATTTGGCTCAACGGTTGTCACTGAGCGCTATTTGGGAGAAAATAGGAATTGAGCTTAAAACTTTTAAAAATCGAAAAATAATAACAAAACAAATGACCACAAAGTATCAACACTCTGTTTGATTTCGTCCGTCATATTTATTTATTTATTTATTTATTTATTTATTTATTTATTTATTTATTTATTTATTTATTTATTTATTGGTGTTTAAGGTCACAGATTTCTGCACAATAGCTAATCATGACCATGACAGTTTTACGGGTGGAGGAAGCCGGAGTACCCAGAAAGAACCACCGAGCAACGGCAAGCAACTGTCAGCTCCACAACATACCAACTCCACACAAGCAAGGTTAGCACTGGTTGAAGACAGGTGCACCATCGACGTGCAGTACGCCTTAGTACACAACGCCGCCGTGCCCCCACGTGGGCAATGGGGGTGAAGTGTCTTGCCCAAGGACACAACGCGGTTGCCGCAGGTGGGATTCGAACCGAGGACCTCGTACGTCATAAGACGTACAAAAGTATAAAAGGGTTAAAACGCTTTGACCACTGTACGTTGGTCAAAACGTAGGTCACGGTAACATCTTCAAGAATTCCGACTATATTCTCCTTCTGTGCAAGTCTTCTGGCTCAAAACTATTAACAGGGAATTTTATTCTTACTTTGTGTCAACAGAATTAGTCCTTACTTGACACTCATAGATATTTTATCAATCCTTCATTTATTCTTTATCTCTTTAACTGGTTGAGTTCTAGAAGCCACTGTCAGGGCTTTCCGAAAAATGAGGGTACCAGAGCAAAAGCCGACATTTTCCTTGCTCGTGTTTCACGTTCTGTCATATGCAAATAACATTTTCTTTATCACACCAAACAATATTGATTAAAATAATATCTTAGGCGAAAATTATCTCCCTTGAGATTACTGAAATCCAATTAAGAAGGCAGTGAATGTGGGTGGTGAGGTGTGAAACTTTTTAGACTTGATGTGCGTGGATGAATGACAATGAGGTGTGAAATTGCGACACCAATTAAAGCAATTACTATGTAATTTCTCATCCATATCTGCGTTATTGTACAGTCCGCGAATGTGTTTTTTTCATAGCAATTTGGAAGTGTTAATTCATCAGAGGACGAAAATTGGAAAAACAACATCTGGCAGACTTTTAGATTATTAAAAAGAACAGTGTCTGTATTTTATGCAACGATGCGCACACAGTTGATACAATGAATATAAAAAGTTATAGATCACCAAAAGGGTCTGAAAAGGCAGTTTTTTATTTTTTTGAATGGGTTTTTATTGGGAACAATAGTCCAATGTTCAAATTGATTGGGAAAAAAGTGTAACAAGATAGCTTTTATTTGCTTATACTACGCCACAGGAAAAGAACTGTAGTTTGTGAAATGATGCGCACATCGATGATAAAAATACACGAATATTAAAAAAAATAAGTTTTTATATGAAGTTCCCATCTCTCTCAGTGTTAAATGCCTGAACAGCTTTACCAAATTAAGGGGAGGTAATGTTATAGAGAATCGCATCAAGGGAAACATTTTCTTGGCCAAGTATTAACTTGTTTTATCACAAATTATTGAAGAGTGCCTATGAGCGTGGTGCCTGTGGGCGTGGTGCCTATGGGCACTCTTCAAATGTGATAAAACAAATTTTGATGAACAAATTCAGACCACCAAAAATAATGTAGCTCTCAACCAGTTAACTAACCCAAAGGCCATGCACCTTCATAAAATGGCTTATGACCCATCAATGGACGAGTTTATTCCAATTGGTATCGACGAGCTGTGTTTTGAACGTAAAACCTGAGCATTTCTAGTTAACCCTTTGAAAACAAGAGGTCGCTTTTCGGCCTCGGGACATGATGCGTCAGAATTTCATTACATAGGATGGCTGCAAAGAGAATGTGTGGGGTGGATCAATATTTCCAACGTGCAGCTCCACGACTGCACGTTGAAAATATTAATTGGTCTACCCCCAAATAATGAATATGGACTCTTCCAATTGCTGCCACTGAACTGGCATGGAAGATACCACCAGGGTTCAAAGGTTTATCAGAAATGTACTTTGAATAGGTCACCATCTAGTCGTGTTTAGTAATTTTCGGTATAAGTTTTTGCCATCTGGAGTTTTTTTTACTTTTCAAATGTACAATTTCCCTAAAAGAGAACGGACGAAGAAGTGTACACTGCAAAAAATATAGATTCTCTTTAGAACCAAAACTGGTTTCAATCTTTTCCCTGAGATGGAACCAATTCTGTTTAAACAGTATTTATTTCAAATCAAATAAATTTACCAAGATTAGCATTCAATTTTAACAGAATATTACATGAACTGAAGTAGATTCAGCAGTAAACTTGGAGCTTATTCAACACAGTCGCCAAACATTTTGAAACAAAGGAGATATGAACAGTTGGCATATCGAACCAGTTTTGGTTCTGTATAGAACCAAAACTGATTCGATATGCCAACTGTTCATATCTCCTTTGCTTAATAATGATTTGAGACAACATCGTATAAGCTCTAAACTTACGGCTGAAACCCCCTCAATTTATGTTTAATTCTGTTAATATTTAAAGTTAATCTTTATAAATTTATTTGATTTGAAATGAATACGGTTTAAACAGAACTGGTTCCATCTCAGGGACAAGATTAGAACCAGTTTTGGTTCTAAAGTGAACCTATATTTTTGGCAGTGTAGGATCTGTTCTGGTGATTGGACGACGAAGTGCGAATTCTTCGATGCTAATAATCTTTGATGTACATTGGCGACGAGTACACTTCAGTATATGTCTCATTCTTCAACTTGAAATATTCTCGTAAAAGCGAGGAATGTGCATTATTATATTTATGTCAAAACGGGCAATACCTCTGCAGTGACATGGTCGATCGATCTCAAAATCGCGTCAGTGTTTAACTTCGCCAAGTTAAAGAAAAATGCTTCATAAATCAGAAACAAAATTGCGTCCATAATAGGGCTGCACGATATTCAAAACTGAATACCGGTATCGGTATTAAAAAAAATACCGCGGTGTACAGTTATGTCGAAAATTGTTCAGATATATGAACACAAGTTCCACAATAGAGACTCGAGGCATCACAGTCGGAACGAATTAGCAAGCCTTGATGATACGGTTCGAAAAACCTTTATCCAATGCAGACGATATCGAAATTTATTATTTTCAAAATTAGTTTATCAGATTTTCCCCAATGATTTCAACAAAACTATATCATGTGACCCCTCATTGGAACGAGCTCGTTGAGCTCGTTCCAATGAGGGGTCACACATGATATAGTTTTGTTGAAATTAAAAAAAAAAATTCAACTGCTGAATTTGTATTTTCCGAGGGCACAAGCAGACGATTCCTTGGATAAAGGGATAATATTATTCGGGGCTACAGTTGAAAAACTCAAGACATCTTGAAAATTAAATTGTGGGTAAATAAATAATGACGATAAGCCGATATTTTTGTAATTACACCGGTATTCAATCGATATTGGTTTGAATACCGGTATGTATCGGTTTATCGATATGCCGTGCAGCCCTATTTCATAAACGGACAGACGGGCAGACAGACTGTAAGACGGACGCATGGACCAAATAGCTGAGAACAAAGGATAAAGGCACCCAAGCACAAGACGAAAGTGTTTTAGCACATGGAAGGTGAGGAGATCATACCTCGTAACGACCATGGTAAAAGTATTTTGGATGCACAGTGAAAACATTTTTTTTTACTGGCAATCATTTCATCTAATGTGCATGTGCAAGTAACAGAAACTTTCAACTTTAAAATCGTGTATTTCCATGTACAGTTAAAAAAAACTCCCAACATTGAATTCATTTTAGAGTTCTGTTTTCCAATTACAGAATGTGAGCTAGTTAAAGGGTACTGCGGGGAGTTCGTTGATCTGAAAACTGGAATATATTGTGTCACCAGAGTGATGTTTCGAAAATGGCGTGTAACGAGTGGCCAATAAAACTCGACTCATATTCTAACAGTTTGAATGTCGAAGTGACAAACTGTGGGAAGCTGACGCCAAAAGTCATTTATTCGGTTAAAGACTTGGTGGCGGTCTGTCAACAATTAGAAGAAAAGTACTTGTCTGAAAAGTTACCTGTGATATGTCAACAATATCCACAAACATACTTGCATAGTTTGCTTTTAACCCTCAACCCTTTCCCCAACGTAACACGCAAAACCGGCCAGCGGTATTCTAAAAAATCGCAAATTAATTTTCATTATTTTTTCATTTTTTTTCTCAAAAACATAGGTTATGACCCCTCATTGGAACGAGCTCGTCGAGCTCGTTCCAATGAGGGGTCATAACCTATATTTTTGAGACAAAAACAATTAAAAGAAATAGAGATTCAATAATTTTTTTGCAAGTGTCGTCTGCTTTTCATGTTAGGTAAAAAAGGGTTAAGGACGTTGTTATTGGATGTTGTCGACAGTTCTGTGTAAGTAAGCATTATACATTCACGGCTATCCAATGTATTTCTTTATTATTTGCTTCATATGTGTCTCATTACAGTTTTAGCGTTCGATGTACAATGATACAGGAAGTCCACGTGACATCACAGTTTGAGTATTGACACTGTAGTGCAGTGATGACGATCAGCCCCGCGGAGCTTTCCAGCATTTTTAGACTACCAGGTGGCCCATTAACCACTAATTTTCTTCTTGGGTCCTCAAGTTTCTTCTCGACTGACAAGTGAAGGTGCGTTTAAATGTCTAACCTATGGTAACCAAGTGCCTACTAATACCCTATGCGTATTGTTAATGAAACGATGTTACCATAACCACATATATACTGTCCAAAACAAGTTACCCCCCCCCCCCCCCAAAAAAAAAAAAAAAAAAAAATACCTGTGGGTGGGTATACGAATAGCTCATATTGTGAGGTTCTGCATTCTTCTCTCGGATCGGGCATACATCCTTAAAACTGGTGAATATTTGCTGGCTATTGACCACTTCACTGCCGTGTGCTTATAGAGAATGAGACATCACTGTGAGAGAAATTCGGAAGGTCATGGACAGCATGCCACGCCGATTAACCCTTTACCCAGGGTAACGGCCCAAACCGGTCAGTGCTATTCTCAAAAATCTCCAATTAATTTTCATTATTTTTTTCTTTTTTTGTCTCAAAAACATAGGTTATGACCCTCGTTGGAACGAGCTCATTCCATCGAGGGGTCAAAACCTATGTTTTTGAAAAAAAAAATAGTTATTCAAGAATTTTGTTTGCAAGTGGCGTCTGCTTTTCGTGTTAGGTAAAGAGTTAAGGTGTGTTAGATATGCTTGAGGCTGTTCCATCAGGTACTGACCAACGTGGCGTTTTTTAACGTTGTGATGACGTCGGCTGTGCCTAATATTCATTCAGTAAAAAGAAAGCTCTAGAAACCCTTGCTTCATTAATAAGGCATATCCCCCTACTGCAAATAGCAGGTTTTCTCAGGAGAATTTCCCCATTTACTGTATACCCACTGGTATTATAAGGGGGTGGCGGGGAGGGGGGGGGGGGGCTTAACTTTTTTGGACAGTATAAATGGACTACCAAGCAAAGACAAACTCCCACTAGCAGTGTACACAATATATATATGATTCTGTGTGGTATGAACACATACAAAATGCGACAACATTCTATTTGAGGAACATCCAGGATCCAACATTGCTGCATTATATCATAAAAATCATAAATCGTACAGTTGCGTCTAGATTCCCTCTATATGGACGGGGATTTGGACGCGTCTAGATTCCCGCTATATGGACGGGGATTTGGACGCACCTGCGTTAACAAGTGGATCAAAGTGTCATGGAATAGGTGTGGCAGAGCTCTTGTTGCTGACGTTTCAGATTGCCACAAACATTTGGCGAATTTATAAACTGCATGAAAGACAGTGAAAGAACTCCGTTATCGTGCGGGATCAATTGTCAAGTGAAAGATATAATCACAGGATGAGAATTTGGTTTCATCTCAAGCGTTTGCTCTTACAAATAGAACCAAGGACTGTCCCTAAAAGATTATGCCCTTGATTTCTACAACTTTCCTCACGACAGTCACTGCAGGTTGCTATCAAAACAAAAAACAGAAAACAAGAATTACCACAAAATTTACATGGATTTATGACACGCCTGTTCTATGAAATCCCCATCTACAGCAACACTAAACATGCGGAACATGAAAATCCGTTTCGCACACGTGTGCCGAACGGAAATCGTTGAACAGATGATTGATCACCCGAAACTGAATCGCGTGCGAAATAACTAAATAAATTGTCTAAAATTGAAGGATATGGTGAGTTTAATGTGTACGAAAATAGTGAAAAAGAAATACAGTCGATATATGAAGGGGATAATGAATATCCAGAAGAAGAAGAAGAGTATGAGTACGCAAATTTGGTTGGCGATAAAATGTGTTCTTTTTGTTGAAGTTGTCAAGTGAATCGCTGACTGTCCTTCTAATAATTGTTTTGTATGGACGCGACGGCGTGTAATAAACACAGAACGACACGCGCGTGTGAACTAGTTAATCGATGTGGCGCTTGTGCCATCGCGCAAAGATAAAACTCGTGGTCTGTCGTTTTGTGTATTTGGTCGTTAAACCAGGTGCGTGGGCAGGCTAAATGAAGTGGGGGGCAGAATATTCTACTGCCAATAGCAGCAGAAAAATACTCGACCTCACTTCGTTCACCTATGCTAGTGGGCTATGAGTGTGCAGTTACAGGCCCAGGGATTTGTACGGGGAAAATATACTTTCATGCCAATTAGGGCACCATTAATACTTTTTGGAGGCTTAAGTACATAAAAGGTGAATGAATAACTACAGCAAATTGACCCAAGAAATGTCAGAGTTGGAGGACATGGACCAGTTTTAGGATTTTCAGCCAACACTGTATATAAGGTTGCAATTTTTCTGGGAAAGTATGTGGGAGGTGGGGGGGGGGGGGGGCTATCCCCAGTTGACATACCGCTTGGTACAGCAAATGGAGAAAACAAAGACCAACGCAAGATATGTTTTCTTTCTCCAGTACCTTATCCATCCATTCTACTGACCAGGAACCCAAACTATAAAACTTTTACAATTGTATTTTCTAGAATTGTATTTTCTACCTATTAATATAAATGACTGAAATGAATCACAACATTTTTTAAGATATGGCAATTTGCCAGTTGGCAAATTGCCAGATCTTTGAAAATGATAATGGTTCATGTTAACCCCATTTAAAGTCATAACGTAGAAAATACAATTCTAGAAAATGCGATTTGAAACGTTTTATAGTATTGGCCCCAGGAGAGATCTGCATTTGTTATCTTTCTAGAAAAATATAAAGTAAGTGATTGATATCTATCTTGCTATTACTTACTGAAGCCGTCTGCTATAGTGTAAGGAAGGATCCCATCTGTCCATTTATTACCACCATATATCTCCAAGTTCAAAGCTTTTCTTTTCTTCCTCGCTTCCTCGCTACAAAAAAGATAATGTGTTCTCACATTATGGGGCCAAGACTATGAAACTTTTACAATTGTATTTTCTAGAATTTTATTTTCCAGTTATGACTTTAAATGTGTTAAAATGAACCATTAACATTTTCAATGATCTGGCAATTTGCCAGTTTTTAAAATGCTAATGGTCATTTTAGGCTGTTATATTAATATGCAGAAAATACAATTCTAGAAAATACAGTTGCAAAGGTTTTACAGTATTGCCACATGGTTTCATTTTATTGTTGGACGTCAGAAAAGTGTTACGATATGACAGTGCAAGAATTGTGATGAAATAAGATTAATATTTCATAAATTGCGTGACCTCATGTAAAAAGATGCAAAATAAAACTCTATTGGGGTTGGTAGGCCGAACAAAATTAAATAATTGATTCTCGGGCATTTTTTTTTCAAATGAATGCGGGAGGGCGGTTTTTATTTTTATTTCGTATTCCTGATGGAATGGTCGCAAATGCCTAAAATCCAATTGTGAGAGACTAAAATTAAATACTGGCGCTTCCATGTTGATTTCGCTGTTTAGTTTTTTGTAACAGCGATCACACAACACACATTCACTATAGAACAACTGAAATGAAGATCAAAAGAATAAGGCGTTTTTTAACTGGTTGTGTTCTGCAAGCTACAATCAGTCCTTTCAAAAAATGAGGGTACAGTGCAAAAGTAACGTTTTCCTTACCCACGTTTCGTATTCAGTTAAACGTAAGTAATTGGTTGTTTATATAAATTTGTTCTATTACAAATTATTGGAGAGTGCCTAGGGGCACTCTCCAATAATTTGTAATAGAACAATTTTTGATGAACAAATTCAGACTACCAAAACTAATCTAGTTCTCGACCAGTTAAATAAATATTTGTTTTTGTATACAAATGAGAATCGTGTCGCATTTCGCCAAGAGAATAACAAAAATGTATCAATGTATACGAGATAATGCATCGCAAATCGGGATGTGATACCGTTTAAATGACATGGTAGTTTTGTGCATTTTGAACTTTGCCTCCGAAATAAAAAATAACGAACGCGGGCCGAAAAAACGAAAGCGCCGGTGCCTGAGAATCAAAAGATTAATTTTCTTTAGCCTTAAGTATTTTCATATTTTTATTGCGACGAATCCGTCGAAGATTATTTTTTTTTATCATTCGGACAAGTAAATATCTATTTTATGGAAGTACACCCCCGAATAAGAATAATAAAACAATTTAAGCGTTTGCCTTATTCGCGGTATCAATTTGCACTACTTTACATGGCATTCAAATTTCTTTAGAAAAAAGACCTCAGCCGTCGCCATACCATCTTCGTTTTGTGATATCAGATTACAAAACGTCAACAAAATGCATCGAAAGATAACTCACCTAACAAACTTGCCATAATAAAGTCAGTTTGCAATATTTGAAAAAATCCCCAAAACACCACATGGCACCGCAGTGGAAGAATCGTCATGAAATTGCTCCAATTACCTTATCACAAAAATTGTGTTCTGATAATGAATGTGACAGTCTTTCCTTAGTAAAGTATACCACTATTTGTTACAATGTACTATTTTCCAAAGGCCGTGGTTAATTTGGATTGGATCACATTTCTTTTATGAATAAACACCGAATTAACCATTTGCTCGCAGAAAAGTAGCAGCGTATTCATGGGAGAAGAAAGACTTGCATCTCGAGGCGTTGCAGTGTACCTATTTGGGACAATGCAGCGAAGTTACATTTTTATGTAACAATGATTTACCAGTATGCGGGTAAACAAGACCATTTAGAATAGAATTTACTTTTCATTATTAACGATAATTATATTATTTAACCCTTTACCTAACGTAACAGCCAAAACCGGAGAGAGCTATTCTCAAAAATCGCCAATTAATTTTCATTATTATTTCATTTTTGTCTCTGAAACATAGGTTATGACCCCTCACTGGAACGAGCTCGTCGAGCTCGTTCCAATGAGGGGTCATAACCTATGTTTTTGAGACAAAAAATGCAAAAATTAGTAATTCAAGAATTTTTTTTGCAAGTGTCGCCTGCTTTTCATGTTAGGTAAAGAGTTAAAAAAACAACAAAATAATGAAGTCCCCATTACACACACGGCAAGGCGGCTTCATTTGCGCGCACGGATACATGACACAATTGTTGATTGCATAATTCACTTGTGAAGTTATCGTTTATACTCAAACCCGGAAATCCCAGTAAATCACACTTTGGAAAGTAATAAATTTTTATGCCCCGCAAAAAAACGAGCTACTGGCAATATTTTCCACCAGGTATGCCAAAACATAAACCTTTTCATAAATCGAATTCCCAAAACAGATTGCTGATGAATATTGGATTTTAAATTGTATCATTCCTGACGAAGAGAGGCATTCATGTGACCAATAATTACAACAATAATTATAAATGTAGTGCTACATTTTCACACAGCTTCAGTCGATTACCGTACAATGACTGGAGAGGCGATAACCACTGAAAAGCATGCTGAGTGAAGCTACCACTCCAACAATAACCCCAAAGCCCTGCGGAAAGCTAAAGAAGCAGAAAGAATGCTTCATTTAACCCCGTATGCTTCTTCACATAGCTTGATTTATTGCTTGTGTGCGACATAAATTACGGGACGTTTGGTTGGGGGATGACTTTTTACAGGAGGCGAAGTGAGAACAATATTAGGCGAGGCTTTAGCCGAGCCTAATGTTATTCTCGCTGAGCACAATATCTCAATATGAGAACACATGTCTCATTCATCGCCAAGAATATTATTAATTTATTACATCCGACATTTTGGGGCGCATTTACATTTCTGCCTGCTTTTCGACGCGGTTAACTGAAAACAAACTTTCTATAGTGCCAATTAGCTGAATTCAGACTGCGATTTTTTGCGATAGAAATAAAATGTTGGCAATATATTGATATGATATGGAGGTCACTGTTGACCATTATTGTCGGCTAGCAGTATTCCTCAGTACTCGGTCACTATTTATGATCATTCTTTGGTCACTGTATTGGGATATTGTAATAAATTCCAAGTGGGTGCGGTGGCATAGTTGGTAGAGGTGGAGGCTACAAACCGAGAGGCCCTCGGTTCGAATCCCACCTGCGGCAACCGCGTTGTGTCCTTGGACAAGACACTTCACCCCCACTACCCACGTTGGGCACCGTGACGTTATGTACTAAGGCGTACTGTATGTCGATGCTGCACCTGTCTTCAACCAATGCTAACCCTGACTGTGGAGAGTTAGTATGTTGGGGAGCTGACAGTTGCTCGCCGTTGCTCGGTGGTTCCCTCCGGGTACTCCGGCTTCCTCCACCCGTAAAACTGTCGTGGTCATGATTAGCCATCGTGCAGAAATATGTGACCTTAAACACCAATAAATAAATAAATATTAAATAAACTGCAATCTGAGAGTGTTTTGATAGTAATCTACCCTGAAAGGGTCGAATATTGTTGAAGAAAGCGATGACAGTGAAAATTTCAAAATCATTCGGTTTTTCCGTTTGTACGTTGAACCAGGGGCCAATACTATACTTGTATTTTCTAGAATTGTATTTTCTAGTTATGACTTTAAATGGGTTAAAATGAACCATTAGCATTTTGAAAAATCTGGTAATTTACCAGCTGGCAAATTGCCATATCTTTTAAAATGCAAAGGATTCATTTTGGTCAGTTATATTAATAGGTAGAAATACAATTCTAGAAAATACAATTGTAAATGTTTTATAATATTGGCTCCAGTTAATTATCGTGCATTCCAATTGTTTATACCACGATTGTTGTATGTATTCAGTTTTACCCCATTCAATACAATGAGAAATATTCTAGATATTCCCCACATGGAATCCAAGCTACATGTAAGAACATAATACCATCACACATCTGATAGGTCGTTTACGCATCTGCTTAACTTTATGACACACAGTAGCATGAAACAAGAAAGTAAACAACCTCCGAAGGTGAAATGTTTCTTTAAGGGGTTGAGTACCAGAAGCCACTACCAGGGCTTTAAAAAGTGTGTGGGATACCAGAACAACAGCTTATATTTTCCTTGCTCATGTTTCATGTGCAATCAAATGTACATAATATTTTGTTCTATTACAAATTATTGGAGAATGCCTGTGGGCACTCTCCAATAATTTGTAATGAAACAAATTATGAATAACAAACTCAGACCACCAAAAATAATCTAGCCCTCAACCAGTTAAAAATATCAGCTTCATTCAGTTAATTTATTTATTGGTGTTTTAAGGTCACATACTTATACACAATGGCTAAGCGTGACAGTGACAGTTTTACGGGTGGAGGAAGCCGGAGTACCCGGAGAGAACCACCAAGCATCGACGAGCAACTGTCAGCTCATCAACATTCCTAACTCTGTTCAAGATCCGTTCAAGCAGGGTTACAGCGGTTGAAAACATGTGCACTATCGACGTGAAGTATACCTTAGTACACGGCGTCATCGTGCCTCATGTAGGCAATCAGGATAAAGTGCCTTGCCCAAGGACACAATGCGGGTCGTCCCGGACGGGAATAGAACGCGGGACCTCTAGCTTAGAGGTCCAACAGAATACCACTAAGCTACCGCGCTCCCATTCAATTAATTCAAGTTTAATCGTTGTGTAAATACAGAACACAACTCGGCTAATACAGGAAAAGCTCCAACTTGAGTGTTGAATCTCGTCCCCCGTCCTCCACCCGCGCTGTGTTCTGTCTTATTACATTTTGATGGAAGTGGCTGAACAAGAGGACTGGAGCTTGACATATCAAATTGCAAACATGCACATCATTGCACGAGTTATATAGTTGTACGTTCGGTCATCTCAAATTCTATGAAACCGAGGATCGAACAATATTTTTGGAGGTACATGTAACAGGCAATGTGCGTGAATGTGGAAGTGTTATATGGTTGCTATACTTGCACTGTAGATAATCCAGTGGTATTTTGAATGCAAGTCACTTGTGTCGGAAAAAGTCCCCGTTGCTTGACAGTGTCTGCCCAAGACGCTCTTTCGTATTGATATCTTTGCCTGATATGTCATAGCATTAATAGATATGTGGATAAACTGTGTCATTACCTGGGCAACCACACATCATTACGATGATGCCCAGTGATGTATACAACTGGATTTGTAGGACGTAAGTTAAACAGTCGTAACCACTGATCTCCATACAACTGGATTTCTGGAGCCAATACTATAACACTTTTACAATTGTATTTTCTAGAATTTAGCATATTTGATATTTCAAATTACTTAATTGCGAATGAAGCTTGCAAGTATGGACCTCCCTACTTCTCTGCACACTGAGTATATTCTCTTTAAGGGAGATAATCATTCGTTTCTTTGGCGCTAGTGTTGTGTACCGTTCATATTTTTGAAATGTTTTGATCGGGACAGACGTTGAATTCAAAATTCTTAATTGAACAGATTGTCTCAAAATTGTATCTCAGTTGGATTAGTTTGATTGAGATATAAATTTTTGATAAATTCTTTACAAAATTATTCATTTCAACTTGTGAGCCTTGAAAGTGCCCCTGTGTTCAGATGGTATTAGATTTGAAGTTCAACAGATATTTACCCGTGATTCTGTTGTGTTAATATTATTTTATGTCACCAGTGTGTTGTGTGTGTGTGCGTTATGTAGTGTATGTGAAGTGTCTGGACTTTGTATCAAGTTATTGTGTGTTCTATTCGTTCATTTTGTGTTCCGATCATAATGTTTCAATCCTTGTATTTTCTACCTGTTAATATAACTGACTAAAATGAATCATTAGCATTTTTAAAAATATGGCAATTTGCCAACTGGCAAATTGCCAGATCTTTGAAAATGCTAATGGTTCATTTTAACCTATTTAAAATCATAACTAGAAAATACAATTCTAGAAAATGCAATTGTAAAAGTGTGTTGGTATTAGCCTGTGGTCAGCGAAAAAAGTCGCAACTCATTCTATCAAAATATCGTCAAGTCAATCAACGTGGTAACTCCTCCCGCCGCTAACATTTGATGAGGTGAAAGTTGTTACGCTGTGAAGATAATAACAGTAACAATATTTTATGCCAGCAAACATCAATTGAAAGCCTAATAGGAAAACTAGTAACCCGGTATCAACTTTCTAATCTAGGCTCTCGATGTTGTCAATAATAACTGACATACATGGTATTTTCTCAATCTGCCTTGTTGCGAAAAAATGAGCACATCACCAACATATTCATTTTTCATAGACATCCATGCATGATCTTTAAGAGACGATCGGCGATCGCGAAACGTCGGAAAATTGAAACCTTATGAGAAAAGTTGTTCTTCTTAAGCACTGTTTTTATATAACAACAACTGCACCCCTCCACCAAATTGGCAGCAGGTGAGGCACTTTCCAAATAAAGTACGTCCGCCGTGGCCTGGTCAATTTCCACGGGTGGGCAATATTTCCACGGACACAATAATATTAGTTTTCAAACGCCAAATATAGGAATAATCATCATAAATTCATTTAAATAAGCACCGGGTACAACCTGGTGCATCATTAATTAAAATTTTGGTGACGATGATTTTTATCACCTAGTAAACGCATGCGTGGACATCACTGCCCATGCGTGGATTACGACAACGGAGATTGTACTCTATGACAATTGAATGTTCCAGCTATTTAGTTATGTTGAGACCGGTGAATGCAACTCAATCTCCCCCTTCCCGTTTCAAGATGGTGTAACTCCTCCCATCGGTGAGGCTTGACCTACACTCACAGCGTAACAGCTTAAACATCATCAAACAAAAAACAAAAGCCCGGCTTTGATCAAAATGTAGCCAAACAGTATCAACTTTCCAACATTAGCACTTTCTTGTCATGAATAACTAAAATATAATCTTTAAAAAACAATCAGCGATGTATGAAATGCGGCGATAAATCGATGTATGAAATACGGTGATAAACACCTCGCAAAGGCGTGCAGTGCCACAATAATGAAATGCCCCAATTTAGGGGGAGAGCACCGCAGCAATTACCGGGGGTCTGGCCACTTCAAAAAAGTTAAAACAAAATCCATCTTAAAGCTCTAAGCGCAAGTAATGCTGAGAACTCGTCCACCCATTATTTCATGTGCACCCTAATGGCTGGCTGTATTTTCAGCATAATGAAAAAAAACACCTGGACAACAGTCTTTCCGACGAATGCAATGAGATCGGTAAAACAACTTCGAAGCTGAATAAAACTCAAATACCTCACACGCTAATAGAAACGGCCCTTAACAAAATTTAATTACATAACAATATTACAAATTTTAAATAAAATTATTAAAGCTATTTATAAACCATTCATGGATAAACGCAAACTAGTCCAGTGGAACGCTCGACGCGTTAAAAAGAAAAACTCGCAAATGTCCAACTTTTAAAAAATATGGACATAATTGGAATTAGCGAAACATAGCTAAGACAAAACAAACAATTCTCGTTAAGTGGGTTATTATTAGAAGAGATCGCCCCACCCAAAAAGGAGGCATGGTCACTCTGCCAATAAGGCATACGATTAAATATAAAACAATACCAAGCGACCACCTCAATGCTGAAGTGATTGCAGCTGAAATTGAACTGGTCCACAAACATGTTGCCGTCATCTCATATTATAAGAAACCGCAAGCAACAGTAAACGGTAGAGTATTTGAATTTTACAAGAAAATACAAACAATACATATTCTTGGGAGACTTCAATTCCAAACACCAAGGCCCAATAGTATAAAACTTTTACAATTGTATTTTCTGGAATTGTATTTTCTAGTTATAACTTTAAATCTGCTAAAATGAGTCATTAGCATTTTCAAAGATCTGGCAATTTGCTAGTTGGAATATTGCCATATCTTTTTAAATGCTAATGATTCATTTTAGGCAGCTATATTAATAGGTAGAAGAAACAATTCTAGAAAATACAATTGTAAAAGTTTAAAAGTATTGGCTCCAGGTCTTCGATTGTAAGTAAAAAACTGAGCCTAATGGTGACATCCATTTCAGCATCATTGAAGAACTCGGTCTATTCGTGGTAAATAGCGATCACGAGGTAACATACATAAGCGACAACTCACTCCACCAATCAGATCTCCTAGACCTTATTATCACCAGCAAACCACTAACCAGACAAATGCAAGACACATTTGTAGGGTACGGTAATCTAGGTCGTGATCACCTGCCATTTCGCGCCACTATGAAATGTAAAGCAGGTCCCACAAGGTATCCTTCCATGAACATCAGGAACCTATCAAAAAATGTCTGAAACCTATTCAGAAACATTAATGAAGTACAAATAATTGCAAATGACGCCTTAAATGGTCACGAACTAGAAAAAGCCTACACCCGCCTTAACGAGGTTATCAACAGTGCACTAGATGAAATCTGTCCCAAGCAAACAGTAAAGCCGCAGATAAATAGAATAATCCAACCAACACTTCAAATAATTAAACAAACAAACAAACAAAAAAACAATCAGAGAATTATCAAATCAAAAAAGCAGAACTTAAAACCTCTTATAATCGCCTACTCCGAGAAGAGAAAAGGGCCATAGCTAACGACAATCGCGTGAGATAGGACAAGGAACAGAAAACCTAAATGGGCTGAAAGAACCCAAGAGGTTCTGGGACACTTGTAAAACTCTTTCTGTCCAAATGAACACAATTGCCAATAATAATGAGCTGAAGAGTAACGACGGAACTATGGTCCTGAACGACAAGGCAAATGCCAGCACTTTTGCCGAACTTCTAACGAAAGCTCATCGTTCACAAGAAGGGAACAGATATGACAACGATTTCAAGGTAAAAGTATTAAAATGTGTCCAAAATAGCAACTCAGTTTTCAATGAACCGAACTTCGACTAGAGGCATGAAGATGGGGACGACCATGAATTAACCGAACCAATGAGTGTAGAAGAGGTCATGGGTATAATAAGACAATACAAGTTATCTTCGTGCCCCGGAGAAAACGAAGGCTCTTATAAAATACTGAAACAGTGTGCCAACATCTTCTATTGTAGACTTACCCAACTCCAAAACTGCTGTCTCTCCGGAGGGTGCTACCCAAAATTCTGGAAAGTGGCCACAGGAGTCATGATACCTAAACCCGACAATGACCTTACCAACTCATCTAACTACCGTCCAATTAGCTTGCTTAGCTGTGTTGAAAAAATATTTGAGCGAATTCTCATTTTGAGACCCCGCAGTTTTCTCGAATCAATCAACTTTTTCAACAAATGGCAAAGAGCATATAGGAGTCAGAAAGAGGGAATCGAACACGTATATAGACTGATCGATTATATGAAAACAGTGTTTAGTCAAAACGAAATAGGAACAGTGCTTTTCTTGGATGTAGAAAAAGCGTTCGACTCGGTATGGCACAATGACATGAGATACAAACTAGCGAAATGGGATTACCCACTACAATTCTGAGGATCATATCATCATTTATAACTGGCAGGAAAATCAAGATATAGAAAAAGTAGGACAAAACTATGTTGAACTGTCGCAGTTCTAAGGTAACAAAGGCATGTGGACGACCAGTAAGTCCGAAACATAATTAAAAATCGCTTGCAGGATAGCATTCTCGATCATGAGAGCCGGTGCGCCCTGTGGCGTGTCAAGCTCAGTGCCGTCAAAACTCAGAGTTACGTTCTTTACGAAGCAAAAAAAAAAAAAACCAATCCTCAATATTGATCTCCAGTTATATGATCACAAATTAGAAGCAAACATCGCGGCCATTTTTTTTTATATTTATACTGGATAGCAACCTCAGACTAAACAGTCACGTAAACACCATTACAGTTAGAGCTACTAAACGTATCGATTGTCTGAAGATGATCAGAGGTAAAAAAAATGGGGAGCAAACAAAGACGTTCTTCTCAAGCTTTGTAAATCATTTATACGCCCGGTACTAGAATATGGTGCCATAATAACACGTCACCTGAGCAAAACCAACGTTCACAAGTACAGAGGGTTCAAAATCATGCCCTGCGCGTGGCACTATGCAAGCCCATGTGGACACCGATAAAGGAACTCCATGAGCTAGAAAAAAATAGAAACTACTGAAACGCGATTAAAAGACCTACAAAACAAAACCCTCAACAGACTCTAAGATAGTGAATTAATGGTAGAGCTAAACGAGCACCGAACCCTTAACAGAAAAACAAAATAAGTCACAGAAAATTAAAATTATTCAACAGAATTAAAATGCGTGGAGTCAGTAAGGATTGCCTCGCTACTCATTGAGAACTTTACGATTGAGTCTGTGAAGATTGCCTCACAACTCTGTGTGTGGGGAGATGGCTTCGAAGAAACCCACCCCTCGCCCCATCAATAGCAAAAATCACACAATAGTCACAATATACAATAGCGTATTTCTATCTCTCCCTTTCTATAACTTTCAAACTGAACACTCTGAAATTGTCTTGAACCGCTCAAATCAAGATGACACCAAGAAAAAGTAGACGAAGCGTAGAAGGGATTGAGGCAAGCTTTTTGTTAACATACACAGCAAATCAAACACATAGCAAGGATTAAAACAAGCTTGCCTGGCTGGCACCAGTATACATTTTAAATAAATAAACATATGAATAAAGATATAACAGCCCTTTTAAGGGATTTTGGGTGCATATCTATGAGTGTGTGTTTCCCCTCCTCCCATCACCCCGTCATCTGTTCCCCCTGAAGGCAGACCAGATGCCAAGGCTCAGCATCTACTCTCCCTTATAGGCTGATGGATGACTCCCAGCTTTCAAAAACACATATTGGTGTACTTTTGCTTTTTATTACCATTAATGATAGTATACTGGGGCTGCTCCCAAACCAGCGACTGTTTGGGTTTCTTTTTCTTTTTTCTAAAACAACCATCAAACTGCGGTTTCAGTATTACCACAAGTATGTTCACGTTTCTTAGTAAAAGCAGAGCAGAATTCTTGTAGTTATGCACAATTCCTAGTCACCTCACAGTTCGAAGTTGTCGGGGGTCTGACCTCAGTACCCTACTGTCAGTTCGCACACTCAAACCAAATAAGATTATTGGCCCTCGCTTCCGAGTCTCGTGGATTCATAAGCAAATAAAGTTATTCGGGACGCAAGGGATTTCAAATCCAACATCGTTCCAGTGCTCGGGAGCGCGTGGCTCAGTGGGTAGAGGTGCATTCTGTAAGCCGAGAGGTCCTCGGTTCGAATCCAACCTGCGGCAACCGCGTTGTGTCCTTGGGCAAGTCACTTCATCTCCATTGCCCGCGTGGGGGCACGGAGGCGTTCTGTACTAAGGCGTACTGCACGTCGATGGTGCACTTGTCTTCAACCAATGTTAACCCTTCTTGTGTGGAGTTAGTATGTTGGGGAGCTGACAGTTGCTCGCCGTTGCTCGGTGGTTCGCACCGGGTACTCCGGCTTCCTCCATCAGTAAAACTGTCGTGGTCATGATTAGTCATTGTGCATAAATATGTGACCTTAAACACCAATAAAATAAATAAATAAAATAGTTCCAGTGCTCCTTGGTCGCGGTGGAAATTTTTATTCATTCATTCAGCGACTGCGAAGCGTTTGAAAACAGAAAACTATCAAGAAAAAAGTAATTGTTGAGCATTGTTCATTTAACCCTTTACCCAACGTAACGGCCAAAACCGGCCAGCGCTATTCTCAAAAATCGCCAATTAATTTTCATTATTTTTTTCATTTTTTGTATCAAAAACATAGATTATGACCCCTCTTTGGAACGAGCTCGTCGAGCTCGTTCCAACGAGGGGTCATAACCTATGTTTTTGAGACAAAAAATGAAAAAAAATCGTTATTCAAAAATTTTGTTTGCAAGTGTCGTCTGCTTTCCATGTTACGTAAAGGGTTATAGGAATAAATGCTCTTCCAAGATGGCAGAAGATGAGACTGGGTCACTTGTCTACTTGTGAATATGAGCGCTCCAAAAATCCACTTACAGCAGAGATCAGCCTGGTCGCCTTGAGATACAATTATGTCCAACTAATGAATATTTTAATGAACAGAAACTACAGTGCTCACATTGTCCCATTCAGTCCTCAGCAAACATCGATTACTGTAGTGTTTCCGGCAAGCCAAACTTTTTTAACAATCAAGCTGTATGTAATGTATCATATTCGAGCAATGTAGAATTTCCCAACCCCGGAGTAAGATGGCAGCTATGGGAAAATGAAAGTAAAAAAAAGTAACCAAACGAATAATTTTTCATACCTTCCAAACCTTGCAAGATACTCATCCTTAGGGCAGATGATGTCCAGGTCAAAAACAACGTTACCATTTCCTACGTCTCTAACATCCACATCTGTAATTAGTTATAACAGAGTATAAATTACATCTTAATCATTGCTCTCAATAAGGTAACAATGAATTGTATAAGATGCCAGCCATTTACTTTTTAAAGATGCAAATACTTTCAAACATTATCACCATTGTGCTACCGTTTACACATCTCTGAATATATCGGATGTGAAGTGAAAAATTTGCGCCTGCACTGCAAAAAATATAGGTTCTCTTTAGAACCAAAACTGGTTCTAATCTTGTCCCTGAGATGGAACCAGTTCTGTTTAAACAGTATTTATTTCAAATCAAATAAATTTACCAAGATTAGCGTTCAATTTTAACAGAATATTACATGGACTGAAGTAGATTCAGCAGTAAACTTGGAGCTTATTCAACGCAGTCGCCAAACATTTTGAAACAAAGGAGATATGAACAGTTGGCATATCGAACCAGTTTTGGTTCTGTATAGAACCAAAACTGGTTCGATATGCCAACTGTTCATATCTCCTTTGCTTAATAATGATTTGAGACAACCTCGTATAAGCTCTAAATTTACGACTGAAACCCCCTCAATTTATGTTTAATTCTGTTAATATTTAATGTTAATCTTTATCTATTTATTTGATTTGAAATAAATACTGTTTAAACAGAACTGGTTTCATCTCAGGGACAAGATTAGAACCAGTTTTGGTTCTAAAGAGAACCTATGTTTTTTGCAGTGTGTGCACCAGAAGCAAATTTTTCACATCACCGTCGACATATTCGGAGATGTGTACAGAGTATTGTTTACTACATAACGTGATGCAGCTCGATATTTGAACTGATCAGTCTGCTGACGCTCCACAAAATATAGTTCAATTTTATAACTAACTGAACTTCGATAACCTGAATTTTATGAAAATGGCGCATCTATCATGAATAAATACAGCTTCGGCAGCGATGCAAATATAACGTGTACAGGCGCCTTAATTGGGGTTCTGACGGAAATTGTCGGGCTGTCGGGCATTTTTAATTCCACCGTCATATCTTCACGCAAAAATATCTGCCAGTTAGTGTCAATGAGATTACGCATTTTACTCTTTCAGCGCCATTGTCGAACAGCTATTATCCCTAATAAAGTGATCATTGAGGCTATAAATGTGATTGACCAGGCCTCTGCACATTGGAATTATGTCCAGCAATCTTACTTGATCATATTACAGTGAAAGTCATATAAATATATCACTTCACGGTGCACTGCCTCCGCATACCTGGAAGTTTGGCCATCTGTGTGGGCTACTATTGTCACAAAACGTCCAGTGCTTACGATTAAGTTGGCCATATATGTGACTGACGGTCGTCACAACATGACCAATGAGTGCAATCAGATATCAGTAAGTAACGAGATTTATTATATGACACCTTATAAAGTATTGTGAAATGTCTAACAAATATCTATTGATATTTATCACAACAGAAATTAGAGAATATCTCCCCGGAAGTGACGCACATTACGCAATAACATTAGATCGTTATCACCGTATTTCGACGTTTGGATGTTTTAAGTTTAACAAGAACATCGCAACGTTTATAATAAAAATTATACCTGCACTTTTTGAGTTCGTCCCAGGATTATCTCATATTATTATTTCAGCCGCTCGTGGAAACTTATATATTTTGTTTCAGTCACTCGTGAGATAATGCTAATGCCCAAACACAGTAGCCACCTTGACGGTTGCGATCCGATTGTAAACATGACCTCGAACCTGATACAAATTACATGACTTACACATGGTCATAATAATACACTTATCTAACAATCCCGTTACATAAACCCCGATTCCCCTATTTTGTAGTTTAAATTGGGTTGAATTTGGTAAAAATTTCGAATTTCAGGAACTATATTTTTATGTGTAATAGTAATGCATATATGTGAATCGTCCATATATACCGTAAATTGAATCTGTCTGATATGGAATCGGAATGGGGGTGAATGGGCATGATACATACAAATTATCATGATAATGTGCATTTCCTGTGATTTGTATCAGATTTGAGTTGGTGTCCAGGATGGGATCTCAACGAGCCGACTTTGCGGACGAGTTGAGATCCCATTTCTGGACACCACCGAGAAGGTTCAAAGGGTTAATTAATGCGACTACTCCGCCAATCCATTACTCTTTCGATGCCATTGTCTAACAGCTATGATCCATAATAAAGTGATCATTGAGGCTGTAAATGTGATTGACCCCCGCCTCTGCACATTGGAATTATGTCCAGCAATCTGACTAGACCATGTTACAGTGAAAGTCATATAAATATATCACTCCACGGTGCACTGCCACCGCATACCTGGAAGCTTGGCGTAACGGATGTTAGGCTGTGAATGTTATCGAAGCACAACAGCCTTCACATCATCAAACATCAAAGCCAAGCACGAAAACTGGTAACACGGAACCAACTTTTTGTTTGCCAATAATGACTAAGACATGTTGTAACTATTCCGTTTGTATGGCTGCGAACATTTGCACATCATCAACATATAGAATAAATTCGTTCTACGGCCGGCAATCAGATTTAAACCACGAGCAGGATAAAGGTTTTAACCAGCGTCTCGTGGTTAAAACCCTTATTCTACGAGTGGTTTAAATCTGATTACCGGCCCTAGTACCTATTTGTTTTATTTATACCATGCTCTTAATAAATAATCGAACTTGTCACTTAAAATGGAGGGAAAACGATACTTTCTATCGCAAACACGTAAGCTTGTTTTGTTTCATCTCTGCTGGGGGGCAGTACTTCCGTCTGCACGGAAATGCTTGTTTGACAGCTGGACACATCGTCAAAGTTGATTGCATTTATCTTGCTTTTTCAGTTAAACTATTATTAACAATTCTTGAATTTTATTTAAAATATTTACTTGTAGGTATTTTAAACTTAATAAATCATTGTACGCAGTAGATATTTATTTATTTATTTATTTATTTATTGGTGTTTAAGGTCACATATTTATGCACAATGGCTAATCATGACCATGACAGTTTTACGGGTGGAGGAAGCCGGAGTACCCGGAGAGAACCACCGAGCAACGGCGATCAACTGTCAGTTCCCCAACATACTAACTCCACACAAGCAGGGTTAGCATTAGCTGAAGACATGTGCACCATCGACGTGCAGTACGCCTTAGTACACAACGCCACTGTGCCCCCACGCGGGCAATGGAGATGAAGTGTCTTGCCCAAGGGCACAACGCGGTTGCCACTGGTGGGATTCGAACCGAGGACCTCTCGGCTTGCAGCCTGCACCTCTACCTACTAAGCCACCGCGCTCTCTACGCAGTAGATAGTACCACCAAACGTCGTTTGTTTGAATGAAACATCACGAAGTGTACTTCTATAGGTGTAAATTTTTGTAATGGAATTCTCATTGAAAACTTTTTAACCGTAGTAGAAGCTTTACTCCGGTAGTGGGCTTAAAAGTTAAAACTTAACATAGGGCTTTTCACAGGAGTAACATAGGGGATCATGGTATAAATATTCATTTTTTTCACGGACACCAAAGTATAATGTTTTGAAGGAGTGAGGCGTCGGAAAATTGAAAACTTTCGAGAATTTTTGTTGCTGTTGAGCATTGGTTATTAATAGCAACAACTGCCCCGTAAGTCAAGTTTCCCTTTGTTATTTTTAATAAACGAAAACAACAGACAGCTCTGAGAGCTGTCTGTTGTTTTCGTTTAATAAAAGTAACAAAAGGAAAGCACCCGGTGAGGCACTTTACAACATGTGACCAATCCCAGCAATCCAGTTGTGTCGAGATCACACTGTACCATAGGTTGAAAATACAGAACTATAACTACCAGCATTTCCCTGTTTACTGTAAAAGGATAGTTAATTAATGACTTCATCATATGACCGCCATTTGCAATCTTCACCAGTCAAATTCAATGTTCTCTTTATTATAACACAAAAATGGGACTTTCTTTCTGATTAGTTTTTTTGACGGGATATATATGTTTCTGACTTGCGTAGAACTCTTCTACACTCTACCCCACTCTTGTCCTGAAACAGTCATCTATTTGTTGTGCCCACGCCATTACGAATGGTGCTGTTCATGTGTGTTGTCCATCAGTTTGCATTTTGGTAATTTAATGTTTTCATTTTAAAAGTGTTTCATATTTCACTATAGACGTTTACTGGCATTAATATAAAGCCTACCTCCTCCAGTCGCTGCTAAGATTCTCTCATAAATGGTGGGTGTGGCTAATGCACCAGTGGTGAGCTGAAAAGTAATCAAAAACTGAATTGTGAATAAAATAACGTATAATGTTATGTCGTACATGTATCAACTAAAATGACCAATATTTGTTGTATTACTCAGTGAATAAATAACAGCAAAGTAACTGAACTGAACAAAACAAGAATCTTACACATAAGTGTGCCGATGCCGATGTGTTATCAGGGGCGTCATGCTAGGGAAAAATCTGGGGGCGATCGGTAACTCCATCTAAGCGGAGCGCCACCATCGGTTGGCGCGTAGCGTTCCCCAAAATTTTGGCAAAAAATGCCTCCCAGATTGCCGGGAATGGCACTTCCCAGGCCTTCACCGAAAATATTTGGGGGGGGGGGGCGCCCCCCCCCCCCCCCCCCCCCCGTGAACCGTTGGCATGACGCCACTGTGTGTTATTTTTCAGCTGTCGCAAGTACCTATATTAGTTTTCGTACAGATGATTGCTCACGGTATTCTAATAACTGTGAAACACATTAGCAGAATGTATTTTTCTATAGTTAGAGTATAGGCTAGTAGGGAAATGTCTACACTTTAAAATACAAATTAACGTGAGTTACTAAAGATACGAACCGTTTTTTCTACTTTTAAGAAAGGAGCAACTAATAAGGAAGTTGAATGTTATCCGAGCTGTACAGTCATATTCCGTATCATCATTATGGAATCCCAAAGAAGCTGATATCCATCATAAAGATGCAAAGGTCATCTGTGGATCCAGTCTGTCAGAGGAGCTTTCCATACACAAAGGTGTGGAACAAAGATGCCTGCTGTCGCCTCTTCTATTCTCTATGTTCATTTATTAAACGCCTGCTCTTTGAAATCCCCATCTACAGCAACACTAAACCATGCGGAAAATGAAAATCAGTTCCGCACACATGTTCGGAAAGGAAATCCTTGAGGGACTATTTTTAAATTGAAACGAAATTTCACTGGAATTTTCTACAGACCGTGCACCGCAGTTACAATCTGAATCGCTATCATAGCGAAATCGTCCCCCGAGCTACAATGTGTACTATATGCCTGAACTCAGGGGTCGAAATAGTAATACGGGTTCCCCTAGCAAATTTGGCTGGCGATAAAATGTGTTATTTTTGTTTGATAGTTGTCAAATGAATTGCTGAGTGTCCTTCCAATAATTGTTTTTTATAGGCCAGAAGGCGTGTAATAAACACAGAACGACACGTGCGTGCTTCTCGTTTTATCCTTCCGCGCTGGCACTAGTGCCATATCGATTAACCCATTCATACACGCGTGTAGTTCTGTGTATAGACTGATCGATCAAGGAAACAACAAAGAATACCAAGGGAGGACTTGCAGGAACCTTTTCTGGAACACTAGAAGACCTTGCTTTTGCAGATGACCTTGCCTTCCTCTCGCATCGCCACCAAGACATTCAAGGAAAAACACAAGCATCAACGGGTATACAGATTTTTTAATCAATACCGATAATACAAAGTTCATGAAGGTCAACATCCAATTAGAATAGCCACTTATTATCGGCAACCAAAACATCGAGGAAGTTCAGGAATTCATATACCTCGGTAGCAAGATCACCACTGATGGGGATTCAGAGTCTGATGTATGTAACCGCCCAACCTGGAACAAAAACATACGCCCCAATTATTTTCAGCTATTATTTTGGTTATAACATTGACTGACACTTTTGTAGAACATTATTTTGGTTATCACATTGACTGACACTTTTGTAGAACATTTGCGACATTGTAGGCTAGTGAGGACAGCAATGACCACAGAATCAGACCACCTTCACTCATTGATGTCCCTTTTTTCTTTTAAATGATAAGTATTCTATTTTATCATATGACTCGTCCGTTTTGTCCACTTTAAAACATTTGATATTTTGTTTTCATATTAATCAGTGATAAATAAAGCCTTCTGTCAATTTCATTGGTCAATTTCAAAACTGGACAATTTGATTGGCTAAACAAAATACAACTGGGTCACATTTGCGTAATTTCAGTGGGGAGAATTTACGTTATCTGTCCTATTTAGGGTGGGTTATATTGTATTAATCTTTTACCTACAAGAAAAACGCCATTCATTTTTTTTATATTTTCACTTTTTGCTTCCAAAACATAGGTTATGACTACTCATTGGAACGATCACGACGAGCTCGTTCCAATGAGGGGTCATAACCTATGTTTTGGAAGCAAAAAATGAAAATGTTTAGTTATACGAGGATGTTTTTTCCAAGTGTCGTCTGCAACTCAAGTTGGGTGATGGGTTAAAAAGTCATACTAAGTGATAAGTTGTGCGTGTGTGTGCCATATGATAAATAGAATATGAAATGAGTATTTTTTTCCCCTGGTTACACATATATCAGAAGCAAACACGTTAACATAACGGTGAATACTAATTAGTTAGGTTTATTATAAAGTAACTATTTTTGTCAGTGTTTTGCTGCCATATCAATCTGTAAGACATCGCATCGAGAGCGCGGTGGATCGGAGGTTATGGGATTGAACTTCAAACGAAAGGCTCACCGCTCGATCCCCGCCAGGAGTAACTGCGTTGTGTCCCTGGGCAAGGCACTCCATTCTGATTACCCACTTGTGGGCACGGTTGCACTGTGTACTAGGGCGTACTACACGTAGATGGAGCAATTGTCTTCAACCAATGCTAACGCTGCTTGTACGGAATTAGTACTTTGGGGAGTCTGACAGTTGATCGCAAGTGCTCGATAGTTCTCTCCGGGTACTCCAGCTTCCTCCACCCGTAGAACTGTCCGATACGAGGTGACCCTGGCTGTCGAAAGTGTCGTTAAACTCCAGTAAATAAATAACCCATAGCATGGAATGACACAGACACAAAATCACTGAGACACTGTCATTCTTGAACAGAATATTCAGCCATGTTATGTTATGTTAATGGAAATTCCTCCGTTAATTTTTCGGAGCACCCTGTGATTGCACAGGTACATATACATCATTATACATCATACATCATTATATATATCAATTTTTGCACTTAATGTAGCAGGATTAGCAGTGTGGAATCCAATGTTACCACTAGGGTTGTCTGCATGCTACCGGGATGATGATTTCGCCGACAAGCTTGTACTTTTCTATACCGACAAGCCCTATGCTCGGAGTGACGCGCCCACTCTCGGCAACTGTCTTTCCATCGCACTATGTTGCATGGGGGAGGTGGGGGGGGGGGGGGGGTTCAGGTAATTTGCCAGGCTGCAACTCCTTTGCTGCTGTGGGGTTCTTTAACGTGCATAGTAATCACTGCACACGGGACAGCCATTTAAGTCCTCACCCGATAGGACGGACATACCACCATCCCTGAACATAGCGGTACCGGAGGAGCAGTGTGGTTTTGAATCCACGCCGGTATTGCATTACGTTACGTTTCCCTGGCTGGGGTTCGAACTCGCAAACCTTGGGCTCCGAGCGCAACGCGTTACGCTCTCGGCTAACGCATCCACATGTCGTCCCCTCATCCATGTCGTCCCCCTGAGTTCCAATGTGTTCTATGTGCCAACTGGCACATAGAACACATTGAAACTCAAGGGACCATGTGTTCGCAATATTTTTCTGACCACCCATCCCCACTCCCCGTCCATCCCCCCATGTTACACCCACTAAAAATAGTACGCATAAAACAAACAAACCTGTGGAAGGAAAAGCAATACAGGTATCAACATTCTCTAAGTAGCCAGTTCCTATTGGACCAGTTGAATGTCCGTGTGTTTATTATTTCCCGAAGAGTCGTATACGAGTAACAGATTTTTCTGTACCACTTATAATGTCCGTTTCTAATATTTTTAGAACGCAAAGGTATTAAAGAACTCATTCTTATAACGCACATTAACTCCGTTTATGACAACGTCACTAGATGCCTTAAGCCTTTTCGTCATTATCAGGTATCTACCAGGTATCTCTTTGGTTCACTTCGTCGAATATCTGCGATATGAATCTCTAACGGCTAGGTATTCATTTATGCCCGAAGTAACCTGGTGTGGTCTTTGGGATATCGTACACTGAAATATGAAAGAGCATGACGACCGCGCACGATGTGAACTTTGCTAGAATAACTTTATTTTGTGTACGTATCCATTCCTAGCAACTTTAAGGGAAAATCGTATTTTCCTAAACAGACAGTGGTATCGCGAATTGACCGATTCTTGGTGGCGTGGGGATAACCCGGTTTGTCCAAACTGTCGTGACTCAAGTTCCGACTGAGAAAACATTCCACTCACATCATCAATGCATGAAGGCATGCCTTGATGGTGCAGTTGGACCATGTGTCAATTGTTATTATTTTTTTTTAAATTCAACATCCTCAATCAGCCACAGAACTCCATTTGCATAACACCCATTGCGTGTGTGACGTAAGTCCAAGAAGCAAAAATCTAATCCCGTAAGAAAGTACATGATTACCGGCAAGAGCGAATCTACATCTAAGACTCCAATATGGATGAAAATATCCCGACTGGAAAATTATTGGAGGAGGTGACACACACCCCTACACCCCACAGTTTCGCCCCTGTAAACACACTTATTTTTATTAACGCCGCATACAAATCAAAATCCACAAAATTAAGAAAACTGATTGAGCAAATTGTTGGGGGGGTTTGGAATTTTTATGTCCGTTCCGTTATGTTTTTGTTTGCCTTGTTAACTCTTTACCTAACATGAAAAGCAGACGACACTTGCAAACAAAATTATTGAATAACTATTTTTTTTATTTTTTACGTCAAAAACATAGCTTATGACCCCTCGTTGGAACGAGCTCAACGAGGCAAAAATGAAAAAAATCATTAACATTGAATGGCAATTCTTGTGAATAGCGCTAGTCAGTTTTGGCCGTTACTTTGGGTAAATGGTTTATTAATACCTCGGTGGGGGCGGTAGCTCAGTAGGTAGAGGTGCAGGCTGCAAGCCGAGAGGTCCTCGGTTCGAATCCCACCTGCGGCAATCGCGTTGTGTCCTTGGGCAAGACACTTCACCCCCGTTACCCACGTGTGGGCACGGTGCCGCTGTGTACTAAGGCGTACTGCACGTCGATGGTGCACCTGTCTTCAACCAATACTAACCCTGCTTGTGTGGAGTTAGTATATTGGGGAGCTGACAGTTGCTCGCCGTTGCTCGGTGGTTCCCTCCGGGTACTCCGGCTACCTTCACCCGTAAAACTGTCGCGGTCATGATTAGCCATTGTGCAGAAATATGTGACCCTAAACACAAATAAATAAATAAATAACAATGGGGACCTAACAAGCCAAGTTGGGGTTCGTTGTAAATGCGATGATTCGTGAACTTGAACTGTAAATTTTCCGGTCATATCCTCAAGTGTCTATTGATTTACCTAAGTGAGTGCTTTGACAGATGTCATACATCGGGTGGTCAAGTACCAAATTACCATGTACGAACTGTGTAGAGCTGCAAAGTGGACAATTAAAGAGTCTCAGAAGATATATTCTAAAGATAACTACATGCTGGAACGCCATCAGCAGTAGCGTGTATAACCACCAAGTGTTTGGACAGTTTTTGTCAACTCTTCTGCAACTGGTATTTTACGATCACGTTGTGGCGGCATGGTTTACTAAAATGGAGGCTGAGAGACAGAGTGCATACGATTTCAATGAACTCCCAAGTGATGATACATTGTCTTTAAATGTGACTTCACAGTGTGCCAAGGGAATACAATATTCACGTCATTTGGGGAAGTCTGTAATGACACAGGGTCGGGAGTTATCTTCACTAGTCTGGTAGCAGTATGTAGTAATCAGAATAGGACAAACGACAAGTTGCAACATGTTAACACTCAGACTGCCCTGAATCATTGTCATGTTCAGCTCACAGTCGCCAGATGAGCAACCCCTCACAATGGTGGATCATCGACTGCAGGAGATCATAATTATGTCTGGAGAAGCAGAGTAAAGTCTTATTTTTATAACTTAACGATACGCTATAGCGTCCCAGGTTTTGACAATGTTAATGGGTGTGCCTGTGTTTCGAATAAGATTCCTAACCGTTTTTGATACTCTTACGATGGCTTTGAATGGCCGGTGTGACAGGAATGGAAGTCCGTAGGAACGTTAGTCCTTCTGGACTATTATTCCGCGGAATTATAGTCCTAGGTCTAACATTTCTAGGAATAGTAGTCCGGCGGACTACTATTCCTAGAAATGTTAGACCTAGGACTATAATTCCGCGGAATAATAGTCCAGAGGGACTAATTTTCCTACGGACTTCCATTCCTGTCACACCGGTCCCGTATACATAATGCATGACGAGCAATTGCATATTTGTGCTTCTGAATATCTTCTGGCCATCGGCGCAAAGGATGAATTAAAAATTGTTAGACCAACGCAATATTCTCGAATTAAAGACCTTTCTTCGATAAAGATCCTGGCCACTGCAGTGTATGCAAGTGTTGATTCATCGTGTTTCAGGGCATTGGAGGACGCGTAACGTTTTTCCTGGTGTGAATATTATAAATAAAACATGATTCCCTAAATGGACGCGTAATAAACTGATACTGCACATGTGTTTTAACCCTTTTCCATTTAAACCCACCGTAGAACATTATTTCTTTTCGAATACCTTTTCCTAAATAAAATAATGCGAAATCGAGATAAAATTAAATTAATTTAACAAAAATAAAATTTGAGCTTTAAGTCTTTGCACTTTGATGTCAAAAATGGCAACGTTTTCACCAGCAAATACTTCCCATAATGCAGTTTGATGTTTAACCAAATATACCGTGTTTGACAGAGCTCAGTGAGCTCTGTCAAACAAGATGTAATTGGTTGAATCCAGAGCTAAACAAGAGAAAAAAAGAGTGATTGGAGAAAATTCTTTTGCACTACCAGAATTTTTAGGGATTAATGTTCTCGATTTTTCTTTTAATTTTTCTTTTATTTTATTTATTCTAAATTTTTTCACGGTTGATGTCTAAGAAACGTGGTTAGAGAAGATTGGCCGGATTGCGATTCATTTGTTAACCAGTCTAAATCCTTTGTCAGCTTTAGTTATTACAGTTCTCTACGGGCCCTGTTGCATGTCACTAAATCACTGAGAGTGTTTCTCTGTATTCGTTACGAAACTTAACCAATTGTTCCAGCGTTACCATTTATTAGCAAATTCAAGCGTTATACACGTTGTATTTGTTTGTATTTGTCGATGTATTCACAATTAGTTTTTAGATGACAACAATGCGTCGACTGAGTGCCAGAATGTTCCATGTCCCCTATGGGACATAGAACATTCTAGCACTCAGCCGACGAATGGTCACCGCTTTGGACTGAAGGGCTACTCAGACAAAAGGATACACACGACAGGTTGTTATTCAATACCAAAGTGGCTCTTGATATTGGTCTCGAGCAAAAAAGGAATAGTACACGGAAAAGGCTGTCAGGCGGTAAAACACAATATTTTCTTTGAGATAGTGTTACATACCTTCACAATCGTTCTTTTCATGGTCGCCGTGCCCTTGTTTATAATTTCCATTGTCAATTCTCAATAATGTGTAAGTATTATTTGCAAACAAGACTCAGTGTTTTTTTAGTTTATTAACGCGTCGGCAGTCTGTTTGTTTGTTTGTTTATTGGGGATCAACAACACTTTCAGGAGCAATGGTCACATCTTGTCGGATGGTTTTACGGATGGAGGAAGACTGAGTACGCGGAAAAAAACACCAAACAGCGGCGAGCTGCTGTCTTACTCCCACGCGGGAATCGGGATTAAGTGCATGTAGCTTGCTCAAGGACACAAGGCACTCAGAATCGAACCTTCGACCTTTCGGTTTAAATTCCAGTGCTCTAACCACTGGGCTACCGTGCTTCTTTGTCGGTAGCCATCTTAAAACTAAAGAAACTAAAATCTGAGTTCGAAACATCTACCATGATGGACACGTTGTTTTATCATTCACCTAACTATGAATTATCGAGATAATGTTAAAGTTGTACAATTCGATATTTCCCAATCAGAAGATATAGACAGTCGGTTACAAGATAGTAAACGTACCTTCAAGTCATACTATGGAGTTGCTAACCTTTGATAATTAAAAATTAAAAATGATTTTCTATGGCGTTTTCTCTCGGCCCATGTGAATCGGAATTTCTACCCTCGAATCGAGGGTCCGATGCCAACATCGATTCCGAATAGAATCGGAAACAGCGCTAAACAGTTTTCGTAAACTCAAGTTATTTTACCAACTTACGATGCATATCTTAGCCGCTTGAGCGTGCCACGGGTAGCATAAGTACTAGAATGCAGAAGTCATGAGTTACATTACTGTTACAGTACTTATAAAGCGGGCGCGGGAATCCCATGCTCCACGTTATAAGTACTGCTGTAACCATGTTTATTACACGCCTGTTCAGGTGGCGCGGTGTAGTTGCGGTAACCGGTTCTCGTCAGATCACTGAAGTTAAGCAACGTCGAGCCCAGTTAATCATTGGATGGGTGACCGTCTGAGCGATCAATTCGGACTCCCGCGTTGTGTCCTTGGGCAAGGCACTTAACCCCGATTGCCCACATGGGAGCACGATGGCGCCGTGTACTAAGGCGTACTGCACGTCGATGGTACACATGTCTTCAACCAATCTAACCCTGTCTGTGCTGCAGTGTGGAGTTACGATGTTGGGGAGCTGGCAGCTGCTCATCGTTGCTCGGTGGTTCTCTCAGGCTTCCTCCACCCGAAAAACTGTCACGGTCATGATTAGCCATTGTGCATAAGTATATGACCTTTAACACCAATAAATAAATAAATGGATGCCTGTTCTATCAAATCCCCATCTACAGCAACACTAAACCATACAAAATGAAACTCCGTTCCGCACACATGTGTGGAACGGAAATCGTCCACGGTCTATTTTTAAACTGAAGTGAAATGTCACTGGAATTTTCTACAAATCGTGCACCTCAATTACAATTTGAATCCCTAGCGATAGCTAAAACTCGTCCCCTGAGTTCCAATGTGTTCTATGTAGGCTACCAGTAGGCACATAGAAAACATTGGAACTCAGGGGACGAAACAGTAATATGGGTTCCCCTCGCAAATTTGGTTGGCGATAAAAAGTGTTCTTTGCGTTGATAGTATGTTGTCAAATGAGTTTCTGAGTGTCCTTCAAAATAATTGTTTTTTATGGACGTGAAGGCGTGTAATAAACACCGAACGAAACGTGCATGTGAATGGGTTAATCGATGCGGCACTTGTGCCATCCTGGAAGGATAAAACTCGAGACCTACAGTCTCTCGTTTTATCCTTCCGCGCTGGCACTCGTGCCATATCGATTAACCCATCCACAGGCGCGTTTTGTTGTGTGTATAAGTTGTAAGGTAGACAAGCTAACATTCCGATTGAACTGAAAACGCAACAGTCAACTATTCATTCATTTCGGCTGCAGAATCCGACCATAAAGACATTCATTTGCCATCGTCTCTTCGTGGAAAAAAAGCACGAGTTACCCTTTATTTTCAATTCTTTGTAATCCCAGAACTACAATATTGTTATAAACAAAAAACCCCAACAAAATTCAGGGTTTATGTTACTTGGTTCTGATATTTTTTGGAGGGGGAATTCTGTAGAATATTTTCAGGAAACCAGTTCAACACTTTATTACACACCCATTCACTTTTGAACCCTTGGATTTAACGGAATGGCCGCTATGACATAAATGATTCTTTATTCAATGCGTGATGTACAAGCCGAAGCTTTTTTTTACCAGCACCGTTCATACCAGTTCCTTTCCCATCGAGTCATTAGTTACGCGTCGACAAGTTTCCAAATTTCGTTATACAATTATCGACCGTCTATCGCGTCGTGTGAAAATGAAAACGTCCAAAGCAAAATAAAGTGGGTTCACAAAAAATCAGTTAACCAAAAATGAGATAATATTTTTAAAAAATCCCCAGTCATTTCCAACCAGAACATTAACCCAGTCCCGTGGCTGTCTCGTTTTGTGGATCCGTTATATCTAAATTGGTCAACTTTATTTCGGTAAATCTTCCTACATCTTGACATGCTTCGAACGTCTTTTACAAATGTTTCCCCCAACTGTTTTGCAAATCTGCTCAAATTTGTACTTATATTTTCACTAACGTTAAAAGCCGCCAAAATGGTAAGGCGTGAATGGGCACCAGACGAAGAGAAACAGCGATACGAATTTCAACAAACACTGGTTCCCAAAAGGTTGTTTTGATTTTATATCGATTCATTTGATCATTACAGCTTCAGTCAAAACAAACGGACTCTTCACCTTTGGGTTTAAACATCGCAATTAAAGTTTGTTTATTTAATTGAATTTTAATGTGTGGGATGTGTAATAAACACTGAACGCAATGTGTGTTTGAATCGGTGGGTGTTTTACATAACTCCTTGGAATGGCGTAATCATATTTCGCGAGAGCCGTCGGCTCTCGCGAAATATGACTACGCTATTCCAACACGCATCGCGTTCTGTCTCCTTATTCCTTGTAAAGTAGTTTGAATCCCTTCTATAACATGTACTGGACATGTCAACTCCAGCCTGTAAAATGATAAAACACTCTTGTGAACAAGAAACCGTAGGAAACAGCTTACTTTGGCCTCTGTGTTGGAAATAGCAGATAACGTGAAAACTATAAAAACATATGTAATTATAACCGAGCCGATGACTTTATTCTATTAGTAAACAGGTTTGGACAATTTAGAGCGAATATTTTGTTTTTTCGATGAAAATAGTACATGACATAAAAAGCGTTCTCTCCTGAAACCCCAAGCAATATGTATTGTCTAAAACAAGGGCAACATTTTGAAAACTTCGTTCAGTATCTGGTGCTCGTTCCATCTGGCCATTGGTCTTCCTGCATGTTTTGGATACATTGGTCTCCTCATTTCTGCACCTAGCCATCTTCTTTCTCTTGGCATTGGTCTGTATTGTTGTCTCTCATATCTAAAGTGAAAATGAAGATGTTGAGCACTTAGAAAAGTATAACTATTGTACAAGTGGATTCAATTATAGATTGATCTTTATTTTGCAGTAAACTAGTACATTGATTACAAAATAACATTACAACAAACAGGAACATAAGCTAGTATACGGTATGGAAATGGCATAGCCTTTTAGGCTGTCTTCCTGCCATTCCCGTAAAAAGAAAGATATCAAGTTTCTTTGTCATCAGTGTATCAAAGTGCTTTCCCAAAGACAGGGTTGTCTGATCTTTTATTTATAATTCAGGGGGGCTAGAATGTATTTGAGAATTAAGGGATGGGGGTAGGAGGATGAGATGTCAGAAGATTGCAGCTGGCGGATGACACAATCGGGGCACGTTGGGTTGTCACAGTTGGAGTTAGGACGCGAATAATTATTCAAGGCTTTATCAATTTTAAATCGGGGTCTATATAATTGCTGGATTTGTGGGTCTATACTATTCCAGGTTCTTGGGAAGGAGTGTAATGGCAGCACAGCAGAGAACTGTGCTCTTGGTTTGCGGGTATCTAATTTACCGGTTTGCCTTGTATTCATTCCTGAGGGATTTCTATATACTTGAAAGGTATCATCGAATGACATAGGGAGTTTTTTGTTCGTCCAGTCGTGCATAAAAAGGGAGACGTGAAGGCTGTAGAGATCATTGAATTTCAGAATGCCACAATCTCTCTATATTTACAACTAAATCAAAGAGTGTTTATTGGCGTTGCGAACAAGCGAAGGTCACAAGCCAATATACGTTAATCAGATTTCATAGCTACATAGGCACATACAGACTTCAATTTTAATTGTAATGGCTATTCCCAGCAATATTCTACGAAAGAGTTTTAAAATCGATTTTGAATCAACATTATAACGGTTTTCCTCTTTATCCCTTTACCCAACGCAGGCAATTCCAAAATTTATTATTTTAAATATCATTTTTTTAAATTTTTCAAAAAATTTCAACAAAACCATATCATATGACCCCTCTGTGGAACGAGCTCGACGCTATATACTCCCGTGAGTAAATGCACCACATGAACGCATTTACACACCTAAGTAAATTTGCGTATGGAGCAAATTTGCACCGACTCTGGAGGTAATGTAAAAGTATATTTACATAGCGTGTAAATTTGCATGCTATGCAAACATGGCAATATATGAACGCAAATCAACTTTACTCCTGTGTGTAAAAGTAAACGACCAGTGTCGAAGTGGGTGACTTTAGGACAGGATATTGCATCAGCATAAAAAATAGATGACATTGGAGCTCCAAGTGTAACTAATAATACACTGCTGTGTTACTTTACTGCAAGATGGCAAAGGTACGAGGACGTGGAGCTAGCTGGCTTGATGTAGAAACAGTGACCTTAATTGACCTATGGGGCGAAATGAACGTAGAAGATCAGCTAGATGATCCTAAAACTAAACAGGGGGACATATACAAAGCGTTGTCAACAGAAATGGAAAAGTATGGACATGACAAAAGCAGTGAACAGTGCAAAATACGCATGCATACACTGAAAAGGTCTTATCTTCTCCGCCAGGAAACTTAACAAATTTCTCAGTCAAATGTTCTGCTATGGCCGAACACACTTCATGTACACAGTTGCATACGGTGGATTTGGCAACACCAAATAGATTGCCCACTGTGCGAGATTCTGCTGAGGATGCAAGCCAGTATACTGCAATGGCCACTTTTTGGTCAACATCTAAAGGTTGTATCACATGTTTTTCGGATTGATGTTTTAGTGATGGCTCCAATTGACTGCACAAAAACTTAAATGTTTCTTTCCGCATTCGAAAATTCTCAATCCATTGGTCATCATTGAATGTTGTTTTTGCGATGTCATGCCACCAAACTCTTGAATTTGGTCTTGAAAGCACAGTCTTTTGTTTTGTGAGGCCCAGAACAAGTCCAGCACTAACGACATAAGGTAACTGTCGCCTTAACCGTAGCTGTCTGTCCATCGTGAATGACAATAATGATGCTAAAAGTTATGATACGACAAAATTTACGTAGGTGCTGTTTTTGTCACGTGAACGCAAAGCAAATTTACATTTGCATACGTGAGTAAATTTGCATATATGCAAATTTGCTCACGTAAGTAAATCTCGCCACATGAACGGGCCCTAACAAAAAAATGAGTATTGCGTGTGTTCTGTTCTGGTCTCGTATATCCTTCGTTAACTAACACTCCCTTTTGGGTCTGTCGGTGGCCGAGTGGTGTGCGTGGTTAAGTATAGTTTCGCTAGGCGGTTGGTGCCGAAGGGAACTCTCTCGGCGTGGGTTTGAACCCCTGCTATACCATTGTAAATAAATCTAGCTGGTTGTGTTTGGAAAATACAGGATTTCTAGCAAGAGCGAATCAATATCTAAGATTACAATCCAAACGAAAGTGTCTCGATTGAATAAAAAATATTGGTGAAATGGTGACAAACTCCCCACTCAGTATTTATGCCCCTGTCTGAAACCCAAAGTTAATTTCCAAATAGAAAAGCGAGGTACCAAGTAACCTTCTAGTTCATGGGCGGATTGGGTCAAAATATGTTACCGGAAAATATACCAGGGCGAAAATTATGATTTTTCGAACTGAAAAACTCTGCATCCTATCATCTGAGCGATCGATGGAAGTCCACAAAGAGGGCATTTCGGTGGCATTTTTGTATAAGTTACGTCTCTCATCATGATAAAATGGTTGCTATAAAAGGGGCCCCGGCTCTATCTGGCCGACCATAGTTCGGACCAATAGGTGAAAATTGTGATTTTTCGAACTGAAAGAATGCTGTTTCCCTGCATCTGAGCGATCAATGACAGATCAGATGACTGGTGAATCGAAATGCCCTCCATGTGGACTGCCGGTGGCAGTCCACATAGAGAGCATTTAGATATACTGGTAGTCGTTGCAATTAGATATATTTCCCCATTTAGTCATTTTCACGACATTTCTTGTACCAATAGGTATTGGACTGCATCGCTTTGGGAGGCCACAGGGGCCCTCAATGGGGGGGGGGGGGGGCATCTGAACATTTCCCGGTGGACAAGATTAACATTAAATATTACAGAATTAAACATAAATTGAGGGGGTTTCAGTCGTAAGTTTAGAGCTAATACGAGGTTGTCTCATATCATTATAAAGCAAAGGAGATATGAACAGTTGGCATATCGAACCAGTTTTGGATCAAAACAGAACGAACCAAAACTGGTTCGACATGCCAACTGTTCATATCTCCTTCGTTTCAAAATGTTTGGCGACTGCGTTGAATAAGCTCCAAGTTTACTGCTGAATCTACTTCAGTTCATGTAATATTCTGTTAAAATTGAATGCTAATCTTGGTAAATTTATTTGATTTGAAATAAATACTGTTTAAACAGAACTGGTTCCATTCCAGGGACAAGATTAGAACCAGTTTTGGTTCCAAAGAGAACCTATATTTTTTGCAGTGTGCGGCCAGTCCGCCTGTGTTCTAGTTTGTTCAATAACTTCTAGTCTTGCGAAATTAACCAGCTGCCCAGGTAAAGACGACACAATATAAATGCTACATTCACACTTTGATGCATAAATGAAATAGGACAGCCAAGTTATTATGGTACACTAGAGTCACTGTCAATACTATGAATATACCCATGCCTTTAAAACATTATTGTTTTGGAATAAGAGTGTTAGCTTACCGTGGGAACATATTGTACATTGATCTCAATGCATGGAGTCCTGCAGGGCTGATATCGTGCATGTCTGAAAAAAAAAAATATATATATAGAATTCATTTTCATAGAATGAGCGGTTAGACTACTTAGATTCTCTTTTCATTTTGAAGAAACTAAGATGAAAGCAAAACGTAACGATTCTACCAATGTTTTGGGAGTGTTCCATTTCACATCATGTCACAAAAAAATTAAATTTCGTCCGATTTTCATGAAAGTTTAGTGTGCTGTATAGCTCAAAAATGAAAAAAAGTTAAGTGTTTTTTGAATATTTCCAATTTAACGTCATTTTCAACGTTTGTGTGTAATTTCATGTTTTGCCCACATTCCCTCCCATTTGGTTGCAACCATAACCACAAACCACATAGCATGACTCTGTAAGCAATAGTTCATGGCGTGTATTTGTATCCACATTGTCTGAAAATTTGTAATGTTATGGCGATCGAAGATCGGAAAACGTAATAATTAAATTTCTCTGCACCTTGCTGAGACCACAGGAACTTTTAGTAATCATCATTCCGAGAAAAAAAAGGTCAAACAATTTTGAAAATCTGACTTCAAATCGCTGATATATGACGTCAACACAGACAGGTGTTACCCCTCACATTTGTTGACAGTCCTACTCCCAAAACTACATGGCATGGCACTATAATAATAACACTAGTGGCAAAATAAGTAGTTGATGGCATGAACTGTTATTTTTTCTAATCGTTGGAAAATAGTTAACGTTATGATGTTAACTCTTAACCCGGTGAGTAATTAGAAACTAACTTTTATCAAATCTATTCATGGCAGCTCAGAAACAGCTTTCATGAAAAATTCTTGAAAACTTCTCTCAAGAGAACATTGGCTGATAAGTCTATATAATTCACATGGGGAAATTTGGTTAAATATCCTCTTTTTTAATGGTAGGAGATTTCACGTCCTTCTTGAAAATATCCACCAGCAGCATGCAAGGATTTAATGGAAAATCGAAGCTCAGAAAACTTCAGAATTCAATTTTACTGCATAAATTTGAAATCAAGGAAAACTTTTAGTACTCATTATCCCGAATAACAAATTGAAATAAAATTTGATAATACGACTTCCAATAGGCGTTACCCCTCCCATTTTGGTGAAAGCCCTACCCCAAAACTACATATCATAGTAATATCATAACATCACAAAAAGAAATACTATGGCCCCAAAAAGTTAAACATCTGTTTCTCAGGCCCTCTCAGATGGCCATTTTGGCTGCTGCATGCTCTCTTTTTTATACCCAAAGCAAATTTTAAAAAACAATTAAATGGCTTATGTCTGATATTTTACCCAAATAAATATTGTTCCTTGTGTGCAAGAAGGCTTTGCAATGCGTTGGCATTGCAAAGCCTTCTTGCACTCAAGGGACGGTAAACACCACCACCCATGCTGTTCTGTAGATTATTAGGCCTAAAACAAATCATGAATATGAGCCTCTGATGGCAAAGAAATAAATACAAAAATAAAAATTAAAATAAATAAAAAATCGCCCGTCTGCGTGCAATGTTACAAAAAATCCTGAGAAACAGAATATCTACTTTGTGAAGCGTAGAAGGTGTGAATTGCCACATTTTTGTCTGCATTCTTGGAAGGTAATTAACGCTAGGGCGTTATTTATGATTGAGGGTAGGAAAAACGTCAGGAAAACTTCAGAAATTAATTTTACAACCTTATGTTGAAATCAAGGGAACTTTAGTACTCATCATCACGAATAACAAGTTGACATAATCTCTGAAATTGTGACTTCTAACAGCTTCTAATACCAAAGATGTGACATCACTACCGGAAGGTATTTTCCCCTCCCAGTTCGTGAAAGGTCTACCCCAAACTACATAACATAGTACTAAATTAATACCACAGGCGGCACAATGAATGGATGAGCGCATGGATTGCTACGTGCTTTCCACATTGTTGCTTTTTTAAAAAGTTTTCTTTCCTTCTTTTCACCAACCACTCAGTTTAGGACGGAACACAAAATAGTCGTAATATTTCATTATAATATCAACTTACCGACAACCATTCCTGGGTTGATGTTGATATTAACGGTCACGGGGCGTAGACGTCTTGCTGAAATAGAAAAATAGAAAAAATTACTTTCTTGTCAAACTTTTATTGTTATTTCATGATTATTCGAACTTTGCCGAGTGGACAATACATTGATGTTGTTGAAATGTACTGTGATTTTTCTTGGTTCTAAATGCGCTGAAATAAATTAATAACGTGGAATTGTTCAAGCTTCACAGTAGTTTATGGACTGGCCACATGGTTTATTACTTTTTTTTATCTCTTCATTCCAGAACAACCATAATGCGATTGTTATATTTACATCCTGAGTCACGAAACATACTTCATTTATAAGCTTTAACCCGAGAGGCAGCTTTCCAGGAACACGATACGTCATCGAGTATGATTGCTAATAAGTTAATGTGTGGGGTAGACAATCAATATTTTCAACGTGCAGCCCAATGGCTGCACGTTGAAAATATTAATTGTTCTACCCCCAAATGATGAAAATTGACTCTTCCAATTGATGTGATTGAACTGACATGGAAGCTACCACCAGGGTTCAAAGGGTTAACATATGAGCTTGGTTTGAGGGTCAATATCTTTTTATAAGTAAATATCACATGTTGTCGTTTGGGCCTTTCTCTTGTTACCTTCTTGACACTTGAAGACAAAGTACAAACACTGACACAAGACCAATGATTGACACTATTTTTTTGTGCATGCAAGTATTACTTGTTGTTAATTTTACAGAGCACCATTTGGGTACGTCATTATAAAGAGGACTTTTTATTTATTTATTCAGTTCTAAAGCAACTTATTTATTAGTTTATAAATTTCTTTTATTTAAGCAACCACGTCAAATGTTGCTGTATGTTTTTGTTTTGAGGCCTCATTTTGGACTCTTTAAAAACCCTCATCCTGCCGATCGCGACTATTGTGGCACATTGAGTAAAACTCCGAGACCTCTTTCCAACAATTATTCAGATGATAAATTTGCAACGACGTTACAAATTTTATTACACTTCCTCACACACCAGCATGTATATAGGTCCGCCATATATGGTAAAAGTAGGCTTTGTAGAAAACGGTTAAACGTGCCTGACACTTCAAGTCTTTCGTCAGATATTTTCTACCACAACACGTGTTTTATTGTACCACATTATAAGTTACGGGACGCTTATTTGGCGGATACGGTGTTCCGTGAGGCGAAGTGAGAACAGTATTTGGCGAAGCTTTATCCGAGCGTAATATTGTTCTCGCTGAGCCTCATATGACTCCGTGTCCACCAACTGAACGTTCCATAATGCATTTATTGTATCAGCCTTTTTTCTCCGAAATTTCTTCATCAGTTGTGTCTGCCAACCGTTTCGTGTTTTCAATAATTTTTCCTATCGACATTCATTTGTTTACAAAAGCAGACGAGTAGTGATGCAAGGGGAGTAATCCAATATCTCATTGATCACTAGGTAAATTATTAATTTATTACACATTTGGGCGCATTTACAAGGCTGTCTACTTTCTGATGTTACGAACTGAACAAACTTTCTAAAGTGCCATTTAGCCCGATTCAGACTGCAATGTTTGACTGTTCAGACTGCGATAAAAACGAAACGACAGACAGTAGCAATTAATATACAGCTAGTTTCGGTATATTGAATTAACGCGGGGTCACTGGTGACTATTATTGTTGGTATATTCGTCCGTCCTCGGCCATCAATTATGACCGTTCAGTTGTTAATCTATTTGGCTGGCGTAATAATGATTTGTCAGTTGAAACGTGTTCTGTCGCCTGGAGAATACAAAGATTACTCACAAAAGATATCACTACTTAACTGGTTGAGGGCTAAATTATTTTTTGGGGTCTGAATTTATTATTCAAAATTTGTTGTATTACAAATTATTGGAGAGTGCCTGTGGGCACTCTCCAATAATTTGTAATCAAACAAATTTATATTAACATAATATTAGATTTGACTGAATAAGAAATGTGAGCAGTGGAAATGTTGGCATCTGCTTGGGTACCCTCGGGTATCCTCATTTTTCTAAAAGACTTGATAGTGGCTTCTAGCACTCAACAAGTTAATAACGGACTGAGACAGACAGACAGACAGACAGACAGACAGACAGACTCAAGGAGAGAGGGGGAGGGGGTTAATACAAAATTTTACCAAACATCTAATTAACGTGTTTTGGGGCGATTTGCTTCTGTTAACAGTTAATTACTCCGTGCGGGGAGCGCCGTGGCTCATTGGTAGATGCAAGAGGACCCGAGTTCGATCCCCGTCCGGGACGACCCGCTTTGTGTCCTTGGGCATTACACTTTATTCCGGTTGCCTACACGGTGACACGATGACGCCGTGTACTAAGCCGTACTGCACCTCGATGGTGCACATGTCTTCAACCGCTGTAACCCTGCTTGAGTGGAGCTTGAACAGAGTTAGAATGTTGAGGAGCTGACAGTTGCTCATCGATGCTCGGTGGTTCTCTCCAGGTACTTTGGCTTCCTCCACCCGTAAAACTGTCACGGTCACGAGTAGCCATTGTGCGTAAGTATGAGACCTTAAACATAAATAAATAAATAAATAAATAAATAAATAAATAAATAAATAAATAAATAAATAAATAAATAAATAATTACTCCGAGCTGATAAATACCCAAATCTCGTCTTACTTCACATATATACAACATCGCTATTTTGATTTTTTTTTCACAGATCACAACTCAATATACTATTTACCTTTCTTTTTCATTTATTTATTTATTTATTCATTTATTTATGTTTAAGGTCACATATTTATGCACAATGGCTAATCATGACCGTGACAGTTTTACGGGTGGAGGAAGCCGGAGTACCCGGAGAGAACCACCGAGCATCGACGAGCGGCTGCCAGCTCCCCATCATCGTAACTCCGCACTGCAGCCCAGGCAGGGTTAGATTGGTTGAAGACATGCGTACCATCGACGTGCAGTACGCCATAGTACACGGAGTCATCGTGCCCCCACATGCGTAATGGGGGTGAAGTGTCAAGGACACAACGCGGTTGTCGCAGGTGGGATTCGAACCGAGGACCTATCGGCTAGCAGTCTGCACCTCTACCTACTGAGCCACCGCGCTCCCTTCTTTTTCATTAAGATAAAGCCTAGGGTCTCAATCAACATTTGTTGTTTTTGAAGGATTGTTGAAATCCCACATTCAATAAACAGAAGTCACGAAAAAACAAAATCTGCGTTAAAGATAACATCAATGTTTTATCCTCTTCGTTCCGTCTAATGTTTGGTGTCTTCCCACTAGACCAATTCCCTTTAGGCCAATTCCCAAAAGACCAATTCCCCTTAGACCAACTACATACTGTTATTGATTAAGGGTTGATTAAGGATAATTAAGAAAACATTTATTTATAGAAATCTGCCCAACATCTATAAAATATCGACAAGCCAGAAAATGAGCAGACTATCATCTGAAAAATGAGGTCCCCAGAGGGTGAATTTGGTGATGCTACCCTGCACGGCAGGGTAGCATCACTAAATTTACCCTCTTTGAACCTCAACCTGAATCAAGGTCTCAAACATAAACAGAAAGAGGTACCCAGAGGATAAACTGGCCCACTGTATGGGATAGCATCAGCAAATTCATCCTCTGGGGACCTCATTCTGCAAATGATAGACTGCTTATTTTCAGGCTTGAATATCAATAACATTAAATACATTTATAAATATTTATAAATATATCAAATTATTGATATAGAATTATTTTTAAAGTAGAACACACCAGTTGGTCCAAGGGAAATTGGTCTTTTGGGAATTGGCCTCGTGGGAATTGGTCTAAAGGGAACTGGTCTAGTATGAATGAACCTAATGTTTTTCATTTTTGATATTATTGTCACTTTTTAAAATACTGACAGGAAAATATTTTCGTAAGTGTGAGCATAACCAAGATATCTATTCATATCGCTTTACTAGCTGGTATGAGGTACACTTTCACAAAGGTATCTGGGTGGGGGGGGGGGGGGGGGGATATGACATTTCATCCACAGGAATGATGTGATTAGAAATTGTACAACATGGTCCAAAAATGTGCGAACTACAACTGACATGTTTCTATTTTTTAAATTCTGTGTAAAACATGTGGAATACATTTTTCGAAAATTCTTTTTCGATCCAGTGGAGGATATTTAGGATGTCGTTGTTTGTACGCGATTTACCAATGGAACGTAGCAATGGTACTGGAAAGAAGCACAAACGTAACAGGCCCGTCCATAACTGGATCAACGAGTGTATTTGTCTTTCTCCGCACTGTATATAATTAAAGATGAGTGTTGGATAAATTATAATAAACTGGTTTTCGTGATAATAACCCATTAAACAAATTGTTAGTTAACATTTTTGTTGCTCCGACATTTTGGCAATTTACTGATAGAAGAATTCACCATAAGGAATAGGTTTCACTTTATCATTTATGATTGATGGGTTAATTGGTGCGTATTAACAACAAGCTACTGAGGATAATAAACAGCTTAGTTAAACAGTGCCATGTAATAAATATAGTTACAGATAGGCCTATACAGATAAGCAGAAATAATGATTGGTGTCAGAGTGAAAGAGGGTCAAGTGCCTTACCCCCCCCCCCCCACCCCTGCGGAAACCGATGTAATTAAGTGACATTATACAGATAAATAGAAACAATGACTGGTGTCAAAATGCAAGAGGGTAAGGTACCCTATCACTACACTACTCCTCTCTGCGAAAACCGATTTCATTAAGTGACTGAAGTTTGTTTTAGTACCTTCCATTCTTGGTGGAGTTGGTGGTCGCATCACATGTCGTCTCATTTGGTTTCTGCGCATTCTTTGCATCTGCAACATTTGTTGTTCCCGTTGTCTTTGCTGTTTTATTCGATTCTGTTGCTGCATTTTTTCTGTCAAAGACAAATAGTAAAGACGTCAGTGTCCAATATTTTACATTGCATCTCGGGTAGAAAATACACTACACACAGTTTGATTCTGCTTTCAGCCACCTGTCTGACAGACATCTACCTAGTTATCTAACAAGCAACTTAATTTGCACCCAAGACCTAGGGGGGGGGGGGGGGAACATTCGTATCAGTCCCCACCCTTCCCATTCTGATTCCGTACCAGAGAGATTCAATTTCCGGTAAACACCGCACTATCACATATATGCATTGTTCTCACGCATTAAAATATAGTTCCTGAAATTCAAAATTCTGACCAATTTCAACCCAATTTAAACTGAAAAATGGGGGAAACGGGCTTTATGTAACGGGATTGTTAGATAAATGTATTATTATGACCACGTGTATGTCCCATAATTTGTAATAGGTTCTCGGTCGTGGTTACAATGGGATAGCAACGAGCCCTGGTGGGCTCGTTGCGATTCCATTGTAAGCACGATCGAGAATCTGATACAAATTACAAGACATGCACATGGTCATGATAATGTATATATACATGCACAGCAAAAAAACCCCAAACAGCCCAACCCATTTTATTCCACCCCATTATGGATTAAGAGTATGTATACCACACATGTGAATGTATAAATCGGGGCAAATTTAACTTTTCTTGCCAATCCGAGCACCCAGGGTACTCTTTAAAGGTTTACATATACAGAAAGTGAAGTGAAATAGTTCCAGCAAATAACCCACGAAATATGAGGGTGTGATTACGTGAACCTGTTTTATAGATTTCAGGCACGATTGTAAGTAAGATTGACATTTTTCAGATGAAGCCCACTCCCACCTCCACCAATTTCTCCAAGCCAACATGCATCAAGAAATAGCGTTTGACCATTTGCTAAAACGAGGTCGTTCCAATACGGGACCATAAGCTTTGCCTTTAAAGCAAACATTTGAAAAAAATAACAATATAATTTGAATGGCTACTATTGTGAAACAGCGCTGGTCATATTTGCAAGTTACGTTAGATAAAGAGTTAAATTTGTTTTTATTTTTGTTAAATTACAGTGTTCATATCATAGACATGACACTGAATCGAAATTATAGTCTTAATGGCTAGTTATAACTTTTTAAAGCAGATATGTACAAGTTTATCGCATCGAACGCATTGTGTTCCGTGTGTAACAGTTTTATATCGCATGTACATTTTCGACTATTTACTTACTCATTATCGAAGAAATAACTTGTGTCTTCATTACCATTGGGTCATCTGAAAAAAATATGTGAATTAAAATTAAAGGGGAATATATTGGTGAAAAAACTGCGTAATAAGCAGATATTATCGCCTGGAGTTCCAGGAAGGGTGGGTCAGGAAGCCATAACCAATTCCCCTCCCCGGCTGTAGACTTTAGTCACCCCGTCGGGAATTTGATACAAACGGCCCCAATCTTTAACTCCCTTCACTCTGTGGTCAAAATAAGCAAATTTCAAGTAGCCATTTTTCCATAATGCAACTGGGAATTTAACCAATTCAGTCTTGTTTGACAGAGCTCAATGAGCTCTGTCAAACAAGATTGAATTGGTTAAATTTCTAGTTGCATTATGGGAAAAAAAAATTGCACCTTGAACTTTAGATATTTCAACATCAGTGTGGAGGGGGTTAAAAGCGTGAAAAACTCAATAAGACTGTGAGTTAGCAACTTTGCATTCGCGGTACTAACCCTTTGAGTCATGGTGGTATCTGCCATGTCAGTTCAATGGTAGCAATCAGAAGAGTCCATATTCTTTAATTTGGGGTAGTGCAATTAATATTCTCAACGTGCAGCCTTCATTGTTCAGCGGTATCAAATACTCGAAGCGATGAGTAAGTGGACGTTCAGCCCGACAATAACTCTCAATTCCCGTCATGTGAGAGCGTAAGTTTAGTCAGAATATTTTCAGCTGATGGACTCCCGAGTTCACCTGGTGTTTATGCTCCATATTCTTTTCTCATAGAATACGAGTTGCCGAGGAAATATAAGCACAGGAGTTTCGCGGACAATCCCATGGCGTAACTAACAGGGGTGTGACATCCCTCTTGCCAATAATTTTCCAGTTGGAACATTTTCGTATGGACTGGGATCTATGTATTTTCTTAAGCCACTAGATTCGCTACTTGTACTTATGTCACACACAGTCGGCATAATACAAATGGAAATCTGTGGTACCCGGGTCTAGATAATGGGGCCAGATCGGAGTCAGATACGAGTTAATTAAATCAGGAGCAGTGAAGCCCATGCGTCAAGGCAACGACGTGTATTTCTCCACACAGAGATTTCTGTAGTTTTTTTTAACTATAATTGGGACTAACTTATATTTCAACTTCATTATCAAAGTATGCCTTCATCGATGGAATATTTCTTCTCCCGGGACTTGGCCCACGACAGTCGGGACAGATCAGGTTTACATCCATTCCCCCATCCGCTCGACTATCTTCGTGACGCCCCTGTAACACATTTCCATTGTCCTATGTAGTTCATCATTGTGTAAACTTACCCCGAACACTTTGATTTTATAACTTTACTGGCGGGTGATACCCGGCGTTGCACGGGAGAAGATGGTTATATCAGCTGTTTTCGAAATAGAAGGTCAAGGTCACCAATTTCAAGGTCAAGGTCACCTCGCACGGACAACCCGAAGAAGTCAAAATGATCGATGGGTCAAAAACCCCGCACATATGAAATTTTAGCCCGATCGGCCCAGTCGTTTTCGAAATAAAAGGTCAAGGTCACCAATTTCAAGGTCAAGGTCATCCCGCACGGGAACCCCGATAAAGTCAAAATGATCGATGGGCAAATATACTCGCAAATATGAAATTTTAGCCCGATCGGCACAGTCGTTTTCAAAATAAAAGGTCAAGGTCATCAATTTCAAGGTCAAGGTCACCCCGCACGGGCACGGCACCCATCCCATGTTACTCGCAGGGACGAATTACCCCCGTGTAGAAAATTTGAGATCGATCGGTCGAGAAACGGAGGAGTTCACCCGGAACAAAGATGGAGATTAGAGATATAGTCATTCGCATTTATATATTAGATATTATAAAAGCTACGTTATTGGTCAAATTAAAAAACTGTTTCACGTGACAAATTGATTGAAAATCGTTACTATTTTGAACTCAAAGAAATATGACCTTTGACCCATTGAACTCAAAAGGTTTCTGGTCCAGAATCGTGATACAACCTGAATTTATAAAGTAGAAAGATGCTCGGTGAATGTGTACAGTAGACCAATCAAGATTTTCAACGTGCAGCCCTAAGGCTGCACGTTGAAAATATTGTTTGGTCTCCCTCCAAGTAACGAATATTGAGTCTCCCAGCTGATGTTTCGGAACTGGCATGGAATATCCCATCAAGGTCTAAATGGTGAAACGGTCAACTAAACAACCTCTATCAAATCTAATGGATGGCGGATGTTATTTCATCTACTCGGGGCGCGGTGGCTCAGTAGGTAGAGATGCAGGCTCCAAGCCGAGATGTCCTCGGTTCGAATCCCACCTGTGGCAATCGCGTTGTGTCCTTGGGCAAGACACTTCACCCACATTGCCCCCTTTTGGACACAGTGACATTGTGTACTAAGGCGTACTGCACGTCGATGGTCCACCAGTCTTCAGCCAATGCTAACCCTGCTTGTGTGGAGTTAGTATGTTGGGGGAACTGACAGTTGCTTGGTGCTTCTCTCTGGGTACTCCGCCTTCCTCCACCCGTAAAACCGCCAGGGTCATGATTAACCAATGTGCAGAGATATGTGACCTTAAACTCCAATAAGTAAATAAATAACTAAATAATTTCATCTTCTCGCTGGGAAGTCGGGGGTAACATTCTTAAAATGAAAAATGGAGGCTTGTAATGGAACATATTAATTGCTGGCTTACCTGTATGTTGTCCTAATAAAGACATTAAAGGATTACCACCACCGAGTAGATTTTGCATCATGTCTTGTCCTCCGTGATTTCCCAATAAAGCTGCAAGAGGATTTCCACCTCCCATCAATTTCTGCATCATGTTTTGCATGTTTCCGCCCAATAAACTTTGAAGTGGATTTCCTCCAGCACCTCCTAGCATACTTGCAAGTGGGTTACCTCCCTGTGCTAAAAATTAGAAGAAAAAAAGTTAGTTTCGCAAATATTGTAATGTTATTTTTAGAAATTTAACAGATTTCCATAGAAAGGCTCTACCACATTCGTCAGATTACTGAAGTCATTTGTTCAAACCACAAGAAACATAAAAGTAATATTTGAGAATCATAATGTGGCAACAATTTGAATTTGTCCATTAATTTTTTTTTTCTGTCGTGTTCATGCTTTCTGTGTGCTAAATAGTTTGTTACCATGTCTTATTTGGGGGAGTGCTAATTTACAGCAGCTTAAGCAGGCCCTCGTCTGGGAGGCAGCTGAAAGTTTCCGTCAAGGGTACCGATGTGACAGGCAGCAGGCATAGCATGAAGAATAAAACATTGGGTTAGGGAGAAAGTGTTGTCTTCTATTGGTATGCGTGCCGAGATCTCCTTCCGTGGACATTCGTCAGACATTGGGCATATATAGCGATATCTGACGCTCCCCTGGGCATTTATTTGTCTTAGTTTCACAATGCACTTAGGAAATTTGGTCTTCGGTGATATTTTCAAGCCTTGAAATTAATTCGTTGGAAGCTCTCGGGAGAGCTTCCAATAAAGCATGTCAATGCATGGGATTATACATAGGTGCGAATGTGACGAAAACTGACTTATTTCAGCTGGTAATTTTCTTTCAGGTGAGTTTATAAGGGGCGAGTCGCAACCATGCCCAGCGACTAGCTTCATGTTTGATGTCGATCAATTTCTGTAGGTTTACAGGGAGGGCTTTGTTGGTAATTGTGCTGAAGTGTCTTCAAACTTTTGTTTTCTTTCGTTTGTGCATTTAATTAGAAAATATGGTATGATTATTAAAGTATGGCGTCTTACGTCCTTGTAAGCAACCATGCAAGGTGTGCTCTGTGTGTGTCCTCTCAACGTTAATTTTGATGTCAGTTAAAATGTATATATTCTCGTTCGTTTTGAAAAAGAAAACATTTTTTTCCAACGAACCAACCGAATTGGTCCTCGATTTTCAAATGACAGTTAGTGTTAGGAAGCGCATGAAGATTGAAAAACAAATATTCTGAAAGTTTGAAAAAAGTAGTTATAAAATTTGTCAGCGAAAACTCGTGCAAGGTGGACGGTTAAGGAAACCGATGAAATGGGCACTAAGCAATCAATTTTATCTAGTGGACACGGGTGGTCAATTGACAGATTCAATGCCAAGGTTAATATTATAGATCACTCCTAAAGTTTATTCCACTAATTTGAAAATATGATGTTGATACAAGTGACTATGAAACGATCTTGAAAATGGATGGGCTGAATATGGTGTACTTGTGTGCTCTGATGGTTCGGATGAGCGTGGGTATGCTTCAGCGTAATTTTTTGTCTCTCAGCCAATCGTTCACCTACTTCTGCTTTAATTAACCGATGAGTGGATTGTTTAACACTTACGCTGCCAAAAGCGACTATTGTCACCTATTTTATGATGATTATCTGTACGTTCTGGTATGCGCAGATCAAACCTACCATCTGATTAATTGTTGGAAAGGGCTCAGAGAGCCCTTTCCAACAATTATTCAGATGATAGAGTTTCAAGTATGTCGTAACTTTTCTTAAACTTCTTCGCATACAGGCGTGCATAGAGGTCCTCCATATATTGCTAAAGTAATCGTGGCGGTAAAGTGTTAAAACAAGTATTATTGTTGCTTCTTTATGTGAGGAAAGGCAAAATAACGTAGACATCAACACGCGAGTTGCTGTTGGTAAACTACAGTTTATATACTGAGTCAAAAAAGAAAGTATAATAGAAACAAATGTGAAAAAATAGCATAAAGGATGAAATATAATAGTTCTAATGCTTTGTGGACAAGAAGTGATGCAAAGAGTTTAATGACATGTTGTTGATGTCCACCCAACCGTATACAATTTTGCTACGGTTTTCAAAATAGCACGTGTTCCCCGAGAATGTCAAATTGAATGGGTGACGGACGATTGTCTTTGCATTATGTTGAGCTAGAGAGTCTGGGTTTTTGATAAAACGCGCTAGTTTTTGTCTTCCGACGTTTTAAAGAATGTTAAGGTTAACCGAAAATCAGAGGTTGCCGCCATTGGTATGCATGAGGCTGGGATACCTCCAGATGAGCTTCCTGCTGAGTTCGGAGTCACTGTGGCCACTATTTACCGTCTCATTGGAAGGTACAGAACCACTGGATCTACTGCCTGCCGACCGACCGCGTTCAGGTCGACCAAGAGTTACGACCCCTGCTCAAGACCGACACATCGGGACGTCTCACATTCGGGATCGCTTCCTTCCGGCGTCGGTGTCGAGGACAGCAGCAATTACTCCTGGTAGAACTAACAATAGAATCAGAGAACAAACTGTCCGCAACAGACTCGCTGAACACGGCATCCGCAGTAGGCGTACATATCACGGACCAATCCTTACCCAACTTCTTCGTACCGTCAGAATGGAATGGGTGCGTCAGCGTGTTCGCTGGACTCAGCAGCGTTGGAGCACAGTTCTGTTCAGTGATGAATCACGATATTTTCTCTACGGCGCGCTGATGGTAGAGTAAGATAGTATCGCCGACGAGTAGAATGGTTTTCTGATGCTTGCGTGCAGGAATGCGACCGTTTCGGAGGGGGTAGTGTAATGGTTTGGCCAGGAACTTTCTTGCACCATCGAACGCAGTTGATCTTCATCGATGGTAATCTGAATGGACAGCGATATAGGGACGAAATTCTTAACGCTCTTGTTGTCCCGTTGTTCAACGCTAACGTCGAATTGCAGTTATTCCAGCAAGCCAATGCCCTATGTCACGTGGCGCGTATCTGTCATGACTTTCTTGACGAGCAGAGCATCGAACTTCTTCCCTGACCCCCCATTTTCGCCAGATTTGTCGCCAATCGGAATCTTTGGGATCAATTGGATCGTCGGGTACGACTTCTGGATCGTCAGACGTTAGACGATTTACGTAATGTTCTAAAGCAGGAGTGGAACGCAATACCACAGGGTGACATCCGGAGACTTATCAGGTCCATGCGCCATCGATGTCTTGCCATCCAAGAGGCAAATGGTGGACATACACGCTATTGACTGCATGTGTGAACTTTTCATTTCTCCCCATGCCTGAATTGCGACGTCCTAACGTGACACTTTCAACAGTAAGAACATGAAATTATGCAAATTCATACAGCTAGACTCGAAAGATGAATTTACAATAATTTGTTTGGGATTAAAGTCGATAATACTAAAAACATTGTTCCTCAAAGTTTATTATACTTACTTTTTTGATTGGATGTTCCAGTAGCGCTAATTGCTTCCGTCTGTTACTGCCCTGCACTGGCTCTGTGTGAATTTCCCATTCATATATTTGTTTGTACTACTTTTAGAAAACCGTGACACCTTTTGGAAAAGTGCTACCCCCCCCCCCTCCCCCTCCACGCACACACTCCCTGAAAAAAGACACCGGAGCGCTTCCTTTCCAATAGTGTATCGCATTTTCATCATAAAAAAGTTACTCGGGCCTGCATAGCAAACGCGTCTTTCTCTATAGTAAATTATTTCTTCCACCACGTGGAGTGATCATAAGCGAACTGATGCGCCTCCTGCTTTACCAAACTTTTGACTACACCTATTTCGGTAACCATCATACTTCATGGACCAATTCTTTCAACATTGTGTAAAGAGAATATGAATAGAATCAGTAAACAAATTTACCTGTCATGGATGATTTCATCTCTTGGACTTTCTCAAGAATATCTTTCGTTTCTTGTGGAAGCTGTTCTTTGACCTTGGCTATAGCATCTTTGAATTCCTCTTTAGTTGTTGCTGTCAAAGGAAAACACGAATAATTACTGAGCGTGATATGTTTGTGATGTTCCATAAGTATGTAACACAATGGCCTTAGTTGTTGCACTGAAAAACCTCGTTTACGAGAGAAGGTGCAGTCGAAATGGTATTAAGAGAGTGGATTATGGCTCAGTTTTGCTCTCTCACTGGTAAACAAATTCCCTTTACCTTGGACCTTTTTTTGGTTGTTTGTCAATTAGTTTATTGAATTGATACAGGATTTTGCTTCTCACCCTTTCAGGACGATAAGCATAAATCTTTGCATGAAGAAAAACTAGACAAGGAACGAGTAGATGACATCATGAACAATAAATCAGTAGTGAGGATCTGTAATTATTTAACCCTTCGAACGCTGGTGGTATCTCCCATGTCAGTGCAATGAAAGAAATTGGAAGAGTCCATATTTATTATTAGGGGGGTAGACCAATCAATATTTTCAACGTGCAGCCTTAGGGCTGCTCGTTGAAAATATTGATTGGTCTACCCCACCCTTAGCAGGCATCCTACTTAATGAAAGTATTACATACACTGTCCCTGGGCGGGTAAAGCGGGCTCTGGGATTCAAAGGGTTAAAACTGTGGCTCTACAGAGCTGTAGTATTAATTTTTACTGCAGCTCCCTACAAAACGCAGAATAGATTCGCCCATTTTCTGCAGACAGTGTTGAAACATACGATACAACCAAGGGCGCCAGTGATGAAAGGGTTAATAGTTCTTGAAATGGTTAGATCTCTAAAGAGGGTTACAAATGGTAGACGGAATTGACATAATCAACACAGACACCAGAGAACTCGTTAGTCTCATTCCAGTACATGTAAATTCTGTTATTCCTATGCGACTGGTGCTTAGAATCCCCGGGGGAACACCAGGGAAACAGATCATCTGATTCACGTGTCTGTAATGCAAGACAGTGGCCAATGACTTTCAAAAGAGAATTTCAAAAATTCATTTGCATTTTGATAGTCGTTGTAGTACCTGGTTGAGCATTCCAGACCTGCGTGAACAAAACTTTTACTCTTCTTTGGAAAAAACAAATTTTAGAACATAGATCGATAAATGACCATATTGTGCCTTTCTTCTTTATTCTCATTTTGTCTTTTTCCTTTCTTTTCTTTTCTTGTATATTTTAACCCTTTGAATACGAGAGACTGCTTTTCCGGCCACGAGGAGGCGCGGTGGCGTTGCGGTAACCGGTTCTCGTCAGATCACCGAAGTTAAGCAACGTCAAGCACGGTTAGATCTCAGATAGGTGACCGTCTGAGCGATCGATTCGGACTCCCGCGTTGTGTCCTTGGGCAAGGCACTTAACCTCGATTGTCCACATAGGGGCACGATGACGCCGTGTACTGAGGCGTACTGCACGTCTATGGTGCGCATGTCTTCAACCAATCTAACCCTGCCTGTGATTCAGTGCGGAGTTACGATGTTGGGGAGCTGGCAGCTGCTCGTCGTTGCTCGGTGGTTCTCTCCGGGTACTCCGACTTCCTCCACCCGTAAAACTGTCACGGTCATGATTAGCCATTGTGCATAAGTATGTGACCTTAAACTCCAATAAATAAATAAATAAATAAATAAATAAATAAATAAATAAATAAATAAATAAATAAATAAATATACTTTCGACCTGTAGCATGATACGTAATAATTCCATTAAGTGTCATGGGTGAAACGAGAATGTGTGCGAAAGCCCAATTAATATTCTCAACGTGCAGCCCCAAGGCTGCACGTTGAAAACATTAATTGGTCTATCTCCAAATGATGAATATGGACAGTTCCACTTGCTGCCATTGAATTGTCATGGAAGATACCAGAGAGTTCAAAGGGCTAACGGTGGTTTCCTCTCCATCGCTTAACACAATAAAATATAAGTGGTACTTACGGAATTTTTCTATTCCAACGTGGCTAAGATCTGGAAGTGATCCGTCGAAATCTCCCATATGTTTATCTACAATTTCTTGAACAACTGGTGGCATCTTCTTTTTTATGTCATCAACTGCTTTCTTCAGTCCTTCTTTGTCTGTGACTACAATGGAAGAAAATCGACCTTCACTCACTTTGTAACTTGTGTTCCGAACATATTCTTTTTATTTATTCTGTACTGTTTATGGCGCGGAAGCCTCAAAGAATTCCTGATTCGAAAAGTTGAAAGAAAGCGTGAATGACATCACATAATACTCTTTCCAAAGATTTCTACCCAGCTGTAAACACTTTCATTTCCATCATCTCCAAAAAACGTGTTCACGGCTCATCAATGGTCTTATATTAAAAAAAAATCCCCGCATGGGCTGCCATGGTTGGGAAAGCGCTGGAAAAGTAAAAACTTTTCATTGATACCCATATTGTATTGTTATTTTTTATGAAATTGCAGCAGAAATAAAGAGCTAAGCTCTTTGTTTGATGTGTACACTGGTAATATCAAAGGTGTGTCTTTCCACGAACAAGACAAGCAGAAACGTAACATAAAAAGCGATATTTGAGGAGCCAGCCTTATTTTCAGTATTTTTAACCAAGAATTGATAAGATGTCAAACCTGGAAATAAGCAATCTGTTATTAGCAAAATGAGGTCCCACAGAGAGTGAATTTGCTGATGTTATTCCATACAGTAGGCTGGAATCCGCCAATTTACCTCTGGATTATCTCTTTCTGTTTAAGCCTGAGACCTTGATTCACATTGAGGTTCACAGAGGGTAAATTTGTAAGACGTGCTAACAAGTTTAACGAAGTCATATTTCACGAAATCCGTAGACTTTCTTCATTTTCAAAAGAAGTGAATCTCCATTTTAGGAATTTACTGTTTTTCTCTCCGCCCATTCAGATCTTGAGTCCTGTCTTTCGCTATAACTCTCTTTTCCTCATACTTACTTTCGCCACTCCACGCACCCTACAGGCATGCTTTAACCCATTACCCATTGAATCGGTCGCATTCGTTCTCGGAATTTACACATTGCGCAGTTGAACAAAAATATTTTTCAAAATTTCAACAAAACCATATCATGTGACCCCTTCATTGGAACGTTCAGTGCCATAGAATTTACCATGTGGTGATTTGACTATGGTTATGATATCTTTTTTGCATCGCTCACAGCATTCTACATCAACACTCGGAATATACTGCAGACGAACTGCACGAAACCTTTTCTCGAATTCTTCATTAGTGATACTGACGCTTGAAAAGCTTTCATAGATAGCTTTCCAAGAATCACTGTCACTGTCGGGTATTATAAATGAAGAATATCAATGAGAGAATTTTGAGTGCGCTCGTCCTGTATTTTTGTATACTGTTACTGTACATTCATGAACTTTCAAAGTGTTATGCATTGAAATCGCACGGTCAAGTTTGATGCCGCACTTCATAGAAGATCTAGTTGGATAGCTACTTTGCACCAAACAAAGACAGTGAGAGATGAAAAGAAAGTGCAAATTGATAGCTCTTTCACAATGCTGTGAGATTTGGTATTACTAATCGAGTAGGGAAAAGTGCTTGCACCGTGGTTGAAATAATATTTCTTCACCATCTCGTTCCAACTATCTCAGTGATGAATGTCATTAGTTCTTCGGAAAGGCGACGGTACCGCGATAAAGTAATTTATTCAGTGGCAAACGTTCTTATTCATTCAGAAGCGAAAGAAATATTGGTCAGGAAGATTGGTTTTGTTGTAATATATTGCAATGCCTGTAGTCCCCCCCCCCCCCCCCCCCCAGCCTGTAAATAGTGACGAATCGATAATTATCAACAAATGCTTACTACTTTTATCAGATTGGCATTCTACGAAGTCGTTTACCAAAAACAATAGTGTTCTTAATACTTTACTTAACGTAACGGCCAAAAACGGCCAGCGCTATTCTCAAAACTCGCCAATTAATTTTCATTATTTTTTCATTTTTTGTCTCTAAAACATAGGTTATGACCCCTCATTGGAACGAGCTCGTCGAGCTCGTTCCAATGAGGGGTCATAACCTATGTTTTTGAGACAAAAAATGAAAATAATAGTTATTCAAGATTTTTTTTTTTTTGCAAGTGTCGTCTGCTTTTCATGTAAGGTAAAGTATTAAATGACAATTCAATATGCGTTGATATATGTACTTACGGTTCAGTTTTGTTGGTTCTGTGTGTGGAATGGGTTGGAACTGAATTCCGCCAGTTGGTTGCTGAGCCAGTAATGGGTTCTGACCACCCATGAAGCCTCCGAAATTACCCATCAATCCCTTCATGTTCTTCAGTTTTTCTTGGACTGCTTCTTGCATTTTTTCGATGCCACCGAATTTTTCGATTTGTTCGTTGATGGTCTTTTGTAGGTTTTCTGGACCTCCCATTCTTTCAATTTGCTGATCGAGCATGCCTCGCAAGCTTGGAGGCAGTGATTGCTTCATTCTGTCCAAAGATTTCTGTAGGGTTTCAGGATCTGTAGCTTTAAGAGAAATAAATCCATAAGTTTTTTGCCCTTCACATAACGGTTGGACTAAACCAAGCGCAATACTCCTGTACTGCCATTCAAAATTTTTTTTTTTCTATTTGGTCTTGGAATATAAATATGCGAAAATGGTTACAAACTCTGCATAAATATCGAATATTACAACAGATCACTAGGTAATACTCACAGAGGCGTTAATCCTCTGTCTGGGGTCGAAATACAAAACCAGTTGATTTTATATAAAGTCTCACCCACGTCGAGCAGTGAATCACACTTTGAAAAACTTTCAAGATATATTTTGCAAAAAGGAGAAATAAATATCGCAAAAAGACGAGAGGTACAGTACATGGAGTGTGGATTGTTACTAAATTCCCCGTGGGGTGGTTTCTCCACTCAGACAAAAATTCTATGTCTTGGAAAAAGTATTTGAACGACGAGCAAAGTTTCAGCCAAGGGACCTCCGGGTTGAACCCGGAGGTTCCTTGGCTAAAACTGTGCTTGTCCTTTTCATGCATTGCCACAGGAATGGAATGTTATTGTCTGAGTGGAAACGTCACTTTACGAGTGTTTTAGTGGTAATTCACTCTCCGCGTACTGTAAATATATATCCTTTGTACATAAACCTTATCTGTATTTCTGTTTCGACCGAATAAACGTTTTATGTATAAAAAACATACCGCGTATCCACGTTGATACCATTGCATTTGTAAAAATGGAAGCACTTGTATGTTTTTTAAACCTCGTAAGCTACGTCAAGGAGACAAAAAATAAAAAAAATTAAAATGTCAAGTCAGATATTTAAAACAAGGTATTGAAAGTGATGTCTTATAGTCGCATTAGGTATAGGGATAAACAAGTTTTATACATCTGAGCAATTATGCCTTTCATCTTTTTTTAAGATGGGGACATTCAGCAATGAGCCGCTGACTGTTTTTTTTAATACATACTATGAAGCTTTCCGTAGGTAAAAAAGGGCGACACGTGTTTCTTAGGATTTCGAGTCCTGTCCCTGCTTGTAATGGTTCAAGTGTTAGTAAAATCATATTTTTTTGGCGCGGCTGCATTAGAGCAGAAATGAGTGGGTTGTTGAAGTTTAATGTTTAAGATTATTATTATTTCAGATACACGGAGGTTCGGTGACAACCTGAATTAACAATAGTTTGATCGTGTATAGAATTTTCAGTGAAAAGTGCAAGTAAGTAAATTTATTCAACAGAATACAAGAGTACAATTTGTTCAGAGAATAATTAACAATTAAATAATGATATTATGTTTGGCGACTGCATGGCCGGATTGGGCGTTTTCCTACTGGCACCATCATTGTAACACAGACAATGTATGTGTGTCAGAAGAAGTTGCCTTTTTCATATCTGCATCCATTTTTTGTCTTGAACCTTTGCCCTGAGACCGACCATACATCGGTCAATACATGTCCCCAATGAAATGACGACAAGATGGAAACCAAAAGAAGATGAAACAGAGAAATGAAAATGAGGCTAGATAATGCTGCTGATCCCCACACGTACAGTTCGTGGAAAGTGTATCATCACTAAATCACTCGCAGAGTGGAGATTGCACCTAAACAATAATTGCAAATTTGTTGCAAAGCATAACAAGCAAAATTTCAGTCAATGGACCTCCGGGTAAAACCCGGAGGTCCATTGGCTGAAACATTGCCTGTGGTTTTTTTTGTCCTTATGTACAAAATGTGAAGTGATGCTTTGGGTGTTAACTCCACTCCACGGGTGATTTAGTTACAATCCACTTTCCACGTACTGTATGTTCAAACATTTAGAGGTTGTTTTATTCATTGATTCATTATCGTATTTAACTCTACAGTCATCCTGAATTGCGATGACACCTGCAAGGAAAGTTTTTTTGAACAACTAAAAATGTGTACCATTTGCCCCACAAACGCGGATTCCCAAGCTATGCCCCGAGGGCAAAAATGAAAACATCATACAATTCAAACAGGGATTCTGTGAACGACGCGTGTCGTTTTTGTCTTGCCAGGTTAGTCAAGGGGTTAATCACAGATAAGGTTCTCTATCCCATCATCAGGATTCCGTGGACGACTTCATTTCTATCCTATGTTCACTCCGTCGGGAACCCGCCCATAAGGCGATAAGGAAGAGATAGAAGATGAAGATGTGTTGGGAAAGGGAGATAATTGAGGTGAGGTAAGATAACTGATCTGAAGCCAATCCTTACTGGGGTTTAACAGCGTCTTTGGCCGCTAAGGAGTACTCTAACAAAGAACGTTGATTTGGGGACTTATTTTACCAGCTGATGATGATTTGTCTCTAATAAGCGAGCACGGCAGCACCTCACGGATTCCAGTCTGGCAATGCCGCCACCCTCACTGCACTTGCTTGTTATATATTATTTGTAAAATATCTGTATTTGGAGCTGCTTTTATGTATTTTGTAAATGGCGAATCCATTTGGTTCATTCCCACGAGACCAATTCCCATTAGACCAACTCCCACTAGGTCAATTCCCGAAAGGCCAATTCCCCTTAGACCAACTAAGATGTTCTAATTTGACATAATTTCTCTCCTTCCCAAAAAGAAGCTGCTATGAACGTATTAAATATATGTTTTCCTAATTACCCCTAACCCTTTACCCAACGTAACGGCCAAAACCGGCCAGCGCTATACACAAAAATCGCCAATTCATTTTCATTATTTTTCATTTTTTGTCACCGAAACATAGGTTATGACTCTCTTTGGAACGAGCTCGTCGAGCTCGTTCCAATGAGGGGTCATAACCTATGTTTTTGAGACAAAAACTGAAAGAATTAGTTATTCAAGAATTTTGTTTGCAAGTGTCGTCTGCTTTTCATGTTAGGTAAAGGGTTAAGAAGGAGCGATATTGATACTTGCGGAACACGAGTTACACCAAATTCACCATTAAACCTCCAATTTCGACCAACGAAAACACAATTACTGAAAAAAGCTGGAGGCGAAACATGCATATATATATTTGCAAGTGTCGTCTGCTTTTCATGTTAGGTAAAGAATTAATCAATAACAATAAATAATTGGTCTGAGGGAAACTGGTCTTTGGGAATTGGCCTAGTGGGAGTTGGTCTGGAGGGAATTGGTCTAGTGGGAAGACACCATCTATTTATCTTCCATGGTTCCTGTAAATTTTATTCGAAACTGGGTAGACCAACTCACAATCTCTGTATTAGGGATTATTGCATGTTAATCAAGATGGGTACGAATTAATAAATACCATAATAAGTGCCTTCTTAAATGTTACTCTAATCGGAATTTCTTATAAATTTGTTTCGAAATCATTCCATATTTCGGGAATGCATATTTGGGTAGTTGAGCTGAAAAGTTGGTCCTGATTTTACCATACTGCATTCACTCAATTGCTATTTTATCATATCTGTCGCGTATCCTTTAATTTGAAAGATGTTACCAAAAGTCGTCGGCAAGTTCGAGAGGTGCCAGTCAAACATAAAGAGAGATATATTCAACTTATAAAGGTCTTTCAGTTTTAATATTCAACTATTTTTAAACAGTGGGTCGACGTGGAAATTGTAATTTTGTTATTTTAATCAGGCGAATGGTGGCAGTGTTTCATTTTATTTTTGTTTGACACGTTCTCTGGTATATACGTCTTACTGAAAACGAAAACTAAATACTTACGCAGTCCATTCAAAACATTGGGCACATCTGAAATCAAATAGAAACAAAGCTTTGTATTGTGTGTTAATACCTTTAGTATACATAGAGAGTAATCGCTTCACTGGACAGGTTACGTGAAATAATTCATGAGAGGTGAGGGACGTTGTACAAACACGAGTGCGCGAATGCGTACGAGTGTTTTACAATATAGTCCCTCGCCTCGAATGAATTATTTCACGTAACCAGTCCAGTCAAGCGATTACTCTGTTTATTACTTTTCATTATTAACGATAATTATATTATTTAACCCTTTACCTAACGTAACGACCAAAACCTGCCAGCGCTCTTCTCAAAAATAGCCAATTAATTTTCAGTATTTTTTCATTTTTTGTCTCTAAAACATAGATTATGACCCCTCATTGGAACGAGCTCGTTCCAATGCGGGGTCATAACCTATGTTTTAGAGACAAAAATGAAAATAATAATTATTCAAGAATTATTTTTGCAAGTGTCGTCTGCTTTTTATGTTAGGTAAAGGGTTAAAAAAAACAAAAAACAATGAAGTCCCCATTATACCCACGACAAAGCGTCTTCGTTTGCACGCACGGATACATGACACAATTGTTGATTGCATAATTCACTTTTGAAGTTATCGTTTATAATCAAACCCGGAAATCCCATTAAATCACACTTTGGAAAGTAATAAAAACATTTAATACACCTCCCTGCAAGATAACGATTTTTGTTAGAGATTCCCGCAGACAGCATGTAATATGATGACCTCTCCTGCCACCTTCCCATGAAACAGATCGCCAGTGTGAACAGTCCATTTCATATTATTCAGTGCATAGTTCTACAACATTCAGAACTAAAGAATATCCAGATGTGACGTAAGCCTTACCGCATTGTGGTTCCAACCCAGGAAAGTAAATATTATGGATGTAGAGAGTGTGACATACAATCCAATAATTATTCCCATGAGGACATTCTCGTTTGGATTGGAGTCTTAGATACTGATTCGGTCATGCTATTAACCCCCTGGACTCTACTGGTATCTTCCATGTCAGTTCAATGGCAGCCATTAGAAGATTTCATATTCATTATTTGGGGTAGAGCAATCAATATTTTCAACCTGCAACCTCGTGAATATATTGATTGGTCTACTCCACACATTTACTGAGAAGTCATCCTATTTAATGACGTTATGACGTTCATGTTCCTGGCCGGAAAAGCGGCCGCTCGGGTTCAAAGGTTCAAAGGGGTTAACCCTTTATCTAACGAATCGCCCGCATCCGCCCGCGTAATTTGCAAACTGAGCAGTTGAAAAAAATAAATTTGTAAAAATATTTCAACAAAACCATATCATGTGACCCCTCATTCGAACGAGCTCGATGAGCTCGTTCCAATGAGGGGGTCAAGTGATATGGTTTTGTTGAATTCTTTTGAAAAATTTTAAAAAATAGTAATAAAAATAATAAATTTTGATATTCTCTGCGTTGGGTAAAGAGTTAATCGTGTATTGCTTGCGAAATTAGGTTAAGTACTTGAATGTCGACAGATCCTCGGTTCGAATCTCACCTCCGGCAACCGCGTTGTGTCCTAGAGCAAGACACTTAATCCCAATTGCCCATTGAGTGCACGGTGGCGTTGTGTACTATAAGGCGTACTGAACGTCGATGGTGCACTTGTGTTCAACCAAGGCTAACCCTGCTTGTTTGGAGTTACTACTTTGGGAAGTCTGGCAGTTGCTCGTTGTTGCTCGGTGGTTCTCTCCGCGTACTCCGGCTTCCTTCACCCATAAAACTGACCGACACGAGTTGACCCTGGCTGTCGAAAGTGTCGTTAAACCCCAGTAAATAAATACATAAATAAATAAATCTTCTCGTTTGACATTCAGTGCAACAAGGGGCCATCTCCAATGTTTAGCATTGCAGGTGGCGCCTTGTTGCACGCAAGGGTCGATATATTGCGTAACTTATACTATGTTATTATTACCTCCACTCGCATTGGGCAGGCGTCTCCTGTCTAGGACAACAAGGATATTAGACTGCGAGGGTAGCGTGTTCATAGAACTATAATCCCTTAGTTATTTCACAGGTTAAGTTGGAAGGAAAAGTCCAAAAATGTTCGTGGTGATATTTTGACACATTACAATGTACCTTTGGACCGCCCCCGGACTGACCCAGCTGTTTTGTGTAATGGTATAGCTGATGTGATCCACTTCGGATCGCGGTCCAGCCATGGACCGGAACTGGGTCGGTATTTTTCATCCATACCCACAACACTAGCCTCGAAGAAAGTTATACCAAAAACTGCGTGGTGGTGCCAAAAATTTGACTTGAAAGTCTGTTCACCAATCCTTGTAAAACGAATATTAACTAAAACGAACTATTATTCATGAAGGACAAAAGAGAACTTGAAAACCAAGAAAGAACACTCTATATTCAGTTGGGTTAAAAATTTACCCAAATCAAATGGGTTGAGTGAATATGAACCCAGTTGGGTTAAAAATTAACCTAAATCAAATGGGTTGAGTGAATATGAACCCAATTGGGTTCATATTCACTAAACCCATTTGATTTGGGTTAATTTTTAACCCTTCGGATTTTAGAGTGCGGCTTATTTTGAGGGGTATTGCGTATCGAAATATACTCACTTTTTGTTTCAGTGGCAGCTCCGTCAGTCTGGGCAGTAAGGACTTTTGAACTCGTTGGTTGGACGTCAACTGGCTGAACTTCCGGGGTTGGTGGAGGTGCTAAGAGGAAAGGAAAGAAAAGAAACTGTTTTATATTTTGAATTGACGTAATGCACATCTTAGAGCAGCCGTTCGCAACAATACGTCAAAATATTTATAAAGTATGATCCTGTAACAGAGTTCCCCATTCTTTAATGGACAAGAGAGTACCAATGCCTGAACATATTTGATTCTTGACTGGTTGAGTGAAGTTGGCTGGACAAGATTTGGGAAACTTTAGTACAATCGAACTCTCTGGAATGGAAAATATTCCATTGACAGAAATATTAAATTAACCAGAGTTTGGTCATTTTCGTTTGTGTGGTGACATATTGCGCAATTATTCTGTTTATCTTGTTTCACTCAGTTCTGTTAACACCCTGCACACTGATGTCAAAATATTTAAATTTCAGGCAGAAAAAAATTCCCATAATGCATCTAGAAATTTAACCAATTCAATCTCGTTTGACAGAGCTCATTGAGCTCTGTCAAACGAGATTGAATTGGTTAAATTTCTAGATGCATTATGGGTAAAAACAGCTTCCTAAAATTTTGGTATTTTGACATCAGAGTGAAGAGGGTTAAGCACGATATAATATATTAATGATTTTATTGGAAGTACTCAGGCCAGATAGGTGTGTAAAACAGGAGCACTCCGTTATTGTCTCAATAATGTTTCGACAAATAAGGAAAATTCGATTCAAGTAGCAATTTACACTTTAAAATCAGTTGGGTTAAAAATCAACCCAAATCAACTGAGCTGAGTGAATAACAGGCCAATATGGTCTAATAACCGAACATCCCATCCATAAAATATAGATGGTTGTACAAAGTTCCAACAAGATAACATAAGTTTTCCGTACATGAATGATACGATTAACCCAGCCAATTGTTATATGTAATAATGCAGATAAATAAACATTATCATGACCATGTGCATGTCCTGTAATGTGTGTCAGATTTTCGGTCGTGTTTACAATCGGACTGCAACTCGCCCGTCACAAGCCTGTCAGGGCGAGTTGCGATCCGATTGTAAACACAACCAAGAATCTGATCATGATAATACATTTATCTCACAATCCCGTCACATAAAGCCCATTTCCCCCATGTTTCAGTTTAAATTGGTCAAATTTTGAATTTTAGGAACTATATTTTAATACGTAATAACAATGCATGTATGTGGTAGTACGGTGTTTACCAGAAATTGAATCTGTCTGATACGGACTCGGAACGGGGTGAGGGTGCTGATACAAACGTTTTTTTCCGAGTTTTGGGGTGAAAATTAAGTTGATTGTTAGATAAAAATAGTCCCACGGCAGAATTATTGTTGTGCGCTATAAACACATCATCACAGCCGTTGCTGGATTTGAGGTGTTTAATCTCATCTCGTCGTTTGCAGGAATGAGACATATCAGGCGAAACTTCGTGGGGAGATGTTATAGCCAGGAATGTAATAATGAGCCAGTAAAGTAATATCAACCACTAATGTCAGCCATTGATGTAATAAATTTGAGATTTAATGTTAAATCCACCAGTAATGTAAAAAAAACAACCAGTAGTGTAATAATGTTATCAACCAATTAAATAAGAAAATTCGGCCAGTAATTTAATAAACAAACAATAATGAAATACAGTTATTAATACTATATTCCTGGCAGTGCACTACATTACTGGTTCTTACAGGTCGGATAGGATGTCACCCTGTCTATTCAAAGTGCCGTTAAACTCTGATAAACAAACGAATTCTCTTTTTATACGAGAGTAATTGTTGCAGGAGGGTATATATTGCATATAGACAAACGCACCCACATGAGTTGAGAAAAAACATAAGAAACACAAACAGTGATTCAGTTAATGGACCTCCGGGTTCAATACGGTAACCATTGTGTAGCCAGGGGAGCTAGGGGGAGGTATCCCCCCTAAAAATTACAGTGCCCCCCCCTCAAAATTAGAACGCGAATTTTCAAAATTTTCTCGGGAGAACCCCCGAACCCCCACCAATGGGAGGGAGATGCCGTAGGCCTGAGGTGGGGTGGGCATGGCCGTCCCATTGTTGATGGTTCTGTGGAGCCCTCCCGAACTCCACCAATGGTAGGATCGTACCCTTCCCCTCTTCAGGCCTGAAGCTTTCAGATATGTTCGTGGCATATATTGACCTGGCACCCCCCCCCCCACCCCACCTCCCCCCCCCCCCCCCAATATGCCCCCAGTAGGAAATCCAAGCTACGCCCCTGGCTCTTCGAAATGAAAAAATGGAGTTAGACGTAAATAATAATAATGTGATTATTTAAAAATGTGTCTTGAAAAAGTTGAAAAGTGGACAGCAGCAACGACAACAGTAACTATATTATTTTCAGAATCTTTCTCACAATAACAGACATAATTTTGGATAGTTTAAGATTTTCTCTCACACATTTGCAATCCTCACCTCTCCCCCTCCCTCCCTTCCTTTCCTCGATTTTAAATTCCAATTTTTAAATTATTACTTCTCATTGTTTGTGTAATATTTTGAATATTATATTGAGCTGTCAGGGTTCACATTCAAAGATAGGAATGAACAGAAAACATGGGCATAAGGTTTAAACATATTCTCCTGACATCAATAACGATTATATTAACTGGTTGAAGGCTAGATTATTTTGGGTGATTTGAAGATGCTTTTCAAAATTTGTTTTATAACAAATTATTGGAGAGTGCCCACAGGCACTCTCCAATAATTTTTAATTAAACAAATTGATATAAACAAAATATTATTTGTGGTTGGCTGAATATGAAACATGAGCAAGGAAAATGTTGGATTTTTCTCTGGTGACCTCATTTTTTTAAAGCCCTCATAGTGGCTTCTAGCACGCAACCAGTTAAAGTAACACGCATTTGCAGAAGAAAGAAAACCTTTCGAGGAAGGCTTCGAGGGTCGGTAAGGCGTAGCAGTTTATAGCAAAATATCTGACTATAAATGATACAGGCAGGCAAAAAAAATTCTGTTGTCAGACCGGTCAGGCTTAAATTAATAAACCATATTTGTGTAACGTTACGTGCGTTTATTTTCCTGTATCCAATAAATCAATTGTCCACAAAGGTGTGCCGAAAATTAAACTGATAACGCACCTGTAATTAGTTAAGGGGAATGGCTGTAATATGCCCTGCGGTACACTCATTGATTAATTTACGAACTGTATCTAATTATGAAAAGCACATATAGTAACCTTCCTAGAACATTAAACAGTTCAAATTTTCACTGTTACTTTTCTTTAAGATATACAGTCACGGGCGAAATATGTTGTAGGACAAGGGCTAGAAATTTTCTCTGCCACATTTCTTACAATAATAATACCCGCTTCAGTCTCATGTGTTGTGCTGTGTGTTTATTGGGGAGAACTACTCTTTAAACAGCCACAGTTATTTCCTGTCCTTACTGGTGGCATAACTCGGAGTACCCAGAGAGAACCACGGAATAACGGCAAGTAATTGCCAGTATCCCATCTGACAACGGATTATAACCAACACCTGAGATCATCTTCCGTGGGAACCATGGGAAGTTGAGCAGTGTTTGTTTCCTGCTGTAAACAAGATCTGCTTTACTGGTAATATAGAGGCTGGTACCAACGCCTGAGGTGGGCGCCCTCTAAAGTGGGCAGCCCTTGGGCCAATTAGCAGGGTGGCATAGGTATAAACGATTGGCTAAACTTGACTTCAGTCTTCTGTTGCAGTCATGCTATAGCCAAGTTGCTGAAAGTGACATTAAACACCAATAAATAAATAATACTAGAGATCGACTCACATGAGCTGAAGTCATGTGTATCATCATTGTACCACATGCCTTAAGACAGTGCGCCACCGAGCCGACACATGACCAATCCCATTGTTTAGCGCGTTGTACTTCTGTACGAGTGGTTGATAATTTGAATGAAGGCAGAGTCTCTTGCACAATGAAAAATAAGGCTTTTCTGACAGTATTAATTTTTATGCAGCCAAAAGTGTACTGGATAAAACAGGACAAGAAGACGTACAACACCCAATTTGTTACCCTACAAATGCTGGATACATTTATAGTAATTAATATGACCTCCCTCCTGTTAACCCTTCTACTATCACACCCACTTTAGGCCTATACGGAAGACCTCTATGTATGCCTGCATGCGAGGAAGCTTAATGCAATTTATCAAATACTTGGAACTCTATCATCTGATTAATTGTTGGAAAGGGCTCTCCGAGCCCTTTCCAACAATTAATAAGATGGTAGGTTTGATCTGCGCATACCAGAATGTACACATAATCATCATAAAATAGGTGACAATAGTCGATTCCGGCAGCGTAAGTGTTAATTCTTTTGAAAAATGTATACAGAAAACTGCAAAATTCACTGAAAATCAAAGTTTTCTGACGCTGCTATTCATTTAGCAACCATAGTAGATATTGGGGTAAGACCTACAGCAAAACTTACAATAGCAGATTTGGTCAGAAGGCAACTCTGCACAGAGGAAAGCAAAAGTTTTCAAGTTGACCCTCTCCAAAACGATAGAACAACGTAAGCCAAGCTGGCAACTTGAGTACCTTCCACTCCGTTTCCTTATTCTAACAGTTCCCATGGTGGAGGGTTAACTCTAATAGAAAATCTTTAAATATATCTTTATTCTTTAATGATTGTTCCATCAGTCTATATCAGAATCTTGCCGTAAAACCAATTGTCGTTAGACGTTGCTCAATTTCGCAGAAACCCACAACATTTGGGCAGTTCATGGTCCATGGGGGTTAATGGTGGAAAAGTTAGGCGTTGGTTTTATGGTATCATAAGACATTCTAAATCTTATGGGAAATTTGAACTGAAAATGAGTGATCATTTTCGAGAATTTTGATAAAAACCCCCTTATTTTCGCTGTATTTTGGCAGTTTACTGAAAAATGGGTTTTTTCTGAGACTACTAATTTTTATGCAGCAAAATTATGTCAAAATGAGAAGAAAAAATCTAACCCTTAAATGCCTAATTCAACCCTTTTACTGTAACAAAACAGGTGCACACTAGCGGGATTTGGATAAATTGCAAGTTATATTCTAGGTACCATGATAGTTATTTCTAAGCAAATCTTGGCTGTCTGTGCATGCAGGCAGCCAAGACTTGCCTAGAATGAACTCCAAAGCCACGGGATCTAGATTATCAAAGAAGAGCAAAAATGCATAGAGAGTAATCGCTTGACTGGACTGTTTACGTGAAATAATTCATGAAAGGTGAGAGACGTTGTACAAACACGAGTGCGTGAATTATTTCACGTAACCAGTCCAGTCAAGCGATTACTCTGTTTACTTTTCACTATTAACGATAATTATATTATTTAACCCTTTACTTAATGTAACGTGAAAAAACTCGCCAATTAATTTTCATCATTTTTTCATTTTTTGTCTCTAAAACATAGGTTATGACCCCTCATTGGAACGAGCTCGTCCAGCTCGTTCCAACGCGGGGTCATAACCTATGTTTTTGAGACAAAAAATGAAGACAATTTTTTGCAAGTGTCGTCTGCTTTTCATGTTAGGTAAAAGGTTAAATAACTCACAATTGGAAAGGGCTCAGAGAGCCCTTTCCAGCAATTAATCAGATGATAGAGTTTCAAGAATGTCATAAATTTTATTAAACTTCCTCGCTTACAGGTGAAAATAGAGGCCCTCCATATATGGCTAAAGGGGGCGTGGCAGGAAGGGGGGGTTAAACTTATGATTACTCCTTTACCCACCACAAGAAGACACTTGCAAAAAACAGTTCTTCAATAATTAAATAGCTTAAGGTTTTGCCTCTAAAACATAGTTTACCCCCCCCCCCCCCTCCTCGTTGGAATGAGCCTGGTGTGTTCGATCCACTTAGGGGTCATAAGATGTGTTTCTGTTGCAAAAATAAAAAAATATATATTACAATCTGAATGACATTTTGTGAGTGAACAGGATTTGCCGGATTTTTCCGTTACGTTAATCCAAGCATTATGGGATGTCACTTTTGTATACCTTTTTGTGTTTTTGCCTGTTTGCTTCAAAGATATTTAAAACATCTAATTTCGCTTTTGAGAAATAGAACCATCTGGGAAATGTTTACTCTCATCACATTCGGAATGGTCGGGCGAGCACCGCCACCCACGATTATAGACTGCACGTTATAAAATTTAACCTTTGGGCAAACTTTCAGAAATTGTCGTTAAATATTTGTTGGATAGATGTTCCAAATTAGTATACTGTAACACTATCTTACCATTTGTTTCTGGAATGGTAGCGGCGAACGCAACGCCGATAAGTCCAACCACGAATAATACCACTATCTTCATTTTCGCCTGCAACACATTAAAAATATTTGCGTATTATCTATCTTACTGCATTTACATATTATAAGTTATTTTGGCGGTAACATGGTTTGGGGTTTGCGGCTCGGTGTTTATGTTCAACCGAGACGCTCAGCGTCTCGGTTGAACATAAGCTCCAAGCCGAAAACCACAGACCACATTATGTTCCAAGGAGACCCTACCCATGGCCCAAAACCCACATCGTGAAATGAACTTTTAGCGATAACAAGTTTAGTAAATAAACCTCTCGTGTACCCCACGACGTAACTGGACAAACAATCAATAAATAATAATGGTTGAGGTCACTCCATCTTATTACAAATCAAAATGGATTTTTAATTTAAACCTCATTCGGAACATCGTGTGAAAAATCTAGAAAAAGGATGCGATTTGCAAAACATAGTTGACAGAATAATTGCGAAATGGACAAACTCAAATATTTCGCGTGGTGACGTCAGACGATAACTTATGCCAATGGAGACGTAAACATAGAAAAAACTAATCGAAGTCCCGTCCAATCAGAGGGCGAGGATTGTATTCTTATTGGAACATGGTCCATTGATACTTCGATTGAATATTTTCCAGTCCTTTTCAAAAAATGTTGACAAATTTATTTCTCTATAAAATATTGAAATTCTAAAACGAACAATCTTGGACAAGCTTGAAGCTCCAATATTTCCACCAGAAAAGCACTGGTGTTTCATTGTAAAATCAAGACATGGCTGCTTTAGAACAGTTATGACCACATGTTATGTCAAATTCAATTCTACTTAAATCACACAAAATTAATTTTAGAATATTGATGTCTCAGTTCGTCAACATGGTGGTAACATTTTAAACTGTCATAGAAAGTGTAATTCAAACGAAACGCCCTTTTTGGTGAAACGCATTTATTTCAAATCAGATCAGAATATTGCCGTTTTTTCATACAATTTTTCGTTGTTTTTCGTTTCTTGCCAGTTAACTATTTCTTGTTATAAATTAAAGTCAGCTATCGTATGACATAGTGGATTACTACTCTTGTCACCCAACGACCCGACAGTCACCATATCCGAGAAAGCGTACACAAGAAATCGTTAACCTTTCAGCTCGCAAGCCTCCGGTGATTTATGAAATGAAAGGTTACTGTTGCTTCGTGTACCTTTTTAACTGGTTGAGGGCCAGATTATTTTTGGTGGACTGGATTTGTGCCCATTCGCACTCTCCAATAAGTTGTAATAAAACACATTTATATGAACAAAATATTATTTGCGTTTGGCTGAATTTTAATATTGAGCACGGAAAATGTTGGCTTTTACTCTGTTACGCTTCATTTCCAGCATTCAATCAGTTAAGGCATTACAATGCGGTATATGGTGGAAATTCCCCCTCGAAATATAGTGGCATTTGAACTAAAGAAGAATTCGTGGCTGAAATCAGTTTCGTTTAAATGAAAAATAACACAATTTTTTAATATTACGGGCCACAGTACACAATTAATTTGGAGCAGTCAGTTTTCAATTCAGTGGGGTGGGGATGGGGAGATTCGAGCCATTTTATTATCGATTTAATTTCAACAATTTATTGAAAATCAGCCAATTGTACTCTTCTTTAAACTGAAATAAACTAATTTGATTGTGAGAAAATCACACAGAGCTGTGTTACGACAAGTTCGATTTTGGCAAAAAGAATTTGTTGATCGAAAGTTGCTTTGCTTCCATTTATCGGAGAGAGCCTTTAGGAACTCTCCAATACATGGTAACAAAATGATTGCTATGTGACACTGGGGTAGTGTGGGGGAGATTCGAGCAGTTTTATTATCGATTTAATTTCAACAATTTATTGAAAAGCAGCCAATTGCCCTTTTCGTTGAACTCCAATAAACTAATTTGATTATGAGAAAATCACATATAGCTTGGTTACGACAAGTTCGATTTTGGCAATAAGAATTTGTTGATGGAAAGTTGCTTTCCTATCATTTATCGGAGAGCGCCTATATGAACTCTCCGACACATGGTAAGAAAATGATTGCTTTGTGACATTGTAACAGTTTTTGCTAACTGGACATACCCACCACATCCATAGAATATCAAGTTTCAGCGGAGTAACAGCACTTTTACAGTTGAATCTTGATGGTGGCTTACAACACAAAGTCAAATAATATTAGGAAATATACGCGGTCATTTAATAGTGAGAGGTAACAAATCATTCAAAATAAAAAAAAACACTTGGAATTTCTTATGAACATCAGAGTAAAAAGACGGTAGATCAATAAAAACACTTACCAGTTGAAATAGAGAAAGTTTACTCAACTCACCTTTATTTATCGAATAACTGCACTTTGATGTAGTCTTCTGTCTTATATTTAAAGCAAATACGACATACGTGTCGCTCAATAGCGTAATATAATTAATCACTAATTGCATTTTAATATCGTTGGTAATTGCAATTAAGGAAACGGTGACTTACCGAACCCCAGTCATCTGTACAGCACTGTCCAAAATGAAACAACAGATAACGATCGACCGATTGATTTATTTGATCAGCAGCTATTATTTATTTATTTTAAATAAATATGATGATGAAGTAACATATTGACTGTATATTATATTAATAAGCTCCATAACTGTTAACGTATTGAAACAAACTGGTGCGCTTGAATATAAGTCAATCCGTTGAAAGTTCACAATTCTTTGAAAATGCGACCAGATATAACATTGAATAACCATTTTAATATTTTTTCTGGGTATCTTGTACTTTTTGGCACGTAGCATCGACTTACTCCGGAAGTTCAAATATGATTTATTACTTCTGTATGTTGAATTAATCTTTATATGAAAGCATATGTAGGTGACTAGAGAATTGTAGTTTTAGTTATTTTTCTTTAGTCTTTTTTTCTACTCATTTCAACTGTCGTTGAGCAACCGACACCTCAGCTGCTCATCGCCGATTTATTCGAAAATGTTTATAGATATCGAATTGTGTGATATTTCTCCAGTATTCCAAGTAAAGACGGCAGAATGGTTCAGGGACGGTGCAAGCTCGATAAAAGTGTGTGTGTGTGGGGGGGGGGGGGGGGGCACAAATTTACAATGCTACCATGGTTCGGCCCAGTGTGAAAATGATTACAATCGTATATCGGTAAATGTACCATGCCTCACTATTGTCTCTCGTTTTGATATATATGCCACCGTGTGGTCACTATCTTGTCTGCTTCTTCAACTGCAGCCATAGTTGAAGAAGAAGAAACGGACCGAAGCGACCGAAAGTGGAATTCTTTGGTTAATATTGTTTGGATTCGCAAATAATGTTACAGGAGTGCTATATTGACACGTTTGCATGCGCCCATTTTAACTCATTGAGTAACTGCGAAACATATCTGTGGAAAAAGTGGAAGGGCACGTGACTCACGTGCCCCCCCCCCCCCCCCCCCCACGTCTCCGCCGCCTCTGGAATGGTTAAAGCATTGGGTGTAAGGAATACGTCTTCTTATACGAACTATAGAATGCAAGTGCGGAGAATCCATGCGCACGGGGAGGAAGTCAGGAGGTTCGCCCCCAGATAAGATAGTCTGTCTTTTCACTTTACTGCCCCACTTCAAAGTAAACATTTTAGTTTATAAGTATGGTTATAATAAATCTTTAGTCATCCGCTGGTTTGTCGTGGTTCTCTTTGAGATGGGATTGATTACCATTGGGCTCCCAATGTTGCTATCTCCTCCCGCCCTTTCTCACATCCCAACACCCAGAAAGAAACTATTTCCAGCAATTCCGTACTGCTTTCTTCCCAAGTTCATTCATCAGCATACCAACCCTCTCTTTGGATCACCCAATAACCACCACCCTGTCCTTTATTCCCCTATCCAATTTCCCCATTATACTCCAATTGAATCCTATTCTGTTTGACTGAAATTTTGGACATTCAAAGAGAAAGTGCCCCAGGTTTCCATTACTACTAAATTGCACATTTGGCATTCCTTGCCATCGTCTCTCCCAGCTTTACTCATACGCTCCAGCCACCTCGACCCCAGTCTGAGCAACAGCCTCCAAAGGTCTTCTCCCTTCCAGGTCGGGGATCTCTTTTGAATAGTTTTCCATTAACTCTTTCACTTGCGACCCCCCCCCCCCCGCCTTGATGTTAGTCTCTCAAATATTCTGAAACTTTAATTTACACCACCTGATGTCAGGGTGAGGAACCAAATAGTTCAGATAACACAGCTTCGTCAAATCTATCCTATTGTATCCTTGATCTTGACCCCATCCAATCTCTACCCTGACTGCTTCCAGTGTGGAAGTTTAGATTACTGGATGAATGATGGTATCGGTATAAAAGTTGTATCAAGTCTTTCTGAAGCCATTCTTTTGACTCCGCTGGACTATCATGGCAACAATTCATTTGATCCTTTACCTAACACAAAAAGCAGACGACACTCGCAAACAAAATTCTTCAATAACTAATTTTTTTCATTGTTTGAGTAAAAAAATAGCTTTTGACTCCCTCATTGGAAGGAGCTCAACGAGCACGTTCCAATGAGGGCCATAAGCTATGTTTTTGAGACAAAAAATGAAAAAAAAAATAGTGAAAATTAAATGGTGCTTCTTGTGAATTGCGCTGGCCGGGTTTTACCGTAACGTTGGGTAAATGGTTTACTCCTTATTAAAGTATCAGATCAGTACAGTATTGTTCACTAAAGTTATCATTCAAGTTTTATTATTTACTGTAAATTTTGCCTTCGAAACCTGGAGCTTGTTGTCTCTTATTGGAAAGATATCGTTGAGGAAACAAAGGAGCCCAACTATATGTGGAGGGAGAAAGAAACCACTGGCCGCCTAGTCAGGGCCGGGGAGAGGAAATTCGGGCCCAGTGTTATTTATGCTATGGGCCTATTTTCAAAAGTGTCCGGATACTGATGCTGACGCCGAAGGCATCTGCCACGGGTTCCGAAGTAACGAGCGATAGTGGGGTTTTGGGGTCTCCCTCAAGAAACGATCAGTTATTAAATGGAGTCTCCTGGCGCCTTTTGGGATAAAAAATCACGTTATTTTTTTGGCCGTCAAAATGACGTTTTTCAGCAGCATGTTTCAATTTTCAAGTTCATCAGTGAGTATCCATCCAGTGACCTAGAGTTATTGGATTTTATAGCGCGGCAAGTTGATTTTATAAGTTGTTACATCAAGAATCGCGCAGCCCAAAATTACCACCGTTGGTCAGGTACAGAGCTCCATTCACGATACAGCCCCACTTCTTAATTGCTGGGCAGGAGAACCTTGGGGGAGCCCTAAGTCCAAGCATGGCCTGAAAGCCCGTATTTTAATTTTTTGGTTTGGTACGTCCTTTGAAAGGACGTACCAAACCAAAAAATTAAAATACAGTCTTTCAGGCCATGTTTGGACAGGGGATGGAGTGGGTGGGTTGGTGTCCTAACCAGGTACAGTTGGGGAAGTATTTGTGTGTGTTGGGTGTAAAGCTTACTGTTGGAGTAGGTGTTTTGATGTGTGAGAGGGATGGTGTTTGTATGTGTGAGTGTGTGTGTTGATTTCTTATCCCCCGGCCGGGAATCAAACCGTCGGCAATCCCGTCTGGCAATCAGGAGACCAACATATAAACCACTGGACCATTGCACACCGTTAGAAAATGATGGCTGGAATCCAGCTTATTAGATGATGCTCTCGTGATTACTTGGTTCATTTTCCTTATCGCAGCTATATGAAAGTGTGAAACGCGCTGGCAAAAGTACGACGAAAGTGCTGTAGTTGGCCTCAGACGAAGACTGGCACGGGCGGTAATCGAATCGTCGGTCAGGCAGTCAGAAGTCCCATCACCTTAATCACTGGACCATTGCACACCTCAGCTAAAGGAAACGTGGCTGAGGGTATGTAAATATGTACAGTTTGCCCGTGAAGATGGGGGAGTATTTGTGTAGGGCTAGAGTAGGTGTTTTGATGTGTGAGAGAGATGGTGTGTGAGAGGGATGATGTGTGTAGTGTGGGGGGGGGGGGGGGGGTGCGTGTGTGTGCGAGGGCGTGTGGGTGTGTGTATTGAAGAACACAATCATGTTTTCTGAGAATTTGGAATGTTGATTTCTGATCCCCGGCCGGCCATGGAATCGTCGGCAATCCTGCCAGGCAGTCAGGAGTCCCAACACCTTAATTACTTGACCATTGCACGCCGCAGCTATATGAAACGTGACTGAGGGTGTGTAGGTGTGTGTATTGAAGAACACAATCATGTTTTCGGAGAATTTGGAATGTTGATTTCTGATCCCCGACCGGAATCGATCGGTCGGTAAGAGATACACATAAACCACTGGTCCATTGCACACCGTCAAAAAGCGATGGCAAGAATCCAGTTGGTTAGATGATGTTTCCATGAATATTTGGTTCACTTTCCTTACGGCAGATACATGAAAGTGTGAAACGCGCTGACCACATGTGTTTCCTGATCATCAAATAATTTTTATTGATTACAAAGTTACATTGTTTATTGTATTGTGATGATTGTTGCTACTGGCATCTGTGACGTGTTTTTCGCCGGTGTGTGTGTGTGTGTACATATGTGTGTGGGGCGGGGGGGGGGGGGCAGTTTTTTCACAGACCAATTATATATTTTGACAGACTTCACATTGGCGAATCATGTTCTGTGGTTTAGGAATCCACAACGGAGTAGTTATCGAAACGCAGGCTAAAAACAAAATATGTTTTAGCAACACGCGTTTTACGAATAACAAGTCTACAAAGTTTCTTAACGGGACGAGAATTTTTTTTACCAAAAGTTTGGCGAGGGGCCATCGCTCCCCTTCCCAGCCTTCCCGCATCTACACCACTGCTTCCACTAATCCAGATTTGTGGATTATGTATAGTCTGACACGGACAGAATCCCTGAAGACAGAAACCAAAACGGACAAAAAAATCCAAAGACAACAACCATTAGGATAATAAACCAAACACAAAATTATGGAAAAAACTCTCTTTTTTTCATCTTTGAAACATAATTCCTTTATATGCGCCTTTCATAACGAAACAACTTTCATTGAATCTACTTTCTTGAAATAAGAAATCATAAAATTCCACAAATAGAGAAATATTGAAGTAGTACATGAGGAAGATTAAATGATTATTTACGTAATTATCCTGGAGTGTTACGAATTTTTACTTCCCTTTCATATTTCATAATATTGAGTCATGTGAAATTGTGTGGAAATTCATTTACTTCCAATTTGCAGTAATAAGGGAATGCCGGATAAGATCACTAAATGTTGTCAGACAAATGATATAATTGTTTGTGTGTGAACTGGGAAGCCCCCATCCCCCACCCAACACACAATGCAAGACAATTTTATTAAATTTCAGAATGCAATAAATTGCAATATTCTTTCTCCTAACACTTCACTTTCCAGCAAATTCTTAATTTTATAATTTTAATCTTTAACCCTTTCAAACCTGGTGGTATTTATTTATTTATTTATTTATTTATTTATTTATTTATTTATTTATTTATTTATTTGAGTTTAATGATACTTTCGACAGCCAGGATTACCTCTTGTCGGACAGTTTTGCGGGCGGAGGAAAACGGAGTACCCGGAGAGAACCATCGAGTAACTGCGAGCAACTGCCGGACTCCCCAACGTACTAACTCCACACAAGCAGGGTTAGCATTGATTGAAGACAGGAGCATCCATAGACGTGCATTACACGTTGGTACTTGGGCTGGACGTTGAAAATATTGATTGATCTACCCGACACATTCACTTTGCAGCAATCCCACATTATGAAATTATGAGGTATCATACCCCTAGGCCGGAAAATCGTCCTCTTGGGTTCGAAGGGTTAAACCTGACACTTGCACAATTTTGTATTGGATAAAAATGGCCGTCGAGAAACAGACGACACAATGCTCGGCATATATGTAAAGACGTTAAGTAATATTTATCCTCATAGCCCTTCGCAGCATGAGGGAATGAATAGATGCTGATCCTCCTCCAGTGGCGTCATGCCAACGGTGCACGAAAGGGTGGGGGGGGGGGGGGGGGCTCCCCCCAAATATTTTCGGTAAAGGTCTGGAAGTGCCATTTCCGGCAATCTGGGAGGCATTTTTCCCCAAACTTTTGGTGGACGCTACGCGCCAACCGATGATGACGCTCCGCTTAGATGGTGAGACCGATCCGCCCCCCCCCCCCCCCCCCCCCCAAACCAGATTTTTTTCAAGCATGATGTCCCTCTCCTCCTCACCTATACAGAATAAACTCTCACATTTGCAGTGGACTTTATGAAACCTGATGGTGCCTTAGATGGACTCGGGAATTATAGAATCAACTTGATATAAACGCGACATATTATAAGCTACGGTGGGATATCATTGGTGATACAGGAGACATAGAAACCGAATGGCACTTTGTCAAGGAATCACTCCGAGCAGACAGACTCTCTTAGCAAAATAAGGAGATAATACCAATGTATTATCGGTATGGACAGTTCGGAGAATTTTATTTTCTTGTGAAGAATGTAATATCATCTTTGATATGATCCTTTAATTCTTTAACCCTTTACCCAGACGATATCAAAATTTATTATTTTAAATATCATTTTTTCAAATTTTTCAAAAAATTTCAACAAAACCATATCATGTGACCCCCTCGTTGGAACGAGCTCGACGAGCTCGTTCCAACGAGGGGTCACATGATATGGTTTTGTTAAAATTTGTTGAAAAATAATATTTTTTCTACTGCTGAATTTGCAAATTACGCGGGCGGATGCGGGCGATTCGTTGGGTAAAGGATTAAGAATATTATTGCGATTTAATGGGGAGTCTCATTTTACAAATCCCCCACATATTTTATAAATAACCCACTAGAAATTATTTTCAACTTTATAACATCATGTTTATACTGTTTCATGCATAATCTGTCTTGTGTTTGGTGTTATGGTATAAAATCTGTCTATCAGTCTATCTAGGGATAAAACTATAAGATTTTTAAATTGGTAAAAGTTAATTAACAAACATAAACTCTTCTATTAATGCACATATGATGATGTAGATTTTTTTCTAGATTTAAAAAGGCAAGTCTGAAGACTGGCGTTCGTGTTTTAATCTAATGCCCAATGGTGTCTAAATATCAAAATTCCAAGAATAAAGTGTTTCCCATAATGCAGTCTGGAAGTTAACCAATTTAATCAATGAGCTCTCTCAAACAAGACTGAATTGGCTAAATTTCAAGTTGCATTATGGGAAAAGTTGCAGCTAGAAACTTTGCTCTCCGACATCTGTGTGCAGTCCATTTATTTATTTATTTATTTATTTATTTATTTATTTATTTATTTATTTATTTATTTTTATTTATTCCTGGTGGGGGGGGGGGGGGGGGGGGTGATCATCCCCTACTAGGCGGGTCCTCAGGTGGCGGATAGAGGACGGCCTGCTAAACTGGGCAGGTTTGCTGATTTTAAATTAGCAGGTTTGCTCAATTAGGCTGGTTTGCTGCGGAATATACAAATACGCAGCCCCAGACCAAAATGGTCAATCTAGATTATAACATCTTGCAGGCACCTTGTTCTCCGAAGGCCCTGGAAGAAGAAATCCTGGCAGTTGAGGACGGAGTGACCCCGGTTAGGGCAAATCTCCAAGATGGATATCAGGTCGTAAACACTGCTTTGGCCCTGGATCCATTTTTCAGATCATGTCCAAAACACTGCTTTGATCCCCAAATTCGGGAGAAGACGGATGGTAGGACGGCCCGTTCTGACCAATCGGGAGCCCCCTTCCAAAAAATACAGGGTGTCACGTCGGGGGACATTGGGTGGTCATTCAATCAGTTATTTCTTTCAATTAAATTTTAACATTGCTACGGTATACTGATTAGTACTGAAGTTCCAAGTTTTTAACGTATAGGGTGCGCGGTGGCGTTGCGGTGACCGATTCTCGTCAGATCGCCGAAGTTAAGTAACTTCGAACCCGGTTAGTCCTTGGATGGGTGGCCATCTGAGCGAACGATTCGGACTCCCGTGTTGTGTCCTTGGGCCAGGCATTTGACCCTGATTGTCCACATGGGGGCACGATGACGTCGAGTACTAAGGCGTACTGCATGCCGATAGTGCGCATGTCTTCAACCAATCTAACCCTGCCTGTCCTGCAGGTCGAAGTTACGATGTCGGGGAGCTGGCAGCTGCTCGTCGTTCCTCAGTGATTCTCTCCGGGTACTCCGGCTTCCTCCACCCGTAAAACTGTCTCTGACACGATTGTGACCTTGGCTGTTAAAGTGTTGTTAAACCTTAATAAATAAATAAATAATTTTAACGTATTTGGTTTTATTGCACTGTCTACGTCAGTCAATCCTCCAGCGGTATGCGCTAGCATCAACGCTGGGAGAGAAAACTCTTCATGTACTCTTGGTTTTGTCACAACCTCTTGTTAGGATGGCACATATCCCCTAGGTTGGGCTCGGAGTGTGGGTGGGAGGCATGAAGTGAAGAATTACAAAACATTAAACTATGGATTTTACCAACAATAAAAAACAAAAGCGAGGGAGTGATTTATTATCCTCAGATTCAGACTCAGATCAACACGTTCAATTACCATCGCAGAAATGGCCACAGTTCGTTATTGTAGACTGAGTCAAAAAAGAAAGTATAATAAACTTTGAGGAGCATTTAGTATTATCGACTTTAATCCCAAACAAATTACTATAAATTCATTTTTTGAGTCTAGCTGTATGAATTTGCATAATTTCATTGCCAGCGTCACGGCAGGACGTCGCAATTCAGACATGGGGTGAAATAAAAAGACCACACATGCAGTCAATAGCGTGTATGTCTACCGTTTGCCTCTTGGATAGCAAGACATCGACCTGCTAAGTCTCTGGATGTCACCAGATGTCACCACGTGGTATTGCGTTCCACTCCTGCCATAGAACATTACATAAATCGCCAAACATCTGAAGATCGTACGTCTGAAGTCGTACCCGACGGTCCACTTGATCTCAAAGATGCTTGGCGACAAATGAAAAAAAAAACAAAAAGAAAAATAGAAATTGGAATCTGAGAGACTAAACGCCTTCAAAATGCTGTCACGAGCAACATGTTTGAATACTTTGAAGACATATCAGTCGATGTTTTCATCTAAACTGCGTCTGAATTGTTCTCAGGGTAAGTCCCCACGTAAAGTATCTCCAATGGGAAATATGGAGGCAATATCTCCCATACAACTACCGCCAAAAGCGCCACACAACCATGGATAATATACCCAAACACACCATAATACAGTGGAACTGTCGAGGTTTTAGAGCGAATTTTAACGAACTGGACCTTCTAAGCCAAAAATATAAACCTGCTGCTTTTTGCCTACAGGAGAACTCTCAAAGAGTACTGATAATCAAGATCATTGAGCTTTCAAGTATAATACTTGTTATAATGATTGGGCGGATGAAAATGATCTTTATGTTGGTGGAACGTCTGTCTTGGTCAGAAACGACATCATTCACAGCTCTTTACCAATTTATGTGTCACCAAATAAACCTCTTCAGGTGATTGATCTTGAACAACTCATTCAGCAGCTCTCAACTCGTAGTCCTCTTTGGGGTGATTCCTGCAAGAAAGAAGACCTAAAAGGCAAAACAGCAGAATAACTCATTACAAAGTATGACTTGTGCTAGTTCAATGATGGGGCAGTCGCTTACCTGCACCCGCATCTGGTTCTTACACTTCAACCATCTTACAATTGCCTGCCCTTCTATCTTCCTTGATTTTTTGGAAGGTAGAAGATGACTTGTACGCGAGTGATAACTTTCCAATTGTGTTGGAGAGTGTAGTTCCGACCGACCGACGATGAGAGAGTTCCCCAGTGGAACTTCAAAAACCCTGGCTGGGACACTTTCTCATCGCTTTGTTCTGATGATAATCCGGTATCAAAAATAGATGGGAGTCTTATTATAGTTGTTAACGAAGTGAAATTGTTAGCTTTGTTGTTTGACAACAAACTTAATTCGTTTCTCACAGAAAACAACAAAAGGTGAAATGTAAAAGAGCAATGAACCTTCTGAAGATGGTTGGTAGCTTTGATTGGGGTGCTGATAAAAAACATTACTCCATCTGTATAGATCACTTGTTAGATCCAAACTGGATTATGTTTGTGTGGTTTACGGTTCTGCGAGAAAATCATACCTCAAACCACGTGATGCAATTCATAATAGTGGTATCAGAATTAGCTTGGGTGCGTTTAGAACCTCACCAATAATTCAATGCTTCTTGATGCGGAGGTGCCTTCATTTTTTCATTTGAGAAGCGCAGAATTAACCCTTTACCCAACGCAGACGATTTCAAAATTTATTATTTGAAATATAATTTTTTAAATTTTTTCAAAAAATTGCAACAAAACCATATCATGTGACCCCTCTTTGGAACGAGCTCGACGAGCTCGTTCCAAAGAGGGGTCACATGATATGGTTTTGTTGAAATTTTTCGAAAAATAATATTTTTTCAGCTGCTGAATTTGCATATTACGCGGGCGGATGCGGGCGATTCGTTGGGTAAAGGGTTAAACTCTCACTCTATTATGTTTCGAAACTTCTTTCTAATGCAGAAAACCCTGCTTATAACTATATCTCAGAACTCCAAAATATCGAAAGCTTCTAAAAAAGTACAGTTCATATATACTACTCAAAGTTTGCTAAGCACCAAATATTTGACACATCATTGTGAAATTTGCTTGTGACATATTTGCGATATTTTTGGTGGATGTGATTGAGGAATATTTTGAGATGGTCCCCAGTGTTTACATTAGCTCTCTTGACAGGCAGACGTTTCGTGACAGTCATGGAAATCATGTACCCCTTGATTTTCATGATGTTGTCGTGTACTGTCTACATGTACATGACATGTTTAGGGTATTCAATCTTCATTTCAACACAAACCCTTGTGATTTAATGATTGAATATGGCAAAAGAAAATGTAAGAAGACATTTGTCTGAAGCAGAAATGTGGTGGGCTGTAGGGATGGTGAAGCAATGGGCTACCCATTGTCAAGTTGGTGAAGCCCTTGGTGTGCACCATACGGTGATCACCAGAGTCAGGGAAAGATTTCAGCATATGGCACACCAGTAAGACGGCATGGTGGTAGCAGAGACAGGGCAACATCTGCAGCTGAAGACCGGTTTTTGACCATTCAGGCCCGTAGGAACCACTTTGCTACAGCAAACCAGCTTCGCATTGACCTTCAGAATGCATCACGGGTAAATGTTTCGACGCAGACTATCCGGGCAAGGTTGCACGAAGGTGGTCTCCGATAGAGAAGACCATGTATTCGAATTCCGCTGTCTCAGAACCACCACCAGACACGATATGAATGGGCCATGGACGACGTTGCATGGACCAGAGCAGACTGGCGACCTGTCATTTTTACAGATGAGTCAGTGTACTGCCTAGGCCACACCGATAGGCGTTCTAGGGCATGGAGAAGACCAGGAGAGCGATTCCATGCAGCCAACATTGCTGAGCATGACCGCTATGGTGGAGGGTCAATCATGGTCTGGAGCGGCATCTGCTGGGATGGCCGTACAGAGCTCTGTGTCCTTGAACGTGGTACATTGACTGCACAGCGGTATATTGATGAGATCCTGGATGTCCACGTCAGATTATATGCAGGTACAGTGGGTGATAGATTCATTCTGATGGACGATAATGCCAGCCCTTGTGTTGCCCGTGCTGTCGGGAAGTACCGACAGAGGGAGGGGGATTGAGCGTATGGACTAGCCAGCAAGATCCCCTGACCTCAATCCAATCGAACATATCTGGAATGAGTTGTAGCTTGCAATTTCAGCCCGTCCAGTCCAGCCTAGATGTGTCCAGGATCTCGATGCCATGTTGGTCCAAGAAAGAACAGCATCCCACAATGGACCACCAGAGACCTGATTGGGAGCATGAGAAGGCGTTGTCAGGCTGTAATTAACAGTAATGGGTCTCATACTCGACATTGGAGCCATACCAGTTCGCTCCGTCAACTTTTTGGCATATTGAAAAATTTTCTCTTTTACCAAAGATATCCATTTTCCATGGTTATCGTATTCAAAAGCTAATAAATAGCGTCAAACACAAATAAAATCTTAATTTCTGTACTTAAATCATTAAAGATATTATTAAAAATAAATATATACACTTTTCATTACAATATTTCAACTAAAACGTAAAACAGGTAGTTGGATGTACTTGGTGCTTAGCAAACTTTGATTAGTATACAAGGATCTATACAGATGGATCTGAAAATGACAAAGTATCATCAGCCGTTGTCATTGTTGATCATATCACCTCAAGCAAAATACCGAATCAAAGTTCTATTTTCACAGCTGAAGTTAAAGCTTTACAACTCACACTTGGACACATCAAGAATGTAGAGGAAAAGAAGTCGATTATTTTTTCCGACTCTCTTTCCTCTTTACTTGCTTCACTCCACCCCAGGTTGAAGAACCCTCTTATTTTGGAACTTTGTGAGAAGGTGAATACTCTCATGTCTGATATATCGTGTTTTGCTGGTTACCCGGACATGTAAGTATTGCCGGTGTGACAGGAATGATAGTCCGTAGGAACGTTAGTCCCTCTGACTATTATTCCGCGGAATTATAGTCCTAGGTCTAACATTCCTAGGAATAGTAGTCCGCCGGACTACTATTCCTAGGAATGTTAGACCTAGGACTATAATTCCGCGGAATAATAGTCCAGAGGGACTAATTTTCCTACGGACTATCATTCCTGTCACACCGGTAACACCGGAGCAGACAGTGCAGCAAAACAGGCCAGGCTTTATCCAAGCCACTCACTGATTTTACAATTCCTTTCAGTGATTTTAAACCACATATTAATAGATACATCAAATCCGTGTGGCAGACGGATTGGGATGAAGCGACCAATGACAGCTCCATCGCTTCCGATTAAATATTTTTGATCACTGCCCGTCAAGTAACCTTTGTAGAAAGGATTACGTAGTTTTGACACGATGTCATATTGATCATACAAGACTAACACATTCCTTTTTGTTGGAGGGTACTTTGCGACCGGAGCGTGTTCTCAGCCAGAAGGTGTTGCCAGTGGAACACATTCTTTTATATTGCATTGATTTTAATCATCTAAGAGGGGCAGTATTTTACAGTTGGATCTCAAAGAGATCTTTTTTATCTTACGAGTCCGCACAAGTTTCTCTTATTCCTTAAAGTAATCAACCCTTTTAACAAGTTTTAAAACTAGTTTTTTTTATCTTTTAAATTAGACTCTTCGAGTTTCAAACTCAACAGGTTGATTTAATATTTCTTGTTTCATCTCTTAATACTCTGTTATTGTTAATGCTATATTTGCCATTTTCTGTGAACTTATTTCATGTTTTTTATTCAACCTTTTTACTTCATTTTTGACGTCTTTAACTTTATCGCATTCTAGCCACGGTATAGCCTTAGCTGCTGATATGGCGTGAAGCACCAGTAAATATTTATTTATTTATTTATTTATTTATTTATTTATTTATCGGTGTTTAACGACACTTTCGGCAGCCAAGGTCACCTCGTGTCGGACAGTTTTACGAGTGGAGGAAGCCGGAGTACCCAGAGAGAACTACCAAGCTATGGCGAGCAACTGTCCAATTCCCAACGCACTAACTCCACCTAGCAGGTTAGCATTGGTTGAAGACAAGTGCATCATCGACGAGCAGTACGCCTTAGTGCAGAGAGCCACCGTCCCCCCACGTGGGCAATTGGGATTAAGTGCCTTTTCCAAAGGATACGATGCAGTTACGCCCGGCGGGGATCGAACCATGGATCTTTCGGTTTGAAAATCATATAGAATATACCCATAGTAGCTTGGTGTACCAAATGTTCACCACGAGTGGTGAAGTGGTGTTGACCGCGAGTCTTTGGCGCGCGGTTAACACCACTTCACCACGAGTGGTGAACATTTGTTACACCAAGCTGCTTTGTGTATATTTTATTTACACCATGACCGTCAGATTATTAAGAGTCGCTATTATTTTTTCTCGATTTTACCGAACAGCAGACGTACTTACGTGCGAATTTGTTTTTGTTTACACGAGCATCGGTGGGCGGCACTTCCGCTGTCACTTTTATCGCCGAAACGAAATGAAAAAAAGAAACTGATCCTTTTTCGTTTTAATAACATAATAACATACTGTTTCGAGTTAAGCATGCTTTATTAACATGAGACAATGCATGTTTGTTAAATGTTGGCATCTTATGAGGTAAACCCATTTAAAAACGTAATAAATAATTGCCACTTCCATTTCACTTTTCGCGAGGCGACGTGTGATAAATTTAGACAAGTTTGCATTCAGGTCGACGTCTCCAAAGGTCAACTTGGATGTAGTTCTACTGTAGGTGTAATTTGTTACTATTGAAATCCCATTGCTGGCGTGTTCATCACGGTTGGTGTGTAAAGCTAAAATTTATGTTATAGGCTTTTCATAGTAGAATAGGTAATCATGGTATAAAATGCCGTAACCACTGAGTGACCGCGCTACCTATGTGCAATAAATTATTTATTATTCAAACGATTATCACGGTACAAATATAAATATATTCAACACATATAAAGAATAAACAAAGTAAATAGGTTGGGAAGTGAGAAGGGGCTTAGTTGGGTTTTGATGTTCCAATCAAGGTACTTGAGATCTCCTTAACCCTTTACCTAACATGAAAAGCAGACGACACCTGCAAAAAGAATTCTTGAATAACTAATTTTTTTCATTTTTTGTCTCAAAAACATAGGTTACGACCCCTCGTTGGAACGAGCTCGACGAGCTCGTTCCAACGAGGGGTCATAACCTATGTTTTTGAGACAAAAAATGAAAATGTTTTGAAAATTAATTGGCCATTTTTGAGAATAGCGCTGGCCGGTTTTGGCCGTTACGTTGGGTAAAGGGTTAACACAGTTTTGGTCGAAAAACAAACACGGAAGATACATAGAAACTTCGACATATTGCACGAAAGTAGGTAAGATGGACAGAGGCGTGAGAGCTGGAAAAAAATTACGGATACCAGGTGGAAATTGTTTTTGTTTTTTTTTAAATTTTTGGGACCCACCACTAGGTAACGCAAGTTTTTTCCGATCAAGAGCCAGACGCCGACACCGGAAGTGTAAGTCTTTTCCAAAAAAGATTTGGGACCCACCCCAATTGACAGAAAAACCTGAAGAACTGTTTTGCTGGCAGAAGAGAGGTGCCAATTAATGCACAACACTATTGCTAATAGAACGTCAGTCTAGTACACCCGAAGGGTGCACGGTGGCTCATTGGTAGACTGTTGGACTTCTATATGCTAGAGGTCCCGAGTTCGATCCCCGTCTGGGACGACCCGCGTTGTGTCCTTGGGCAAGGCACTTTATCTCGGTTGCCTACATGAGGGAACGACGACGCTGTGTACTAAGGCGTACTGCACGTCGATGTGCACATGTCTTCAACCGCCGTAACCCTGCTTGAGCGGAGCTTGAACAGAGTTAGAATGTTGCTCGTCGTTGCTCGGTGGTTCTCTCCGGGTGTTCCGGCTTCCTCAACCCGTAAAACTGTCACGGTCACGATTAGCCATTGTGCATAAGAATGTGACCTTAAACACTAATAAATAAATAAATAAATAAATAAATAAATAAATAGTACACCCGAAGTCGCGTACATCCAACTCGTGAATTGAGTACAGTTTATTTTATACCTCGTGAAATGTTGTTCCTTTAATGTTGATTTAGTTTGATGGCACTATAAGCATCGACATCGGAGTGCAGCCAAAGAAAATGTGAAAATGGCAATCAATCAGAATTAGGATCTGATGGGAATGGATTTTTTCTCCATGCAAGTGTTTTCCTGAAATGAAATTGCACCCACCCCCAACTTTGCGGTTATTTAGAGACAAGTATTTAGTGAAAAATTATAATAGGGTCCTCCGATCACGTGAGTTATGGTCTATACGACTCTATTATCCACTTGTTTTTCGCTGCGGAAAACAGGCTCTGTTTTGCTCGTAAAATAGGACCCAAAATAAATAAATAAAAAAATAAATAAATAAATAAATAAATCCACTTGTTTATAAAGAGAAGCATCTAAAATAAATTTCAGAGTGACAGTTTGTCTGTAAGATGTTTTTTGAAAAAAAAATTGCATAGAACCGGAAAAAATCTGCATTTTGGATCTCAGACCCACCCACCCACCTGGACCTAGTATAACAGAAAAAAGTTACGACCCTCCCCTCACCCTCCGGGTACTGATACAGCTCTCAGTAAAGTAGGTAATATGGACAGAGTCGTGAACACGAAAAAGCAAGGTACTGATACAGCTCTCATCCACGGTAACATGTGTATGTATATAATGGCTGCATGTGTGTCTGTGCTTGTATATTTGTGTTTACGTTTTAGTTATGATTACTGCGTAATCCAGACAGCCTCCCTTCTTATGGTTGAATATGTTCAGCAATTGAGTTCGCTTGGCCTAGACGAAAACTAATTGATTCGTAACAGTTTATGTCAAAGAAAAGGTTATTAGGCCACACAATAAATAAATTAATTGATTCTCCAGCAATCTTTTTTTCAAATCAGTGAGGGAGGGAGAGAGGGAGGGTTTTATTTTTATATTTCTTTTGCAAAAGGTTAGCAAACATGGAGGGGATTTCGGCTGTCTTTTAACACACAGAAATATAGATATACAAGTAAATTCATTTTTAATTTGAAAAATAAAACATTCCTCTAAAAACAAACTGTCGGTACTAATTCAAAGGCTTAATATTCCTTCGATGCTCTTCTTGGAGTAAAAATATTTAATCTATGGGGATTTGCCTCGTTACAATTTATGGGAGAGTGCCAGTTGGCACATATTGGAGACGCAACTTAATAAATATGCATCAATAAAAAAATGTAAAAAGTTTCGTGTCTCTCTGAGTTTGTACTAATATTGGAAGACACTGAAAGGCAATAAAAATGTCCAATGAGGGGGTTCAAATTCAATTGGCTGAGAATCAAAACACTTTTTTAGCCTTCTCCAACTGTCGTGTTGGGAAAACAGCATTTGAGGACGAGGATGAACTATAAGCGGGGAAAAAGTTATCTGGACACTCCCGAATGGTCTAATGTTCCCTGGAATGCAGGTCAAGGATACTAATTAATCGGTGATCAATATAATTTATTTGAAACGTTGACACAGCTTATCAAAATTAATCTTTAAAAATTGCATTATCACAAAATATATTTATAATACTGAATAGCATTAAATGAATTTGTGGGGTAGAATATTAAATATTTTCAGTCTACAGCTCTAAAATAAAAAGCAGTGATACATAGAGTTATTTTTTAAATCATTGAATAATATTAATTTATTATTATAAAGGGCTTTTAGTTTTACTGAAACGTTTCTCTGTAGGTTTTTATCTTTTGGGCTTTTGTTCGTTAAGGAGTTTGCTTTGGAGCTTTTGTCCTGACGTCGCTCAATCAGATTTATATCTTGAAACAATCACTGTAGAATTTCTGCAGTGCTTGTAAATTTGTTGTGCTTTAAACTGATTTTAATTTTATTTCTCCAAGAACTGGTTCCCGCAATGAAATTCCTAGCCGTTTCCCTCTGGGCAATGATGACAACAGCAGGGCTCTTATGGGAAATTACTTGACTTTTGAAACTGAAACTCAAGTACATGAAAGCGCTTGAAAAAACCCCAGATTTTCATGTAAAAAGTTATTGCAAATTCTTGAAATTTACAGTTGAGATAATTGCATGGCTCATTTTGGCCAAAACATGTTCTTAAAAACAATGGTTTTATGAGTTTCAGTTGTGTAAATTGCGCATTTTTGCTGAGTGCTCTGAACAATATATTGATCCTTGGGGAGCTTTCCTAGGGATCATTGTCGGGTACAGGTAATATTGCATCGCCTGAGTGCTAGAATGTTCTATGTCCCCAATGGGACATAGAACATTCTAGCACTAAGGCGACGATTGGTTAAATGGTGCTTAAAGAACTGTTAACCATCAGAACGAGTAGATAAATTCAGACAAAGGTCCTAGAAAATGCATGAAAATGTTATAGGTAAGTCCATGATATTTAGAGATTATCTTCCCCTGAAGTGTTTGTACAGGTTTTGAAAAAATGACAGCATTCCACTCAGTCGTACGAAACCACAGAAGCACAAAACATGGAATACTATCAAAAACAAAGCTTTCAAAACCAAATGTATAGAAAGAATTTGAGTGAGATTTTAGATTTACTCTTATCTTTCTTACACATTACGAAACTTACTCTTTCTGTCATTCTCATTCTTACTCACACTGTTCATTTAACTGGCAAAGTGCTAAATTATTTTTGGTCATTAGAATTTGTTCACCTGTCTTTGCCTTGTTACAATTCAAGGGAGAGGGCCAATGAATTGTAACAAGGCAAATCCTAGAGACAAAATAATTTCACTTCAAAGATAAAGCGAAGCACATCTACTGAATATGAAGCCTTCAAGTTGTGGTACCCATACTTTAGAGTAAAGCCCAAATATGGGGTTCCAGCACTATACCAGTTAAAGTGTATACGAGAGAGAGAGAGAGAGAGAGAGAGAGAGAGAGAGAGAGAGAGAGAGAGAGAGAGAGAGGGAGTGCTCTTGGGTCTATGACTATGTTTTTATCATCCCATCAAGCTTATTTTATAATTCCTTCCCCCCTCTCCACCCCACCCCCGCGATATTATCTTCTTTTTCGGAACGAAAGACTTTTCCTTCATTCCACCCCTCGCTGGATATGATTCTTTTGGTTTTACTGGCATGAATGTAGTTTTCGCTTGTATAAGGTGAAGGACAATGAGAAGGAAATACACCGAACGACACATGCATGTGAATATGTTAATCGATATGACACGAGTGCCAGCGCGGATGGATAAAATGAGAGGTCGTCGTACTGTGTTTATTACACGCCTTCACGTCTGAAAAAACAATTATTAGAAGAACACTCAGCAATTCGTTTGACGACTCATCCTCTGAGTTGCAATGTGTTCTATGTGCCAGAAGGCACATGGAACACATTGAAACTCATGGGACTAACTATCAACAAACATTTATCGCCAACCAAATTTGCGAAGGGAACACATGTTTCTATTTTTAGATATCGGTAGCGATTCAAATTGTGATTGGGGTGCACGATTTGTAGAAAACTCTAGTGAAATTTCGCTTCTGTTTAAAAATAGTCCGTCTGCGATTTCCGTTCGGTAAAAATGTGTGGAATGGATTCTTTTATTTTACGCATTGTTTAGTGTTGCTGTTAGAGGGGATTTCAAAGAACAGACGTGTAATAAAAGAAAGTTGCCACGAAGCGAGTTGCTTCTCAGTTCTGGAAGCTGGGGAGAATTGGAAAAGAGTGGATCTTTCTTTTCATTCACAGTCAGAAAAAGAGTGTGGTAGATATATTCGATTAACCCCTCTATTCACACCTGATTTGCTTTGTTGATAAAATGCACTTATTACCTTTTATCATATGACTCGTCCGTTTTGTTCACTTTAAAACATTTGATATTTTGTTTTTATATTAATCAGTGATAAATAAAGCCTTCCGTCAATTTCAAACCTAGACAGTTTGATTGGCTGAACAAAATACAACTGCAGGGATTAAGTAGGCATTAGTTGGTCCGTATTAAACATTGTAACAGTAACCCTTTCCCTAACGTAACGGAAATAATCAAGTAGTGCTATTCACAGAAAATTGCAGTTCATTTTTATACGCCCATTTGAAAAACGGTCACAATATGTAGTCAGTTCGTCCGCCCGGACCACCACAGATGGCCTTGCGAGGAGACCGTCCGTGTACAGTCGTTACTTGTGAGGGAGGGGGATAAAACCGTTTGTACACCAACCACTTGTGAGTTTTTTTTCAACTTGTGAGGTGCGAAAAACTCACTTGTGAGTTGCGCATTTTTTCCAATACCTAACACTAAAATCACCTCACAAGTACATCTGCGGTAGAACGTCCGTCCGTCCGTCCGTCCGTCCGTCCGTCCAGGCCACCGCAGAGTGCCTTGCGAGGTGACCGTCTGTGTACAGTCGTTACTTGTGAGGTTGGGGATAAAACCGTTAGTACACCAACCACTTCTGAGGTTTTTTTCTACTTGTGAGGTGCGAAAAACCCACTTGTGAGTTGCGCAATTTTTCCCATACCTAACACTAAAATCACCTCACAAGTACATCTGCGGTAGAACGTCCGTACGTCCGTCAGTCCGTCCGTCCGTTAACGTTTTTCGTTTCCGACCGATAACTCCAGTTTGGATTATTTGATCTCACCTAAAGTTGGTTTGTACATTACTCAGCTTGTAATACAGGTCAAGGTCGAATATGGGTTGCGTCGAATTATGTTTACATGAGTTATGGCCCTTTTCGACTTAGAATTTGACCGTCTATTAACATTTTTGGTTTCCGACCGATAACTCCAGTTCGCATTATTTGATTTCAGCTGAAGTTCGTACGTGTATTACCCAACTAGTAATACAGGCCGTGTTCGAATATTGGTTCTGTTCACTTATTTTACATGAGTTACGGCCCTTTTAGACTTAGAATTCGACCGTCTATTAACATTTTTGGTTTCCGACCGATAACTCCAGTTTGGATCATTTGATCTCAACCAAAGTTGCTACATTTCAAAATGGCTAACGGGCGTATTTAGCCACACCTGGCGGTGCTATTGTTTTCAGAGTTTGTCTAAAAACATAGCTTATTTTCCTCATTGGAGCGAGCTCGTCGAACTCGTTCCAATGACAGAGCATAAGCTATTTTTTAGACAAAAATAAAAATGATTAGTTATTTGAGGGTTTTTTTTTAGGTGCCGTCTTTTATTCATGCTCGGCAAAGGTTTAAGAGGTTATTAAGCATTCATGTGAATAGTGATATTAACTGATCGAATGCTAGAAGCCACTATCAGGGCTTTCAAAACAACGAGGGTCCCGGATCAAAAGCCAGCATTTCCTTGCTCACGTTTTGTATTCAGTCAAACACAAATAATATTTCTTTAATATAAATTTGTTTATTACAAATTATTGGAGAGTACATGTGGGCATTCTACAATAATTTGTAATGAACAAATTTTGATGGACAAATTCAGACCACCAAAATAATCTATCCCTCAACCAATTAAATGGATTTCAAGCATTTCTCACTTGGTTTTGTAAGAAACCCAGGGCTATATGCATTCTGATCAGCGAAACATGGCATTGGTTGGAATACAGGCATTCTGCATTGAAAACTTCAACATACTAAACTTTTTCGCCACTACATTCATCACATGAGTGATTCTTCTAATCTGGAGAAATGTGACGTGTCTGGATAACCATTATCAGAGAAAATAGCTCATAATATTACGGGTGTATTTGACAGCCGAGAAAAAAACGTTCGTCATTTTATCGTTCATATGAGAACTTCGATAAACCAGCGGGTGGCAAAATAATAATAATAATAATAATAATAATAATAATAATAATAATAATAATAATAATAATAATAATAATAATAATAATGATAATAATAATAATAATAATAATAATTATTATTTATTATTATTATTATTATTATTATTATTATTATTATTATTATTATTATTATTATTATTATTACCCAAAGTTCACCCTAGTCATTTGCATCATTTCTTGATAGTCTCGAATCTGGACCTTTAACCCTTTGACCCCCTTGTGGGATGTTCCATGTCAGTTCAATGGTAGCAATTGGAAGAGACCATATTCATTATTTGGGGGTAGACCAATTAACATTTTCAACGTGCAGCCTTTGGGCTGCACGTTGAAAATATTGATTGGTCTACATCACACATTCACTAAGCAGCCACCCATCTATGATGAAGTATCATGATTCTGGGCCGGACAAAAAGGGCCTCTCGGGCTCAAAGGGTCAAAAATAAGCATCCGGCTTGTTTCTCTCAACTCTGTCAAAAATACCAGATTATCTTAATATTGGGTATTCACTGTCTTTCATTGTTGGGGCGTTGCGGATTATTCGTTCGCATTTTGGACTACAGATCGGGAGGTCATCAGTTCGATCCTGACCCGTGCGACAATGAGAAAACACAAAATTCCGCTTTCTCGCTGTGACACAGTCGCTGGGAGCGTACAGCACGTTGACGGTACGTTTGCTTTCAATCAGCAAGAACAATTGCACTGGGTTAGAAGGATGGATTGTCCAACAGTTACTCGCTGTTGCTCGGTAGTTCCTTCCGGTACGTGGGACTGTCACTCGCAATACTATCCAACATGATAACATAAGATAAGATGAGGTAAGATAATTTATTAACATTAACACACACATGAGGTCGATGACAACTCATCTACAAAAGAATCAAATATAATTTGACAATATAAATGTGAAAAACAAAAAGCACTGGGAGCGCTTATTCTATCTTCAATAAGGTTTACAGACCATGTTATAGATGTTGTTGCATACATTACGATCGTCCTTACGCATGAGTTTTGACCCGTTTCATTCATATCACTAAACTCTAGTTTTTCATTCCCAATTTCATTGAAGAAATGTTCCCGCCCGTGTAAAGTTACGAGGCGATGTCAAAAGGTTTTGAGCCCAACATAAATAAAGCTGGAATATCGGTAAAGAATATATTTATTTTTCAACACAGTCCCTTTGTAATTCAATACACTTGTTACATCTGGTCTGCTAGGCGTTGATGCCGCGTCTGTGGAAGTCTATATCTTGGTCCTGTAGCCAAGCCTCCACAGTAGTAGTAAGTTCCTCATCATCTTGAAATCTTTGACCACATAAGTGGGTTTTTTTTCAAATTTGGAAAGAGATGGTAGTCACCAAGTGACTACCATCTCTTTCCAAGTTTGAAGAAACACTAACGTGGTCAAGGTGACTACCATCTCTTTCCAAATTTGAAGAAACACTTATGTTGGACTCAGAACGTTTTGACATCCCCTCGTACATACAGGACATCGCATTATGAAGTGCTCCTCAGATTCAACAACGTCTGTGGCACATTGTTCACATATTCTCGTGTTTTCTGGCAATTGGAAGTCTCACGTTGTGCCCCCACCCCCACCCCACCTGTCTCAATTTCAGGATTGTGGTTACTAATTCCCAACTTAGAGAACAAGGAGGGAACTATAATTTTTTATTTCTGTAATTTCATTCAGAGAGGGTTCAATCGTGTATTTTTCTTTAAATTCTCTACATATTCGCAGTTTGTTCTTACCATCAACTTTCTCGTCATCAAAGATTTTTCGTTTAAATTTATTTTCTGTGTGGTTGATTTTCAGTTGATTGAGGACGGCATTCACTTCTTTGAGCGATATCTGAGCATTTGACGCTTGATTCAATTTCGGTATTTCCCATTCAACCGTTCTTTCGGGAATTACGTAGTCGTCACATGTTGAAGCTACTTTTCGTGGCAAAGAAGGTGTGTCTTCCTCGGTCACTTTTACTGTGTATTTGAAAGCGCTTAAATACAGACTGTTATTTAGCCCTGCTGTTGACCAAGATATAAGAACTAAGTTGTCTGCAAATAAAAAGTGATTAACTTATTGGGAACAAGACCTGTCGAATGCGTTACCAATATCGTAAAAAAATGCGAAAATTGGGAGTGAAATTATATATCCTTGCCTGACACCTATAGTTAATTGTTTTGCGTCCTATATCCACTCGATTTATATACAGAAATTAACGTCTTGAAGGTGTCTCCACAGATACCAATATTTTTTTAATTTCTCAAACAAAATGGAGCGATTGGTTCAATCAAATACCATGACCAAGTCTGTGAAAATAGTAAAAAGTTGTTTTCTGTCCTTCCGGTATTTGTTGATTATTGTTTTCAATCCTTTACCTAACCCATTATTTTAAAAATTAGATTCTTTTCGAAAACAAATTTTCACAATTTTTCAATAAAATCATACAAATATGGATATCATTAGTACCAGATCCAAGAGCTGGTTCTAATGATATCCATATTTGTATGGGTTTATTGAGAAACTTCCGTGATATTTTAGGCTGTGATAGACTTACACTGTTTAATTTTCTGGCCGGTTTTGGCAGCTATGTGAGGTAAAGGGTTAAAATGAATGCACCATTCTCTGCATTGTTTTCCTATTCTCACCTATAACATTATGGCTTTACAAAAAGCGAGTGAGTCGCTTAATGTTTTTTTAGAATAGCTTCCCAGTCAAGTTACTAATGGCAACATGACTGTAGATTGTATCCCCCCCCCCCTCTCCCTTATGAGATGACCCTTGCCAGGATGTTGAACGTAACACTTAACCCTTTACCCAACGTAACGGCCAAAACCGGCCATCGCTATTCTCAAAAATCGCCAATTAATTTTCATTATTTCTTTCATTTTTTGTCTCAAAAACATAGGTTATGACCACTCTTTGGTCAAATAGAAATATCTGCTGTTGTTTATTTACAAACAGTATTTTATTACAGATGTATTCAAACTCGAACTACACAGTGGAACCCTGTTAACTGAATAGCTACTTTGCCAATGAAAATTATTCAGTTAACAGGAGTATTCAGTTAACATGGATTGTGTGACAAATTTAGAAGTGTGCGTAATAAGAGCATTTTATTAGCAGGATTTTAACCCTTTCGACGCGGAATAATCTGAGAAACAGAATTCTTAGCACCTAATATTCATCAGGAATTTTACAAAAAGTATAGGTTGTTAGACTAAAGCGTTATTATTTTAAAAGATGTTCTAATGATCTCATTGACAGTTTTTCAAATGATTTTCTGTATATATTTAAATGGCACCTTTATACTTTCAAGGGACGATATCGTTGTTCGTGGATAGGACATAAATGGTGCATGAAGCACAGGAATACGTATGTTTGTTCATTAATTTACCCAACGAATCGGCCGCGCACCCCCCCCCCCCCCCCCCCCGCGTAATATGCAACTTCAGCAGTTGAAAATATATTATTTTTCAAAAAATTTCAACAAAACCATATCATGTGACCCCTCGTTGGAACGAGCTCGTTCCAACGAGGGGTCACATGATATGATTTTGTTGAAATTTTTTGAAAATTTAAAAAAAATGATATTTAAAATTATAAATTTTGATATCGTCTGCGATGGGTAGAGGGTTAAAAGCACTTGGAAACGGACTCACACAGTTGTCTAAAATGACTACTGCAGTACCTTTCTGTGGTCTCCGGTCTGTCGACTTTAGTCTCCTGCCGCACAAAAAGAGTTAAATAAGCGAAACTGTTATCACTTCTTCAAATCAGATCAAGACACTAAATGAGATATTTGACTTTGTAAAGTCAAACGAACTTATTCCGGAAAGGCTACTGAAGGCTCGACAAACCTCAATATTCTATTTCTGAAACTCCTCTTCATATTTCTTGGATGTGACACCACACAAATACAATGTATACTGTACGTTCTTTTCTAAGGAGAGTGGGGTACACTTCAAATTCTTTTCAGACGGTAAGTGTTTTTTCTGCATGTGTTTTTTTATTACGCACGTCCTGTCGTTGGTGGTAACGAGCATGAGCATCAACGGAGAGGGGCAAGCGGGGGCACTTGCTCATTCCTTCATTTGGCAGCAGTAACTATTTTGTCATACCATACCTGCCAGTGCATTTTACATGCCAAACATCAGCTGAGCAGTTCATTCTTTGACTAACATGTTGATTTAACAAGTGATTCGACGAAGTGGCCTGTAGGTAAAAATTAGTGCCTTTCTGAAAATAATCCACTTTGTTCTGTTGTTAATTGGTGAGATGGGGCGCGGTGACTCGGTGGTTACGGCATTGGACTTCAAACCGAAAGGTCCACTGTTCGGTTCCTACCAGAGGTAACTGCACTTAATCTCGATGGCCCACGTGGGTGCACGGTGGCGATGTGTACTAAAGGAGTACTATACGGCGTTGATGCACTTGTCTTCAACCAATGATACCCTGCTTGTGTGGAGTTAGTACGTAAGCTAGTCTGGCAGTTGCTCACCGCTGCTCGGTGGTTCTCTCCAGGTACTCCGGCTTCCTCCACCCATGAAACTGGTGAGTTTCGTTAAGCATACACAAATGTGAACTGACCATTGGTGTATCTGTTTGAATTTATTATAATGTTTTCCGATACCATTGTGAGGTTACAGGGAAGTGAATTACAGATAAAACACTAATGGGTGGAATTTTCACTCGACAATGTGTTCAGATATTCTGAAAATGTAATGGGAAGCATTAGCATCATTCCACCTCGTGGACCACCAGGTTGAGTCCGGTGATCCATGGGCTGGAAGATTTCTATTGCTTTTGAGATTTTATTCCTCGAAAATCACAAATATTCATGGGTTGAAAAGCCTAGTTATGTGTGAGGTCATACAGTGTGTTTGTCCCTTCCTGGAAAAATTCCCACGAACGGTAATGGGATAGTAACTTGAAATGGTCCTTGTCACAAATATATGTTTTTATTTTATTTTAATTCGTTTTTCTTCCCCCCAAACAAATCGTATTCCCCCTCCCGCTCGTCGAAGATAGCATTGCACTCCCAGCATCGCATTCCACTCTCAGCGATGACGGAGTATTTTTATTTATTTATTTGTTTTGGACATGTTTTGAAGGTGGTACCACGGAATCAGTTATAAAGAACTGTTTGGGGGAAAACAAATAAGGAGAAAAGAAAATAAATACAAAAATTCAATTCTCGGATTCGGGTACGATTTTCTCCACTCGTGGGCCGCGCGGATTATTTCACTCGGCTAACGCTTCGTGAAATAATCATCCGCGCGCCCCACTCGATGATAAAAATCGTACTCGAATCCAAGCAGTGAACTATTGTCAATATCTTTACACTTTATAGATAGTGATGTTATGATATACTCTAAAATTAACCCAAATCAACTGGGCTGAGTGAATATGAACCCAACTGGATTCATATTCACTCAACGCAGTCGATCATACCCAACAATATTGATTAAAATAATATCTTACGCGAAAATTATCTCCCTTGAGATTACTGAAATCCAATTAAGAAGGCAGTAAATGTGGGTGGTGAGGTATGAAATTTCTGAGACTTGATGTGCGTGGATGAATGACAATGAGGTGTGAAATAGCGACACCAATTAAAGCAATTACCGAGTAATTTCTCATCCATCTCTGCGTTATTGTATAGTCCGAGAATGTGTTTTCATAGCAATTTGGAAGTTTCAATTCACCAGGGGAAAAAAATTGTAAAACAACACAGATTATTAAAAAGAACAATGTCTGTATTTTATGCAGCGATGCGCACACTGTTGATACAATGAATATAAAAAAAGTTATAGATCACCAAAAGGGTCTGAAGACAGTTTTCTATTTTTTTAAATGGGTTTCCACTGGGAACAATAGTGCAATGTTCAAATTGATTGGGAAAAAAAGTGTAACAAGATAGCTTTTATTTGCTTATACTACGCCACAGGAAAAGAACTGTAGTTTGTGAAATGATGCGCACATCGATGATAAAAATACACGAATATTAAAATTAAAAAAATAAGTTTTTATATAAAGTTCCTATCTCTCTCAGTGTTAAATGCATGAACAGCTTTACCAAATTAAGGGGAGGTAATGTTATAGAGAATCGCATCAAGGTAAACATTTTCTTTGCCATGTTGGGTTGGTTTTTAATCCAACTAATTTTAAAGTGTACATATTAATCCTTCTCCTTACATAATACCCACAGCCGTATTCACAAAAATCGCCATTCAAATTTTATTCAGTATTTTTTATTTTTGCCTCAAAACATAACTTGTGAACCCTTCACTGGAACGAGGTTGTTGAGCTCGTTTCACTGAGGGGTCATAAGTTTACTTGGAGGTGAAAATAAAACAAAAATAAATTAATTCTTGAATAAATAATTTTTCACGGGCGGTCTTCTATTTGTGTTAAGTGAAAGGTTAATTAATAAGCTTTTAGGGATAATGATACATTTTTGACACATGGTCCTCACTTGGTATTTCCTGAGCTGAGACTACAGATCTCTCACACCTTCCTTCCATGCTCCTGAAACGAGAATAGCAAAAAAGTTACGGTTGCGAGCAACATTACATGTAGCTTTTAGCATAGTGACTTACTGTGTAGCGCATTGAACTTCCGGTCAAAAGGTCGACGGTTGGATACTGACCCGCGTCACATGCATAGTGGCCTTGGTCAAGGCACTAAATACAGATTACCCAAGTGGGAACCCTGCGGACGTTTCGCTTGTCATCAACACAGGCTAATCCCGAATGCGCCGGGTAACTTTGTTTGGGAGTCCCGTAGTTATTCGCTGCTACCCGGCGTTCTTCTCAGGGTACTCCGGTTTCCTTCCTCACAAAACTATCAGGCACTTTATTAACCTGTTTTTTGAAAATAAGTGCCGTTAATCCTTAATAAACAAACAACTAACTGTAGCTAGACCCAGCCCAATAATAATCCTTGGAGTAAACAAAGTTGAGTGTGACAGAACACAGTGATATCAAATTAACTCTTTTATTGCCACGCCCACTTTACCCATATATGGAGGACCTCTATGTGCGCCTTTTTGCGAGGAATTTTAATAAAATATTTGACATACTTGAAAATCTATTACCTGATTAATTTTTGGAAAGGGCTCTCTGAGCCCTTTCCAACAATTAATCAGGTGGTAGGTTTGATCTGCGCATAGCAAAACGGGCAAATAATCTTCATAAAATAGGTGACAATTGTCGCTTTCGGCAGCGTAAGTGTCATTTGGTGTTTTGCATGTCCTGATAGTATATGTATATTTGTGGACTAGTTTTTAAAACCAGGATCAGAATTATATTAGTACGGCAATATCACTACAGAGTGATACCTGTGATATTTATATTAATATTAAAATTAATGTTATCCCCGTTTCACATTTGGCTGAGTTTAGGTCACATAATTAATTCTCTGTAAAAAGTTAGGCTGATCGCTCACTCTCTCTGTTCACTCACCCATAACACCCTACCCCCACCCCACCCTCATCCACCAAAAAAGAAGAAAAATTAGTTGACAAAAAGAATGGGTTCACAGAGTCCTTTAAAAAATAGGTCGATTTGTCACGACCCCGTGACGAATATAGGTTGCATGATTTGTCCAGCTTACTCCTTCCACAATACATATGTAAATTAAAGTACATTGTAGAACTCGTGGGGCATCGAATGTGTCTTAGGGACACATCACATGTACGAGCAACATATCACTGTTTGCTCCTCAATCTCCCGTGTCCATGTGGTATGCACGGGCGTGCTTCAGTCGGGGATAAAAATATTAACATGGATATTTTATTCTGTTTTCTGTACATTTTTATTATTTTCTTCAAAGTTTTGCGTTTGCAATTTTAAAGTAAAAATATTATAGGTGTTTGATTTTGGCCATGACATACTTTTATCGACGTGAGAACAAATATCGACTTCAGCAGTGACGTACCTAGGCTAAAAGAAGAAGGTATGACAAAATATTTCACCTAATTCTTGGGTTAAGCACGAGCGAAGCGAGACCGGTTCTCGTTAGATCTCCGAAGTTAAGCAACGTTGAGCCCGGTTAATCTTTGAATGGGTGACAATTCGGCGATTGATTCGGATGCTTCCCGTAGTAGTGGCTGGTGTGCGATCAGTGAAGTTCGAATGTGTGATTCTGCGACGCTGCATCACATGCGAGCTGTGATCGTTGGGAATGTTTCACCAGTACTTCGCAATCCCCACCGTACCTAGGTGAAAAATAGGGGCCTGTTTTAGGTGCTTGTCTTGTGTGCCAGACTGTGGAGCACCAGCAGTATGCTCCGTTGAGTTGAGCTGAGCTGAGAATGTCATAGAATAAACAATGGGTGGACAACCTATGATACGGCGTAACAATGTAAGTTAGAGAGCACTGTGGTGGATTCTAGATGTCAACATGGCATTATTATTATTATTATTATTATTAAGAAGATGTTGGTGAAGATTAACGGTCTTCCTTTAAAAAATGCCCGGGTTAGGCTCATTTTATCAGAACGAGCCTTTTAACCAACGTTTAGTCCCATAGGCGGGCGTTTGTTATATATGTCGGACTCCATAAGAAAATCGCCCAATCCAAATTTTATACCTTCACCATTTAACCAAATTCCTTCGTCCCTGTTTAACATCTGACCATTGAGTTTCTTTTTCTTGTATTTGTATATATTGTTTATTTTTAATACTTTTTCTCACAACTACTAACTTCTAATATCTTCAAAAATTGTGTTGCTCTCTGTAAATTTTTGATTATTGTACGAGGAACGGAGGTTTTTCTCCAGTCCTCGTTTTCACTATTAACACTTACTCTGTCGAAAGGACTATTGTCACCTGTTTTATGATGTTTTTAGCTGTACTTTCTTGTAATCATAGATCAAACCTACCATCTGATTGATTGTTGGAAAGGGCTCAGAGAGCTCAGAGAGCCCTTTCCAACAATTAATCAGATGATAGAGTTTCAAGTATGTCATAAATGTTATTAAACTTCCTCACATACAGGTGTACATAGAAGCGACGCTGGGGTGAAGGTATAAACCTTTTTATCAAATGCACTGCTGTGGGATATTTATGTATCGTCAAACTCATTACGCATACGATAAGATAAATGCTCAGCTCAAGTAAAACTGGAATTCACTTATTTCTATTTTAGTGTTTAATGATACTTTTAACAGCCAGGGTTATATTGTCTTGAACGGTTTTATGGACGAAGAAAGTCAGAGAATCGCCGATCAGCGACGAGCAATAATCGGGTTCTACTGCGTACTAACCGAACAAGCCTGGTTTGTCTGGGCTGGAAGCGTGTATATCGTCGACATGCAGTACGTCCTAGTACACTACACGACCATGCTCCCACTTGGGGTAATGGGGAATAAATGTCTTGCCCAAAGACACAATTGATGGCTCGGGTCAGAAATGAGCAACTACAAAATTGTCGTCTACAAAATTGGAATAAATCACCCTGGGCGTGGTGCATGCAACTCGCCTTTAACGTCAAGCCAATATATGTCAAAAATGGCCCAACCAGAAAAAATGCACCGAGTTTATTTTGACGTTTTCCGATTTGGAAAAAATCCTCTTAATGAGAACAAAAAAAAAAAATCCGATCCTCGACCTTTGCACAAAACCGCCCTGTGTGACTTTTAGTAGTAGCACCCGGTGCACGTAAATCAAGCCTCAATATTGGGGTGAAGGAAAATCATTTTGAAATTCCGCTAAGTTTCTAAGCCAAGGTTGTTGCATACCAAGATAACCAGAAAGGACAGTGCAGTGCAAAGATTCATGAACACCGACCTTCCGTACAGTCTTGTGCTGATAGAGATCAAAAGATCAACGTATTGATTCGAAACGATGAGAATCAGAAGGTGCCTTATGGACACACAAAGAATGCAAATGGAGAACAAGTTTGAAGAGAACATTTTTTGTGTTTTCAGATACGGAACAGCATTCAGGATAACACAGATAGAATATTTGAATCAAAGTGTATGCAAAACCGTTCTCCGAGACATGTGGAGATTGTACCATACCCGTCAATTTGGGTGGAGGAAGAGGTTAATGAGATGGTGTTTCTACAAAACTACAACTGTAATAAACCAGGCCTGTTTTACATCATAGTGACCAGAATGTAGTACTGAAATGGTTAAGCGGATATACCTACCTAACCGATCTGAAAAAAACGTCAACCGATTATCCGAAATATCGATAGTGATCGTCATTCCAGAGTTAAAACGTAGTAAATCTGCCGCTTCTCCTTTGGGATAGATTACACCTCGAAGCAGTGTTGTATATATTGAGAAATAATCGACTTTAGCTTCAAGACTTCGTTAATGATCGGCAATTTCCGTGAGTACTGAGTAACCGCAGAAACTATTCCGCAGTATGAATACAAACGAACGTTGTCGAGTACTCGACAACGTTCGTTTGTATACACACTACGGAATAGTTTCTGAGAATACTGCTTTCCAATTCCTATTGTTTTGATCCCAGATTCGGTGAAATAATGGGGGCGGATAACCGGATATTAACCGGTTATTGCTCTCGGTTAGTCGTTGTGAAAATGAGCCAACCGTTTCAGCCCTACCAGAATGGATAGTACATTTCATAGCAGCATGAAATCCGACCATTCTATGCGATATGATGATATTCAAAAGTCAAAAGATCAGACAAGTTGTTCTCAAAGTGAAAATTTATCAATGTTAGTATGACAGTTGAGAAGTATGAAAACGCGAGAAGAATTAGAACATATTCACTTTTGATGGTTTCGAATACGGTCCACCGATTTTTAAACCAAATAACAAACAGAAGATCATAAAGATATTGTCTGCGTAAAACTACTAAATCCGTGGTTAAGTTACAACACACACTGGTCGTATATCTTGTCCGGCGATTCGGACGGAGAAAATAATACCGAGACTGCGCCTTCAACTTTGAAGTAAAACCAGGCTTGTTGCACATCAAAATGATTCTAATGGATATTTATTTATTTATTTATTGGTGTTTAAGGTCACATATTTCTGCACAATGGCTAACCATGACCGTGACAGTTTTACGGGTGGAGGAAGCCGGAGTACCCGGAGAGAATCACCGAGCAACGGCGAGCAACTGTCAGCTCCCCAACATACCAACTCCACACATGCAGGGTTAGCATTGGTTGAAGGCAGGTGCACCATCGACGTGCAGTACGCCTTAGTACACAACGTCACCGTGCCCCCACGTGTCTTGCCCAAGGACACAACGCGGTTGCCACAGGTGGGATTCGAACCGAGGGCCTCCCGGCTTGCAGCCTGCTCCTTTACCAACTGAGCCACCGCGCCCCCTTTCTAATGGATAGCGCAAAACGACGAACCAGGGCACGTGATCTTTTCAACAGATTATTCTGGCATATATCGAAAGATAGAAGTATCTGATCCAAAATAAAATCTTGTATACCCTTTTTTGATCATACAGTACGTGTAGAGTGTATTTTCACTAAATCACCCGCGGAGTGGAGATTCCACCCAAGCAATAATTGCAAAGTTATTGCAAAGCATAATAAGCACAAGCAAAGTTCCAGCCAATGGACCTCCGGGTTAATCCCTGAGGTCCATTGGCTGAAACGTTGCTTTTTTTGTCCTTGTGTACAGAATTTGAAATTGATACTTTGCGCGATAACTACACTGCGCGGGTGATTTTCTTACAATCCACTCTCCTCGTACTGTAGAACAGTGTGTTTGTCTATTGGGGCTTAAAGTAAATTTCAACAGCCAGGCCATATCGTGTCGGGCAGCTTTACGGGCGGAGGAAGCCAGTGTAGTCGGACAGAATCACCCCCTACAGCTGCGAGCAGCTGTCAGGCTCTTCAAGAACTAACTCTACACAAACCGAGTTAGCAGCAGCTGAAGATAACTGAAGTCAAGTCAAGAAAGATACTGTGTTGACGCGTATTTTCGCCCACAACCTCATGTGCTTTATGTCTAACCGAACTACCTTTCCGTTTTCTTCAAACTTGATCTGGGGGCTAACAATATCGTCTTGCAGCTGTAAATGTCATGGCGATAGAGACACACTAGATCAGCATCGTCGGCGCTCAAACAAACGGGCGTTTGTCTAGCCAAGTCTTTTACAGTTTGACATATAAGCACATCTTCATCTCTTTTGACATGGATATTGGTTATACCACCTTCGACAAAATATCCACGGAGTGACCGGACAAACGTGTTCTTGTTTCTACTATCAGCAAAACATGTTTCCTTTTGTACACTTAGAAAGTTATTTGAACATGTACATCCTACAGTATTGTTTGCATTCATTAATTTTCAGAACAGGTGGGTCTCCAGGGTACCGGCCCGTGGTACGAAAATTTCAAATTCCAAGGTCCCAAACCCCCCATTTCCATGCATCTGAGCGGATAATTTGATATTTTTCAGGAGATGTATTTGAAAGATTTCACACTTTGAGGGCCGTTAAAAAAAACGTCGGTAAAGCATGCAGGTGAGTTCTATTTATCAACTTTGGTCGTAACGACCAAAGCTGATAAATAGACCTCACCTGTATGCTTTACCAGACGTTAACAGCAATTATGCTGTCTGTGGATTATCTTGTCTGGGGGTGGATTTGGTACTTGTATGTCTATAAGATTACGATTTATTAAAGTTAACCGATTTTTAACAGACTGTATACATTTTAGCGTTTGCTGCCACAGACTGTAAAAAATGATCCGAAATCCATCGAAACTGAATCAGAACGAGAGAAACATAGCTGGCGGAAATAAGGGGGGAGGCTCGGGATCCGCCCCTTGTTTCATCAGTCATTGGTTGTGTTAAAATATATGCATACAAAAAAATATGGCCGGCAAAAAAGTGAAGGGGCTGAATTCCCCCCACACCCCCGCCCACCCCCACCCCCCGGTTCCGCGGCCCCTGCATACAGCCCACTCAACGTCTGTCGTTCCGCCACGCTTGGTAAGCCCACAGACAGATTCAGGCTCCTTGTTAATTTCTGTTCTATCACCAAGTCCGTTGATAAACCATCCCAATATCCTTCATCGGGGGCGCGGTAGCTCAATCGGTAGAGATGCAGGCTGCAAGCCGAGAGGCCCTTGGCTCGAATCCCACCTGCGGCAACCGCGTTGTGTCCTTGGGCAAGACATTTCACCCCCATTGCCCACTTGGGAGCCCGTGGCGTTGTGTACTAAGACGTACTGCACGTCGATGGTGCACTTGTCTTCAACCAATGCTAACCCTTCTTGTGTGGAGTTAATATGTTGGGGAGCTGACAGTTTCTTGCCGTTGCTCGGTGGTTCTCTCCGGGTACTCCGGCTTCCTCCACCCAAATATATCCTTCATCGATATGAACGTCATGATACCCATACATGAAAAATCTCGAAATCCTCGATGATTTGAGCTCTCGAGATCATGCGTATTGGAGAGGCGAATATCAACCGGCTTAGCGAAGAGATTGTGACACAAGCGTCTTCTTCTCAAATCCCAGGGATGCAGTTGCCGGTCACCACTCTTTTCAGCCCTAATGAAGCAGCTCCGATGAAGTCAAAACATTTCTGAAGATTGGAGCCACAGTTTTGCTGTCTTATATTCTGGCAACTCGTCTACGTGTTTGGTCAATCGCCTCTACATCTCTGGGATTTGATTGTCTGAGGATATATCGGTGACTGATATATCAACTGCCAAAGTGAAGTCAAGGAGTTTTGCAGCAGCGGAGATACAGGAGTCTGCCTTATGGATGGGAGATGTAGAAATGTGCCCTGCAGTCTTATGTGCGGAGGGCTGTGTATACAGGAGAACCATGCTGGTCAGATGCTGCCAAATGAACAAAATCTAGGTCTAATACCTCAGACATCAATGGTGTATGAAAGGCGATATCGGCACCGTTTTATCCTCTCAGAGCTCCGGGAATGGCTTTGCCTCAGATCACTCCAAAACTTCATTTCGATATCGACACCGTTTTGTCCTCTCAGAGCTCCGGAAATGGCTTTGCCTCAGATCCCTCCAAAACCTCATTTCTGTATGAAGACCAAAACAATGTTTCGGCCAAATCTGGTACAAGGTTCTGGTTATACAATATTCAAAGACTTTCACAAGAGAGGTAGATCAAATGACAAAATGAATTCCGCCATATTTTACGTACTGTTTACTGACAAAATGAAGAATTGAATAGATACAAGTTACGTCACATGGGCTGAGGTCTAACTTTGGTCTGAAAACAACAGGTGATTCCCCCTTGTTTGTAACACGTTTGTGTATTATCTGCATTCATCCGCTTCAGGTTGTTTTGTGACTTCAGAGCAACCAAGGAGTTTTCCAAAGCAGATCAAGGTTCGCAATTGGGTCTGTCTTGGGGACAAGTGGTAATGTTCTGAAATGTCTGAACGAAATTTAACTCAAAATTAAGATTTTTACATCTGTCGACCGCCATCGTGGCGACCATTTAGACACGAATACCCTTTTTTGGAGCCAAAAAGTAGAACAATATTAGCCTTTTCTGATGATATTGCCTAATGGCATATACTTCGAAAATGCTGCGGCCTTTTAGAAACTTCGACGAACTTCGTGAAAAACGTTCTAGTGGTCCACCTTGGACGCCATCTTGGATTTCTCGATAAAGCTTGAGATTTCGCGCTCGGGGCTTTTTTCTTGGGGGGGGGGGGGGGGCATAGACAAAAAAAAGACTGAAACCAGTTGTGTGAAATATTTTTACCAGACTATTAGGAATTGTGTCAGATGGTGCGTAAAGAGTTTATACTGCATCTCAGTAGTAAGTATAAAAATGGGAACTCGTTCCCCAAGATACTATGCCTTGCAAATTGCAGCCATGTTTTTTTTTAATTTTCGACTTCGTTGATCTTAGACGTTGATTCATAGGGAATGTTGACGGCGGAATAAAGCTTCTTCATCCTTTACTCAATTTGGCCCCTGAGTTGTAAATATAATTTTTCAGGAGCAGGGCCGGGGAGAGGGTGGAGGCCCGGGGTTGTAGCCCCGGGGCCCAGACGTTTGGGGCCAGGGGTTGGCCCAGGAGTCGAGGATTCTTGGGTCAGGCCTGGGTCCTCCCAGTTCTGACTCCTATGCCAAGTCTAGGCCCCGATCTCCGAGCGAGAACTAGCAAGATAAGTTGCCCCCTCGTATTGGAATACTAGTTGGCACTCATGTAAAGAGGGAATGGGTGTGCCCAGTGGAGATGCTCAATCTGTGAACCCTTCACTTAACATGAAAAGCAGACGACACTTACTGAATATCTAATTTTCTTCTTCCTTTGTGTCAAAAAACACAGCTTATGACCCTCATTTGAACGAGCTCGTTCAAGTGAGGGTCATATGCTATGTTTTTTAGGAAAACATTAAATAAATAATGAAAATCGGATGGCAATTTTTGTAAATTGCGCTGGCTAATTTTTTCCGTTAAATTGGGTAAAGGTTTAATAGATTGTTATTTACATACATAGGCACCAGATCCGGTGTTATCACTTCAAGAATTCTTCACTTCAAGAACTTTGGCATCTGCATCAGTATCCCGACACTTTCGAAAGTGGGCTCCGTTACAGAATTAACCCTGAAGCCGAATTTCCTCTCCCCGGCCCTGTACAGGTGGATAATATTTAGGAAGCAGAGTTAAAAAAAAGTTAGCAGAACTGATAACAACTTTTTTTTTACAAATTCCACCTAATCAAAATTCTATCATCTGGAATTAAGTTGTTCTGGAATCGCGCGTCCGGTATAACTGGAACGTGTTTGTTGGAACAAAGGTTTTCCTGTCAAAATGGGAATGTACTGTATTTTTTCGAAATCTTGATACATAGAGATTATTACCATTATGTGGATGAACAAAATGTGTATCCGAGTCGAGCTCCGGGTTCTAAGGGCAGATCACGACGGATCGAAGACGAGTCGTGATCTACCCTTAGAACCCGGAGCGAGACGCGGATACATATTTTGTACATGCACATAATGTTAATAATCATTTTATCTTACAATATATTGGGGATAAGTCAAGAATGTAGACGAATATTAACGAACTATTTATTCGTACGGATGAACAAAAAGAAAAAATGGAACTCACGCGAAAGGAACGTGCTTGTATCCGACCCCCTGATACAAACATCTGTATCAGGGGGTCGGATACACGACAGTTGCGGAGTAAATACAGACAAAATACATGTTGATTGTAAGATAAAAATATTATTAATTGAAGTTTAACCTTCTGAACACTTATGTCAAAATAGCTAGGAAATTAATCAGTACAATCTCGATGACAGAACTCAGTCAGCTCATGCAAACAAGATTGAATTGGTTAATTTCCGAGCTTGAAATTTTGACAACAATGTCTTCGGGGTTAATCAGTTGGATGAAAAATACCTGATAGTACAGACTGCATTTGTTTAAATTTTTCTAAAGTATCTCTCGTCTCAGGTGGAAGATTTTCTGTAATGCGTCGGATAGCATCCTGCATTCCTTCTTTAGTTGTCGCTACAAAATATGAAAAAAGATTATTCTCTCTATTTCTAGACACTATTTTAAGACAAAAAATAAAAGTTACTCCCATCTCACCACAAACCTCACCAGAATGAAGTTCCAATTTTTGCTCTTAGCTGACACAAGAATGGTAGGGGTTTCTCGAAGGGGTCAACTTCAGAAAACTTCAGAAAACCTGAATAAAACCAGCTGGGCTTCGGAATTTCATAAACCTCCTGTTTTTTTTTCGGCGACTGTTTTCGGACATCTCTTATTCAGAAACACAAGACTACTTAGTTTAACCCCTTGAACACGTAAGACCGATATTTTCGTCTCATTTCGGTCTTATTATTATTTCTCGAGGTGAAAACGTTGATTTTGATGAGCCCTAACAAGACAAATTACCTAGATCCCATTCGTACATCGCTGTTTGAAACAGCGGTTGATTGTCTATCACCTTCTATTACAAACATTATTCAATCATCGCTCCAGGAAGGTGGTGTACCAACAGAGCTGAAAATAGCACCGGTTTCACCATTAATCAAGAAACCGTCTTTTGATCCAGATATCCTGAAAAATTATCGTCCTGTTTCCAATCTAATCTTTATATGCAAAATTTTAGAAAAGGTAGTTGCTAAACAACTTATGCAATACCTCTCAAGAAATTGCCTATTGGAACCATATCAATCGGCCTGTCAGGCTAATCATAGTGCGGAAACTGCCCTTTTAAGGGTCTGTAATGATATAATATGTTCATTAGGTGAACGTAGATCTGTCCTTCTGGACTTATTGGATCTTTCCGCTGCCTTCGATACCGTTGATCATTCCCTTCTCTTATCCACAATGTAACAGCTTGGAATCAACGGAAAAGTCCTTTCCTGGTTCCAATCTTATCTCTCGTTACGTGAACAACAAGTAACTATTTGTAAAACGAACTCTGACAGTAAAGTATTAACGTGTGGAGTTCCACGGGGCTCCGTTGTTGGGCCAATATTGTTTACACTTTACACAGTATCATTGGGAAAATTGCTGAGGCAGATCGGACCATTTGTATACTGATGACATTCAGTTGTATTTGTCACTAGGCCCTTCAATTGGATCTGACCCTATTGCTTCAGTTTCGATGATGGAAGACTGTGTACACAAGGTTAGGGACTGGATGGCCTGTCATAGGCTTAAAATGAATGACGATAAGACCGAGGTACTAGTCATATCGCGTTCAAAGAGACCATCAAATTTGCAAATCAAGTCACTTGTTATCGGAAATTCTACACAAAATGTATCAAACAGTGCTCGTAACATTGGTGTCATATTTGACTCTCATCTATCAATGGAGGAAAATGTCAATACTATTTGCAAACGCTGTTTCATGCAAATTAGTAACCTGGGCTATCTTCGTCGTTACCTCTCCACTAAGTCATTGGAAACTGTAGTTCACGCTTTCATTTCATCACACTTGGATTTTTCCAACTCACTTCTTATTGGGTTGTCACAGTCATATATTTCAAAACTACAGAATATTCAAAATACAGCTGCACGTATCATCACAGGCTCAAAACGCTATGATCATATAACACCACTACTAAAAATTGCACTGGCTCCCTGTACAATAGCGGATTATTTTCAAAATTTTGATTTTGGTATTTAAATGCATTGATGGCTCGGCACCTAAGTACTTACAAGACCTTCTGGCAATTAAAAAACCTGAAAGGAACTTGCGCTCCTCCTCACAAATCAAGCTTCAGCTGCCCTTCTCTAGGTCCACTTTTGTGAATAACAGAGCTTTCTCTTTCGCTGGACCTGCAGTTTGGAATAAGTTACCAGTTCAGGTTCAGGCATCGAAAGATCTCAACAATTCAAAAAAAAATTAAAATCACATCTTTTCAGAGAGGCTTTTGACAGTATGTAACCTGCTGGCCTTCATCCCTTTCTCAGTCTGTATATTGCCTTGATAGTCACGAGCTCATTGTTTATTTAACTGTACAGCGTTTTAGAGCACTTTGTGATTTTATGTATTTTAAATTTCCTTATTGTTATTATAATTATAAGAGGTCCATACACGGGGCATTGGTGATAAAATAATAACCGCAGTCGGCAGCCAAAGAGCTGCAGACTGCAGTCATTATTTTATTCTCCCTGTATATTGTTATTCGACTGATCCATCTCATTGTAAGTGTTCACAAAGGCGATACCATTCCAGGAAACAGGGGTTCAACGGGTTAAACAATATATTTATTCAATGAATATGCTATATATTACAGGATTGACAACCAAAAAGGTAACAGTATATATATATTGAACATCAGAAAATATAACATACATATATTAACAAAAGCAACAAAATTGCTATGTAATGTGAGGATCTGACAGAAAGCTAGGAGCTTATGTTAGTCATCTCTCCAGGACTATTTGTGATGTAGCCGAGCTTTCTTAAACTTGGAAACGATCGGGCTCTATTTCGAAATCGTGTTTAGAAACTTTGTAAGTACACCCTTTTGCTGAAAATATTAATGTTGTTGTTGTTGTTGTTGTTGTTGTTGTTGTTGTTGTTGTTGTTGTTATTATTATTATTATTGTGGTATTACTATCAGGGCCGAGGAGAGGAAATTTGGGCACCAGGTTTAATTCGGTGACGGGCCTCCTTTAGAAAATGTCGAGATAGTGATGCAGATCTACTGTGAGCGATGATAGGTTGGTTTAGGGGGAATACTCCTACAAGAAAATTTTAAAATCAGTTATTAAATGGAGATATCTGGCGGCTTTTGAAATGAAAAAGCACGTTATTTTTTGGCCGTCTAAATGACGTTTTTGGCGCCATGTTTCAAGTTTGCAAGTTCATCAGTGATGACCTAGAGTTACAGCTTTTGACTGCACAATTTTAGAAGTGAAAACTTTATTACGTCACGTTGATTTAATAAAGTTATCACTTCAAGAATGATGCAGCCCAACCATTGGACACTCCCATTCCTTCTTCACATGAGTGGCAGTTAGTATTCCAATACGATGGACAACTTGCTGGTTCTCGTTCGGGAATCGTGGGCCCAGGCGTGGTACAGAAGTCAGAACTTTGGGGCGGGTGGTCAGGTAAGACCAAGCATGGCCTGAAAGACCGTATTTCAAATTCTTGGTTTGGTACGTCCTTTAAAGGACGAACCAAACCAAAAAACTGAAAAAGGGCTTTCAGGCCATGTTTGGAATATGTACAAGTCTGACCCAAGTTCCAGGCCCCTGGGTTACTACCTCGGGCCCACCACCCTCTCCCCGGCCCTGATTACTACATCTGATGTTGCGCCAGTTTCCTTTACAGTCTATTGCGGTATAATAGCAAACTTATACATTTTGTCAGTCTAGACATTCATGTCATAAACAGCGAGAATGTTATTCCGAACGGATATCAATTTTAAAAACACGTGTATTCATTTTCACTGGTTTTTTTTGGTATTGTGATGATAGATTAAGACAGAATGCAGCGAGAGTGGAGCAGGAGGTGGGGGGCGGGGGGCAGGAATCAACGACCCGTGTTAGAGATTATTCTGTATCTCACGAGCGCCCAGTTGTGTTCTGTATTTATACCAAGATAAACCCTTTTACTGCCACGCCCACTTTATCCATATATGGAGTACCTCTATGTACGCCTGTATGTGAGGAAGTTTAATAAAATTTATGACATACTTGAAACTCTATCATCTGATTAATTGTTGGAAAGGGCTCACTGAGCCCTTTCCAACAGTTAATCAGACGGTAGGTTTGATCACGTATACCAGAACGTACATATAAAATAAAAATAGGTGACTGTTTATATTCTTGCTTGATACTGTTTTGTGTCGCAGTATTTCATTCACATCGTAACGACACTCAAATGCGTTCTTACTTGACTTTCTCAAAGGTAAGCAGGATTCCACGCGGGTGCACCTAGCACATGTCACAGTGTTAGTATTGTATCGAGTAACGTTGAAAACACACAACAATCGTTCTATTAATCACATTATATTTATTTATTGGTGTTTAAGGTCACATATTTCTGCACAATGGCTAATCATGTCTTCGACAGTTTTACGGGTGGAGGAAGCCGGAGTACCCGGAGAGAACCACCGAGCAACGGCGAGCAACTGTCAGCTCCCCAACATACTAACTCCACACAAGCAGGGCTAGCATTGGTTGGAGACAGGTGCACCATCGACGTGCAGTACGCCTTAGTACACAGCGTCACCGTGCCCAGACGTGGGCAACGGGGCTGAAGTGTCTTGCCCAAGGACACAACTCGCAGGTCGGATGCGAACCGAGGAGCTCTCGGCTTGCAGCTTGCACCTCTACCTACTGAGCCACCGCGTCCCCATTTAATCACATTATACCATGGAAGTGGCGCGACGCATTTAGTTTGGATCTATCGATATAGCTGCGCATTTTCTGGGAGTTTCAATTGAATAAAAAAAAATTCAGTTGCAATTAAAATACAATGCCGCATAAAATAAGTATATGTTGTGCACATTGTGGTTGTACATAATTTTTTTATGACGACGAGAGTCGTTTTCGAGTCGCGCTTGCTCGACGAGTAATTATCTATACCTCCCCAAAGCGAGTCGAGTCGCGATAAAAATAAAATTGTATGCCAGCACAAGAAGCACATAACACTTTTATATACCCTCCAGGCAACAAAACTCATAACCACGACTACTCATAAATAATCGTTAATAAACAAAAAGTCACACTCAACTCATCAAAAAACGGGGGACTCTATTTTCAATTCTCTCAACCCAACGGCGCGTGAGGAAATTCCTTAACATGAATGCATGGTGATAAAAATAATCAAACTCCGCCCATGTTTGCTTTTTTTCGTCGGGTAGCAAAGATATTTCAAACCAAATTCAATTTAATTCATTAGATCACCTAAGGGATAGATGGGTGGTTTGCGAAAACAACTAGGGAATTATATTTTTATAGTGTGCCTAAGAATCGCTTTACATACATGACATATCTTCATTCATAATTTTAGAAGCGTACAAACCACAATAAGATTGACATTAGGCTGTCAGAATCTTCTCGCTGTAACTTTCAATTTTTGCGATTCACCATCATCTTTTTTGTTTTGGTGTTTTCTTTGTGGATTGCTTATATACTGGATCGTACAATTCCCTGCAACGTGGAATGTATGTTCAGGCAAACTGGACGAATCTGATGATCATTCATTGCAGAATTACAAGTTTTTGAAGGAAATGATTTATTTATTTATTTATTTATTAGGGTTTAACGACACTTTAACAGCCAAGGTCATATCGCGTCTGTCACAGTTTTACGGGTGGAGGACGTCGGTGTACCCGGAGAGAATCACCGAGCAACGACGGGCAGCGACCAGCTCACCAACATCGTAACTCCGCACTGCAGTACAGGCAGGGTTAAACTTGTTGAAGACATGCGCACCAACGACGTGCAGTACGCATTAGTACACGGCGTCCTCGTGCCCCCATGTGGACAACTGGGGTGAAGTGAAGTGCCTTGCCCAAGGGCACAACGCGGGAGTCCGAATCGATCGCTCAGACGGTCACCCATCCAACGACTAACCGGGCTCGACGTTGCTTAGCTTCGGTGATCTGACGAGAACCGGTTACCACAACGCCACCGCGCCTCGAAGGAAATGACTTGTGATTGCCAGTACCACTGAAATAGAACGTTATGCGCGCGTGAGTTCGTTTCTCACGACGTCAAGTGACTTTTATCGCTACTGCAGTAGTGATACAAGATCTTTTATCGTGTTGATATATGGTTGTACTGGTTCCAGAACCGTGATTGTATGGAAATCTCTAACGAAAGTCACGAGTGAAAACTAACATTTCCCTGCAGTCACTCTTGACATAATTATGGTACCTACACTAAAACAGTAGGTATGCCCCATATCCTTCCAGCCTATTCCTTTGATGTGCCCATGGTGATTTTATTCCGGAGAGGAGTTGCAAACAAAAGTGGAAAAATGGTGTACAAATTTTATAGAGAATTGTATTTATTGGTTATTTATTTGCTAAATGATTGCGTGTTGTTTATCGTGCACGGAAGACTAATGTTGTAAATTTTAAGGTGGTGCAAGAAATATTCTACAAACACCATGACATTAAACTCATTGTTACAATTAAACGCAAAATGGTTATTGGAACACTCTTAACCCTTTCAACACTGGCGCAATGGAAGGTTTCATTACAACCAATACTGTCAACGGCAAAATGGGCGAAACCATCCTGGTTTGTTGGGATGTTCAGTAATAATTTAATCCAACAGCTCTCACGAGCTGTTGGATTAAATTATTACAGAGCCTCGCGCCAGATTTTTTGCTCTTTACGTCGTCTGCTCGTCCACTGCCAACATTTTCTTCACGCAAAAATGTATGCACACCGGATTGAACCTGTTAAGTCTTACGACCGTTTTGGGTGTAATAATTCCGGGAAGGTTTTTTTTATATGAGGAAGACTAAAACCTTCTAAAAAAGTGAATAAATAGCGTTGCTTTGGAAATAAATAATGCTATTCAACAGTCCTATCATGGAACACCATGCCGGTGACAGTTTGTTGTACTCACGGAATTTACTGATTCCATATTGACTGAGATCCGGTAGCGTTCCATCTATGTCTTTGAGCTTGTCTTTAAACATTTCTTGGACGGCTGGTGGTAGTGATGCCTTAATGTTTTCTATGGCTTGTTTCACTGCAGCTTTATCGTTGACTGAAAAGATGCAAGTAAAAGGATCATATGCATAAAAAACCATGACACATGTGGTTGGTGGGGGCTGAAACATTGCCCACGATTCGTGCAAATTGATGTACACCATATGACAGTGGTGTATATATAGGAGGACATGAGGGGCAGTCGCACCTCATCAAGGGGTTTATTGGAAATCGGGATATTTGTCAAATTCTTTTTCACTTACGTGGTGTTAACATAAGACAAGAAATACTGCTCATGTTATTCGGATTTTCCTGTTCGCAATTATCCAAACCGTCTGAATATCGAATTACTCAACACTGTATAACTTAATTGTTGTATTTTGTTCACCAATCTGCTCTTGCAATTTATCTCAATACTTTTGTTAGCATTCATGAATAAAATGTTCCACGTATACTTTAAAAAAGAGGACTTATGCTTTGTCAAATACCCCCACCCCCTCCCCCACCCCCCCAAAAAAAAAAACCCAACAAAGGTTTTTTTTTCGAGAAGTCACAAAATAACGCAGATACAAGCTCCAAAACTTGAATGGGGCCCATTGTTATGTTGTTAATTTCTCCGGTCTTTAATTCTCACGCGAGCCATTATCAGTGAGTTGTGGTACTTTAGGCAGTCGAGCGCGACAATGCTCATGCCACTCAGACTGGATTGTTGGTAGTTAGGCCAAACAAATTGTACTCTCGTTTGAATCGTAGATGTAGTTCAGTCGTAGTTGATGAAGACACCCCTTCCTGCAACTACTTCAGTACGGCCGCCGTGACTTTCCAACAACCCGGTGCATCATTAGTTAAAATTGTGCTGCTGATGATTTTTTACTAACTGGTAAACGCCTGCGTGGACATCACTGCGCACGCGTGGATTATGACCAGTCCACGGCGGCTGTACTGTACCATGGATAAGGCGATTTTGGAACTCATTGTTGCACAACGACGTAGACGTGACCGATTACCTTATTTACTGGCGTATTTCAACCAATTTAGGCATTTATATATGGAAATGGCTTCACGTTTTCATATTCTCATTGCTACAGATCACATAGACATAGACGGAGCATTGATAAATTTGGATCAAGTGACAGATCTACTGGATTGTCCGCCATCAATATTGTGGATGTTGTGCGGCGAATCGCCAGACTCTTTTCGAGATCTGTGCAGGGATATCGGAGAATATATTTTGCAAATAAGACATTTCCAGTATATTAATAGTATACGACCTGAAAGACAATTATTGTTAATTATTACTTTCCAAAGTGCGATTTACTGGGATTTCCCGGTTTGATTATAAACGATAACTTCACATGTGAATTATGCAATCAACAATTGTGTCATGTATCCGTGCGCGCAAACGAAGACGCTTTACCGTAGGTGTAATGGGGACTTCATTGTTTTTTGAGGTTTTTTGGGGTTTTTTTTAACCCTTTACCTAACATGAAAAGCAGACGACACTTGCAAAAAAAATAATAATTCTTGAATAACTATTATTTTCATTTTTTGTCTCGAAAACATAGGTTATGACCCCTCATTGGAACGAGCTCGATGAAAAAATAATGAAAATTAATTGGCGAGTTTTGAGAATAGCGCGGGCCGTTTTCAACCGTTTCGTTAGGTAAAGGGTTAAATAATATAATTATCGTTAATAATGAAAAGTAATAAATGAGGCGAGGGACTCTATTGCGCACTCGTGTTTCTACAACGTCCCTCACCTCTCATGAATTATTTTACGGAACCAGTCAAGTCAAGCGATTACTCTCTTTGTCTTGTATGGCTGCGACATATTTTAACATTTGAAAGAATCGCCAGGATTTTTCAGTTATCGATCACTTCTGTTCATTAATTAATCTGGTCTGATGTTATCACTCTTAGAGAAGTTTATTGGCATGGTCTGGACTTTTGGGACAGGCTTACATTTATATAGTCTAAACAAACCAAACGGTGGAGCTTTGTATTTATCTAACTTAGTGGGGGGCGCGGTGGCACAGTAGGTTGAGATGCAGGCTGCAAGCCGAGAGATACTCGGTCCGAATCCCACCTGCGGCAACGCGTCGTGTCCTTGGACAAGACGCTTCACCATCATTGCCCACGTTGGGGCACGGTAGCGTTGTGTACTAATGCGTGCTGCACGTCGATGGTGCATCTGTCTTCAAGCTAACCCTGCTTGTGTGGAGTTGCTCTCCGTTGATGGGTGGTTCTCTCCGGGTACTCCGGTTTTCTCCACCCTTAAAACTGTCGTGGCCATGATTAGCCATTGTGCAGAAATATGTGACCTTAAACACCAATAAATAAATAAATAAATAAATAAATAAATAAATAAATAAATAAAATAATAAATAATTAAATATAAATATCTAACTCAGTGGCCCAAACTGTCAGAAAAGTGGCTGATATAAGACTGAAAGGATATGAAATATAACAAAAACATGCAGATATGGATATCAATAGAGTCGACTCAACGAACAGGTTTCCTTGGTATCAACATTTGTATGATTTTACTTATTGATTTGTTGAAATGTTCCAACTAATATAAATCTTAATTTGTTTGTCTAAGAAGCTGTGTTTGGTAAAGGGTTAAACCTATATGTGTAAGATGAACATCATATACGCTAGGCGTCACATATGGCTTAGGTTTGTGGAGAGTATGGGCCCTATTCACCTTGAGGCTGTGGGAGTGATTGTCAAGGTCACATTAACTAGCATTAAATGACTTGTACTTGGTTTCCACACTCTAACTAAAATTATCCGATGCCAATTTTAATCCAGGAAATAGGAAGAGGGTTGACACTATTCATTTTGAGGCTACGGGTTTGAAGGAAAATCTTACAGTTACGTTCAGCATTAAATGCATGTGTGCTTGGTTTGCGTTTTATAATTAAAGTTCCACAAACTTGACTGACAAACCTTCATAGAGTGTTTTTTTCGGGGAATAAGCCACCCTCGGTGGCCCTCTAGTTTAACTCTTTGCATGCTGTTGGTAGACATTACTGCCCAACACAGAGTTTCTCTTGGCATTGAAATCAGTATGATTTGGACAGATTTAATCACATTTTCCCAACTGTAAATTGAATGTATTTTTTTACCAATAATTTCTTGTGTTATAGTGAGATTAATTTTTCATTAAATCTAGTCACGGCTGCTTCACAGCAGCCATGACTAGATTTGATCAAAAATATCTTGAAAATACTCAGCAGGTTAAGAGTTAAATGATAAGGAGATTGATGTTGATGGTAATATTGTGATGTAAGTATCTATTGACAGCCATACGTTTATTGATATTTCGACGTACATGCAAACCGCAATGCTCCATCCACCAATTCCCATGGGTCGTTAATCCAGGAATTATCCGACGGAGGGCAAACGTTCCCGACGAGATGGTAGGGCAGGGGGGGGGGGGGCTGGGTTAAGTGTTTGACGACCAACAATGGGTGGGGTGAGGCAGCTAAAATCTGCGACAGGGACTTAATTGTTCGATGTCCGACAACGAAAAATAAACTGCGACTTAATTCTAAGACAGAAGTTCTATAGTTGTTGCAGGCATCGTGTGTATTATCCATCACAGCCTCAATCAAGTGACACGATGATGATTTGGGGGTTTTCACAATAGAAATACAGTAAAGACAATTTAATATATTTCCAGTTCCGTGCCAGGTTTTTCTGATGCTACTGGCATGCTAGACTGCACAGTCAACTGAATTAAGCGACCACTGTATCCTTCACAGGGTCACAATTACAGATGGAACAAGAGTTTTCATTTTGTCAACGCGTTAGTAATAGTGGACGCTCGAGGGTTTTTCGTACATAGCAGGTGTGGTTTTGTCGACCTTATGTCGGATGCAGACTGCCTTCGACAATCACCCACAATCCGACATGGACAGACTTTGAATCTTCGAGCTGGTCAGACTTTAACCTATGGCGCCACTTTTCCAGCAGGCTAACATATAACTACCGCAGGTCCTCATGCCTCAAGTCCTTTCACTTATTCATACCCGTTCTTCCACTTATCCATACGCGAAGACTAACGTTGCAGCAGGATAATGTGAGGCCGCACGTTGCTAGGGTTTGTTGTGAGTTCCTCTACCAAAACAATGTCCCAGTTCTCAATTGGCCACCCTACAGTTCAGATTTGTCCCCGATCGAGCATTTGTGGGACGAGCTGGACATGAGAGCCAGGAAGCTCGTCAATGTCCCAAGCAACGCCGCGCAGCTCACGCAGGCCAGTCTTCAGTAGTGGAATAACATCCCACAAAAGGACCATAAACAGCTTGATTGGGTCATTGGTAAGGGGAGTTAGAGTAGGGACTGAAGCCCGGGAGGGCACATTGATTTTGACCAGGAAATGGCGTAGGGTATCCTGGTTTGAAAGTTATACATGCAAACACCATTTGTGTTAAGACAACAAAACTCGTCAATATTTAATCTGTAATGAAGAAATAACATCAAAATCCAAACAATGAAATAATCATCCATAACACATTTGAAATATTTACCACAGAAAAAAAAATACGTTTCTTTTTACGCTTGTACATGTATATGTAACATATGCTACATGTAGGTGACCAATCACAGAAGTGACTTAGTTTGGCCAACCTGTGAGTTGTTTATTCATTACTACACATAATGACATCCTACCCGAAAGTAACTCTGTAACACCCACTTCGGAAAAAGTCCAACATTAAGTGTCTTTCGCCTAACGCTGTTGCAGTCAACAATCACACTGTTTCTGGTTCTCAAACACAATTTAACCTTCTACGCAACCCTCTGATATCAACATACCGTAATTACAAGCACTGAATTAGTCTAGAAATGCAACTTGGAATCCAGTTGCTGCTTGAAATGTTAATGTTCAATATCAGTGCGCAAAGGGTCAAGTTTTGTTACCGCAATGTGCTTGACAAGCTCATTCCAACGCGAGATTAAGGTACTAAAAAGTAATGGAATTTTGTTCATTTTGATATTCCCGCCTCTGATACTCCTTAAATGGAAATTACATATACACATATTATACATCGAAATGAAGGTTGAGATGTATAGAACACGTAAAATATATGAAATCAACTCACAGTGTTGATAGCAGGCACCACTGTTTCTTGGAAGTCTGCTACCGTATTCGTACCAGAACTGATAATACAATAATATTTCCTGAGAACAACTTGTGGCCAACTGTGCTTTACATATCCAAGAACAAAGCTTAGGCATCAAAATCCTTCAAAGCACAGCGACAGAGCTGCAAGGGAGTAAATTCCAAAGGTGACGACTTTGTTTACATATAATCTTATTTTCGCTTTCCGGTCAACGTCATCGGGCGGTAAAAGCATAAAAAACAACGCCATCTAAAATCAAATAATGAGATAGATCGCCTTAATACAGCATACTATTATCATATAGAGACTGTACAGTTGCCATATTCTTATCAAGATATCATGACACCTGGTGAAATGTCTTAGGTTCCGCTCCACAGTTTTCCAGGATTTCCAAATATGACATGCCATACACTCTCTTCAAATGCAAATATTCTGTAACTTAGTTATCTAACCCATTACATGTATTACATTTCCCAAATCCACAAAAAAACCCATATAACACTATCTGACTAAGTAGAAATAAACAATCTGAATGTGGGTGGAATTATTTATTGTGAAAGGCAAGACTTCAACCTGAAAAATTGCCTGAAAAAATTCCGAAACCAGTTATTTTCAGCCACCTAGCAGCCTCAAAAGCAGAATTTTCCCACCAACCCCACCTACCCACCCCTGGAGCAGAGCATCCCATGTTTCTAAAATGCAAAAACAAATTATATGTTTCCGTCTCATTTTTTAGTTACCTGTCTGGTAACAAACCCGTGTAAAAATTACATTTGAAAAAATAGCCAATTTTTCGAAGCCACTGTTTCCCATAATTCATCTGGTAATTTACCCCTATTTATCAGACTCCAACTTTGGGACCAAAACTTCAAATTCTCTTGTCCAACAAAAAACCTAATGTAATCGTATATCTGATACTAAAAACATATCTCTATTTTACATGGCCTTAGTTTCAACATATGCCCCATGTTTAGAATTTCACCCCTGTGCAATAGTGCGAAACTGTAGAGCGGAACCTTAGAATTACGATTTTGTTTTTTGATGGAAATTTGCGGCATCAAGTGATTTGTGCATGTCTGGAACATGGGATCCATCTTCAATAAAAATGCAGACAGTTTTGTCCTATTCCCAAATGCAGTTCTATCGCTGCATCCCAAAGTATTTTGAATGCTTAGCTTTGTTCTTGAGTGTGTGAAACACATTTGGCCACACGTTGTTCTCAGGAAATATTATTTTATTATCAATTCTGGTACGAATACGGTATCAGACTTTCAGGAACCAGTGGTACGTGCTCTCAACTCTATGAGTTGATTTCGTATATTTTTCGTGTTCTATACCTCCCAACCTTCATTTTGATGTATTATTTGTGCATATTGAATTTGAATTTAAGAAATATCAGAGGTAAGAATTTCAAAATAAACAAAATTTCTTTACTTATATAGCACCTTAAATATAAGATAAGTTTTGAAGCAAGAATTAAAAAATAACGAGATTGAAATGGTAACCCCTTTACCCAAAGTAACGGCCAAAACCGGCCAGCGCTGTTGACAAAAACTGCAATTCAGTTTTCATTATTTTTTCATTTTTTGCCTAAAAACATAGCTTATGACCCCTTATTGGAACGAGCTCGCTGAGCTCGTTCCAATGAGGGGTCATAAGCTATGTTTTTCACGAAAAAATGAAAAAAATAGTCATTCAATAATTTTGTTTGCAAGTGTCGTCTGCTTCTTTTCATGTTAAGTAAAGGGTTAACATTTGTTGGATTTGGGCGTTTTGCTAGATAAAGGGACAAGCCCAAATCAAGAAAATCAACAAACGAATAAATGGTCCGAAGATTAGGGTATACTCACTGTCAATTCCAGATAGGAATGTCATCGGATTTGAATGCTGAGGAATCTGATTAAGTTGCCTGTCGTCTCCAGTTTCTCCAATGGCTTTATTGAATGTCTCAACCATCTTTTGCACTTTGTCCATTCGTTCTTTTACGGTTTCCTGCAATCTTGTCAGACCGCCGAATTTTTCTAATTCTGTCATTATCGTTAAATGCAGATTATCAGAACCTCCTAATTGTTCCAATCGATTATTAAATAAGTTTTTCATTTCTGGTGGGAGATTATGAACCAGTTTGTTCAAATTATCCATGAGTATCTGTGCATCAGCAGCTGTAATGGAATTGAAAACCTTGTCTAGAAAAGCATTAACTTTTATTAAATAAAGACATGACCGCCTTCATCTTATTCTTTGAAACAAACCAGAGGCGTACTGGCCGTATGGTCCACGGGAAATTTCCCGGTGGGCTCCCCTATTGGAAGCCTCCCGAGGCCCCCAAATTTATGCAGCCTAACGCCTATCGGCGCGTAAAATTTCGTGAAAATAACCCAAAAGCGAAATGGACCTGATTGCATAGATTGTCGGTTTATCGAAATGCCATTGACAGTCCACATAGAGGGCATTTCGATATACCAGCAGTCTTGTCGGCCATTGATCATTCATATGCCAGGAAACAGCGACCTTTCGGTTAAAAAAATAAAAAATTTCTTTCATTGGGCCGAACTATGGTCGGCATGATAAATCCGGGGCCTCCTTTGGTGTAACCATTTTTCCCCAAATGAGCGACAGAGATGATAAAAAAATGCCATCGAAAATGTTCTCGGTGCGACAGCGATTGGTCGCTCTGATGCAAGGAAGCAGCGTTCTTTCGGTTCGAAGACTCAAAATTTTGTCCGGGTCCGTGGACCACATGGTACGTTTCCCGCCAACTTTTCTTGGCCCAGACCGCCCATGAAACAAACAAAATAAAAAAATCTCCCACCCAATTCTTCAACATTTATTTTTCATCAAAATAATAGTGTGTACCATTTATAGACACATCAAGAAACATGCAATAACCGGCTGTGCCACCAAGGGGTCTTATATCCGCAACCTACTTACAACACAGTTGGTACACATTCCGTTATTTCTGTCAAAACGCTACATGCAGAGGCGGCGGAACAAGTGGGCACAAGGGACACACGCCCCTCCACTTTTTCCGAAGACATGTTTCGCGGTTGCAGAATGAGTTAAAATTGGCGTATGCGAACGTGTCAATATACAGGCATTTCTGCAATATATTATTTGCAAATCGAAACAACATTTGACCTTAGAATCGCACCCTTAGTGGCTTTGGTCCATTATGACTGAAGTTGAAGAAATGGAGTGGACACTGACCACACCGCGGCGTGCTCATCTAAACGAGACACTATAGTGTGTCACGGTACGTTTACCGATATACGATTGTAACGTATCTCCCAGTGGGCCGAACCACGGCAGCCTTGAAAATAAAAATATAAGCCCCTTCACTTTATCGAGCTTTCGCCGCCTCTAGCAAGATGTGAGGTCGCAGTTCATCGAAGGCATTTAGAAAACATTCTGTTTTATTTGCCTGTCCGCAAAATTAATAACTGTGTCCCGTTTAGTTTTTTTATTCCTAGCTAGTTCGTGAGGTTTGATCCTCAAGGAAAAGACTTGATAATTATAACTTGATGTATCACTTTCTGTAACTGTAAGAACTATTGGCTGCCATTGTATTAGAAAGTACACTTATAATCCTTTCTAACGGCCTGCCCCATAATGGCCTAGAAACATTAAGACTAGTTTTGACACACTGAGTCACTCAAGCTCGTCCAGTCATTGGAATAATATTAATCCTTTACCCATACCGGCAACACTTTCAGAAATATTCCTTGAATATTAGAGTTGGGCGGTATTGAAATTGCAAGTTCAGTTTTGGTATCGGTATTTTGAGAATGATTAACCTCGGTATCGGTTCGGTTTTCAATATCAAGGACACACATACTCACACCAGTACCAATATCGAATGGTATTACTGATATACTACTCAGCTGCAGGTCTCTGTTTTAAGCAGACAAAGCCACCAAATTGTCAACACAGACAATTATCATCGGTCAATTGATGTAACAAAAAAACTGGGAGAAAATACCCCCTGTAGGGGGTATTTTCTCCCAGCTTTTTTGTTACATCAAATGACCAGTAGTGACTGCCTTGACCCTTTACCCAAACGTAACGGCCAAAACCGACTAGCGCTATTCTAAAAAATCGCCCATTAATTTTCATTATTTTTTTCATTTTTTTGTCTCAAAAACATAGGTTATGACCCCTCATTGGAACGACCTCGTCGAGCTCCTTCCAATAAGGGGTCATAACCTATGTTTTTGAGACAAAAAATGAAAAAGAAAAGATTAGTTATTCAAGAATTTTTTTGGCAAGTGTTGTCTGCTTCTCATATTAGGTAAAGGGTTAAGAAATTCACAGTCTATGGGTTCTTCTTGTTAGCATTTTGAGTAATGTTCTGTTGTTTGCACTTTCATTTTTTAACAAATGTCGGGGATACCGAAATTTCGGTAGTTTGCAATTCCCTTGGTACGGTAAATCGGTATTGACTCGATGCCGATCGGTATTTACAGTATAGCGCCCATCTCTATTGAATAACTAAACAAAAATCATGTTTTGTCTACGATTGTGTTTTCAGCGTTACCCGATACGATACAGACATTGAGACAGTTACACCAAACGTGGAATTCAGCCTACGTGTAAGAACGTCATGTAAGAATGCACATGTTTGGTCGTTACGCATCTGAGTGACGCTGTGAAGTAAATAAAATGCTTCGACACACAACGGCTGTCAAGCAGCAATGTAAACAAATAGCCGAAGGTGATATTTTTCTTTAAGAAATGTCAGCCTCTTTCTCTTAATTCAAGTTGAACTGTAGTATACATAGAGAAGATAACTCGGGTAGGGTACGGGGATAGGAATCAACTGCCCTTGTTGAAGTTTTTCCTGTATTACACGAGCGCTTTCGGTGAGAAAGCTCCAACTTTGGTCGTGGCTTCCAGTTTCTCATAAAAGTTCCTCACACCCAACCCTCGTTGTGAACAAACTCGGCGATGAGTGGTTGGGTATAATCGAGTTTTTTCGTCAAATGAGTTCATGGTTGTTTGATGGCGCCCATTATTTGCTTCTATTTATTCATTCACGACGAGAAAGAATCATTTAAATCATTAAATACCATTTTAATAGGGGAATTCGCCGTTTTTTTAAGAACTGGCCAATATCGTTTTCTGATTTTGGGATAATCTTAAAAACAATTTTCAATAATTCACCCAGTTGCTCTTTTGCAGGCAGATTGTTTTTTATCTTTCATGCATTGTGACATTCAAAGCGTAATTGATATATACATCTGGAGCTTAATTAAGCGCCCCTGAAATGTTTCATGACAGTGAAGTTGCTGTTACTGATTATTATGCTTTGATGATTGCTATGTCTTGCAGTACATTTCATCAAGTGAAACATGATGTTTCCAGGTTGATAGCGTACCCCAAACACACCCCCTCGTCCACGCAAAGCATGCTTTCTACGAATGTCACAAAACACACTGTCATCCACATGTGTAACAGGGGTGGGATGAACGACTTCCCAGGGGCTAGAACCCTGGCCGAAATCTCCCTGTTGTTCTTCAGATTCGTGAGGATCTGGGTCAACCAGAAAACCATGGATAAAATATACTCAACTCCAGAGGCAGAATAATCATTAAGTTATGTGTTGTGGTCTGGATGAATACACAATAAAATAGGAATAACAGTTTATACGTGGTTTATTAAGAAGCCAAAAATAGTATGATATGAAATGGACATGCTTATGAACGATGGGTCAAAAACCACGGGTCCACTACACTTTTTACCAAACAGAGGGTTTAAGTTGCACCCAGCGAGTCTATTAACTTGAATGGTTCCCACAGAACTCGGACCTGGAGAGAATCAGTGTCAGAAACGTTGATTCTCACCAGGGCCGAGTTGAATGGGTCCGATAATGACGGCATCAATTATGGTTAACCTTTTTACAGGTTACAAAGTGTCCCCATAACTAAGCTAGTGTATAAGTTTATGTTTGGACAGCTAGATCAAAGCTTTACCCAAACAAAAAGTGGACGACGAATTATGAACGAGACCGCTCTTATATAGGATAATTTCGCGGGGAAAGATTTTGAATACTGGAATCTGATTGATCCCTCGCTTTCACCTCGACGAATGAAACAACAGCACAATGCACTACGGCGTGAACCAATAAGGTACATCGATTCATTTTAAAAATGGAAATGACAAAAAGCCAATAAAAACAGAATTAAACCTCTGTTGTGAGCAGACGAATTATAACAGAGTAATTTAGAAGTTTTATATTGTATATTATATTTCAACTGTTGTTACCAAATCCGTTACACATGCAATATCTGGTTAAAAAAGGAGAAAAATTGTCAATTCTTTTATCAATAAATGTTGACATGGCAAGGAGGACACTGTCAGAGGCACTGAGATGGCAAATCGTTGGCATGCATGCAACAGGCATGTCATTCAAAGCTATTGGAAGGCAACTTGGCGATAGTCATTCAGTCATCACCAGACTTGTCCGAAAACATCTTTAATTCAACGATATTAAGGACCGACAAAGGCCTGGACAACCCCAAAAGGCCTCTGCTCAGGAAAATCGGTGTCTGGCACGCCTCGTTAGGCGTGAACCTTTTGCTACAAGTGAGGTTTTGAAACGCCTTTGGCTCCCCAACAGGCGTTTGTGCAACAGAACTGTCCGAAACCGTCTCAAAGCAACAGGTATGAGGTCCAGAAGGGTCATCAAGCATCCAGCTCTATCCGATCAGCATCAAAGACGACGTTTGGAGTGGTGTATGGTACGGCAACATTGGTATCTAAGGACGCGGAGGAGAGTCCATTGGTCAGACGAGAGTTGGTTCTTGCTTCACGTCACAGATGGTCGCATGAGAGTGTGGAGGCATAGAAATACTGCTTACGTGCCCAGGAACATCAGACCTACTGTTCCGTATGGTGGAGGATCAGTAATGATCTGAGGATGCCTCCCTCATGATTGTAAATTTGATATGGTGACTGTACTTGTGAATAGTTATCAGTACACCCGGGACATTCTCAATCCGGTTGTCGTGCCTCGCTTTGACAACCACCGGTTGGCTACTCGCCCTGTATTCATGGACGACAATGCAAGATTACATCGTTCCCATGTTGTGAGAGCATTCCTTCAGAACAGCGCTATTACAACACTACCTTGGCCTACAATGAGCCCCGATTTGAATCCCTTAGAACCCATCTGGGACTTTCTTGGACGTCGTGTGCAAGCAAGGGATCCGCCTGTACAGAACTTCGCCGATTTGGAAACGCATCGCATGAGGAGTGGCAGCAGTTGCCTCTGGACCGTATCGGAAGGCTCACTGGTATCATTTGGAGGAGGGTTCAGGCTGTCATCCGGGCACGTGGTGGAGACACTTTCTACTGACGTCAGACGCTGCTATTGTGTTCAGAAGATGACAAGTTACATGTTTTGTCAGTAATTACCGGCATTATTTCATTATGGACCGTTCCAGCACCATGCTTGTTGAGGAAACATTTTTCCATCAAAAACATTAGTGACAGATATGTGTAATTAGCGCTATTAAAATACTGCATATTTTCATCATTGTATTGTCTTTCAGTTGTCAATAGACCATTCTTTCTGCAAACAATCACTTTTGGCCATCTTAAAGATAGCATGAAAGTAAAGACAGTTTCTATCAACACCACTACGAAAAAAACAAGGGGTGCTTAATTAAGTTCCAGGTGTATATATGCATGTTCCATAACCCAATGCAACGATCAGAACTGGCCAGAGCTATTCACAAGAAATCGCCATTCAAATTCTGTTATTTTCAAACGTTCTGCCTACAAAACATAGCTCAACGAGCTGGTTCCAATGAGGGGCCATAAGCTATGTTTTTGATGTGAAAAATGACAAATTGTAGTTATTCTATCATTTTCTTTTCAAATGTCATTTACTATTCGGATTTGGGTAAAGAAATGTGTAGGTTCAAGTTTCTTTTTATGACGGTGAGATATTATTGGATTAAACCTTTACCTAACATGAAAAGCAGACGATACTTGCAAACAAAATTCTTGAATAACTAATTTTTTTCATTTTTTGTCTCAAAAACATAGGTTATGACCCCTCGTTGGAACGAGCTCGGCGAGCTCGTTCCAACGAGGGGTCATAACCTATGTTTTTGAGACAAAAAATGAAAATATTTTGAAAATTAATTGGCGATTTTTGAGAATAGCGCTGGCCGGTTTTGGTCGTTGCGTTAGGTAAAGGGTTAATCTCCGTATGATTATTCTTTGCTTAAATCCACAGCTACCTAATATTTCTTTTGTTCTCTGTCATGAAAACAAGCCCTATAAAATCACACCAAGTACGGTTTTAATGAGAACAGCTCAGTAAAACAGTACCAATATCTGGATATTGGGACGGTTTTGAAACAGTCCCAATAACTAGATATTTGTACGATTGTCACGGTACTGTAATCATAACCATTCAAAAGTAAAGATGCTGTAAAGGAGGTGTGAAAAACTTTCTAACACATGAATTATCGACAAGCTTTTCTCGACAGAGCTACTGAATTGAGTGTGCTTAGTGTCCAAATTATAATGTACTTTTTAATTTTTTGTTGCTTTTAATAACCAACAGCCCTGGTAACCTAAAAAGGACTCCTGTGGAAACCTCGGAAGTGAAGCAGTGCTTGTTTGCTGTGGTAAACAAGTTCAGTTTTACTGGTAAAATAGGACCTGGTCACCAGTGCCCGGGGTAGAAGTCCCCTAAAATGGGCAGCATGGGTTTAAACGATTGGCTAAATTTGACTTTACATCTTTTTTTTTGCGGTCACAATTAGCCATAGCTGCAGAAAAGTGACCTTAAACGCCAGTAAATAAATAAATAACCTAAAAAACCCGCCCTTTTTCAAATATTAAGACGGCAATCAGGCACCACCACCCGCCACTCCTGAGGGAAAGCGAACCTCTTCTTCAGATAAAAAAAAGAATTATTCTTCCAAATGCTTTAAAAATGAACGATTATTAAATTTATCTGCCGCACTTTCGATGAGGGATTGAATAAGTGTTCCACCCTTGAGCTGAGACATTATATTAGCGGGAGAACAAATTACGTCATGATGTGAGTTCACTTCGAAGCCGCAGATCTGTTCACAATATCTGAACTCCTGATGCGTGTCATAACTTCAATAGGCTTTCTAGCAAGCAAACAATGGGTTATGCCCATTTTGTTTTTCGGGGGTAGAGCAAGCAAAAAGTGTTTTAAAATTTGGTTTTACTCGTGTCAAACTTTCTAAAATATAATTTTTTTTACTTTTGTTAACATTGAGGGGCTGTGGATTAAATCACATATATCACTATTTTGTGCACTATATGGGTAAATAATTGTACAGTTGTGCAGGTGTCCTCCAATATTTTGACTCGGCTTCGCCTCGTCCAAAATATCTCCGGACAACTGTACAATTATTTACCCATATAGTACACACAATATGTCCAGAGTATTTCAGATGGCATAGTAAATAGCCTAACAGAGGCAGGGAGGGATTGTATAGGAAGGGTGAGGGTCCCAACGAGAGAACTTGGATACAGGGTTAACGAGGGACTGAAAAAGGCTATAAAAGAAAGGAAGGTAAAATGCGCTGCTTACAGAAGAAGTAGGAAGCTTAAAGGGGTGGATAACAATGACACGAGACTAATGAAAGGAGAATATGAACTGGCACGGAGAAAGGTGAATGAGATAAAGAATAATAATAGGAAGGAGCACAATTGCAGTCTTGCCAGAACAATAAAGAAAACGGGGGGTTCGAGCTCAAACGTATTTTGGAACTGGATAAATAAACGGGGGGAAAGTAGTGTGCAGAGTATCAAAGTGGATGGGGAAAGTACAGAAGATAAAGGCCGTATCGCTTCAGAGTTAGTCAAGCACTGGGAAAAGATAAACGATAGGCGATGGGGCAGTGGGTCCCCACCAAAAAGAAATACACTGGTGGAGGAGAACCTATCCAATCGTGTATGTAGCGAAATAACGGCAGAAGAAGTGCGGAACGTGGTCTCGAAATTAAAAAATGGTAAAGCGGGAGGGACTGATGAAATTCCGAACGAATTCCTCAAAAATGGAGGGGAGGCACTTATTGAAGTCCTGACAAACCTTTTCAACCTGGCTCTGCGAAAGCAAGAGGTCCCCAGAGAGTGGAGGGAAAGTAAGGTGTCGTTCATACACAAAAAGGGGGATAAGGAAGTTCTAGATAACTATAGGGGGATATCAGTTAGTAGTAACATCGGAAAAGTATTCTGTAAGGTCATATACGGTAGACTAGAGGAGGTTATTGAAGAGAAAGGTTTTTTAGGAGAAATTCAAAATGGTTTCAGGAAAGGACGAAGAGTCACTGATCACCTATTTACACTCACCCAACTGATAGAATCAACAAAGGCTGAAAAGAAAAAGGTGTTTCTGGCATTTCTAGATGTGAAAAAAGCGTACGACCGAGTGTGGAGGGAAGGTATGTGGCGAAAGCTCGAGGGCATCGGACTGGGGGGTGACTTTGTGGGAATCATGAAAGCACTGTATACAGATTTGCAAAGCCAACTCAGTCTAGGGAGTATCACTACAAAACGAGTCCCTATGGATATAGGCCTCAAGCAGGGGTGTATCTTTTCACCGATTTTGTTTGCATTGTATGTTAAAGATTTAGGGGACGAACTAATTCAGAGTGCGGAGGGGGTAAATGTTGGAGACATAAAGATACCAGGCTTATTCTTTGCGGACGACATGGTGTTAATGTCTAGAACTGAACAGGGGCTAGAGAAACTGCTGGAAATTGTTGGTAGATATGGGAACACTTGGCGTCTCGAACTAAATGAAAATAAAAGCAAGGTAATACCCGTTGGACGCAAGGTAGATATGACGAAGCGATGGAGAGTGGGGGAGTTCTCAATCCCCGAAGGGGAAAGCAAACAAATCACTGTAGGAGAAACGGGAGAGTATGATTATCTAGGGGTAAGCATAAATATAACGGGAAGAGGGGTGTACAGAAATTACTCAGCCAAACTGATTCTGAAGGGGAAAAGAATTCTGAACCAACTAAAACTTTTAGGGAAAAATAGTTTCAATAAGGTCTTTGTGGGAAAAACACTGTGGGAGAGGGTGGGTTTACCAAGTATAACGTATGGCACGGACGTGATTCCATTAAACCAAACCGTTATTAAGAAGTTGGAAAGTACTCAGAATGATGCCGGCAGATGGATAACAGGGTCGAGTAATGCTGCAGCTTTGGAAGCAGTAAGGGGGGAGCTTGGGTGGATGAAAATCAAGGACAGGGTAGATTTGGGAAAACTGTGTTACTTTAACTACTTGAGAAACCTGCCTGACAACCGGTGGTGCAAATTGATGCTCGATACCATTTGGAATTCTAATATAGAAACGGGGTGGTCAAAACATGTGAGGGAACTAATGGACAATTACTCTATAGAGGTCACAAACATAGAAGTAGGAATGAAAGAAGGCAAAAGGTTTGTCAAAGAGAGAGTCATGGAAGACTGCAATCGAAACTGGCGAGCAGGGGTTAGCGTGAAAAGATCACTGCAGGGGTTACAATATAAAGAAAAGCCAGCTTTTGAGAAGTACCTAGATGGCACCTTTGGAGGGTCACTGCTGTTCAAACTGAGATCAAGATCACTGGAGCTTCGGGGAAAAAATGGGAGAGATGGGGAAAAGGGATGCCAAATGTGCCACTCTGGAGTAGTGGAGACCCTGGAACATTTTCTCTTGGAATGTCCACAGTATATACCTCATAGAATAAAATTTACTGGAAGAATAATGCAGAAGTGGGGTGAAGAAACAAAGGATAGATGGCTGAAGGGGGACACGAGGGAGAGGGTAGGAATGCTTATTGAAGAAATTGAAAAAGAGGAAGTGAGGGACACTATTAAGCAGTTTATATCTGAATGCTGGGAGGAGAGGAGGGGAAGAGGGGGTGGGGTGCAGGGGGAATGATGGCCTTCTCTTATGAGGACCGCGACAAATCAGCGGCTGGCCAAAGAGTTATTATTATTATTATTATTATAGTGATATATCTATTACTTAGTAATCTTACCTTGTAACTGTTTTGTTGGAGTAGAACTCAACAATGGCAGCACTATAACAAAGAGAAGCAATCCAAAGACATCCATGTTATCTGAAAATAATATGCAATTTTCAGTTGCTCTACACTATGTTTCATTTCAACAAGGCCCTAATCCCCGATACTAAATATGAACATAGACCGTGTCCAGGAGTTCGCACATGTTTTTCGAAGTAATTCAAACCGTATTTGTTTGCTCAGATTGTCCTTTCACACTGACGCTGCAGAACGCGACTATTGTCACCTATTTTATGATGATTATCTGTGCGTTCTGGTATACGCAGATCAAACCTACCATCTTATGAACTGTTGGAAAGGGCTCTGCGAGCCCTTTCCAACAGTTAATCAGATGATAGAGTTTCAAGTATGTCATACATTTTATTAAACTACCTCGCACACAGGCGTACATAGAAGTTCTCCATATATTGCTTAAGTGGGCTTGGAGGTAGAAGGGTTTTTTTTTGTTTTGTTTTTTTTTATTAGGGTTTAACGACACATTAACAGCCAGGGTCATATCATGTCGGTGACAGTTTTACGGGTGGGGAAAGCCGGAGTACCCGGAGAGAACCACCGAGCAACGACGAGCAGCTGTCAGCTCTCCAACATCGTAACTCTGAAATCTGCACCGCGGCACAGGCAGGGTTAGATTGGTTGAAGACATGCGCACCATCGACGTGCAGTACACCTTATTACACAGCGTCATCGTGCCCACATGTAGGCAATCGGGGTTAAGTGCCTTGCCCAAGGACACAACGCGGGAGCACGAATCAGTCGCTGAAATGGTCACCCATCCAACTACTAACCGCGCTCGATGTTACTTAACTTCGGTGATCTGAAGAGAACCGGTTACCGCGACGCCATCGTGCCTCCAGGTAGAAGGGTTAAAGCAGCGAATAAATAACTGACTTGTGAAAGTTAATATGCATCGGGAACTCTCCCGAGTAAGTTAACCTCGAATACAAAACGATGCTATACGCGCTTGATTGTGAGCTCCCATGAGAAAGGTCAGAGACTTTTATAAGGATGTTAAGAAAGATGTGGTCGAAAATTGCCGCCAATTGCAAAACGGTCATGGAATTTCAAAATTTGTACAAATGTCGCTCATTCAACAATCGTAAAACTCATTGCTCACCACGTTTATATGTTGGGCTAAACGTTTTGATTTCGGTTCCTTGAGCCGACTTGACGGACAGTCAGCCGTGTACAGAGGCCGTGTATGCTCATCTTCCACGATCCAACGTTATTACAAACAAGTTATAGACTGTACTTTCCTGAAAATAGTTCAGCATGACATGGAATTTGACACAAACCCAAATTAACCCTGCTTGGCACTCTTTCTTCTTTGCTTTGTGCGGATGCGCAATTGTGGCTCAAAACGCGACAAGGGTCGAAAGGAATTAACCCTTTACCCAACGCTCGCGAAACCACAGTTTGTTAGTTGTCCTTTTAGGTGAATGGTTGAAGAACCCCACAATATCAGCGCGAGCGCAAAAGGCACTCTTTCTCCGACTTTGAACAGATGTTTTGGCTTCCTAGTTCTTTTTGCTCTTTCCGATTTATCATAGGATATTCAAATATGAAAGATTTACTTTTTTGTGAAAGAGAGGTTGATTTAATTTTTTTCAACTTCCATGTCCCGCTTTTATTCCACCGATTACCGTTTTGGGGTTACAATTTCACCTTTTAACCCGTGACAAACTCAATTCTTTCAAGGATTATTATGATATTTTTATTGCACTGGGCAACCAGCTATATTGTAAATAGTAACAAGTAACAAATTCCCTAAATAAAACTATGATAAGGTTCTTGTTAAATGGTGATTATTTTGTTGCATTTTCACCGTTTGCTGCACCTTGTGAGACAGTTAAGTTGTGACATCCCACGTTGTATGTACTAAACCAATAAACGGCCATAGTTGTGACATCCCACGCTGTATGTACTAAACCAATAAACGACCATAGTTGTGACATCCCACGCTGTATGTACTAAACCAATAAACGGCCATAGTTGTGACATCCCACGTTGTATGTACTAAACCAATAAACGGCCATAGTTGTGACATCCCACGTTGTATGTACTAAACCAATAAACGGCCACAGTTGTGACATCCCACGCTGTATGTACTAAACCAATAAACGGCCATAGTTGTGACATCCCACGCTGTATGTACTAAACCAATAAACGGCCATAGTTGTGACATCCCACGCTGTATGTACTAAACCAATAAACGGCCATAGTTGTGACATCCCACGCTGTATGTACTAAACCAATAAACGGCCACAGTTGTGACATCCCACGCTGTATGTACTAAACCAATAAACGGCCATAGTTGTGACATCCCACGTTGTATGTACTAAACCAATAAACGGCCACAGTTGTGACATCCCACGCTGTATGTACTAAACCAATAAACGGCCATAGTTGTGACATCCCACGTTGTATGTACTAAACCAATAAACGGCCATAGTTGTGACATCCCACGTTGTATGTACTAACCCAATAAACGGCCATAGTTGTGACATCCCACGTTGTATGTACTAAACCAATAAACGACCATAGTTGTGACATCCCACGTTGTATGTACTAAACCAATAAACGACCATAGTTGTGACATCCCGGGTTGTATGTACTAAACCAATAAACGACAACCAATAATTCTATTGATTTTACTTAGAGTGTATACTAAATATACATATCTTACTGTAGCGAAACAGGCCTGAAAATAAGCAGCCTGACATTTGCAGAATGAGGTCCTCAGAGGGTGAATTTGATGATGATATCCCATACAGTGGGCCAATGTATCCTCTGGGTACTCTTTCTTTTTAGTTTTGAGACCCTGATTCAGTCTGAGGTCCCCAGAGGGTAAATTTAGTGATGCTACCCTGCTGTGCAGGGTAGCGTCACTAATTCACCCCCTGGGGTCCTCATTTTGCAGATGACACTCTGCTTATTTTCTGGCTTGTAGCGAAAACAAACTGGAGAATATTGGGTCCAAATCTTTTTACATCAAATGCAAAAATGTTGAGAGAACAAAAAATCTGGCCAAGTATGAGAAGACGACATGGTAAATACCAATTTGGAAAAAGGACCAAAGATTGTTTGATCATAGAAACGTTTAAGGTCGCGTTTAAATTATGTTTGAGTCTTCCCTTAAATATGAGGTAGATTCTACCATTTTGCTGCACATATTTTCATAAAAGGCTTTCCTAAGTGATACGTGGTCTTATTGCACATGTGCAGCGCGTGCGGTTATGGTGATACGTGTTTCCGTCCACTTTATATACTGGAGGCCGCCATCTTGGTTTCTATGGCAGCACATGGTTACTATGTTATCCAAAGGCCTCTAATGGAACAGGGGTAAGTTTGGAGGGCATGTTCGACTGACTAAGAGTAATTTCCCGATTCGCATAATTACCCAAATAAATCCGACAATTTCTCCAAATCACCAAAATTCGTCCAAAACAACTTTATTTGATATGAAGTCCCAGGATGGGTTTTCCCCCCAAACAACAGACGCGTTCCTTTCTATAAGAGTCCTTCTCTGGTTCTAAATTCTGTAGAATCTTTGAATACTTTGTAGAATTACCCAAATAGACCCCAACATTTGTTTTATTCGGCTCGGATTTTCCCCAAATCCTTGGTTTCTACCTATGTATCTCCAAGCTATGTTATGACTTCTCCCATCTCCTTGTAAAGTATACCGACTCCCCTAGACTTGTATATGCTCTCTTGTACACATTACATATAGCACATAGGCGCATGCAGGATGTTCCAATATGTGCTTTTGTGAAAATATACAATGTGACACAAATGCAACAAAATAATCACCATTTAACAAGAATCTTATTATAGTTTTATTTAGGGAATTTGTTAATTGTTACTATTTACAATATAGCTGAGTGCCCAGTGTAATAAAAATATCATAATCCTTGAAAGAATTGAATTTGTCACGGGTTAAAAGGTGAAATTGTAACCCCAAAAAGGTAATCGGTGGAATAAAAGCGGGGCATGGAAGTTGAAAAAAAAAATTAAATCAACTTCTCTTTCACGAAAAATAATTTTTTCATATTTGAATATCCTCTGATTAATCGGAAAGAGCTAATCACAAAAAAGTAGGAAGCCAAAACATCTGTTAAATGTCGGAAAAAGAGTGTTTTTGCGCTTGCGCTGATGTTGTGGGGTTCTTCAACCATTTGCCTAAAAGGACAACTAACAAACCGTGGTATCGTGAATTACTTCGAGATACATGCGCGAACTCCTGGACACGGTCTTTATCGCGTTTTGAGCCACAATTGCGCATCCACACAAAGCAAAGAAGAGACAGTGCCATGCAGGGTTAAGCTGAGTTTGTGTCAAATTCCATGTCATGCTTAACTATGTTCAAGACTTTATAAGGAGATGGGAGAAGTCATAACATAGCTTGTAGATACATAGGTTGAAACCCAGGATTTGGGAAAATCCGAGCCGAATAAAGCAATAATTGTTGGGGTCTGTTTGGGTAGTTCTACGAAATATTCAAAGAGTCTGCTAGAATCAGAACCAGAGAAGGACTCTTATATAAAGGAAAGCGTCTGTTGTTTGGGGAAAAAAGCCCATCCTGGGACTTTATATCATATAAAGCCATTAGGGTGAATTTTTGTGATTTGGGGGATTGTCGGGCTTATTTGGTAATTCTACTAATCGGGAAATTAGTCTTATTCAATCGAACATACCCTCCGAACATACCCATATCCCATCATAGGCCTTTGGGTAACAGAGTAACCACATGCTACCATAGAAACCAAGATCGCGGCCTCCAGTATACAAAATGGCCGTTGGAAACACGTATCACCATGACAACACGGGCTGCGCATGCGCACTAAGACCACGTATCACTATGCATATGATGTCACAAGATGGCCGCTCGCCATGACAAACCAAAGATGACGTCACTAGGTCACGTGACTACATGTCATATATGAGATCCCCGTGAGATCCCCCCCCCCCCCCAAACAGGCGCAATCCGTCGCTCTCCTAATACTTTCTTTAACTCATTGTTGAAATGTTAAACTGAATTCACGTTTAGACTTTCGCGGAAACGAAACCAAGTTAGCCGTAGATCGCGTTGGCCTTTCAGCATCCTGGTTGATTATTATTTGTTACACATTCGTTCAATTACTAGACGGATCACTCTGTTGGTGGGGGTGGGAGGGGGTGGGGGGTTGCATACTGAGTAAAAGTTCTATTTAAATATTTTATGAGCAAAATAAATGATTAAAAACAAGTCCAACTCTACTGCTTTTTGGAATGCTTGTTTACATTTCTCTTTTCTCCATTTGCTATACTATTAGTTATCCTTGTGTTTTCCAGGGTGTATGGGAATTTACAGCGGTTTGGAAGCTAAAAGGGAGGGGTGTACAGATATTCTATGGTACTGGTACACTTCGTCGATTTCCCTTTCACCCATCACCTCAAACATTTTCGTCAGTAATAACATGACATAAAACATGTGTACATAACCCCAATGTCCGATTTTACTGTCGAGAAGAGAGATTCTGTTGTGGTGTTTCTACACTATAGATCCGTTGTGGTTTTGAGAAACATGCACTATATCTCGTTATGTGAATTGTGTCTTCAGTGAAACTTATTAAAGTACTTGTACAGGTTTGAATATAGTGTCTCTGATTCTTCATACAACACACCACTGTATCAAATAAAACACTCATAATGTCAACTTCATCTTCTATAATTATTACGTCTATCGAGGTTTCGTCACTGGAATACCGTTTGGGGATTATATAATAAACCAAAACTCGACACACTGCAGAGGCAGGGTAAGAAATTCGTCATACGGCGTTCCAGCAGGGTGTACGGGATTGTACTGCCCTTCCGAGATTCGTACTCCCTTCTGCTTTCAGCCTCAGGATTCGAATCTTAGAAGGAATCTTAGCCGAAACACCGTGGAACTAATAGGTAATAGATATATCACTATTTTGTGTACTATATGGGTAAATAATTGTACAGTTGTGCAGGTGTCCGGAGATATTTTGGACGAGGCGAAGCCGAGTCCAAATATTGGAGGACACCTGCACAACTGTACAACTATTTACCCATATAGTACACAAAATAGTGATATATGTGATTTAATCCACAGTCCCTCAATGTTAACAAAAGTCAAAAAAATTATATTTTAGAAAGTCTGACACGAGTAAAACCACATTTTAAAACACTTTTTGCTTGCTGTACCCCCGAAAAACAAAATGAGCATAACCCATTGTTTGCTTGCTAGAAAGTCTATTGAAGTTATGACACGCATCAGGAGTTCAGATATTGTGAACAGATTTGTGGCTTCGAAGTGAACTCACATCATGACGTAATTTCTTCTCTCGCTAATATAATGTCTCAGCTCAAGGGTGGAACACTTATTCAATCCCTCATCGAAAGTGCGGCAGATAAATTTAATAATCGTTAATTTTTTAAGCATTTGAAAGAATAATTATTTTTTTATCTGAAGAGGTTCGCTTTCCCTTAGGGGTGGCGGGTGGTGGTGCCTGATTGCCGTCTTAATATTTGAAAAAGGGCGGTTTTTTATTTATTTATTGGTGTTTAAGGTCACTTTTCTGCAGCTATGGCTAATTGTGACCGCAAAAAAGGTGTAAAGTCAAGTTTAGCCTATCGTTTACACCCATGCTGCCCATTTTAGGGGACTTCTACCCCGGGCACTGGTGACCAGGTCCTATTTTATCAGTAAAACTGAACTTGTTTACCACAGCAAACAAGCACTGCTTCACTTCCGAGGTTTCCACAGGAGTCCTTTTTAGGTTACCAGGGCTGTTGGTTATTAAAAGCAACAAAAAATTAAAAAGTACATTATAATTTGGACACTAAGCACACTCAATTCAGTAGCTCTGTCGAGAAAAGCTTGTCGATAATTCATGTGTTAGAAAGTTTTTTACACCTCATTTACAGCATCTTTACTTTTGAATGGTTATGATTACAGTACCGTGACAATCGTACAAATATCTAGTTATTGGGACTGTTTCAAAACCGTCCCAATATCCAGAAATTGGTACTGTTTTACTGAGCTGTTCTCATCAAAAGCGTACTTGGTGTGATTTTATAGGGCCTGTTTTCATGACAGAGAACAAAAGAAATATTAGGTAGCTGTGGATTAATATGTGTTACATAACACGATGGGTATAGGGGCGTATGAGTTGTCTCCTCACTTAGAAGCTATTGGCTGTGCCAGAGGCCAGAACACTAGTGAAACACCGGGGAGTTCTGCATTCCGGAAGGTAGCAGCAGACTTCTTAGTGTAGGAGAGACTAGTGACTATGAGTACCTGGGGGTAAATATAAACATCACAGGAAGAGGCATCTACCGAAACCACACAAATAAATTGATTCTGAAGGGGAAGCGAATCCTTAACCAAATGAAACTTATAGGGAGAAACAGTTTCAATAAGGTTTTCGTGGGGAAAACTATTTGGGAAATGGTGGGTCTGCCAGGTATAACATACGGTACGGAAGTTGTACCCCTAAACCACACAGTTGTTAAGAGCTTGGAAATCCTGCAGAACGATGCAGGCCGATGGATAACAGGCTCGAGTAATGCCGCAGCGCTAGAAGCGATCAGGGGTGAGCTTGGGTGGATGAGGATCAAGGACAGGATAGACCTATTGAAACTCGGTTATCTTAATTATTTGATAAATCTCCCCGATAGCCGATGGTGTAAAGTAATGTTCCTGAGAACTTTCAACTCAAATATCAAGACGGGGTGGATGGTCCAAGTGAGGGAGCTAGTAGAAAACTACTCATTGGAGATTTCGGACCTTGACGTTGGGGCAAACCAGGGCAAAAAGATCGTCAGAGAAAGGGTCATGGAGGATTGTAACCGTAATTGGCGAGAGGGGGTCAAATCAAAGAGATCTTTGTTTGGCCTGCGTGATAAAGAGAAGCCTGGTTTTGAAGAGTACCTTGATGGCACCTTTGGGGGGGGGGTCACTGTTGTTCAAGCTGAGGTCGCGGTCCCTGGAGCTGAGGGGAAAAATTGGGAAAAACAGTGAAAAGGAGTGCCAGATGTGTAACTTGGGCGTGGTGGAGACCCTGGAACACTTTCTTATAGAATGCCCAAAATACCAGTCTAAAAGAACAAGATTCACGGGGTGTATAATGGGGAAGTGGGGTGGTAGAATGAAGGACATGTGGTTAGGGGGCGACTCAAAGGAGAGGGTTAATATACTAATCGAAGAGACTGGGAAGAATGAGGCAAGGGATGTCATCAAGCAGTTCGTCTCCGGGGCAAAAAATTTGCCGAACATGATATTTTTGTGATCGACCTTCAGCCGAACGTCATTCATATCAAATAACTCGGCTATGATTTTTTAATTTTGTTCTGGCGGATATCCGAAAATAGTGCGCGCATAGATCGTCTTGTTTCTTTAATAGGCACACAATGGCGGCTATTAATGACGAGTTAACGTAAGATGAGGAGATTTTGGGGCTACTTCTTTAGTATTCCAACCGCTTCGGAAGCGGTTGGAATACTAAAGAAGCAGCCTCAAAATGGGTCTGACAGACGTCATTTTTAAAACATTTTCTGAGTGCAGGGCCGGATTTACGAATGGGCAGACTGGGCGGACGGCCAGGGCCCCCACATTTGTGAGGGCCTCCACAGTGAAGTTCGTCTTCCAAGGAACATAATATGACAAAATTCTCAAAGGCAATTTGGCAGGGAATTTTATCATATTATGTTTCTTGTAAGACGAACTTGATGCGTTGCCATTTTTTTCTCCCCCTCATAATCGATGGCAACAATTCGAAAAAACAGGGATCTGGGTGTTATGGTCGAGCCAATGTTTGGGCCGTTCCGGCGCCCCTGAGCTGCAGTGCTATTGGTGAAGTAGATGGCCGCTATAGGGGCTAACAATGATTGTGATTGGCAGGTATACAGGTTAGCACAGTGATGATGGTAGTGTTGATAAAAGACTTCAGCTATAATGGCAGTAGCTGAGGGCAGTAGAAGTGGAGCTATATATGTCAAAGTCTGGTAATATTACCAGTAGCGGAAGACGTGGTGAAAGAGCCGTAGATGTGTAATGTCAATGGCGGTAATTCAATTAAATTACAAACGAATAGAAGGCGAAACTTATATTCAAACTGCGGGCGGGTGTATTGGGCATCCTCTGGTTTGACGTGGTTTTATACCATCCCCGGTTGGTGACAACTAATGTTTCTGTTCAGTTGTGTAGTTTGTTGTCCAAGGGCGGAAACGTGGAACAGAATAATGTAAGGGAAGGAAAATATGACTGACCATAACCTTACTGGCTCCAGGTTACCTCTCCTGGTGTTTTCAATGCGTACCATGTTTCTTTTCAATGCTTTTTGGTGCTATCGCCAACTCCTCGATGTCCTCAGCGTGCAGTGTCAGATTCTATATGTTCTAAATGTCTGGATGCTGGACACAGAAATCATTTGAAAAGAAGCTGACATCTTCTTACGAAAATGCAGTATACCGCCTTTCACCGCACGGCAAACAATGGAAAACTAACCTGCATTGTCGGCAACAAAAAGATGTATGTTGTTTATCTCCTGTTTACCTCTTTGCAGATGTAGGTGTTCTGTACATCAACATGATACCTTAGGCATACCAGGAAGAAAACCCGCCAACTATAATACTTTTTCAAATCTGATTTGAAACTGAAATCAGTCATAAGCAGAAACGAGTTGAAAATTAAGCATTTTCATGAACATCTCTAATATTTCATGTCCATTCAGTTCCAGAAACATTGGAACTGTCCTTTTCAACTTGTAGTTGATAAAGTGTTAAAAATCTCCAGTGATGCTGGAAAATTGACTATAAGTCTCATTTGATGCTTAAATCAGGTCAGGTTGATGATAAGGAATTGTATATTTTCGTGACCAACGAAAATGCTTCCCCGACGTCATTTCAATAACAACAGTTAGATTGAAGTCGTCCCCATCCCCACCCCACACCACCACAACACCCGCTCATCCTTGTCTTTTATACACAACTAGTCCCTAAGATGTAATCTTTTCTGAACTGTTGTGAAAGATCAACAGAAAGATCACATCGCAAAACTTTTAGTTCTTACCTTTTCTATTGAAATAATCCATAAAATCCATTCTGATGTTCTTTTTTATTTTATGAATAATCAACTTTATGTAGTCTCAAACATGCCCAAATCATTAATTAAAACAGCTTAACTTATGTCAATCCATCACATTCAAATATAAGGTGTCATATATATATGTAATGTTCAGTGCAGAATAATTAATTCCGTTCAACTGAACTTGAGTCTTCGATCTTAACCTAAAGTTTGCAACGACAGTGTCTGTATTTTTTTAAAATAATTTAAACACGCCAGTGTTTTTGATTAACCTTTTCCTACATGAATATCAGAAGACACTTGCAAAAACTATATCTTGAAAGACTAAAAATTGTCATGTTTGTTAAAAAAACAGAGCTTATGACTGCTCATTGGGACGAGCTCAGTGAGCTCGAAAGCAGTGAGGGATCATAAACTATGTTTTTGAGGCATAAATTGTAAAGATAATAAAATTTAAATAGTGATTTTTGTGAATAGCGCTTGACGTATTTTGCCAATACATCTGTCTGTCTGTATGTCTGTCTTTGGTGATGATGATTTTGATGATGATGATGATGTTGATGATGGTGATGGTGTTCGCGTCATAGCCTCTTTTAGAAAACTTTTCACCCCCCCTCCCCCCCGCAAGAATTTTCCACCTGCCTCTTGTGAATACCACCTGACGAAGTCCGAATGCACCCACCTCTCTCCTTATGTTCGAAATATATGACTTTTTGATTAAACATGTTGTCTCAAGTCAAAAAAATTCCCTAAAATTTGGTATTAAAATAAGCTTCTGTCAGAAGGGATCATAGAAACAAATAAAATGCCATGAAATCTACCAAAGTTTATTCCTACTAATGTTATGAACTTGGGTACAGAAACCTAATACCTGTCAGTTAAGTGAATCTACAGAAAAAAACGCTCTTCAAATAAAAAAAACGAAAGCGCCGTCTTGTAGGGATTTTTGTCGGGTGGATGGGGGTGGGGGAGGGGGGGGGGTTGTAGGTTACCGGGAGTGGCAAGATACAGGAATTGAACATTAACGGCTATATGCCGTGAAACTTAACTTCACACTTTTATAACTTTCAAGTTCAGAACGAATGATTTCATTCCAATATTATATGGCATTGTGGATATTATGTTGACTTTTGCAATTTTTGTGATTGATTTTTTCCATTTTTTCCGGTAAGTGTTAATTCTTGTAATGATTATGCAGTAATTACAGTTGTTTGTGAGGGTATAATATGCACAAGCTGATAATCGCTGATTAGTCATTCAGATAACAACATGGCCGGGGAGAGTGTGTGTGGGGGCGGGGGGTGGTAGTAACTCCGGGGCCCGGACCTTTAGTGGTGTCCGGGCTTCACCCAGCATTCTTGGATCAGGTCTGGGTCTCCCAATGTTCTGACTCCTGTGCCAAACCTTTGGCCCCCAATCCCCCAGCGAGAATCAGCAAGGTAAGTTGTCGGTCGTATTGGAATACTAGTTGCTACTCATGTAAAGAAGGAATGGGGGTGTTCGGTAGAGATTTTCATTCTGTTTACCCTTTACTTAACATGAAAAGCAGACGATACTTTCAAACAAAATTATTGAATATCTATTATTTCCATTTTTTGCGTCAAAAACATAGCTTATGATTCCTCATTGGAACGAGCTCGTTGAGCTCGTTCCAATGAGGGGTCATATGCTATGTTTTTGAGGCAGAAAAATGAAAATCGAACGGCAATATTTGTGAATAGGGCTGGCCGGTTTTGGCCGTTACGTTGGGTAATGGGTTGTAAGACTGTTATCTATATACATATGCGCCAGACCCGGTGTTATCACTTCAAGAATTCTTCACTTTGGGAACTTCGGCATCTGCATCAGTATCCCGACACTTTTGAAAAGGGGCCCGTCACAGAATTAACCCTGAAGACGAATTTCCTCTCCCCGTCTCTGGATAACAGTTACACACTGCTTGACAAATCTTTTATTTCAAAAAGGTTTAATTACTGTTTTGGAGTTACGTTTATGTTATGAGTAACTGTTTCGTATATAATGTTTGTAATTTCTTGAAACCGGAAGTCTGGTTACCGACTAGAGCTGAAGAACGGCAGGTTACCGTCGTTGAATGTAATGAATGTTTAAAATTCACAAGTGCTTTTAGTGAGCTAATTTTCCCACAAAGGGATACGCCTTGCGACAGAACTGTTGTAAAACAAATAAACTTAAAACAATAATCTTCTTTATATAAAGAGGAATGCTTTAATTTCCTTAAACTTGCCATCGCACAACATTACATTCTGGCTCGCCACCATGGTGGGACTCAAACCTCTACCATCGCCGAACTGGAACCGAATAGAGCTCGCCCTCTAATAGTTTTAAAGGCGTTGAGGGATTGAGTATTGACCATCTAACACTCCAACGCTCTCCAACATCGTAACTCTGAAATCTGCACCGCGGCACAGGCAGGGTTAGATTGGTTGAAGACATGCGCACCATCGACGTGCAGTACGCCTTATTACACAGCGTCATCGTGCCCACATGTAGGCAATCGGGGTTAAGTGCCTTGCCCAAGGACACAACGCGGGAGCACGAATCAGTCGCTGAAATGGTCACCCATCCAACTACTAACCGCGCTCGATGTTACTTAACTTCGGTGATCTGAAGAGAACCGGTTACCGCGACGCCATCGTGCCTCCAGGTAGAAGGGTTAAAGCAGCGAATAAATAACTGACTTGTGAAAGTTAATATGCATCGGGAACTCTCCCGAGTAAGTTAACCTCGAATACAAAACGATGCTATACGCGCTTGATTGTGAGCTCCCATGAGAAAGGTCAGAGACTTTTATAAGGATGTTAAGAAAGATGTGGTCGAAAATTGCCGCCAATTGCAAAACGGTCATGGAATTTCAAAATTTGTACAAATGTCGCTCATTCAACAATCGTAAAACTCATTGCTCACCACGTTTATATGTTGGGCTAAACGTTTTGATTTCGGTTCCTTGAGCCGACTTGACGGACAGTCAGCCGTGTACAGAGGCCGTGTATGCTCATCTTCCACGATCCAACGTTATTACAAACAAGTTATAGACTGTACTTTCCTGAAAATAGTTCAGCATGACATGGAATTTGACACAAACCCAAATTAACCCTGCTTGGCACTCTTTCTTCTTTGCTTTGTGCGGATGCGCAATTGTGGCTCAAAACGCGACAAGGGTCGAAAGGAATTAACCCTTTACCCAACGCTCGCGAAACCACAGTTTGTTAGTTGTCCTTTTAGGTGAATGGTTGAAGAACCCCACAATATCAGCGCGAGCGCAAAAGGCACTCTTTCTCCGACTTTGAACAGATGTTTTGGCTTCCTAGTTCTTTTTGCTCTTTCCGATTTATCATAGGATATTCAAATATGAAAGATTTACTTTTTTGTGAAAGAGAGGTTGATTTAATTTTTTTCAACTTCCATGTCCCGCTTTTATTCCACCGATTACCGTTTTGGGGTTACAATTTCACCTTTTAACCCGTGACAAACTCAATTCTTTCAAGGATTATTATGATATTTTTATTGCACTGGGCAACCAGCTATATTGTAAATAGTAACAAGTAACAAATTCCCTAAATAAAACTATGATAAGGTTCTTGTTAAATGGTGATTATTTTGTTGCATTTTCACCGTTTGCTGCACCTTGTGAGACAGTTAAGTTGTGACATCCCACGTTGTATGTACTAAACCAATAAACGGCCATAGTTGTGACATCCCACGCTGTATGTACTAAACCAATAAACGACCATAGTTGTGACATCCCACGCTGTATGTACTAAACCAATAAACGGCCATAGTTGTGACATCCCACGTTGTATGTACTAAACCAATAAACGGCCATAGTTGTGACATCCCACGTTGTATGTACTAAACCAATAAACGGCCACAGTTGTGACATCCCACGCTGTATGTACTAAACCAATAAACGGCCATAGTTGTGACATCCCACGCTGTATGTACTAAACCAATAAACGGCCATAGTTGTGACATCCCACGCTGTATGTACTAAACCAATAAACGGCCACAGTTGTGACATCCCACGCTGTATGTACTAAACCAATAAACGGCCATAGTTGTGACATCCCACGTTGTATGTACTAAACCAATAAACGGCCACAGTTGTGACATCCCACGCTGTATGTACTAAACCAATAAACGGCCATAGTTGTGACATCCCACGTTGTATGTACTAAACCAATAAACGGCCATAGTTGTGACATCCCACGTTGTATGTACTAACCCAATAAACGGCCATAGTTGTGACATCCCACGTTGTATGTACTAAACCAATAAACGACCATAGTTGTGACATCCCACGTTGTATGTACTAAACCAATAAACGACCATAGTTGTGACATCCCGGGTTGTATGTACTAAACCAATAAACGACAACCAATAATTCCATTGATTTTACTTAGAGTGTATACTAAATATACATATCTTACTGTAGCGAAACAGGCCTGAAAATAAGCAGCCTGACATTTGCAGAATGAGGTCCTCAGAGGGTGAATTTGATGATGATATCCCATACAGTGGGCCAATGTATCCTCTGGGTACTCTTTCTTTTTAGTTTTGAGACCCTGATTCAGTCTGAGGTCCCCAGAGGGTAAATTTAGTGATGCTACCCTGCTGTGCAGGGTAGCGTCACTAATTCACCCCTGGGGTCCTCATTTTGCAGATGACACTCTGCTTATTTTCTGGCTTGTAGCGAAAACAAACTGGAGAATATTGGGTCCAAATCTTTTTACATCAAATGCAAAAATGTTGAGAGAACAAAAAATCTGGCCGAGTATGAGAAGACGACATGGTAAATACCAATTTGGAAAAAGGACCAAAGATTGTTTGATCATAGAAACGTTTAAGGTCGCGTTTAAATTATGTTTGAGTCTTCCCTTAAATATGAGGTACTACCATTTTGCTGCACATATTTTCATAAAAGGCTTTCCTAAGTGATACGTGGTCTTATTGCACATGTGCAGCGCGTGCGGTTATGGTGATACGTGTTTCCGTCCACTTTATATACTGGAGGCCGCCATCTTGGTTTCTATGGCAGCACATGGTTACTATGTTATCCAAAGGCCTCTAATGGAACAGGGGTAAGTTTGGAGGGCATGTTCGACTGACTAAGAGTAATTTCCCGATTCGCATAATTACCCAAATAAATCCGACAATTTCTCCAAATCACCAAAATTCGTCCAAAACAACTTTATTTGATATGAAGTCCCAGGATGGGTTTTCCCCCCAAACAACAGACGCGTTCCTTTCTATAAGAGTCCTTCTCTGGTTCTAAATTCTGTAGAATCTTTGAATACTTTGTAGAATTACCCAAATAGACCCCAACATTTGTTTTATTCGGCTCGGATTTTCCCCAAATCCTTGGTTTCTACCTATGTATCTCCAAGCTATGTTATGACTTCTCCCATCTCCTTGTAAAGTATACCGACTCCCCTAGACTTGTATATGCTCTCTTGTACACATTACATATAGCACATAGGCGCATGCAGGATGTTCCAATATGTGCTTTTGTGAAAATATACAATGTGACACAAATGCAACAAAATAATCACCATTTAACAAGAATCTTATTATAGTTTTATTTAGGGAATTTGTTAATTGTTACTATTTACAATATAGCTGAGTGCCCAGTGTAATAAAAATATCATAATCCTTGAAAGAATTGAATTTGTCACGGGTTAAAAGGTGAAATTGTAACCCCAAAAAGGTAATCGGTGGAATAAAAGCGGGGCATGGAAGTTGAAAAAAAAAATTAAATCAACTTCTCTTTCACGAAAAATAATTTTTTCATATTTGAATATCCTCTGATTAATCGGAAAGAGCTAATCACAAAAAAGTAGGAAGCCAAAACATCTGTTAAATGTCGGAAAAAGAGTGTTTTTGCGCTTGCGCTGATGTTGTGGGGTTCTTCAACCATTTGCCTAAAAGGACAACTAACAAACCGTGGTATCGTGAATTACTTCGAGATACATGCGCGAACTCCTGGACACGGTCTTTATCGCGTTTTGAGCCACAATTGCGCATCCACACAAAGCAAAGAAGAGACAGTGCCATGCAGGGTTAAGCTGAGTTTGTGTCAAATTCCATGTCATGCTTAACTATGTTCAAGACTTTATAAGGAGATGGGAGAAGTCATAACATAGCTTGTAGATACATAGGTTGAAACCCAGGATTTGGGAAAATCCGAGCCGAATAAAGCAATAATTGTTGGGGTCTGTTTGGGTAGTTCTACGAAATATTCAAAGAGTCTGCTAGAATCAGAACCAGAGAAGGACTCTTATATAAAGGAAAGCGTCTGTTGTTTGGGGAAAAAAGCCCATCCTGGGACTTTATATCATATAAAGCCATTAGGGTGAATTTTTGTGATTTGGGGGATTGTCGGGCTTATTTGGTAATTCTACAAATCGGGAAATTAGTCTTATTCAATCGAACATACCCTCCGAACATACCCATATCCCATCATAGGCCTTTGGGTAACAGAGTAACCACATGCTACCATAGAAACCAAGATCGCGGCCTCCAGTATACAAAATGGCCGTTGGAAACACGTATCACCATGACAACACGGGCTGCGCATGCGCACTAAGACCACGTATCACTATGCATATGATGTCACAAGATGGCCGCTCGCCATGACAAACCAAAGATGACGTCACTAGGTCACGTGACTACATGTCATATATGAGATCCCCGTGAGATCCCCCCCCCCCCCAAACAGGCGCAATCCGTCGCTCTCCTAATACTTTCTTTAACTCATTGTTGAAATGTTAAACTGAATTCACGTTTAGACTTTCGCGGAAACGAAACCAAGTTAGCCGTAGATCGCGTTGGCCTTTCAGCATCCTGGTTGATTATTATTTGTTACACATTCGTTCAATTACTAGACGGATCACTCTGTTGGTGGGGGTGGGAGGGGGTGGGGGGTTGCATACTGAGTAAAAGTTCTATTTAAATATTTTATGAGCAAAATAAATGATTAAAAACAAGTCCAACTCTACTGCTTTTTGGAATGCTTGTTTACATTTCTCTTTTCTCCATTTGCTATACTATTAGTTATCCTTGTGTTTTCCAGGGTGTATGGGAATTTACAGCGGTTTGGAAGCTAAAAGGGAGGGGTGTACAGATATTCTATGGTACTGGTACACTTCGTCGATTTCCCTTTCACCCATCACCTCAAACATTTTCGTCAGTAATAACATGACATAAAACATGTGTACATAACCCCAATGTCCGATTTTACTGTCGAGAAGAGAGATTCTGTTGTGGTGTTTCTACACTATAGATCCGTTGTGGTTTTGAGAAACATGCACTATATCTCGTTATGTGAATTGTGTCTTCAGTGAAACTTATTAAAGTACTTGTACAGGTTTGAATATAGTGTCTCTGATTCTTCATACAACACACCACTGTATCAAATAAAACACTCATAATGTCAACTTCATCTTCTATAATTATTACGTCTATCGAGGTTTCGTCACTGGAATACCGTTTGGGGATTATATAATAAACCAAAACTCGACACACTGCAGAGGCAGGGTAAGAAATTCGTCATACGGCGTTCCAGCAGGGTGTACGGGATTGTACTGCCCTTCCGAGATTCGTACTCCCTTCTGCTTTCAGCCTCAGGATTCGAATCTTAGAAGGAATCTTAGCCGAAACACCGTGGAACTAATAGGTAATAGATATATCACTATTTTGTGTACTATATGGGTAAATAATTGTACAGTTGTGCAGGTGTCCGGAGATATTTTGGACGAGGCGAAGCCGAGTCCAAATATTGGAGGACACCTGCACAACTGTACAACTATTTACCCATATAGTACACAAAATAGTGATATATGTGATTTAATCCACAGTCCCTCAATGTTAACAAAAGTCAAAAAAATTATATTTTAGAAAGTCTGACACGAGTAAAACCACATTTTAAAACACTTTTTGCTTGCTGTACCCCCGAAAAACAAAATGAGCATAACCCATTGTTTGCTTGCTAGAAAGTCTATTGAAGTTATGACACGCATCAGGAGTTCAGATATTGTGAACAGATTTGTGGCTTCGAAGTGAACTCACATCATGACGTAATTTCTTCTCTCGCTAATATAATGTCTCAGCTCAAGGGTGGAACACTTATTCAATCCCTCATCGAAAGTGCGGCAGATAAATTTAATAATCGTTAATTTTTTAAGCATTTGAAAGAATAATTATTTTTTTATCTGAAGAGGTTCGCTTTCCCTTAGGGGTGGCGGGTGGTGGTGCCTGATTGCCGTCTTAATATTTGAAAAAGGGCGGTTTTTTATTTATTTATTGGTGTTTAAGGTCACTTTTCTGCAGCTATGGCTAATTGTGACCGCAAAAAAGGTGTAAAGTCAAGTTTAGCCTATCGTTTACACCCATGCTGCCCATTTTAGGGGACTTCTACCCCGGGCACTGGTGACCAGGTCCTATTTTATCAGTAAAACTGAACTTGTTTACCACAGCAAACAAGCACTGCTTCACTTCCGAGGTTTCCACAGGAGTCCTTTTTAGGTTACCAGGGCTGTTGGTTATTAAAAGCAACAAAAAATTAAAAAGTACATTATAATTTGGACACTAAGCACACTCAATTCAGTAGCTCTGTCGAGAAAAGCTTGTCGATAATTCATGTGTTAGAAAGTTTTTCACACCTCCTTTACAGCATCTTTACTTTTGAATAGTTATGATTACAGTACCGTGACAATCGTACAAATATCTAGTTATTGGGACTGTTTCAAAACCGTCCCAATATCCAGAAATTGGTACTGTTTTACTGAGCTGTTCTCATCAAAAGCGTACTTGGTGTGATTTTATAGGGCCTGTTTTCATGACAGAGAACAAAAGAAATATTAGGTAGCTGTGGATTAATATGTGTTACATAACACGATGGGTATAGGGGCGTATGAGTTGTCTCCTCACTTAGAAGCTATTGGCTGTGCCAGAGGCCAGAACACTAGTGAAACACCGGGGAGTTCTGCATTCCGGAAGGTAGCAGCAGACTTCTTAGTGTAGGAGAGACTAGTGACTATGAGTACCTGGGGGTAAATATAAACATCACAGGAAGAGGCATCTACCGAAACCACACAAATAAATTGATTCTGAAGGGGAAGCGAATCCTTAACCAAATGAAACTTATAGGGAGAAACAGTTTCAATAAGGTTTTCGTGGGGAAAACTATTTGGGAAATGGTGGGTCTGCCAGGTATAACATACGGTACGGAAGTTGTACCCCTAAACCACACAGTTGTTAAGAGCTTGGAAATCCTGCAGAACGATGCAGGCCGATGGATAACAGGCTCGAGTAATGCCGCAGCGCTAGAAGCGATCAGGGGTGAGCTTGGGTGGATGAGGATCAAGGACAGGATAGACCTATTGAAACTCGGTTATCTTAATTATTTGATAAATCTCCCCGATAGCCGATGGTGTAAAGTAATGTTCCTGAGAACTTTCAACTCAAATATCAAGACGGGGTGGATGGTCCAAGTGAGGGAGCTAGTAGAAAACTACTCATTGGAGATTTCGGACCTTGACGTTGGGGCAAACCAGGGCAAAAATTTGCGAGAGGGGGTCAAATCAAAGAGATCTTTGTTTGGCCTGCGTGATAAAGAGAAGCCTGGTTTTGAAGAGTACCTTGATGGCACCTTTGGGGGGGGGGGGGGTCACTGTTGTTCAAGCTGAGGTCGCGGTCCCTGGAGCTGAGGGGAAAAATTGGGAAAAACAGTGAAAAGGAGTGCCAGATGTGTAACTTGGGCGTGGTGGAGACCCTGGAACACTTTCTTATAGAATGCCCAAAATACCAGTCTAAAAGAACAAGATTCACGGGGTGTATAATGGGGAAGTGGGGTGGTAGAATGAAGGACATGTGGTTAGGGGGCGACTCAAAGGAGAGGGTTAATATACTAATCGAAGAGACTGGGAAGAATGAGGTAAGGGATGTCATCAAGCAGTTCGTCTCCGGGGCAAAAAATTTGCCGAACATGATATTTTTGTGATCGACCTTCAGCCGAACGTCATTCATATCAAATAACTCGGCTATGATTTTTTAATTTTGTTCTGGCGGATATCCGAAAATAGTGCGCGCATAGATCGTCTTGTTTCTTTAATAGGCACACAATGGCGGCTATTAATGACGAGTTAACGTAAGATGAGGAGATTTTGGGGCTACTTCTTTAGTATTCCAACCGCTTCGGAAGCGGTTGGAATACTAAAGAAGCAGCCTCAAAATGGGTCTGACAGACGTCATTTTTAAAACATTTTCTGAGTGCAGGGCCGGATTTACGAATGGGCAGACTGGGCGGACGGCCAGGGCCCCCACATTTGTGAGGGCCTCCACAGTGAAGTTCGTCTTCCAAGGAACATAATATGACAAAATTCTCAAAGGCAATTTGGCAGGGAATTTTATCATATTATGTTTCTTGTAAGACGAACTTGATGCGTTGCCATTTTTTTCTCCCCCTCATAATCGATGGCAACAATTCGAAAAAACAGGGATCTGGGTGTTATGGTCGAGCCAATGTTTGGGCCGTTCCGGCGCCCCTGAGCTGCAGTGCTATTGGTGAAGTAGATGGCCGCTATAGGGGCTAACAATGATTGTGATTGGCAGGTATACAGGTTAGCACAGTGATGATGGTAGTGTTGATAAAAGACTTCAGCTATAATGGCAGTAGCTGAGGGCAGTAGAAGTGGAGCTATATATGTCAAAGTCTGGTAATATTACCAGTAGCGGAAGACGTGGTGAAAGAGCCGTAGATGTGTAATGTCAATGGCGGTAATTCAATTAAATTACAAACGAATAGAAGGCGAAACTTATATTCAAACTGCGGGCGGGTGTATTGGGCATCCTCTGGTTTGACGTGGTTTTATACCATCCCCGGTTGGTGACAACTAATGTTTCTGTTCAGTTGTGTAGTTTGTTGTCCAAGGGCGGAAACGTGGAACAGAATAATGTAAGGGAAGGAAAATATGACTGACCATAACCTTACTGGCTCCAGGTTACCTCTCCTGGTGTTTTCAATGCGTACCATGTTTCTTTTCAATGCTTTTTGGTGCTATCGCCAACTCCTCGATGTCCTCAGCGTGCAGTGTCAGATTCTATATGTTCTAAATGTCTGGATGCTGGACACAGAAATCATTTGAAAAGAAGCTGACATCTTCTTACGAAAATGCAGTATACCGCCTTTCACCGCACGGCAAACAATGGAAAACTAACCTGCATTGTCGGCAACAAAAAGATGTATGTTGTTTATCTCCTGTTTACCTCTTTGCAGATGTAGGTGTTCTGTACATCAACATGATACCTTAGGCATACCAGGAAGAAAACCCGCCAACTATAATACTTTTTCAAATCTGATTTGAAACTGAAATCAGTCATAAGCAGAAACGAGTTGAAAATTAAGCATTTTCATGAACATCTCTAATATTTCATGTCCATTCAGTTCCAGAAACATTGGAACTGTCCTTTTCAACTTGTAGTTGATAAAGTGTTAAAAATCTCCAGTGATGCTGGAAAATTGACTATAAGTCTCATTTGATGCTTAAATCAGGTCAGGTTGATGATAAGGAATTGTATATTTTCGTGACCAACGAAAATGCTTCCCCGACGTCATTTCAATAACAACAGTTAGATTGAAGTCGTCCCCATCCCCACCCCACACCACCACAACACCCGCTCATCCTTGTCTTTTATACACAACTAGTCCCTAAGATGTAATCTTTTCTGAACTGTTGTGAAAGATCAACAGAAAGATCACATCGCAAAACTTTTAGTTCTTACCTTTTCTATTGAAATAATCCATAAAATCCATTCTGATGTTCTTTTTTATTTTATGAATAATCAACTTTATGTAGTCTCAAACATGCCCAAATCATTAATTAAAACAGCTTAACTTATGTCAATCCATCACATTCAAATATAAGGTGTCATATATATATGTAATGTTCAGTGCAGAATAATTAATTCCGTTCAACTGAACTTGAGTCTTCGATCTTAACCTAAAGTTTGCAACGACAGTGTCTGTATTTTTTTAAAATAATTTAAACACGCCAGTGTTTTTGATTAACCTTTTCCTACATGAATATCAGAAGACACTTGCAAAAACTATATCTTGAAAGACTAAAAATTGTCATGTTTGTTAAAAAAACAGAGCTTATGACTGCTCATTGGGACGAGCTCAGTGAGCTCGAAAGCAGTGAGGGATCATAAACTATGTTTTTGAGGCATAAATTGTAAAGATAATAAAATTTAAATAGTGATTTTTGTGAATAGCGCTTGACGTTTTTTGCCAATACATCTGTCTGTCTGTATGTCTGTCTTTGGTGATGATGATTTTGATGATGATGATGATGTTGATGATGGTGATGGTGTTCGCGTCATAGCCTCTTTTAGAAAACTTTTCACCCCCCCCTCCCCCCCGCAAGAATTTTCCACCTGCCTCTTGTGAATACCACCTGACGAAGTCCGAATGCACCCACCTCTCTCCTTATGTTCGAAATATATGACTTTTTGATTAAACATGTTGTCTCAAGTCAAAAAAATTCCCTAAAATTTGGTATTAAAATAAGCTTCTGTCAGAAGGGATCATAGAAACAAATAAAATGCCATGAAATCTACCAAAGTTTATTCCTACTAATGTTATGAACTTGGGCACAGAAACCTAATACCTGTCAGTTAAGTGAATCTACAGAAAAAAACGCTCTTCAAATAAAAAAAACGAAAGCGCCGTCTTGTAGGGATTTTTGTCGGGTGGATGGGGGTGGGGGAGGGGGGGGGGGTTGTAGGTTACCGGGAGTGGCAAGATACAGGAATTGAACATTAACGGCTATATGCCGTGAAACTTAACTTCACATTTTTATAACTTTCAAGTTCAGAACGAATGATTTCATTCCAATATTATATGGCATTGTGGATATTATGTTGACTTTTGCAATTTTTGTGATTGATTTTTTCCATTTTTTCCGGTAAGTGTTAATTCTTGTAATGATTATGCAGTAATTACAGTTGTTTGTGAGGGTATAATATGCACAAGCTGATAATCGCTGATTAGTCATTCAGATAACAACATGGCCGGGGAGAGTGTGTGTGGGGGCGGGGGGTGGTAGTAACTCCGGGGCCCGGACCTTTAGTGGTGTCCGGGCTTCACCCAGCATTCTTGGATCAGGTCTGGGTCTCCCAATGTTCTGACTCCTGTGCCAAACCTTTGGCCCCCAATCCCCCAGCGAGAATCAGCAAGGTAAGTTGTCGGTCGTATTGGAATACTAGTTGCTACTCATGTAAAGAAGGAATGGGGGTGTTCGGTAGAGATTTTCATTCTGTTTACCCTTTACTTAACATGAAAAGCAGACGATACTTTCAAACAAAATTATTGAATATCTATTATTTCCATTTTTTGCGTCAAAAACATAGCTTATGATTCCTCATTGGAACGAGCTCGTTGAGCTCGTTCCAATGAGGGGTCATATGCTATGTTTTTGAGGCAGAAAAATGAAAATCGAACGGCAATATTTGTGAATAGGGCTGGCCGGTTTTGGCCGTTACGTTGGGTAATGGGTTGTAAGACTGTTATCTATATACATATGCGCCAGACCCGGTGTTATCACTTCAAGAATTCTTCACTTTGGGAACTTCGGCATCTGCATCAGTATCCCGACACTTTTGAAAAGGGGCCCGTCACAGAATTAACCCTGAAGACGAATTTCCTCTCCCCGTCTCTGGATAACAGTTACACACTGCTTGACAAATCTTTTATTTCAAAAAGGTTTAATTACTGTTTTGGAGTTACGTTTATGTTATGAGTAACTGTTTCGTATATAATGTTTGTAATTTCTTGAAACCGGAAGTCTGGTTACCGACTAGAGCTGAAGAACGGCAGGTTACCGTCGTTGAATGTAATGAATGTTTAAAATTCACAAGTGCTTTTAGTGAGCTAATTTTCCCACAAAGGGATACGCCTTGCGACAGAACTGTTGTAAAACAAATAAACTTAAAACAATAATCTTCTTTATATAAAGAGGAATGCTTTAATTTCCTTAAACTTGCCATCGCACAACATTACATTCTGGCTCGCCACCATGGTGGGACTCAAACCTCTACCATCGCCGAACTGGAACCGAATAGAGCTCGCCCTCTAATAGTTTTAAAGGCGTTGAGGGATTGAGTATTGACCATCTAACACTCCAACGTAAACTGCCGGGTATTCTAACCGCGTGCATAACCCCCTCAGACTCCATTTTGGGCAATAGGAAAGCTAGGCCTGTGTGATCCAAGGAAAAAAAATAAGGTTAACCGGGTCGCAAGGGTTTTGTAAATCCCACATCGCCCCTGCGCGCCTTCGGCGCGCTAAAACCTGTCATTCATCTTCAAGCAAGTTGAGAAAAATGAATTTGAGGACAGGCCTTTCTTTTTAACACTGTTGTGAGAAGACGGAAACAACTGGATTTTCCACGAAAATATCCACTACACCTGGTCGAGGAACACAGAGGCGGACTGGCCGTATGGTGCCCCGGGAAATATTCCTGTGGGCCACCCTATCGGAAGCCTCCCAGAGCCCCCAAAATTTACGCAGTCCAACACCTGTTGGCGCATGAAATTTCGTGAAACTTACCAAAAGGCGAAATGGATTTAATTGCATAGAATGTCGGTTTATCAAAATGCCCTCTGTGTGGACTGCCATTGACACCATACCACCAGTCTAGTCTGCCATTGGCAGTCCACATATATGGCATTTCGATATACCAGCAGTCTAGTCTGCCATTGGCACCATACCACCAGTCTAGTCTGCCATTGGCAGTCCACATATATGGCATTTAGATATACCAGCAGTCTAGTCTGCCATTGGCACCATACCACCAGTCTAGTCTGCCATTGGCAGTCCACATATATGGCATTTAGATATACCAGCAGTCTAGTCTGCCATTGACACCATACCACCAGTCTAGTCTGCCATTGGCAGTCCACATATATGGCATTTCGATATACCAGCAGTCTAGTCTGCCATTGATCGGTCATATGCAAGGAAACAGCGTTCTTTCGGTTCAAAAAATCAAAATGTTCTCACATTAGACCGAACTATGGTCGATCTGATGAGTCCTGTGTTGCAACCATTTTTTGCCAAATGAGCGATAGAAATGATAAAAGAAAACATCGAAAATGTCCTCCATGTGGACGGCCATTGATCGCTCTGATGCAAGGAAGCAGCGTTCTTTGAGTTTAAACAATCAAAATTTTGTCCCGGTCCGGGAGCCCCTTAATACGTTTCCCGGCAACTTTTTTGGCCCAGTCCGCCCATGATAACTGATAATGCACATATTTGGGCTTTTTTTCATACTAAAGACGTGAACGTATTTCATCATTATGTGACCGTTATCATTGTACCACATGTGTTCAAACAACGACATCTGGTGATCTGTGCTGACTTTATTGACGTCACAACCTCATTATTACTTCGACAATTAGATCAGTGATCGCATACATGGTCATACTTCATATATAAGGGCACCACGTCCATTGTTAGTGGTATACATGGGGGTAAACCCTTTTGGGAGAGGGGAGATATATCCCGTCTTTATTCGTATTTGTGTCGGGGACTGGCCTATATATTTTCCTCCTTGCAGTTTTCTTCGCCGTGTATTGACGGAGGCCAGTCTTTCATCCAATAAATGTATTTTAGTGTGTGCAATTCCTAATCACCTGTATATATATAACGTGTTAGTGAGAGGTGGAGATATTTCTAATTCTTCCCTTTGATTTTAAAGTGCGCAGAGCTGAGGGTGTCGTACATGTAGAATATTACAAACAATCATCCGATACAGATCAGTATTATATCGTGTTAACGAGATCAGATCGGCCAGATGAAACAATTCGCCGAAGGCAAATCTGGTCTCGTCAACGGGATGGAACGGGATGGAATATGACCCCCGAGTGATCACTTGTCGCATTAATTTGTTTATTACATGTAATGGACGGATAATTAAATAACATAGAAATTATATTAATCAGGTGACATATTACTTCAGAAATTGCCTGTATCTATCTCGTAATTCAGAGAGGTGTAAATTCAACTTGATTGGGAACCTCTTTCAAGAAGATAAATTCTTTTACCTTTTGGGTGGGTTAGATCCACGAAAATTATTGCGTAAAGCATTTTCAAAGCTTTTATTACGCGCTTATAAAATTGTCGCATCGTAATTCTGTGAACGTCACGTGAACGTGGTTTGCGACAGGCATGCCATGAATTTAGAAATTTTGAACTTGAGAGAGACTTTCGTTTTCCTGGGAACCATATTTGATGGCCGAGGTATTGTGGTATTGGGGGGGGGGGGGGGGAGGGTGATGGTGGTAGTTTTGAAACAAATATTGTAACTGCTGATATATGTGGAGAATAGATTAACACTAATGTGGGCTTCCATCAGCTGGAGCCAATGCTAGAAAACTTTTACAATTGTATTTTTTAAAATTGTATTTTCTTCCTATTAATACAAGTGACTAAAATGAATCATTAGCATTTTAAAAGATATGGCAATTTGCCAACTGGCAAACTGCCACATCTTTTAAAATGCTAATGGTTCATTTCAACCCATTTAAAGTCTTAACTAGAAAATACAATTCTAGAAAATGCAATTGTAAATTTTTTTTATAGTATTGGCTCCTGGACAGTAACTTGTATTCTCTGGAAAATGTTAAGAAGAAATGGCAAACATCCCCGGTGGTTTATTGGCTGAATTTATGCTTGTAATTTTTTAATACCTTTTCACATAATTTGACACATAGTCCCCTGATGGTAACTTCACTCTCTGACTGTTTCATTGGTAATTCACATTATACATGTTCTTTACACTCAGTTTACACTATTCTTTGCATTATACAAGAATTGCATTATTGTTATTTGTTATCGTTTATCGGGTAATAAATACAAAATATCTTTTAATATCGGGCCGTCTCAAATCATCCTGCATTCAGTTGTGACAAATGAATGTCACCACTTATTACATTTTAGTTACTTAAATTCTGTAAGTAAATTTTGGGCTATTTGTGTGTTGTCTATGTACTCCCAGTATACAAACCCGAGGCCCAATCATGAGTTTGTGATATATGCATGGAGTAGCGATCGTAGTCCTTTTCATGAAGTTCGGGAATGAAAACAGAGAACTATACGTGATTCTTCTACATGGATAAATCTACTGAGTTATTTTCAACATTTTATATCAGAATAAAAGCGAACAAATTAATATTTATTACATAAAACTTAGAAAGGATTTGATATATTAATGTGATCAAAGAATGATTTATGTGTGTCTCGCAAGATGGCAAACTGAATGTCGGCAATTTTAGGCTGTATACTTTCTCATAAACATGTAAATTGCCTTTCACATTATAAATTATTGTGATGAACTGACGGTAACATGGTCTCAGGTTTGCAGCTCGGAGCTTATGTTTAACCGAGACGCTTCGCGTCTCGGTTGAACATACGCTTCGAGCCGCACACCTCAGACCATGTTACCGTCAACTCATCACAATAATGTGTATGTTCCAATAAGACACTACCCATAGCCTAAAACCTTCACATACACAAGAGGCTTATTTACTAAACTTGTGATCGTTAAAAGTTGCCTTGTTCAAGGAAACTTTTAACTATCACCTTCAAATCGTAAATCGGTTTGTAATATAAACAACACCTCATCCGGAACACCGTCTGCTGCATGAGTGAAAATCCAGAAAAATGAAGCGGCTTGCTAGTCACTCCGTTGGTGAAGCCATTACGAAACGGGCGACGTCATTTCAAATATTTCGCGTATTGACGTCAGACAGTAACATTTGCCACTTGAGCCATAAACATAGAATATACTAAGCGAGCTCTCGACCAATCAGAAGAGGAGGATTTTAGCCTTAACGGAACATTATAAGTTATTCTGTTTGTTGACAGGGGACATGGTCTCACGTTCCCTGCATGAAATTTATATTCCACCGAGGCGTCAGCCGAGGTTGAATATATGTTTCACGCAGGGAACGTGAGACCATGTCCCCTGTCAACAAACAGAATAACGCATATGTCCCGTTCTTACGGAAGTAAAATTGAATTGGAAACGAATATTAGAAAGAAGACGTTGTTTCGGTAAGGTGTTTAGTTTTATCATAGCAGACTGGTGTGATTTCCCTTTATTCAATGTTTACGTACGCAATCAACGGGGCGAGATGCTCTCGATTCGTTTCAGTTTATGTAACAGTAAATTCATGAAAAGAGACCTTATAATCTAATCGGTTTCATAAATAATTACCCATGTTTACATAACTAATCTTTTTGTAAGTAATAACGGTACTTTTGTTTGAATTTTACTTCAGTTAAATGTATTTGTCTCAGTTGATTTCAAGTGAAAAAAGACATTGCGATGAACCTTTGCTCGTGACAACGAGCCGCTTTCCTTGACAGTGGACATAAGAATCGCTGACAGTAGACATATGCGCGTGCCCGGCGACATAAAATAAAACCAACGAGGCATTGACCAATCACTGCAAGGTATTGCGGTTGGTATCGGAACATATGTATATATATATTTTTTTATTGCGTACGTAATTTCATGTGTGTAGTCGAGATGGTCCTGTGAAGCTTAGAAATTCGATTTGGCTCGAAATCTTCTGTATGATTTAATTCGATGTGAGTGATTAGCAAAGTTTCGAATCGTCGAGATGTTCTCAAAATCCTTCTTGGTGTCTTATATTGAACTGTTGTTGTACCATCAGATCTCGTGCATGTACAGGGGACCTGATGATGGAAGACTCGTTCATACACAGAACCTCACGTGCGTGTGAATGGGTTAATCGATACGGCACAAGTGCCGTATCGATTAACCCATTTACACGCACGTTTCGTTCTGCGTTTATTACACGCCTTCACATCTATAAAAACAATTATTAGAAGGACACTCAGCAATTCATTTGACAACCATCAACAAAAAGAACACATTTTATCGCCAACCAAATTTGAGTACTCATACTCTTCTTCTGGATATTCATTATCCCCTTCATATATCGACTTTATTTCTTCTTCACTATTTTCGTACACATTAAACTCATCATATCCTTCAATTTTACACATTTTATTTAGTTATTTCGCAATCGGTTCAGTTTCCGGTGATCAATCATCTGCTCAACGATTTCCCTTCGGCACATGTGTGCAGAACGGATTTTCATTTTCCGCATGGTTTAGTGTTGCTGTAGATGGGAATTTCATAGAACATGCGTTTAATAAAATGAGGTTCCACCTCCGAAATTGCTTGCATTCTGATTCCGGGTTTTTACAATTTCAGGCTTGATTGACTTGCCCAAACAGACGAGTCGACACTGAATACAATACTTCAATGGAAACAGTCAACGTCTGAACAGGTAGAATATCTACAACTTGAAAAGTAGGGAGATTCGATTCAAGATTCGGTTCGATTCGAAAAGCTCTGCCTGATTCGATTCAAGATTCGATTCAATCCGAAATTTGATATTCGTGGGGCACTTGTGGTCGGTCAACTAGGCAAAACGTAAGACATTCTATAATAAGCTGGTGGAAATTTATTACATAAAATATTAATTATATATAACAGTACAGTATTGGTATACAATCATCAACTACTTGTGACAAATGACAGTAAAATTCTGTAGTACGTATTTCTATTTCTGTTGTCTAATTGAAACTGCATTGTACGTTGTAGTATTTCAAAGCTTCTTGAGATCAATCAAACGAAGTATAGTGTGTCAAATGTTCAGTTCTCAGTTGACCAGTTAGCTTAGTTGATGGAAGCTTTGTAATCAGGACCGTAACTATTTTCAGAGATCGTGGGAGGGATGCGGCCCATGTTTTCCCGACCACAACATAAATGGCGGTTCTTAGGTACACATACATGCACATGCTTCCCAGTAAACGAGGGGCATAGCTACGGTTTCCTATTGAGGGCGTTTGGGGGCATAATTTTTTAGGGGTGCCAGGTCGATATATGCCACGGGCATATCCGAAGGCGGTAGGTATGGCCTTCCATATTGGTGGGGGTTCGGGGCTCCCCGAACACCATCAATGGGAGGGCCATACCCACCCCCATCTCAGGCCTGCGGTATCTCCTCCCATTGATGAGGTGGGGCCCCAGAGAAAATTTTGAAAATTCAAAACCCTCAGAGCGAATCTGGGACCCTCTGGTGCTTTAATCTTCTCATTTTGACGGGGTGGGGCACTGTAATTTTAAGGGGCTATTCCCCCCTGACTATGCCACTACAGTAAGCTATTGAGAGAATGGGTCTACAATCACCGAAATTATGTATGACAATCGGAAATGTAGTGGTAAAAGACGTGGCAGACTGAAAATACTTTAATTCATGAGCACGAATTACTATTTCGCGAGCAAGATTTTTAATTCATGCGCACGAAATACTAATTTCTGAGCACGCATTACTCTTTCGTGAGCACGAATTACAACTAATTCTATGGTTGTTGTGGCTAGCGTTCAAAGCTAGATCGCATGGTGTTGAGGTATAGACTACCCATACTATAGCACTAGACGCTGGAGTCTATTCCTCAATACCACGAGATCGCAAGCTTCATGCTACCAACTACATCTATAACGCCTCCACGTATACGACATTAGGTGGGCTAACAAAATGGAAAAGCAGAACATAGCAACACAAGAGGTATGTACACTCTGTACTCTACTGCCATACCGTTCCGTCGACCACAGCGCTAGAACACCATCCTATGAGAACCCCACCCTATTACCTTGTCACATAATGTGTAATGGTAAGGTGGTTTAGTATAAGGCATACCTGTGAGGTGGTATAGTATAAGGCATACCTGTGAGGTGGTATAGTATAAGGCATACCTGTGAGGTTGTATAGTATAAGGCATACCTGTGAGGTGGTACAGTATAAGGCATACCTGTGAGGTGGTATAGTATAAGACATACCTGTGAGGTGGTATAGTATAAGGCATACCTGTGAGGTGGTATAGCATAAGGTATACCTGTGAGGTGGTATAGTATAAGGCATACCTGTGACTGTGAGGTGGTATAGTATAAGGCATACCTGTGAGGTGGTATAGTATAAGGCATACCTGTGAGGTGGTATAGTATAAGGCATACCTGTGACTGTGAAGTGATATAGTATAAGGCATACCTGTGAGGTGGTATAGTATAAGGCATACCTGTGAGGTGGTATAGTATAAGGCATCAGATGGGTTAGTAGTACTGAGGGCTAAGGGTTTATCAATGAGGATACAGATAAATCACACATCACCACCACGCCAGATATTATCTCGTGAAATATATTATCTCTTGAAATTGTAATTCGAGTACGCGATTAAGTAATTCGTGCTTAGGAGAAAGTAATTCGTGCTCACGAAGTAAAGAATTGCGCTCAGGAAATAGTATTTCGTGTGCACCCAATTTGTAATTAGTGCTCACGAAATATAGTAAGTCGTGCTCACGAATTACTAGTTCGTGTGCACGAATTAAAAACGTGATCTATCATGTCACCTGGTTTCCGGAAATAAGCTTCCCACTTTCCCTAACAGAAATGGAGATATTATGAGTGGTGATCATAATAAGAATAGTCCATTAGACGTCCACTTAATATCCTGTAACTGCTATAGGAAGAACTATCACCATTCTGGATGTCAGGTCGCTGTCAGATCTTTCTCTTACTACAAATCTCGGGCGCCGAGTTTCCATGAACCTGAAAAAAATTATAAGATCATGTTAATAATTTGTCTCGTTTTGGTGATAAAATTGACAGCGGAAGTACCGACCACAGATCCTCATGTAAACACAAAAGCAAATTCGCACGCATGTACGGCTCCTGCTCAGTGAAATCGAGAAAAAAATAACAGCAACTCTTGATAATCTGACGATCATGGTTTAAATAAAATATACTCAAAGTAGCTTGGTATACCAAATGTTCACCACTCGTGGTGAACATTTGGTATACCAAGCTACTATGGGTATATTCTATATATATACTGGAAGCAGAAATGCAGCATTTGGCACTAACATTTGGCAACAACAATATACCTTTCATTGGTCTCAAAGACTTTGTGGTTTATTGTTTCGGTGCGTTGTTTTCGATAAAATCCCCGTCTGACGTCACGGCCGAGACAGAACTCACGCCCGTCAAGTAATCTATAGCTATTGTCATAATCATGGCTCTTTGTGATTGGTCAGATGAATGAACAGTTTATCCGTTCAAACTGCTTCTTATCAAAGCATTGTTCACGGGTCGATCCCCGCCATGGGTAATTGATATTTACTTCTTCAAAATTTTTTTTTCAGCTATAATTGGGTCAAGGGTGTTGCAGAAACATGAATATAGTAAAATATATAGCAATGTGTCCAGCCTCTTCTGTATATTATCATTCATTGAGGCGAAACAATAACTGTTTCGATGTCAAATTTGTTCCAGCAGACTATTCTTCACAGATAATTGATATCTAATGTAACAACTCTTGACCAATTGGAGGGCTTCATTTTAAACCGCGATAATATTAATATCTGCATATAATGGTATTTTATATTATGGGTTGGGTCTTGATGGCTTTCGTGGCTCCTCTGCGTCTCCTCCTTTGCGGCTGCTGGACGTGGAAGACTACCACTGTACGGATAAATGGGTTAGTTTACCCCACATCGTTCCCGTGAGCATTGATTGACGCTTGATTTCATATGGCATATGATAAAATATTACTACACAATGATCAAATAATATTTCGACTGCAATAACACTGTTGATGTATAGAGTGTGGGAAATCGTGGGCAAAAGTTAAAGCTGTATATTGCTTACACCATTGTACTGTTATACACATTTTCCAATGTGAAAAGTGGCGTTTTGTAAATAAAATAACTTACCAGACACCATCGATTTGATCGTATTTATTTTGTTCAACATATTCTTGGTATCTTCCGGTAGTTGATCTTTCAGGGTTTTGATTGCCTGTGTGATTTCTTCTTTGTTTGTAGCTGAAAAACATAGATTCAAGGGACTTTATAAATTGCTTCGAAATTTATTTATGTACTGAAAATGAAATGCATTGTCGCATGGGAGATCTATCTTTGAAATGATATTTTTTTCCAGAAAAGAAGCCCAGTATTTTTCAATTATTTTCTGCAGGAAAAATACAAACAATATCTTCAAACACACGAATAAGAACAACAATGGTGACCTTCGAACTCGTAAGACCGAAGTTTCGGACCAAGGCATAATTTCGTCCCATTTTTATCTTATATTATAAGAGATGTACACACGGAGCTTTGATGATAAAATCATAACTGCAGTCTGCAGCCAGGCGGCTGCAGACTGCAGTTATTATTTTATCCTCCCTTCATATTGATATTGGACTGACCCACCACACTCCAAGTGAACACAAAGGCGACCATTCCAGGAAACGGGGGTTTAAGGGGTTAACGTATTGGTTTTACAACAACGATCTGTTCTAAGATAAAACTTTTCTGGAGTGACTGCAGGCCTTTACAAAGTAAAAAATAAAATTACAAGTAACCTTTTATCAGGTGAACACAGCGAACACAAAGTGTTATTATCATTTTTCTTAAGAATACCATAGTTCTGGAAGACTTAATAACAAATATCAAGTTTAATCCCAGTAAACAGTCATTCTATTTTTCTGAGGTTCACTAATTTGGGCGAACGATTAGCGAACGGGAATATCCTTCACCAGATGTGTGCAAGCATGTGTTTGAATAGTTGGTCAAGAATGCATTTATTTTTTCAAAGAAATAGTCAACTTCAACAGAAAGTCACAATATTGAGTAGAACAAATGCCATCAGAAGTCAAAATGGGTTTGATTTAATCACAACAACCTCTCTTGCTTATTTTAATGACTGCACAACGCCCAGCCGTTAGTAGTTCGTCGGCAACTGTTCAAAACAATAAGTCACAATATTAATAGAATAGAAATGTGTCTCTTATGAAGATAATCCATAGATTTGAGGTTATGAAAACCAATAAAAAGTGTATCCCGATGTTGGTGTTGGTGAGTCTGTATTCGTATTTTGGTCACGAGGGAGACTGAAGTCCTTTCATCTTATTAACAAATATTATTAGTAAATTTGGCTTCAGCACCACAATTATCCACATTTATCTATTTGTGCATGTGCTTTTTGTCTGTATGGTGTCTTTTTTTTTTCATCACATGTATCTCGCGACTCAGATACCAAGGTCATAACAGGCATACGACTATGATTCAAAGCAACGCGACTTTAAATTATTCTTCTTTGGTTTAGTAAAAATAAAACACCATTAGATTTAGTAAATATAATGAAATTTTCTTAAACCTTTACCCAATGTAACGGCCAAAACCGGATAGCGCTATTCTCAAAAATCGCCAATTAATTTTCATTATATTTTCATTTTTGTCTCAAAAACATAGGTTATGAGCCCTCTTTGGAACGAGCTCGTCGAGCTCGTTCCAAGGAGGGGTCATAACCTATGTTTTTGGGACAAATATGAAAAAATTAGTTATTTAAGAATTTTGTTTGCAAGTGTCGTCTACTGGTCATGCTTGTTAAGAGGTTAAGCACAACGCAGTCACAGACCTAATAGCTTCATTAATATTTTGTCTACTTTTATTGGGGTTTAAGTTTAACGACACTTTCGACAGCCAGGGTCACCTCCTGTCGGGCAGTATTACAGGAGGAGGAAGTCGGAGTACCCGGGTAGAACCATCGAGCAGCAGCGAGCAACTGCCAGACTTCTCAACGTACCAACTCCACACAAGTAGTATTATTTATTTATTGGTGTTAAGGTCACCTATTTCTGCACAATGGCTAATCATGACCACGACAGTTTTACGGGTGGAGGAAGCCGGAGTACACGGAGAGAACATAGTAACTCCACACCAGCAGAGTTAGCCTTGGTTGAAGACAGGTGCACCACCGACGTGCAGTACGCCTTAGTACACAACGTCACCGTGCCCCCACGTGGGCAATGAGGGTGAAGTGTCTTGCCCAAGGACACAACGCGGTTGCCGCAGGTGGGATTCGAACCGAGGGCCTCTCGGCTTGCAGTCTGCACCTCTACCTACTGAGTCACCACGCCCCCCCCCCCCCCCCCACAAGTAGAATTAACATTGGTTGAAGGCAAGTGCACCATCAACGTGTAGTACGCCTTACTGCACATCGCCATCGTGCACCCACGTGTGAAATCGGGATTAGGTGCCTTGCCCAAGGTCGCAGCGCAGTTGCCTCTGGTGGGGATGGAACCGTGTACCTTTCGGTTTGAGATCCAGTACCGTATCCATCGAGTCACTGTGCTCCCATTTTGTCCAATAATGACGAAAGTGATTAATGAGTATGGGATAGGGATTGTTATTTAACAGGTCTCACATCCGACCAATAGATCTGTGTTCGAATGGCTGCATTTACATGGTCAGCGTCCTTAATGTTTTAACCTGCAGCAGTTGAAATATTAATCGGACATGTTACAGTACGTTGAGAATGTTTTATCATTAAATCACCCGTAGAGTAGAGATTTTACCCAAGCAATAAATGCAGATTTGTTGCAAAGCATACCAAGAACAGGCAAAGTTTCAGCCAATGGATCTCCGGGTTAAACCCGGAGATCCACTGGCTGAAACATTGGTTGTGTTCTTTGTCTACATGTACAGAAAGTGATACTTTGGGTGATAACTCCACTCCATCTAGATACAATCCACTCTCCACATACTGTAGGTGTTTTTGTTGATCTTACTAGCTGGTCGTTGGCCGCAATTTTAAATGTCATGCAATTCTGAAATTGTCTGTACTAACTTTTGTGTGTTCCTTTTGAATGTGATCACATAAACCTATCAAATAAATAAAATACTTAGATACTCACGGAATTTTTCTATTCCCATATGAGAAAGATCCGGTAGTGACCCATCGAAATCTCCGATGTGGGGTTCAAGTAACTGTTGAACTGGAGGTGGCATTTTCCTCTTCATTTCTTCAACAGCGCGTTTTACTTCCTCTTTGTCAGTAACTAAAAAAGATAAAACACACACATCAATAATTACAAATAGACTTCTCGTCAATGTTTGAAAGGGTTTGTAAGTCTAATATAAATGAGGGAGATTTTGACTTATTATACGCTAAACGATAGCTTATCGAAAAAAATTAAGGAAAGACAGAAATCGTATCCTCCACTGTGAAGATATAGAAATTTTCACTTTCACGGTATTAATCAAAATGGTGGCTTTCTAAGCATCACTTCAAGGTGAATACGAGTCAACTTATCACTGGAAATGATCAATTTGTTCTAAAAACGTATAATGAAAAGAAAATCTACTGTTATTGAGTGGATACTGATCATTTTCAGCAATAATTTAACACGTATTTACCTGGAATTGATGCATGAAACCCGCCAGCTGAATCAGATCGCAAGACGCTGCCTGTTCCGAGTATCGATCAAATCAATTCCGCGTATCAATGCGCATCAACTATTTTCTTCCTTGCACCATTCGAGATTGAAACCAGTGGAATTATCGATAGGAATGATCAGATTCTTATAAAAAACGTATAATAAAAAGAAAATCTAGTGTTTTTGAGTGGGAGTGCTCGCGAAAAATAAATATTTGTCTCGGTCACTCGTGAGATAATTTTCGGTATCCACTCAAAAACACTAGATATCATCTATGCACCAATTAGAAATGAAAGACACCCGAGAAATTGTTTTCATGAGTTCTTTCATGCGACCCCTTTAGATATATGTTTACTTGATTTGTAATTAACGCCGTGCTGATTGTAATGTCACGGAATGTTTTCCACCACTCTGTTTTTCTTTTGTTTCGCTATGAATTTAACCAATTATATCTTGTTTGACAGAGATAACTGAGCTCTGTCAAACAATGTATATTTGGTTAAATGTCAAACTGCATTGTGGAAAATATTTGTTGCTGAAAGCTTTGCCACGTTGACACCATGTGCAGTGGGCAAAGCAATGGAATAACAAAGTAATGCTGATATGCTCATCAGGATTAGTGTAAACGCTAAAATTTGCAACATAAATTCTAGCAGATTATGCCACGACTTTTCTCTATTTAGTCGATAATATGCTGCGGTGTAACACACTGTTGGAAAGGGCCCCGAGAACCCTTTCCAAAAATGAATTACATCACTCATTTTTTCTTCATCACTGTAATCTTGATCGAGGTTTCAGCAGAGTCAACAAACGAATACCAAAGTTATTTTCAGTAAACTCGTTTGGTAATTGTCAGAGGTCTGATGAAGTGGACGAATGGGCAAGTGATTGCCTTAATTATTTTGTGGATCGTGAGAGGCGAGCGAAATGACGGTTCACCCAGTTTGTACAAGCCTGACGTCAAAAGAGACAATTTCGTATCGTAATATTTATCAGGTATTCCCAGTACCAGTTTCCAGATTGACCACCCGACCACTTTTTCGATCACAGTAGTGTAATCTCTAAGTCCAATGGGATTGAAGGAATGAATTACGAATGAAGCACGTTAGCCGTTCACTAAACGTAATGGCATATACGGTAAGTGCTATCCACAAAAATAGCTATTCAGATTTTACGAATTCTTGTTAATATCCGCCTTCAAAAATATAGAATAAATAGGTACTAGGGTCGGTAATCAGATTTAAACCACGAGTGAGATAAGAGTTTTAACCACGAGGCTCTGCCGAGTGGTTAAAACCCTTATTCTACGAGTGGTTTAAATCTGATTAACGACCCTAGTCCATATTTGTTTTATTTATACCATGTTCTTAATAAATAATCAACTTTGTCACTTAAAAAGGAGAAAAAACGATGCTTTCTATCGCAAACACATGCGTTTGTTTTGTTTACATCTGCTCCGGTGGGCAGTACTTACGGCTGCATGTGAATGCTTGATTGACAGCTAGACACATCTTAAAAGTTGATTGAATTTACCTTGCTTTTTCAGTCAAATTATTATTAACAATTCTTAAATTTTATTTAAAATATTTAATTGTAGGTATTTCAAACTTAACAAGTCATTGCACATAGTAGATAGTACCGCAAAACGCCGTAGGTTTGAATGAAACATCGCGAAGTGTGAATGTATCGAAGTCGGCAAATTGGGTCACGTCAAAGGTTAAGTTGGATGTAGTTCCTACTATAGGTGCAAATGTTTGTAATGGAATTCCCACAGCGGTAGTGGGGTTAAAAGCTCAAATTTAACATCCGGGCTTTCACAGTTAATAACATAGGTGAGCATGGTATAAATAGCTTATAACAACACATCCCCTACATACACACACACGAGCTCATAACGCTCGTACCAATAAGAACAAAAACTTCGGCTAAAAATGAAAGTGTCTAGTTACTCAAGATTTTATTTTAAGTTTTACGACTGTCGTGTTGGATAAAGGGTTAACCCTAAAAGCTACAGATTAATTTTTATGTTAGTTACTATCTTATATACATCTACACAGCTGCAGATGATTTAACCATTTACCTAACATGAAAAGCAGACGACACCTGCAAAAACAAATCTTGAATAACTAATTTTTTCAATTTTTTGTCTCAAAACCATAGGTTATGACCCCTCATTGGAACGAGCTCGACGAGCTCGTTCCAATGAGGGGTCATAACCTATGTTTTTGAGACAAAAAATGAAAAAATAATGAAAATTAATTGGCGATTTTTAAGAATAGCGCTGGCCAGTTTTGGCCGTTACGTTGGGTAAAGGGTTAACGGTGTTTCTACATTACTGCTGGCTGACCTTTACAGGCAGCCAACAATGATGTAAAAAAGCATTGCCAAGCTAAATGCAGCCTAACGCCTGTGACGTCGAGTTCTCAAGGAAGAATACACTTGGGCGCATATTCATTTCGCCTGAAAATGCATGAACACAAAAAAGCTTTAGTTATATCTAGTTGAGTGTTGGGATCTCATATTTGACCTTCATCTTGAAGTTCAGGTACAGTAACTTGGAAGATTCATATTCTGTGGATAAAGTGAAACTATTTTGCCTGCATCGATTTGCCTTGTTACACGGGTACTCACTCTCTCATAAAGTGTAACACGGCATAGAGATGTGAACAAGTTTTCAGAACTAAAAATAATTTAGCACCTCTACCACAAATGGTGGGAGTGTGTGGAGAAGCAATTCTAAAACTTACGATTGATTTTGGGACCTTGATTAGCTGGAGCACGTTGATATATCGGTGGACGACCAATCTGGTTCTCGGTATTCAAACCTATGTTCTGATTCATCAAATTACCAACATTTCCCATCTGGCTAATTTTATTTTGGAGTGCCTCTTGTATCTTATCCAATCCGCCATATTTCTCCAGTTTGTCGTTGATATACTGTTGCAGATTGTCTGACCCTCCTATTTTGGCCAATTGCTTGTCAAGAATACCGTGCGCGACGGGTGGGAGTGATTCTTTCAGCCTCTCGAAAGCTTTGTTCAGCGACTCTTTGTCGGTTGCTATAAATAGAAAGAAAAAGAATAATTAATTTCTGTTAATGACCATGAATATTGGATGTTGCCCAAACGCCTCACAGAACAACCTTTACGGTCAACAAAAGGTGCACAATAATTGTACATGATTTACGAAATTCCTTGCTGAACGTGTGTGTAAAGGAATGCCAAGTGCATAATTTAGAAGTGGAGGATACCCTGGAACACAGTCTCTTAAAATATCCAAAATATCAGTCAAGCGGAATAAAATCCACCAGAGTATAACGGTGTTGTGGGATGGGAGAATGAAGAACATGTGGTTGCTGGGTGTCGCAACAGGGAGGGTTATAGTGTTTATCAGAGAAATTGAGAAGGATCAGGTACGGTATACCATCAATAGTTCGTTTCCAGGTGTTGGGGGAGAGAATAGATGTGGGGTTGGGTCGGCATTGGGTGCATAGCTGAAATCATGGCCTTCTCACCTGAGAACCACGACAAATCAGCGGTCGGCCGAAGTGTGATTATTATTATTATTATTATTATTATTATTATTATTATTATTATTATTATTATTAATTTTTTAAAAAAAAATGTATTATTATTATTATGGTAATCCACAGAAAGAAGTGATAAGATGACTGTTTTACACAACACCGCTAATACCCTTTGGTGTTGAGCGGTCAACTAAATATCATTGAATACAAGTAGCCACCGTCTTCCTTGCCCATATGATTGAGTGAACGGCTATTTGTGAAAAGCCGTTGTTATGTACGATCAACAGATTAATTCTTAACCCTCTATCTCTTGAATACTTTAAAAATATTCCATCAAATCTAGTCATGGCTGCTGTAAAGCAGCCATGACTAGATTTGATGGAAAATTTATGAAAAGCAGAGGAGAAAAAGTTGATTCTATATTTATTTATTTATTTATTTATTTATTTATTGGTGTTTTTAAGGTCACATATTTCTACACAATGGCTAATCATGACCATGACAGTTTTACGGGTGGAGGAAGCCGGAGTGCCCGGAGAGAACCACCGAACAACGGCGAGCAACTGTCAGCTCCCCAACATATTAACTCCACTCCAGCAGACTTAGCATTGTTTGAAGACAAGTGCACCATCGACGTGCAGTACGCCTTAGTCCACGACGTCACCGTGCCCCCAGATGGGCAATGGGGGTGAAGTGTCTTGCCCAAGGACACAACGCGGTTGCCGCAGGTGGGATTCGAACCGAGGACCTCTCGGCTTGCAGCCTTCACCTCTACCTACTGAGCCACCGCGCCCCCTAAAAGTTGATTCAATTTACAGGGGAAAGTGACCAAATTATACTTATTGTGGTGACAAGAGATTTTTTATCCTGTTAGGGATATGCGTAACCAGCATGCAATAAGTTAAATCTTTACCTACCATGTCGGAAATCCGTCCGGAGCTAAACGGACACATATTATTCGATCGTTTTCTTCATTTTTGCAAAACATAACTTATGCTTCTTCATTGGAAAGGGCTCGACAAGCTCGTTCCAATGATGGACCATGAACTATGTTTTGGAAGCAAGCATGAGAATATAAAGAAGTGGGAATATTTCACCGTTTTCTATTTAATCTAGGTGAATGGCTATCCAGCATGCTGACACCACTAAACGGTAATGCAGGACATGCTAAGATTTTGGACGGGGCAGAGCTATCTGGAAAGCTTTCTGGTATGGATATGTAAACATGATTAAACTTCCAACCAACACGTTCATTTAATGATCTTTATTAGGTCGCCTGTAAATGGCCTTAACCTTCTGCACTGTCAACATGCCGAAATTTCAAGTACATGCAGCAAGTTTTCTCACAATGCAGATTTGTGTGAGCGAGCTCAATGAGCTCTATCAGACAAGACTGAATTGGTTAAATTCCTAGTTGCATTGTGGGAAATGTTTTCAGCTTGAAATTTGCGTATTTCGACCAGGCCTTTAAATTGCAACAAACTCACTCCGGTAATCGATATCCCCAAATTACAGACAGAGTACCAAATTAGAGGGAATATATAAAATAAATAGGTACTGGGGCCGGTAATCAGATTTAAACCACGAGTAGGATAAGGGTTTAACCACGAGGCTCTGTCGAGTGGTTAAAAACCTTATTCTACGAGTGATTTAAATCTGATTACCGGCCCTTGTACCTATTTGTTTTATTTGTTCATATTCGCTCAACCCAGTAGATTTGTTTTGTTTTTAAACCCAACTGATTTTAGAGTGTAGCTATAAGGGAAACACTTTTTAGAAATCCAGGGAAATATTAAGAAGAAGCGGGGGTGTCACCTCCTAACTTGAAACATTTTGGAAACAATGGATGTCTAAAAGATGTATTTACCTGGACTCTAGTTCACAAATGGTAATCACTCTAGCGCCTAAAGGGCGTTTGTGAGCCTTCATGTAAAGAAGAAAATACACTCTAAAATCAGCTGATATAAAAATCAAAGTTGATTTGGGTTGATTTTTAAACCAACTGACTTTAGAGTATAACACTGAACTCCAAATTTCTGACATAACCCCCAACCCCATCCCCCCAATCAATTATACTATTAATAACAGGAAGACTGAAGTATAAAATAGTTGTTATTTGTACTTACGCATTCCGGCCATAACATCTAAAGGATCTGAAAATAACAAGAAAAATACAAATTAACGTTCATAATTTTCTTTAGTGACTTGTCGGATAATACTGAAGATTCCTTCCTGTGGGATGAAAAATGCATTGTTTTACTCTATTTATTCATTCTTTGTTTACTAAGTCGAGATCGTTCGGTGGGGGTAGAACCGCCACCAAAATCTACTTAACCAGAGTCGATCTGGCAGTATGGTGCACCAGGAAATTTCCCGGTGGGATCCTCCCCCCCCCCCACCCCACCCCCCAATTTACGCAGCCCAACACATGTTGGCGCATGATATTTCGTGAAAATGTCCAAAAGGCGAAATGAAACAGCGTTCTTTCGGTTCGAAAAATTAAAATTTTCTCCCATTGGGTCGAACTATGGTAGGCCAGATGAGTCCGGGGCCTTCTTTGGTGTAACCAACTTTTGCCAAATGAGCGACAGAGATGATAAAAAAAATGCCATCGAAAATGTCCTCCATGTGGAAAGCCATCGATCGCTCTGATGCAAGGAAGCAGCGTTCTTTCGGTTCGAAAAATCAAAATTTTGTTCAGGTGCGAGGGCCCCCATGGGACGTTTCCCGGCAACCTTTTTTTTACCCAGTATGTCCCTGAACTTAACTATTATGATATATAATATTATTACTTTCCAAAGTGTGATTTACTGGGATTTCCGGGTTTGATTATAAATAATAACTTCACAAGTGAATTATGCAATCAACAATTGGGTCCTGTATCCGTGCGCGCAAACGAAGACGCTTTGTCGTGGGTGTAATGGGGACTTCATTGTTTTCTGTTTTTTTAACCCTTTACCTAAATGAAAAACAGATGACACTTGCAAAAAAATTCTTGAATAACTATTATTTTCATTTTTTGTCTCAAAAACATAGGTTAAGACCCCTCATTGGAACGAGCTCGTTCCAATGAGGGGGTCATAACCTATGTTTTAGAGTTAAAAAAAATGAAAAAAATAATTAAAATTAATTGGCGATATTTGAGAATAGCGCTGGTCGGTTTTGGCCGTTACGTTAGGTAAAGGGTTAAATAATATAATTATCGTTAATAGTGAAAAGTAATAAACAGAGTAATCGCTTGACGGGACTGGTTACGTGAAATAATTCATTCGAGGCCAGGGACTATATTGTAAAACACTCGTGCGCATTCACGCACTCGTGTTTGTACAACGTCCCTCACCTCTCATGAATTATTTCACGTAACAAGTCCAGTCAAGCGATTACCACATCCGCTACATTTCTCATCGCAGGCTCCGTCACCACAGGCTCCGTGGGAAGGACTAAAGTATACAATGTAAGAAACAGATTAACCCTCTGCACACAGATGACGAAAAGGCAACTAGGAATTTACCCAGTTCAATCTTCTATGACAGAACTCAATGAGTGAGCTCTGTCAAACAATACTGAATTGGTTAAATTCCTAGTTGCATTGTGGAAAAACTTTGCAATTATATTGGCATGGCGGGGTTTCGAACACACGCCGAGAGACTTTCCTTTGGCACCAACCGCATAGCGAAACTATACTGAACCACGCACACCACTCGGCCACCGACAGACCACGCACACTACTCGGCCACCGATAATTTACAATTTTTACTTTTCTATTCTCACATCAATGTGCAAGGGGCTAAGACAAACAAGTCCAGTCAAGCGATTACTCTCTATATATTATTCTAATTATAATGATTTTTCGCCACCTGAAGATCGCAATACGAGCTCGGAATAAATCGTAATACTCCCCCACACAGAACAAAAAATGAAACTTAGTCTTTGTATACATTACAGAGTAGATATTGTATATGATGTATGACAATTGTCTCTTGTTCTAACAAGACTTTGAAAATGGAAACTTCGAAATTATGTTGTTTTGTTGTGTTTTTTATAGGTATTCACGCGCGTCATGTATTTTTATTGTAATTTTCTGATTTGGCATTGTTAATATACGACTTGAATATTTTAATTTTCCTTGATTTTGAAAAAAACTAACAAATGCAAAAAAATGAAATTTAGTGTTTCAAGAGCTAAAAGGGTTATGCAGTGAAAGGGTTAACCATTTGAACTCTAGTGGTATATTCCATGCCAGTTCAATGGCAGCAATTAGAAGAATCCATATTTATTATTTGGGGTAGACAAATCAATATTTTCAACGTGCAGCCTCCGTGCTGCACGTTGAAAATATTGATTGATCTACCCCACACATTTACTGCACAGCCATCCTTTTTTATGACGTTATGACGTTTCATGTTCCCGGTCGGAAAAGCGACCGTTTAAAGGGTTAAATATATCTGAATTTTTGCCCACAATATCGTTTGTAACCATGGAAAGAAAAAATTAGAAGGTCTTGAAATTCCGCCAAATCTTTTGACTGCAAATAATCTTCGCTTTAAACATTAGAAAGTGATGCTTTTATCTAAAAATAGTACAGTGGGAACCTTCAAGAGGAAAAAGAGCCCATTAATTTGAGAACAGTTTGTTATCCCAATAGATTCCACGTAGAGATTTACAAATTCATTTTTCTATTCATTTACCAAAAATCGGGGACGTCGCCTAGAGGGTATTTGGGAGAGGTGAGAATGATAAGTTAATTTTCTAACTGGTGGTTGGGAGGGTCCAGCAGACCAGCACGATATGGCGCAGGCATATTCCGAGTCTCGCAGGTCAGAGTTTGGGGCGACTTCGCGATGGTGGGATTCGCGAGGCCTCCCACAGGGAATTTTTTTTTATTTTTGAACCCCCGAATTTGATTCTGCGGCCTCCCTCTGGCTTAAATCTAATCATTTTATCCACATGAAAAATGCATCTCCCCAGGTAGGTCCATCTGCTTCCCCTTATTCTTACCAGGCTACACAAGGACTATAGACTTACGGCTGATCAGCCAATACCTACTCCTTCCAACTGACTACTCCGAGTCAGGAAAACGGAATGATGAATTCGAAAAACCGGACCAGTCACAGATTCGAGTCGGAATTTCGGAAACCATATTCAGCTAATTGGAAAAGTCTGAGAATTTGATCGAAAATTGGAAATTCACTTTGACTCTGACCGAAAAAATATGACAAGAGCAAATTCAATGGATATTAATGAATTTCCAACTTTTGGAATTTACATCACAGAATTCCCAACTTTTGAAATTTTAGGCGATAATTGGGTGGGGGTGAGACACTACTCCAGCTACGTCCCTGGTGAGCAGCTGCTTTCAGACCATTTGTCTTTCAGCGTGAAAACCAGGTAGCTACGTTTTATGGTCTGTTGGGTGCTGACAGTCATAAAAATACACCCCTCCTCTCCCAGCCGACACACCTTTCTCAGACTCGTGCAAATATACTTACTGAACGTTTCATCGTCTTCGTCGGATTCTTCTTCAAAAGTAACCACAGCATCCGCTGCTTCTCTCACCGCAGGCTCCGTCACCGCAGGCTCCGTGGGAAGGACTAAAGTATACAATGTAAGAAACAGATTAACCCTCTGCACACAGATGACGAAAAGGCAACTAGGAATTTACCCAGTTCAATCTTCTTTGACAGAGCTCAATGAGCTCAATGAGCTCTGTCAAACAATACTGAATTGTTTAAATTCCTAGTTGCATTATGGAAAAAAAACTTTACAATTATAACTTTTCTATTCTCACATCAATGTGCATGGGGCTAAGATAAACAACCGTGTGCGCAGTAATATTACCCAGTGTTAATAATAATAGAAGGTGGAGACACATTTGCACAATCAAAAATAGTTCTTGAAATATTTCCATTTTACCTCAAAACATGGCATATGATGATCCATAGTTAGAAGAATAGAATTATAAGCTTGTTTTCATGGCAGAAATTGAGAAAAATATTGAAATTTAAATGATGGGTTTTTTTTAAAAAATGTTCACAGCATATCGCCGTTATGTCAGGTATAAAAGGTTAACCCTTTACCCAAAGAATCGCCCGCATCCGCCCGCGTAATATGCAAATTCAGCAGTTGAAAAAAAATTTATTTTTCAAAAAATTTCAACAAAACCATATCATGTGACCCCTTCGTTGGAACGAGCTCGTCGAGCTCGTTCCAACGACGGGTCACATGATATGGTTTTGTTGAAATTTTTTGAAAAATTCAAAAAAAATTGATATTTAAAATAATAAATTTTGATATCGTCTGTGTTGGGTAAAGGGTTAAAGGGCTAACTGGATGAGTGCTAAAAGCCACTATCAGGGTTTTCAAAAAAATGAGGGTACCAGAGCAAAATCCACCATTTTTCTTGTTCATGTTTCATATTGAGATAAACGGAAATGACATTAGGTTTATATAGATTTCATTTATTACAAATTATTGGAGAGGGCCGACGAGCACTCTCCAATAATTTGTAATAAAACAAATTCTGAATAACAAATTCAGACCACCAAAAATAATCTAGCCCTCAACAAGTTAATTCTCTCATGTATGAGCCAAGAACACGGGCTTAAAAGCAGCGGTACATGTATTTCACCTTTTAAAGTGGATGTGTAGTACTATGAATTTAGCACAGATGGCAGTGCCTCATTGGTTTGCGCGAAAGGCTTGTGATCTTGAGGTCGCAAGTTCGAACCTAACGGGCGTCAATTGTAGCGTATCCTTGAGTACGACACTGCACCACACATCCTCAATTGAGAGCGCCGCGACACATTATCATTCCCACTAATCAGGGACGTGGCGACGGGGGATGTGTGTGTGTGTGGGGGGGGGGGGGGGGCGTGTCACTCCCACCAATCCTGGTCAAAATTTCCTACAGTTGAAAACCTGGAGGGCAAGTGATGAGTAGTTGGAAATTCCATCTATCTGAATTTTAGAGCTTCTTTGGTGATGCTGATGTCTCCTTCACTTCCCAAAATTCCAACTCTATTTCACAACTGCAAAAATTCCAACTGTTACTATTTACAACTACAGTGTGCCTAATATCGAGCTTCACGGGTATGCATGATGTCAATCGGTATTAGATTTTTATAGTACGTTTCCTTATCGTAATAAAAAAAAATCCTCGAAACACACTTCAAGAAAATCACATCATGAGCATTTATTTGTTCAGCACGTATTCAAGTCCCAGAATAATACCAAATAATAATAACGTGATAATTCTATCATAAATGTGTTGGCATTTCAGTTATTAGAATCAATTTTATGCCCCCCTTTCATGGCTTCATTTTCAAAAGTATTCTCGGTAGTGAATTTACTACTAGGGGAGGGACCGGGAGGGGGTTTCCCCTCCCGGTCCCTCCTCTAGTTGGAAATTCACTACCCTACACCTACACCCCCATCCCAATCGGAAACCTGTAGCCACGTGCCTGCCACTAATGCGACCTGGGCTCAAATCACCCTTTTGACAGGTTCTTTTGAAAGATAAGATTTTAAGCAATTAACACCTACAGAGAGGCAGATTGTGAAAACAAAACAATAACAATGACAGAATAAAACATTCAAACGAAAAAGATGTTAAAAGTACACAAAAATAAACAATATATATGAACATAAAGTTTATTTTTGTGAGCTCAGCTCCCCTATGTTGAAAGAAGCACTGGATCATGTTACAGATGGGGTTACATAGCTGGGGGATATTGTTTCTCGTTATCAGGTTAAATGTTCCTTTTATATCCATATACCAGGGGGGTGGGGGTGGGGGGTAGGGAAAATTTGCAAACACCAATGCCGATTTTTTCCAATTTTTTTCCGGGGTTATCGGAACCACCCACCCCCACTAAATACATGCTTCTGCATCATCCTTCCCACCATACTGAACCATAACCAATTTTATCATACAGTATTGAGTGATTGACCTTGTACAGTAGGACAGGTCTTGAAAGAACAACCGTTTTATCAGACCAAAGTGGTCTCTTAAAGCAGATGGTCTCCCATAACAAATCAAATATAGAGTATAGCTGGTTTGTCCATATAAAACATGGTCTCCAAAGACATCGGTCTCTTAAGCCACGTTCTATTGTAATTCATTAACACTCTTGAATGTCATATCATTAACTTTTTACCTATAGTTATCTCTCCATGTGTTCAGACATGTTGTAGATAGAAACCAACAATATATATGGTATTCGACAGAGTTCAGAGAGATTTGTAAAAAATATCATACAAATTGTTGATTTTTTTGACTACATGCATGAACCAGCATGGACTGACATGAAGAGAGATAATTGCGGATGAGAAAGTATACCTCAATATCAAAGTGAAGGGTGTTGATGTAGCAAAAAAAAATCTCTATGCTTCAGCTGATTAGTGATGCATTTTAACTTGCATTATTCAATATGTCATACATTGTATCACTATAAGCCGAATCATAGCTCAGCCACAATAACAGTTTTATAATCGTATATAACCCATGGTAGGTACCCCCCTGATAACTTGAGTGTCTTTTTATTGGTTCTTGAATGATACTTCACTGATTATGGTATACAATTTTGCCCAAAAGTGTCTGAGGAAAAAATTTGCAAGCATTGGAAAAAAAAAAATTTGTCCTCCTTGACCACCCACCCACCCACCCCGGCATCAGTGTTTTGCAAATTTTTTCCACCCCCCTCCCTCCCCCTGCATAAACTGAAAGTTTCCCGTCTCCTCATTTATTTCTTTTAGGAGATTCTTTCTCATTTTATCATACCCGACGCACCCCATAACAAAGTGAAACTCGTCCTCAATATGTCTGAACAGAATGTCTGAACAAAAAAATATGAAATGTCTGACAGCTCGTTTCCACTGGTCTGTGTTTATTCACTACTCCGATTTCTACCACCTGCCAAGCTGTCCGCGCCAAAACGTCGAGAGTGACGGTAGGGCGTTTCAGTGTGAAACGTAACCCATGAATTTTAAGCTCGTAAAAAATTCTTGTCATATATCTGTCTCTCCGAAGAATTGGTTTTGATAATGGTTGTTTCAACCCTTAATTCAATGTTTGGCTTGACCCGATCAGCACTGTTCGCAAAAATTGCCTTTAACACTTAACACGCTGCCGATAGCGACTATTGTCCACTATTTTATGATGATTATCTGTACGTTCTGGTATGCGCAGATCAAAACTACCATCTGATTAATTGTTTGAAAGGGCTCAGAGAGCTCAGAGAGCCCTTTCCAACAATTAATCAGATGATAGAGTTTCCAGTGTGTTATAAATGTTATCAAACTTCTTCGCATACAGGCGTACTTGAGGTCCTCCATATATGGTTAAAGTGGGCGTGGCTGTAAAGGGTTAAATGTTATTTTTTTCATTTTTGACTCAGAATCATAACTTATGATGCCTCATTGGAACGAGCTCGTGGAGTTCGCCGCAGTGAGGGCTCTTAAGCTACATGTTTGGGGAAAATGAGGAAAACAAATTATCTCTTATTCACCACACAGTATGATATGAAATTTGTGAACCTCACTAAAATCTGTCTGATACTCCATAAATATTGTCTCGGATCGGTTTTAGTAAATAACTGTTCAGACATTTCCGATGATATCATGTAACTCATTGGAGATCTTCTGTGTCATTACTTTTCCTTTCCCTGCTTCTAAAAATTCTAAAGAATTACTTGAAGGTTACCAGGAAAAAATAGGTCTCCTTGATTTCTAATTTGTACAGGCAGGCAGACCTTTGTCTTCAAAAATACAAAACGCGGCAGCTATGAACTGATTTGAAAAAAAACTCGTACCAGTGTATTAGGGGATGGGCCCGCAGGGTCCGCATTGCGGGGGGGGGGGCGGCTAGAAGGGGCGCCCCTGTCTTGAAGGACGTCCCAAAGCTGGAAGAAAGAGGAAAAGGGAGAGAGCGAGAGAGAGAGTCTTAGGGTAAGTAAGTATATGTCTTAACAAAGACATAGTCAATCCTGATTTGGTTTTATTCAACATTTAATAACTGGTAAATATCACGATTGTCATAAATGCTAATTTTATGAATTAAAATCAGGATTGGCTATGTTGGCGTAGCATTTATGGTTATCTGTTATACGTGCCAGGTTGTGTATGTATTGATATGTTTACCTGTATGACTGTTGCACAGTCCACAGTGTAACAAATGCACATAATTTCAAACTCTCACTTCCACACCACGTACTCTTTGTAGTCTATGTAATATTCTTTTAAGTGAACGCTACATCATTGTAACTGATGGGGGTGAGAATTGAACAATATACATGCATGGTGCCTCTCAAGTCACACATGTTGGGCGTGCATGTGTGCATCGTTGGATGGTGGGGGTGAAACTTAAAACATGTAATGAAACAATCTACAGGGTCGTACTTTTAGAATCGATCCTATAGGCTATACCTTCATTTAATTTATGGCGTGTGTACTACGCGCTGCGCACGGTAACAGCACTAAATTTGCTCCCGTTTTAAAGGCAACCACCTATTATGAAAGGGCCCCTGTCTCTATCTCGCGGGGGGGGGGGGGGGTGGGGGGGGGGGGGAAGGGGCACAAGATTTTCCGCTACGCCACTGCCTCGAACAACTTTAGAAACAGGGTGTGTGGCCTTTATACCTTTGACTAAATGACACGCTGATGATAATATCACAATTATGCAAATTATATGAGCAATCGTTCAGTTCGAATGGTCTCGTACGTTGCATTTCTGCATTTACGACTTGCAAACATTGGGTGATCACTGCATTATGAACAACGCGCTTTCTAAAGACAATAATTTAAAACACATATTTCAAGATAAACTATATATCAGGCAAACCAATGATTTTGTCTGGGACGTCACACATTTAGAATTCACACTTTTACTTTTATCTATATTTAGATCTATAGTGAAACAAACGAGAAAAATCACATTTTCGATACATACCTTCTGGTTCTGTAAGGCGTGGGGCGGCAAGCATGGCTCCAATCAATCCAGCAGCGATGAATAGTTTGAACATCACCATTTTGACTGCAAATGTTGAACAGAAAGATATGTATTTTAAGTCTCAGAACTTCCGATATGTATATCAATGACCTCTCCCAATTCTCTTTATACGGGATTATGGGGCGAGTTTTTCTTTGGTTTAATGGCGTGTTGAACTTTTTATTAAGGGGTGCAGCGGGGGGAGGGGGGAGAAGGTGCTCCCACCCCACCCCACCCCTAATTTTTCCAGTAGGGAAATTTTTGTATGAATTTGGAATCTTAGAAATCAGTTACATTTTCTCTTGATGGTAGTCACGTACTTTTTTATGAGTATTGGTTTAATATTTGGACTTATATCACAGACACAATCGGTCATACCAAAAGGCGACCGTGGTACCCTGGTGCGATCAGTTGGGTCACGACTGCTTCATGGATATTTTATTTATCCACAAATAAATACCCCAACAGCCGTTGTTTTTTTTTAATTAAAACCCCAACTGACAATATTTTAACTACATCACCAAGGCATGCTTTCTACGAAAGCATGCCTTGGTGATGTAGTTGGAATATTTTATCAATCTGGACTTGAGCCATTACAGTCGAGACAACTCAGGTCCCCGCCCTCCTCCAAATCGGTCACCTTCGCTACGCCCCTGTTCAGATAGAAACGTGGAAAACGATCTCGACCTGCATCACATATGCTGTCAGTGGGAAAGATTTTCCAAGTACAAGCTGCTAAAGTAGAAGCATGGTTGCTCCGTATTCTAAAAATGTTGATGATACATTTGCAAAAGCGTTTTTTGCCGGGTGAGTTAGTTGTAGATTTCAGCAAGTTAGTCGACGTTATATACATGATTCTGATTCGCTATGTGTCATTCGACTCTCTACGTCCGTAAACCTGTCCCACGCAGTATAACCTGGCTCTTGAAAGTGTCGTTACACGTCAACAAACACGCAAACATTGTATGTGATTACGAATGCAACCGATTATATCTTACCTCCTACAAGTATCTGGGAATTCCTTTGGTTCAAAAACGTCACATGCAGACTGCATATAAAGCCATATACTGCCTGTCAACATCAATATACACTGACAGCTATGGGTAATCTCCCCTTTGTTCATTGATTATTCACAATGGCGACAGCCGATAAACTCCTCAAGTTGAAAGATTGAGTGTTGGAAGCCCATATTTGGTCTGAAGTGCAGGTTAGGCAACTTAAAAGGCTTCATATTCTGTGGATGTGTGTCATGTTATCTTCGAAATGAAACTGTTTGGCATGTATGAATTTGCCTTGTTACAATTTATGGAAGAGTGCCTGTAGGCACTCTCCCATAAATTGTAACAAGGCAAAGACACGTGAACACATTGTGAGAATTCTCTCATTTAATTTTGATCGCTGTTGTTATTAGTTCTGTGCATCGATGCAGCAGTCGGTAAGATATATTCGTTACACGGTTTATTGGTGGACTCATATGGTATATATGGTGTCAGTTAAGTCCATATTGGACTCGATATTCGCTCTCGTCCAATATGAAATTAACTGACACCATATATACCATATTGGGCCACCAACAAACTGTGTAGCTAATAATATCTTTCATGATAGAACTCGTTGAGATCTGTCAAATGACATAATTGGGGGAATAGTTTCAAGGAACATTTTTAGACGTTGACCATATGGGAATTTTCGCATTACTTACAATTACTTACAATTAGTTTCATCCTCATTGGGAGGGTTTTAGTATTGTAGATAGCACATTGTAGCACTGAAAAGACAATTATTTATGACAACCATAAAATAGTTTATGTTGGATCAGTCGTTCCTGGTCTTCCGACTAAAGCTTCGTACACATCTATCCGGTTACCGTCAACGATTATATATACGGTAACGGTTACGGCAACAGTGGCGACAGGGCCCCCTAAAAACTTACAGTGCCCCCCCCCCCCCTCAAAATTGGAAAATTAAAGCACCAGAGGGTCCCAGATTCAATCTCCGAGCATTGAATTTTCAAAATTATTTTGGAGGGCCCCCCCCCCCCTCCCGAGCCCCAACCAATGGGTGGGGGATACCGTAGAGATGGGGTGGGTATGGCCTTCCCATTGGTGGGGGTTGGGGGAGCCTACCGCTCCCCCCCCCCCCCCCCCCCCCCCGTCAATAGGAAATCCTAGCTACTCCCCCTGTACGGCAATGGCAATACGTTCATCAGCGGTTTCTGTGAATACATTATTCCAGTAAAATATTTAAACTAAATGCGAAATTGCACAATTTTACATCGCGATAGACGATTGTGAATGTGAAGGTTACCAAGGAAGACACGCCCTGACACCAATCTCTGGGATGGTAGGCAACAAAAACGTCCACAGTCCACTGGATTACTGTACAATTGGGCTATCAATGTATTATGAACACACTGGTTGGTAAGTAAATATGGAACAAATATACGGTAACTATGGTTGGAAACGGAGCAGATAGCTGAAAGTACAAGGGTCAACAATGAAGGTAAACTATTGAAAGTGACGGTTGTAGTGACACCGGAATGTCGGAAGGGCAATGGGGCAAGCCAACATGTTGAGGGTTACTTTCACAGACGGACAGAATGTTCCAATTAGATACATGTAGTACCGAGGCCAAGAGATCACATTCACGGAGATTAGTTCAACGGAGCACTGTCTCATTAAAGTCGCTTGAATTGATGCAACATTTCTGTCCTGGGTTTTGACCTGGTGCTTGCATTATAGCTAACAGACCAGCTGGAATGCCGGGAAATGACATCTTAATCACTGCACCGAGCCGAAGATTGTTCACTGAAAAATTTTGCTTGATGTCACTTTGGACACAACCACGTCCACGTGAAAGGACACGGATGCCTCCTTCCACCCTTGTACAGACTACAAGGTCATGGGAACGAGTACCTGCCTCTTTCGCAAAGGCATCCCAGAATGGTAGTTTCTGTGGGCACCCTATCAATGTTCTTAGGAAATGGGTTAAATGGGACGACCAGGTACAAAAGGTGATCGTACGACTGAAACTAAAAGCAGAAACAGAAACTGATTGGCAACCAACCGCCCCATTCCAACCATTCTTAATCCACGTCATTTCAGTTGTGGGTACCCTGTATATCAAGTTGTAAAGGCTTTCAATGGCTTTCGGGGTACATGTGCCTGTACAGTACCGAGGAGTGGAGTCAACACCCAAAGTATCACTTTCAAATTCTGTACATATGGACAAAAAACACAAGCAATGTTTCAGCGAATGGACCTCCGGATTTAACCCCGGAGGTCCATTAGCGGGATTTTGCTTGAGCTTCTTATGCTTTGCAACAAATTTGCAATTATTACTTGGGTGGAATCTCCACTCCGCGTGTGATTTAGTGATAATACACTCTACACGTACTGTACGTTGCGACGAGGATTTGGTTACCGGGGATGAAATTGGATTGTGTCTGTAAAAAAAAACCCCGGATAGATGTGTACGAAGCTTTACGCGGCAGTTGTCGCATATCCGGGTCGTGGAATTCAACGGAAGCTACTGACCTCACCCACCCATGCCAGTGAAATATTTCAAGTGGAGAGGGTCTGACTACGAAACTCTTCAGCGGGTGTTTACAATCTGTGAAAGAGGCACTCGGAGGCGAGGTCTTGGACCACTGGGTTGTACCCTGTGCTGTGTAATCCGAACAATTGCTCCTTGTGCCGTTTCGCAGAAATTGAAAATACTTATGGGTGGAATATTCACCCGAAGTATTTAGTCCTAATTCACACTTCGCGTATGCTGTGGATGAAAAAATATAGTTCCGTTTTCTTCACCTACGTCATATGCGTTTCAAGCGAGTTTAAAATTATTCCCGGCACGACGAGACCCTGGTTGTTGAAGATGCCATTAAACCCCAATAAACAAACATGCTGATTATCCAGATAGTTTATTTGATTGAAAAATGAGAAAAGCTATTTTTCGTATTTCTCTTGTGATTCTTCTCTTTCATTAACGTACGTAAAGCGCAGTGCTTATATTTCATCTAAATTTGCGAGAATCCATTTGGATTCCCGCGAAAATGGTTGCGAGTATCCATACCTGCTATGAATGTCCCAGGATCCCATGAGGCCACCATGGCTGAACCTCTGTTGTATACTGATAACACATGTTAACCCTTTACCCAACACATCTTTTTAATTTTTAAAACATAAACTGAATTTGATAAAAAAAAATCAAATTTATATTTATCAATATAACCTTACAAATATGGCTGTCATTGGAACCGGCTCATTGAGCCGGTTCCAACGACTTCCATATTTGTACAATTTTATTCACAAAGGGTCACGATATTTCAGGTCATGTTAGCCTTTAACTAGTGTTGGTGAATTCGCTACCGCCATGTTTTATAATGGGTTAAATTGATTCAATTTCCACGCGAATCCTAGCAGAAGTGCAGCGAGAATTTACACGAATATTCGCTAGTTTTGTTGCGCGAATCTCTGCGTGAATCGATTCGTGGATTTTCGTCGAAATTTTAGCCCTGAAACCGTGTAATGATAAATTATTAATTTATAAAACAAATCTTCCAAGTCCGCTCACACTTTTCACATTGGTGTTAATTTTGTTCACTTTTGCCTACGATATTTATTTATTTATTAATTGGTGTTTAAGATCAGATATTTCTGCACAGTGGCTAATCATGACCACGACAGTTTTACGGGTGAAGGAAGCCGGATTACCCGGAGAGAACCACCGAGCAACGGCGAGCAACTGTCAGCTCCCCAACATACTAACTCCATACAAGCAGGGTTAGCATTGGTTGAAGACAGGTGCATCATCGACGTGCAGTACGCCTCAGTACACAACGTCACCATGCCCCCACATGGGCAAGTGAGGTGAAGTGTCTTGCCCAAGGACACAAAGCGGTTGCCGCAGGTGGGATTCGAACCGAGGACCTCTCGGCTTGCAGCCTGCACCTCTACCAACTGAGCCACCGCGCCCCTGCCGACGATATCAAGCTCTGAGCACCTTCAATGGAACGAGATAGGAGAGATCGTTCCTATGTGGGAAGTGGGAGCACGGTGGCTCAGTGGTTACGGCATTGTACCTTAAAGGTCGCGCTTCGATCCCCGCCAGAGGTAACTGCGTTGTGTCCTTGGGCAAGAGACGTAATCCCGATTGCCCGTGGGGGCACGATGGCACTGTGTACTAAACCAAACTGCATGCACGTCCATGGCGCACTTGTCTTCAGTCAATACTAACCCTGCTTTTGTGGAGTTAGTACGTTGAAGTACCCCGGCTTTCTCCACCCGTAAAGCTGACCGACACGTCGAGTTGACCCTGGCTGTCGAAATTGTCGTTAAATACCAATAAATAAAAGTAGGCGTGCTATAAGCTATAATTTGGAAGACAATTTTAAAGTTAAAAAATATTTAGGCATAAATATTGAAACGCTCGATGGAACCTTGAACAGATGATTGCCCGAATAGAAATAGAAGTTGTCTTGATCCTTACCTGGTATTCTGGTGGTAGTGTTGTGACGGGATCAGCCAAGTGACTCTTCTATATGACCAGTTGTAGTTACGCGTGTGAAACCGGAAGTGTCAATTATAAACCCATTAACATCAGATTATGAAATACTGATGATGATCGGTTTTTAATCAACGAAATCTTATTATTCGCAGAATGTCTAATGCCTTCCCTGTGATGATATAACAAGTGCTCCGGGGTTATTGTTGTCGATGGCCTCAGTATTAAGCTATACGATTGAAAAAATATATTTTTTTCAGTCGTATATCCGGAAAGCTGTAGACTCTTGCTAACGTAAAGACCCAAAGGATAGATGGCGAAAACTTCAGTGGCGTAGATAGCTTTACGCTGGCGAAGGGGCAAGCCCAAAATTTTCCGACAGACCGAAAATTTTCCGACAGTGTAACAACAACAAAAATTCAAACAAACAGAAAGAATCTGTTGTTTACTGCAAATGTACTGAAAATTGGTCTTTTTTACCCCAAATTTACCCAAAATGGCATGTTTTTATCCCCAAAGCCAGCATTTTAATGTTATTAGGCATAAATTCGCCTAAAAATGGTCCCAAAAAATTTCCGACAAAACGTCTGGGGGGGGGGGGGGGCCTCCGCCCCCGGCCCTCTCTTTATCTACGCCACTGGAGAACTTTAAAATGATATTAGAATGATATTAGAACTTCTCTTTTAAAGTGTTTCAGTGCGCATTTCTTTATTTAATTCCGAACTGTGGTGACTACGTTACAATGATTTATAAAATTGTGGGCACATTTTCAGGGATAGGGACACCGGGGCTGGGGGGGGGGGGGGGGGTAAATAGAGTGAGCGAGAGAGCAGTTTACTCTTAACATATGAACGAAGATTCCCTCGTATCACTTGCCTCTTCTGTGGCCTCTAAAGTCTATAAAAGTGCACATTTTAACTCGATATTTAACAAACTTCCCCACCAGACAGAAACATTATTTTGGCTCAGTGGAGAAATTTGTAAACTGCTTGAGGGCTAGTTCATTTTGGGTGGTCTGAATTTGTTATTCAAAATTAGTTTTATTACAGATTATTGGAGAGTGCCCACAGGCACCACACCCACAGGCACCACGCCCACAGGCACTCTCCAATAATTTGTAATAGAATACATTTACTTAATATTATGTGTATTTGACTGAATATGAAACATAAGCAAGGAAAACGTTGGCTTTTGCTCTCGTATCTTCATTTTTTTGAAAGCCCTGATAGTAGCTTTTAACACTCAACCAGTTGAACATGAAGCCCATTGTGCATTTTTCTCAATGTAAGGTACGTTAGTCTCAAACATAGCTTTGTGTATAGTATTCTCATCGTGACGCTACGGCACATAAACCACTACTGATGAATGTATAGTGGTCTTTCTTTCCCACCTCTAAGTTGGAAATGCTTCCATTGCCCTGTATTGAGGTCAATATGTATATCTATAGTATACCCAGTCCTGGAAATGAGATGAGTGCGAGTGAAATTGCTCCCGTCAGCATCCGTGTTTTCTATTTTACGGGAGCTAAAAAATGCACTCGTTGAAAAATATTGTGGAGCACTAATATACTGTGAGGATAAATGTGTGTCGTTTTGAGAAAGCAGCACTCTGTGACCAGTGGCAAGTTACTGTTATACTTCAGCAATTCTTTATACATTTAACCCTTTGAACACTAGTATCTGCCATGCCAGTTTAATGGCAGCGATTCATTCATTATTCATTATTTGGGGTAGACCAATCAATATTTTCAACGTGCAGCCTCGAGGCTGCACGTTGAAAATATTGATTGGTCTTCCCCACACATTTACTGAACAGCCATCCTATATAATGACGTATCATGTTCCTGGCTGGAAAGCGGCCGCTCGGGTTCGAAGGGTTATGGTTTCTTGTGTTTGGTGACAGTATTCCCTCGAAAATTCATATATTAATATTTTATGGGTGCAATTTACTCTCGTCTCTGATTTCGCGGGAGCTTAAAACTGCACCCTTCAATTCTGTTTATTTCCAGCACTAAGTATACCGTATTTTTACACATTTTACGCCTCCCCAAAGAGGTATTGACGCAAAGCTTTTATTAATGTGAAAAACAATAAGTCTTCAAAGTTTAACCGTAAATATTGACTGGTTTGATCTAGAGACAGCAGAAAACAGTTATGTTAATAATGGGATAAATAAATTTGATATAAAGTATCAAAAAATATAAATTTTTACCCAACAAGTTGGATTAACCTTTTTAACTCAATTTTTTAACTAAATTCCATTTAGGCCTCTTCCTCAACTCCCACTGTTTCTCTCTCTCTCTCTCTCTCTCTCTCTCTCTCTCTCCTCCCTCTCTCTCTCTAGGAACTAATCGTTTTGTTTGGAGGTTGAAAGTTTTTTCTGCATCTCAAAACGACAGCACTCACTTAATTTCTATTGGTTTGTATCCTCCTGTGGTGTTTGTAAAAGAGATTAGCCAGTACGTGTAGCAATTTTTCTGACAGTAAGAATAGGGTGATACATACATTGATGGGAAGACAAATACATTGATTTGTTTTCCAGGCGAGTAGCCAGGATTCTTTAGAAGGGATCCCCTAGCCAGTTTTGGGCAGACCAAAGATGATACTTGAATGGCCGTTGTGTGGGGCTTCCCTAGTCCTAACTAAGGCCTTCCGGTCGATGCTCCCTCCTCCAGCCTTCATTGAAGGGAAGTGGGAGGAGGGGAACGACTAGACGGTCCTATTTAGGACTAGCCCCCCCCCCCCCATACCCTCGAGACAATTTTGCAAAATTTAGTGCCCAAACAGCGAATCTGAGGAATTTGTAGCGTGTGTAGCCGCTATATTGGCGACCATTTTGCGGTTCTATACACCTGGTACTTAATTAACCCTTTACCCAACGTAACGACCAAAACCGGCCAGCGCTATTCTCAAATATCGCCTATTAATTTTAATTATTTTTTCATTTTTTGTCTCAAAAACATAGGTTATGACCCCTCATTGGAACGAGCTCGTTCCAATGAGGGGTCATAACCTATGTTTTTGAGACAAAAAATGAAAAAAAAATAGTTATTCAAGAATTTTTTTTGCAAGTGTCGTCTGCTTTTCATGTTAGGTAAAGGGTTAACTATCAGAAGCCGGTAGTCGAGTTTTCTTGCCTGTGATGTAATATTGCAGTTAATCTGGCGGTGACGGTTCGGTTATCTTTGGGCTGGGGGAGAATTAAACACTGAGCAGGTGCTTCTAGTCAAGTGTCGTCTACCTCAATAGGCAGACGACACTTGACTAGGAGCACGTGCTTTACTGTAAGTTTTTCGCGGTATGTCATGTTCAGTAAATTCATTCTGATCCCCCGGCTTCTAAGAGTTAAGCACCCCCTGAAATATTTCGTGGCAGTGAAGTTGCTGTTACTAATTATTATGTTTTAATGATTTTCTTTATTTTGCAGTACATTTCATCTCGTGAAACATGATGTTTCTGGTTGACAGCGTACCCCAAACACATCCCCTCGTCTACTTGAAGCATGCTACCCACGAATGTCACAAAAACCACTATCATCCACATGTAATATCTGGGTATAAAACAAGAACATTTGTCATTTCTTTTGTTAGTAAGTGTTGACATGCCAAGGAGGAGACTGTCAGAGGCACTAAGATGACAAATCGTTGGCACACATGCAACAGGCATGTCATTCAAAGCTATTGGAAGGCAACTTGGCTATAGTCATTCTGTCATCAGCAGACTTGTCCGAGAAAATCAACAAATCAAATATGTTAAGGACCGACCAAGGCATGGGCAACCCCGAAAGACCTTTCCCCGGGAAGATCGGAGTCCGGCACGCCTCATCAGGCGTGAACTCTTTGCTTCAAGTGGGGTTTTGAAACGCCTTTCGCGTTTGTGCAACAGGGCTGTCCGAAACCGTCTCAAAGCGCTGGGTATGAGGTTCAGAAGAGTCACCAAGCGTCCAGCTCTGTCCGATCAGCATCAAAGACGACCTTTGGAGTGGTGTATGGCACGACAACATGTGAATCTTAGGACATGGGCAAGGGTCCATTGGTCAGACGAGTGTAGGTTTCTGCTTCACGTCACAGATGGTCGCATGAGAGTGTGGAGTCATAGAAATACTGCTTACGTGCCCAGGAACATCAGACCTACTGTTCCTAATGGTGGAGGATCGGTAATGATCTGGGGATGTCTCTCTTATGATTGTAAACTTGATATGGTGACTGTACGTGGGAATCTCAATGTCACTAGTACATCCGGGACATTCTCCATCCGGTTGTCGTGCCTCATTTTGACAATCACCCGTTGGCTACTCGCCCTGCATTTCGTGGACGGCAATGCAAGGCCACATCGGTCTCACATTGAGAGCATCCATTCAGAACAACGCTATTACAACACTACCTTTGCCTGCAGTGAACCCCGAGTTGAATGCCTCAGAACACATCTGGGACTTTCTTGGACGTCTGTACAGAATTTGTCCGATTTGGAAGCGGCATTACATGAGGAGTGGCAGCAGTTGCCTTTGGATCGTATCAGAAGGCTCACTAGTAACATAAGGAGGGTTCAGGCTAGCTGTCATTCGGGCACGTGATGGATACACTCCCTACTGACGCCAGACACTGCTATTGTGTTCATTATTTGTCAGTAATTACTGGCATTTTTTCATCGTGGACCGTTCCACAGCATCATTCTTGTCGAGAAAACATTTTTCCATCAAAAACATTGGTGACAGATGTGTGTAATTAGCGCCATTAAAATGTTGCATATTTTCATCATTGTGTTGTCTTTCATTTCACTTTCTTTCCGCAAACAATCATTTTTGACCATCTTAAAGATAACATGAAAGTCATGACAGTTTCTATTAACACTACTGCGAAAAAAACAGGAGGTGCTTAACTAAGTTCCAAGTGTACATGTTGTGTGAAACTTCCTTTGGGCCAATGTTTGGGGCCAGCGAAAATTTTATGGGACCAAAGCCCCCTCCCCCACCATAGATACGTCACTGATTCCCCCTCTTCGAATGCAGAATTCCTAACTCAGCCAAAACCATATTTGTCCCAAAAGTATTAAAATGTGACATATTATACCGTTTTATACCCTTTCCGCAGCCAAAACCAAAATTCGTTATTCCTTCCTAACTGTTACCGTTTTTTTTTATAACCGGCTAATTAAAGCGATTAGTGATATTTCATTTAAATCCTAGTTTGAAATGGAATCTTTAAACAAATTGGGCCCTTTCTTTTGTAGCAGTCGCGAAGTACACTTCAAAGTGTGACCCACACATCGACTTCTTCAACCGTTTCACAACCACAGCGAGAATCAGATAAAATGTTATTTGTGGAGGTTATTTTATGGTTAAGGTAAAGGTAGATGTGTGTTGGGGGGGGGGGGGGGGGGGGCAAATCACTGTTATTGTATTTCTATTAGTTTAATTCATCGGGTTAGATTTGTTTAAATTGTTGTTACGCTGTTAACCCTGTCGCGTTTTCTCTTTGAAGTAATTTTCGGCTTCATATTGACATCTGGATTTCATGTTTTTTATGGACATATACTAATATACTTTGTCCTCCTAAGAGATTCCGCTCGCCCCCCCCCCTCCCCCACCCATCCCCGCTTGCCCATCACTGGTAGTAACACGCGTGTCTCGCAGATTAAGCCTTTCGCGTCCAAGTATAATCTTTCAGATTGTGAAACCGCGGATGGCTGATTAACACTTACGCTGCCGAAAGCGACTATTGTCACCTATTTTATGATGATTATCTGTACGTTCTGGCATGCGCAGATCAAACCTAACATCTGATCAATTGTTGGAAAGGGCTCAGAGAAATCGGGAACCCGCTTAACCCCCCCCCCCCCCCCCCCCCCCGTGCCGTGGATTTGGTATTGTAATTTATCACGTGACTCGTCCATTTTGTTCACGTTAAAACATTTGATATTTTGTTATCATATTAATCAGTGATAAATAAAGCCTTCCGTCAATTTCATTGGTCAATTTCAAAACTAGACAATTTGATTGGTTGAACAAAATACAAATGGGCCACATTTTCATAATTTGCATAATTGGAGTTGGGAGCTTTCATTGGTCAATTTCAAAACTGGACCCAGCTGCGTCATGTTTGGTTTTCCTGGTAGCTCGTGTGAGCGGCCATCTTATGACCTCATCCCCTTAGTGATACGTGGTCTTAGTGCGCATGCGAAGCGCGTGTTGTTAGGGTAACACGTGTCTCGGTCGTCCATTTTGTATACTGGAGGCCACCATCTTGATTACTATGGTAGCACGTGGTTGCTATATAATCAAAAGGCTTACAGTAATACGGGGGTATGTTCTGAAGGAGTGTTCGATTGAATAAGAGTAAATCTTATTACCTAAATAGACCCGACAATCTCTCCAAATCACAAAAATGCCCCAAAGCACCGAAATGGGTTCGGATTCTTCCAGAATCCCCCTTTTTTCAATAATGGGCGCGTTTCTTTGCATAAGAGTCAATGTATTATGTTTGACTGGATACTGTTTAAAACAATAAATGGCTGTAGCCTTGGTCGCAATATTGTGCTGAAAATGCTGATAATCTGTTGGCAATTATTGTGTGTATTGCTCGAGAGCTAATGGCTAATGGGTGTCAGCTCGATGTTGCTTTTGGAAGGGTGTCTAATGTCACTGTTGGTCGACTGTGGTAGGCTGGTGTTGGTTTTTACAAGTGTGTGACAATTGTTGTCAGTATATATATATCAGTATACAGTACGTGGAGAGTGGATTGTGACAAAATCACCCGCGGAGTGGAGTTATCACCCAAAGTATCACTTTTAAATTTTGTACACATGGACAAAAAACACAAGCAATGTTTCAGCCACTGGACCTCCGGGTTTAACCCGGAGGTCCATTGGCTGGCACTTGCTTGTGTTTGTTATGTTTTGCAACAAATTTGCATTTATTGCTTGGGTGGAATCTCCACTCCGCGGGTGATTTAGTGATAATACACTCTACACGTACTGTATATATCTACCTTGGTGTATGATGAGTAGAATATATTGATACGATGGTAGCTGACCTGGTATGTAGGAGTATATAAGCAGCCCTATTGTGGATGGTCCATGTACTGTAGGTGAATTGTGGCGGTGGTGTATCCTCCACCCCCTGATTGGTAGGGATGGCTGGATTGTTATATCAATTAATCTGGGGTCGGGCACGGGGCATCTCGGACGTGGTATTCCGAATTATCGCAAGAGATGCTGTCCAAGGGCTCGATGTATCGAGTGAGAAAGGGTTTCAGTGATCCACTCCCCTATCCCCAGGGGGTGTTTTGTATGTGAGGGACGGTATCCTCTCTTGGCTGGTTGTGAGCATGAAATGCGGCGAGTGGTTTTCTCAGAGAACGTTCAATAGATGTGTGTGTTCAGTTTGATGGCAGGATGTAGTATGGGGTATGTCTGAGGCCCGTTGAGGGCCGGGAGCGATGTAAACAATCACTTTACCTTCTGCATATAGTTTGTTGAAGCTGCATGCATAATAAGATTGCTAGCGTGGTTTAGAGGTTGATGTTGCAAGGGACGATATTTCCACTTAGATGACTCGTATTGGTAAGAAAAAGTGTCAAGTGCATTGTCATGAAGTGCTTGTATAGGGTAGCGTGGTGATGAGATGTTTAGTGCAAACATCTCCACTTCTCACAGCATTGAAGCGTGGAAGGCCTGGAGTAAGAAAAAGGTAATGGTCATTGTTGTGACAAACAGAAGGTTATGAAGTATTTGTAAATTGTTTTGATAGCAGTTGTATAAATGGTGACACAAGTTGGGGCTCTGAAAACCAACACTAACGTTTAATACCGGGAACGGAAATTTAACAGATCTGCGGCTCCCGGTTCTGAAAGTCAATCACGATTCCCGGGTAGTTCATAGACAATGGTATCAATGATTGCGTATTATAGTTTATGAGTCTACGGCGAGTAACAATTTCTTCCGAAGCCGACATCGACGCTGGAGCTATGGTTTAATCTCGTGAACGGGAATTTCCTGGTTACACGCTCTGAAAATGAGTACGACTACCCGGAACATTCATAGACTAGAATCAGGAATCAAAGGTTGCGGAATGCATTCCCGATTATGTCCTATACATTTCCCGGGGTATTGGGACAGATATTCACAAACGAGAACCAGAAAATTCCCGCCCCCGGGATTAACCCTTTTACCGCCACGCCTACTTTAGCAATATGTGGGGGCCTCTATGTACGCCTGTATTGTGGGGTGGTTTAATAGAATTTTTGACATACCTGAAACACTCTTATCTGATTAATTGTTGGAAAGGGCTTGGAGAGCCCTTTCCAACAATTAATCAGATGGTAGGTTTGATTTGCACATACCAAAACGTTCAGATAAAAATCTTAGTGTATGTGACAAAAGCCGCTTTCGGCAGCAAAGTGTTAAACCAGGGACCGACCTGGGCATGCGCCAGTGCGTATTTGGTTCTGAAATATCAGGGCCTGGCTCTTAAATCTCAGAAATAGGCTTCTCAGTTGGCGCGTAACTTCTCAGATCATGTTTTGATATTCTTTCGATGGATAATCGAGAGAGACACTCTTACATGTATTATATATATGATTATCATTTATCATTGTTGTAGAGTGCTTAAGTTAATACTTCAAGTCTTAATTACCAAGCATTAATCTTCACTGTGGTTTCTGATCAAGCCTTGGCTGCCTAAATAGGCAGCCAAGACTTGATCAGAAACCACAGTGAAGATTAATGTTTGCTATAGTGTACTAAATGAAAATGATGAGAGCTATTACATACTTGCAGTGTGTGTTACAAACAGCAGTGTGACTCCGTAAATTGAAATCAGGCGCATGAATTGAAAAAATAGGCTCCGAGGCTAGAGCGTATTTTAAATAGTCCTGATCGGTCGCTGTTAAACCCTAATCAAGAATGATAGTCTTGTCACTTTGTTTGGGGAGAGTTTCTCCGTGGTATACCTTGAAATGTGAAATCATTCATTTCGCTGCACTGTCAATGTTTGCAGCCACCACAAGGATGGTCAGGACAATCTCATAAGGTCGGTCAGATATTTGGTAAGTCTCGATGCAATGTTTTAATCAACTCCATGTCGATTATTTATTTCAATTTCTAGGATTTTTCATTAATTCGAGAAGTATTTTGAAACCTTCTCTGTCAATTCTGTCAGAGCAATTTAATCTGTGCTCAGTGTAAATTGAGGTCCTTGCGGGAACCCTGGGAAGTGAAGCAGTACCTGTTCACTGCGGTAAACAGGCTCTGTTTTACTGGTAAAATAGGACCCATTCACCAATGCTTGGGAGGTGCAAACCCTCTCTAAAATGGGCAGCATGGCTTATTAACGCTCACCCCTGGTCTTGAGTTGATACTCATGTTGTAGTCATGAATAACCATTGTGCAAAAAAATGTGACCTTAACCACCAATAAATAAATATATAATGTAAATTGAAGAGCCTAAACCACACGGAGGGTAATCTGCAAGAATCTTTATATTTAACAACTTTGGCAATGTCAAGGAGTATGAATAGCCATACTCCGTGCCATTCATGGTATGATAGTACTACAAATTTGAATTAGAGTTACCCGCCTTGAAGAGAAAAAAGGGGCGATTTGATGAATTTTAGGGCCTAAAAAATACTATTGACTATTGGTGTATTTTTGATGGGAAGACTGTCCGTGGCCTGTTGCTTCTTTCTTGTCAATTTGTTCTCTCTTATTTGTTGCATGACCTCCAGTTTTGATGGCAGAAAAGTGCCCGAAGGACTGAGTGTAGTTGAAAAAGATATTCGATACGAATGATATTTTTTCACTGCAACACTATAATGGTCGCCTAAGGGAAAACATTTAGTACTGAACTGTTATACCTCATATTTCTAAGCAGAGTCGTATCCGATGTATCCACGTAGCGAGGGGAGACGCGTCACTGCTTGGAGTTTGTGCGCGCACTGGAACATGAAGCTTTCATTTGTGTACTCATGAAGGGTGGGGGGTGCGTGAACATAGGTGGAAATGTTTATTTTGCAGGTTTTTTTACCCACCCACCCTTTCCTGCATATTTTTTCCATGACAGTCACATTTTTAGATCTACTACCTTCTCATACATTTGTAGATATACAAAGCATCGGTACTCGACACCAAGTCTAAATACCTAATGCACACATGCAAAGCTGGTATGCATTTACCATAGTACGCATAATAATTAAGGGATGCTCCGGGGGGGGGAGGGGCGGGCGGGGGCAGGAAAAACGTTTCGAACACTAGGCGAGTTTTTCCGATCTTTGGTCAACTAAGCACCCCTTTTTTGAAGGAAACATTTTTTTTCCAGTTAGAAATTTGGTACCCACCCCCAAAATTGGAGTAAATCGTACATAAAGTGTTTTGATTGGCAATTTTAACAGGTACTTTGCCTGGAACATGGTTTGTATTGTTCCAGTAACCATTCCTGACATTTTATCTACCCACAACCAGCTAATGCAGATAAAACATAATTCTCCGGAGTTTGCAACTCGAAGTTGATCCCATATATTGGCAGGTTTATGAATTTATTCAAACTTTCTCACAGACAACTGCAGTCAGTGTATAATCAGGAGTGCATATAGCATACACTGACATTCAACCTGAAGTACATGTATTAAGACAGGTATAGCAGGAACAAGTGTGAAATATATTGAAAATTTTGATGTTTTATCTGGTTTCACCACTGTATTTGCTGCTATTTCTACTGATTTCTTTCTGTTTCTACCCATTTCTACCCTCAATTTTAGTTTCATCGGTCTAATATGAATTTATTAAGCATTATCAAGTGCACAATTCGTAGAGGCAGTTAGCTCAATGTTGTAATGAACCTGTCAATAGTCAATGTGATGAGGGGTGATTCTTTGGTATCAGAAATCCATCCCTCATAAACTCTGCGCTGTTGCACCTTGGCCAATATGAGTTACATTTGGATGATCCAGAAATATCTGATGTGCAGTGTTTGCATCTTGCTTTTATATTTCCTGTGGCATTATCTGGTATCTCAAAATGCAAAGTTATTCTAGACATGTTTATCATGAAACACTAAGTGACAATGAGAGAATAAGTGATGAATGACTGAATAGATTCAGCGCGCCGAAAGTGCACAGGGACGATGTGGGATTGAAATAACTTCATTTGCTTCGTAACTTTATTGCTTATGAATCCACAAGAGTCGAAAACGAGAGCCAATAATATTATTTGGTTTGAGTGTGCGCACTGGCAGTAGGGTAGTGGGTTGAGATCCCCGATAACCACGAACTGGAAGATGACGAGGAATAAGTACAAGAATTCTGCGCTGTATTTTCTTAGAGAAGTGGGCATATTTATGGTGATAGTGAAACCGCAGTTCTGTTAACCCTTTACCCAACGTAACGGCCCCCAAAAAACTGGCCAGCGCTATTCTAAAAAATCGCCAATTAATTTTTATTATTTTTTCAATTTTTTGTCTCAAAAACATAGGTTATGACCCCTCATTGGAACGAGCTCGTCGAGCTCGTTCCAATGAGGGGTCATAACCTATGTTTTTGAGACAAAAAATTAAAAAAATTAGTTATTCAATCATTTTTTGGCAAGTGTCGTCTGCTTTTCATGTTAGGTAAAGGGTTAGAAGAGAGACATTAAATACTGAAACATACTCCAAATGTTTTGGTGGATTTTTGAACCCTGAATGTAAGTTTTGAAAACATTTTTTGATCAATGTAATTGAAAGTAATTGCAATTACAGGAGAATTTTCAATGTAATTAATTACATTACAATTGCAAGTAAGTGAAAAATTCCCCAATTAACAATTACAGACAATTATTTCAAAAATTAATTACAGGTAATTATAATTACCAATTACAATTACCCCAGCCCTGTATGGGTGCTGCCTCTTTTGATGTAATGCTTAGTAAGCTTTGGTCAGACAGTAAGAGAGAATTCCAATCATGTTACCGGACACTGGCCTATTTACTGCTACCTAGGGGAAAATCCACGGGTAATGTATGTGACATAAAATATTTTACTGGTGTTTTTCCCCTCCGTAGTAAATGGGCCACATGGTTGGGATTCTCTATTACCGCATGACCAATGAAGCACTACTCGTATCGACCAGAGAAAACAGCGTCGAGTTTATGGGGGTGGGGCTGGAATGCCGCAGCGCTAGAAGCAATCAGGGGTGAGCTTGGGTGGATGAGGATCAAGGACAGGATAGACCTGTTGAAGCTCGGTTATCTTAATTATTTGGTAAATCTCCCCGACAGCCGATGGTGTAAAGTAATGTTCCTGAGAATTTTCAACTCAAATATCAAAACGGGGTGGATGGTCCAAATGAGGGAGCTAGTAGAGAACTACTCATTGGAGATCTCGGACCTGGACGTTGGGGCAAACCAGGGTAAAAAAATCGTCAGAGAAAGGGTCATGGAAGATTGTAACCGTAATTGGCGAGAGGGGGTCAAATCAAAGAGGTCTTTGGGTGGCCTGCGTGATAAAGAGAAGCCAGGTTTTGAAGAGTACCTTGATGGCACCTTTGGGGGGTCACTGTTGTTCAAGCTGAGGTCGCGATCCCTGGAGCTGAGGGGAAAAATTGGGAAGACGGTGAAAGGGAGTGCCAGATGTGTAACTTGGACATGGTGGAGACCCTGGAACACTTTCTTCTTGAATGCCCAAAGTATCAGCCTAAAAGAATGAGATTCACTGGGAGTATAATGGGGAAGTGGGATGGGAGAATGAAGGACATGTGGTTAGGGGGAGACTCAAAGGAGAGGGTTAATATGCTAATCGGAGAGATTGGGAAGAATGGGACAAGGGATATCATCAAGCAGTTCGTCTCTGAGTGTTGGGAGGAGAGGAGAAGCGTGGGAATAGGGAGGCAGTTGGGAGTACAGGGGTAACCATGGCCTTCTCGTCCGAGATCCGCGACAAATCAGCGGCTGGCCAAAGCGTTATTATATTATTATGATTTGTCTGTTTTTGTGTCACACACGTTACCAAAGAATCACGCTGAATCTCAAATATAGTCATTCTGGCTTGTCAGTCCAAAAACGTGTTTTATATACTATTAATAATTCCACAAAGATGTTTCATCTTAGCAAGTCAGACGAGAAAGTGAGAAAGAAATGGTGATCGTGTGAGTTGAAAAGGTCTACCATATCTCTCCAAATTTGATCTGGATGCATTATGGGAATTTTTGGGCTCTGATGTGTCGAGTGATGTCCCTGTGATTTATATCATTAGTTATACAGTTTGTTAGTGGCCTAATATGGTATATATGGTGTCAGTTAATTTCATATTGGACGAGAGCGAAGCTCGAGTCCAATACGGAATTAACTGACACCATATATACCATATTAGGCCACCAATAAACCGTGTAACGAATATATCTTACCGACTGCTGCATCGATGCACAGAACTAATAACAGCGATCAAAATTAAATGAGAGAATTCTCACAATGTGTTCACGTGTCTTTGCCTTGTTACAATTTGTGGGAGAGTGCCTATAGGCACTCTCCCATAAATTGTAACAAGGCAAATTCATACATACCAAACAGTTTCATTTCGAAGGTAACATGACACACATCCACAGAATATGAAGCCTTTTAAGTTGCCTAATCTCCACTTCAGATCAAATATGGACTTGCAACACTCAATCTTTCAACTTGAAGCGTTTAATGGCTGCCGCCATTTTGAATAATTAATGAACAAAGGGGAGATTACCCATAGCTGTCAGCGTATATTGATGTTGACAGGCAGTATATGGTTTTATATGCAGTCTGCATGTGACGTCTTTGAACCAATGAAATTCCCAGATACTTGTAGGAGGTAAGATATAATATTATCTTTTACGCAATCAATGTCCGTATTACAATATATTAGAGGCTGTCCAAAAAAGTCAAGGCATGGAAAAAACGTGTTTTCATAGCCGCTGACCCCCCCCCCCCCCCCCCCCTCACACACACACACCTCCGTCTTGTGTTCGGAAAACATTTAGTTTAAACAATATTGACAGTGCTGCAAGTGAACAAAATTGACGGGTGCAGTTTTAAGCTCCCGTGAAATCAGAGACGGGAGTAAATTGCACCCGTAAAATGTTGGTATATGAATTTTGAGGGAATACTTTCCCCAAACACCAGAAACTTTAATTCTTTACCTACCATGAAAAGCAGACGACACTTGCAAAAAAAATTCTTGAACAGTTATTATTTTCATTTTTATGTCTCAAAAACATAGGTTATGACCCCTCATAACGAGGGGTCATAACCTATGTTTTTGAGACAAAAAATGAAAATTACTTGGCGAGTTTTGTAAATAGCGCTGGCCGGTTTTGGCCGTTACGTTGGGTAAAGGGTTAAATGTATAAGGGTCTGCTGAACTATGAGAATAATTTTTCATTAGCCGCAGGGTGCAAGCTTTCTCGAAACAACACACATTTATATGCCCTCACAGTATATTAGTGCTCCACAATATTTTTCAACGAGTGCATTTTTAGCTCCCGTAAAATAGAAAACACGGGTGCTGACGGGAGTGATTGCACTCGCAAAACAAACAAGAAAAAATACAATCATATCGCTGTTATGTACAAATGGAAATGGATTCAGCAGGAAGCTAAAAAGCTTATACAAGGCTGTCTCCATAGGAAAATATACATATGATGATATCAGTAGTAAATGGAATTTCTAATTTTTGCACAGACTAACAAAAAAATGCAGATGGATATCTGAAAAAGATAGTGGAGGTGCAGTGTGCAGAAGGAGGACAGGGACTTTGCAGTAGAGGCGAAAAGTGGAAAGACCCAAAGGAAACAATGACCAGTGCTTAGATTTTGGCGCGGTGTACATCGAGATCCACAAGTATTTGAACAATGAGGGGAAAAAGGGTTGTTTAGTCAAACGTTTAGTAAGAAGAATGAATTCATGAACTTTATCAAAGAATGATTTGTTTATTTCCGGGTAGGAAAACATTTGACGACCCCCCCCCCCCCCCCCCCCCATCCCCCGAATACGGGGATTTCCCTGTTCAAATCATAATTTATGTCCAGCAAAAGCTTTGTTGCCAAACTGTCTGCACAAGTTCCTGCGAGTTCAGCAGATTATTCCACTAAATACCGGCAAAATCAGATCTATTTATGTGACAGGTACATGTGAATGCGAAAACATTGTACCTTCAAAAATTATGCTGACCGATCTGCTCCCTTCCTGGAATGTGGAATGTGGTTATGGAGGCATATATGAGCACGGTGCCTGCTGTGCCCATAATTAATTTAGTACTGCTTTTCCTTAACCGTGTACATGTCGCTAATATTGGTTGAGTAAAAGGGACTTGTAGCTCAAGAAGAGCAAACCTTGTGTTTGCATCTGCAATGCAGGATAGCTATCAAAAAGACTTTTTGTTCTTGATATATCAGACCTTTTTGTGTTTGTTAAAATAAAAATTAATACCTTTTATTACTTTCCAAAGTGTGATTTACTGGATTTCCGGGTTTGATTATAAACGATAACTTCACAAGTGAATTATGCAATCACAATTGTGTCATGTATCCGTGCGCGCAAACGAAGACGCTTTGTCGTGGGTGTAATGGCGACTTCATTGTTTTCTGGGATTTTTTTAACCCTTTACCTAATACGAAAAGCAGAGGACACTTGCAAAAAAAATTCTTGAACAGTTATTATTTTCATTTTTATGTCTCATAACGAGGGGTCAAAACCTATGTTTTAGAGACAAAAAATGAAAAAATAATGAAAATTAATTGGCGATTTTTAGAATAGCGCTGGTCGTTACGTTAGGTAAAGGGTTAAATAATATAATTATCATTAATAATGAAAAGTAATAAACAGAGTAATCGCTTAACTGGACTGGTTACCTGAAATAATTCATTCGAGGCGAGGGACTATATTGTAAAACACTCGTGCGCATTTGCGCACTCGTGTATGTACAACGTCCTCACCTCTCAGGAATTATTTCACGCAGTCAGTCCAGTCAAGCGATTACTCTCTATCAGTTTTTCCATTTGAAAAACCTAGCTAGTATGACTCATTAGACAGTGTTATATATACTATGCTTCATTTTAAAGAATTCCATTAACCTTTGCCCAACGTAACTTTCAAAACTGACCAGCGCTATTCTCAAAAATCACCAAATAATTTTCATTATTTTTTATATTTTTTTGTATCAAAAACATAGGTTATGACCCCTCGTTGAACGAGCTCGTCGAGCTCGTTCCAATGAAGGGTCATAAACTATGTTTTTGAGACAAAAAAAATGAAAAAAAATTAGTTATTCAAGAATTTTCTTTGCAAGTATCGTCTTGTTAGGTAAAGGGTTAAAAAATCTCGATATGAATGAATTATGTAGGGAATGGATATTTTAGTCGACTTTAGGAGAAAATTGTCGGACTTTTTTTTTTTCTGTCAATATCGGACATCCACCCCATCCTCAAGCCAGTTTTTGATGACATTCTATAATATCTTTCATATTAAGGGGTAACTTTTGTTAATAATACTTCTAAATGGGCTTCTATGGTCAATTGGTGATCCGACCTATGTGCTACATGTAATGTGTATTTTGTTACTGATTGGGCACAAAAGATGTCAACACTGTAAAAAGAAAAAAAAATGCATTGACTGTTTATGTACAATTTTTGGCATTTGATCACCAACCCACCCCACCTATGTTCAGCAATTTTTTTCTGCCCAGCCCTCCCTCCCTGGAGTACTACACAGTTTTGTTTTATTCGTTTTTTGTGGCTTTGGCTGCTTTTGTAAAATTCTAATGGCTTTTTGTTTAACCCTTTACCTAACATGAAAAGCAGACGAGCTCGTTCCAACAAGGGGTCATAACCTATGTTTTTGTGACAAAAAATGAAAAAATAATGAAAATTAATTGGCGATTTTGAGAATAGCGCTGGCCGGTTTTGGCCGTTACGTTGGGTAAAGGGTTAAACAGTCTTTATTCTTAGAATCTATGTTACATGTATACATTTCATTGCTAACAAAATTTTGTAATACAAATCCTGACATACACAGTGTAACAATTTATAAGTTACTGTAGAGGTGAGGGATCCGACAGGAAGCGTCAAACTTTAGTGTGTCGTCTCCCAATCTTAAGTGAGTCGTCTCCCAAAATTGCTTTTGAACTTAAGAAGAATGTCAAGGCCAAGCCTACCCCAGTTATTGGATGAATGAATTCAAACAAATAAGGTAGAGGTGGTCAGATCAGAATTCTGTTCAGAGTGACTCACAGTAAATAAAAGACCGTCTCTAACGCAGGTTTTGCAAGCCTTGGAGCCTCCTTTGAAATTGTTGATTATAGATAGTGTGTGTATTGTCAGATATTCTCGGCTTTGACATCATCCACAACTCCCACATCTCTTTGTTTTGATATCCCATCCATTATACTTTGGTGAGTACCTAGGATATGTGTGTGTGTGTGTGGGGGGGGGGGGGGGGGGGGGGGCAGTTAGGTGCTCTCGTTCATAACTGTTAGATGTTCGGGTGGGGGTATCTAAAATAATCACGTCCAATCCAAAACCGCTGCTGGTCAACAACAGTACGTGGAGAGTGGATTGTAACTAAATCACCCACGAAGTGGAGTTATCACCCAAGCTATAACTTTCAAATTTTGTACATATCGACAAAAAACACAAGCAATGTTTCAGCCAATGGACCTCCGGGTTTAACCCGGAGGTTCATTTGGCTGAAACTTTGCTTGTGATGGTTAGGCTTTGCAACAAATTTGCAATTATTGCTTGGGTGGAATCTCACTCTGCGGGTGATTTAGTGATAATACACTCTCCACGTACTGTATGAACCATTCATGTGGAAGAATTCTATAAGATTGCCTCCATTGCCCAATGTTTCAGTTTTTAGAGGAAAGGGATACTGCACTCGTCGCTACGAAATGTAAGTGAACAAAATATTAATCAATTGCCTCAGTCAGTGAGCTTTGTCAAACAAGACTGAATTGGTTAAAGCTTAGTTACTCTATGGGGAAAATTTGCAGATTAACCCTTTGAACCCTAGCGGCCAGCCTTCCGGCCAGGAACATGATACGCCATAACGTTATTAAATAGGATGGCTGTTCAGTAAGCATGTAAGGTAGACCAATCAATATTTTCAAAGTGCAGCCCAGAGGCATACCCCCAATAATGAATATGGACTCTTCTAATTGGTGCCATTGAACTGGCATGGAAGATACCACCAGTGTTCAAAGGGTTAAAAGTTTGATATATCGACATCGGTGTGTAGGGGTTAATTTTCAGTATGGTAACCGTAGAAAATATTTGCTGTTGGTGCAGTCGGGTTTGGCTTGCTCCAAAATCATCTCCGT